>CM024610.1:42849323-43504585 GCA_014182575.1 Eucalyptus decipiens | reverse complement strand
TTATTGTGAAGCTCATTCATTTGAGAATTTATATTATTAATATGGTAGTCTTAAAAATTGTTAGACTAACCAAGCTGTTTCAATTTTATAAAACCAGTAGGAGGTAAAGTGGAATTGGGTCTTCAAAGTCAATTTCTCTTTGGAATGCATATTGTATTGAAATTATTAATGCATGGAACCCACACAGCTGAGTTGACCCAGGGCTTGGCCATGAAGACCGGTCAAACCTCGCACATATAAATACAGACTTGCTCCAATTGCTGTAACTCAACATTCGAAGATTCAACTGTTGAAATTGCTCAGGTATGTGCCTTTTTTTTTTCTCTTGCACATTAAATATGAATTCGAGTTTGATGAATTTTAACTAGAGTTTTTTTAATATATTAAAATATCAACGTGAGTTTATTGTTACATCTATAGGGATAGTTATAAGCGAGAAAGTTGGTCGAGTCTCTGTCGAGTCAAATTCGACCAGAAATCTGGTCTGATCCCAGTTGAAGTGCCATCAATTATGAAGAAATAAAAGTTCAGTGCCGATAATATCAAAGTTAGTCAACTTGATTGCAAAATCTACGAATACTTGCAGAAAAGCAACACTTTTAAAAGTTTTTTTTTTTTTTTTTTTTAAATGACCACTTGTATTGCTTAGCAAAATTAATGTAGTGAAATTATTTTCATCATTAATAATTATCTATATGTATAGATTGTTATTAATAATAAAAATTCAGTTAATTTTCTTAATGTTTCATAATTGTTATCCACAGGATGGGTACCGCAATTCTCGAGGGACGTTTGAGTCATTTGAGGATGAAAGCAAGAATGGTACGTAGTATGGGTATTTTGATTTCAATCTGCATTTATTCAAATATAAATAATATATGTATATTTAATTGACAAATCATGTAATTTTTCATGCAACCAATATAAAAAAATATGGCTGGTCAATTTCGCATATGACTGATCAGTTCCATAGCTTGAGAAATGTAGAAATCGAATTCGTCAAAGTTGTTTGTAGCAACTAGCAAGTTGTACATTTACCATGGTATCGCCCAAAGCCTGCGGATAAATAAATACAGCTTCGTTTATTCTGTTCAAAGAAGCAGGAAATGAGAAGCCGAGAAACGCCGGAGCTACGCAAAAGCTCGACGTGAAGATCGCGAATGCTGTTCGTGTTTCTCCGGCGAGGGAAACTTTTGGCGGGCTCTACGCTCTCTCGAACCTCGACCAGACCTTCCCGTACGTGATTGAGATCGTGTTCGCCTTCGAGGGCGAAGGGAGGGGAAGGGGTCCCGCTGCGATCGAGACAATCAGAGAGTCGCTGGCCAAGGCATTGGTCGAGTTCTATCCGTTTGCGGGCAGACTTGTCGTGGGGAGCGACGGGAGGATGGCGGTGAGATGCACTGGAGAAGGTGTCCCGTTCGTCGAAGCGACGTCGGAGGATGATATCGCAGCGCTGGGCGATATCAGCACCATCAATCCGGCCATGCTGCGGAAACTCGTGAAGCACAGCGACGGAGCCCCGACCATATTAGAAGTACCTTTGCTGACGGTGCAGGTAAGTGCTATTGAAAATGGGGGGTTTCACGAGATCCG
Source organism: Eucalyptus decipiens (assembly GCA_014182575.1). Lineage (NCBI taxonomy): Eukaryota > Viridiplantae > Streptophyta > Magnoliopsida > Myrtales > Myrtaceae > Eucalyptus > Eucalyptus decipiens. Next base: position 43,502,992 of record CM024610.1, on the reverse strand, counting down.
ACGATCTTATCTAGTTTAATACACATGAGTAGATATCCACTTACAGTTTATCATGAAATCCAGGTGACGACGTTCAAGTGCGGAGGGATCGTCGTCGGCATCGTCATGAATCACGTCCTTGTCGACGGGAAAGCCCTCACGGACTTCATAGCTTGCTGGAACGACCTGGCTCGAGCCAAGCCGCCATCAGTTCTTCCCTTTCTTGATCGATCGGTGTTGTGCCCGAGGCAACCTCCGCACGTCGATCTCCCCCACCACGAGTATGCTCCGAGAGACCGGCTGCCCGGACTCGTGGTTGACCCCCAAACCAAGCCCCTCGTTTACAGATCGTTCTGCTTCAAGCCACACGCTCTCATTCAGCTCAAGAAAGCGGCAAGAATCGCAACCCAGAATGGCTCTTCCGTAGTCCCGACGACCTTCGAAGTCATATCGGCGCTCGCGTGGATCTCGCGAACCAAAGCTCTCGGAATCGGTCCTCACGAGATGACAAAGCTTCTCACTGCAGTCGACGGCCGCCCCAAGTTCGACCCCCCGCTGCCGAGTGGCTACTTCGGGAACGGCATCGCTTGGTCCTGCGCTGAGTGCAGTGCCGGCGAATTGACCCGCAATCCCTTCTCGTTCGCTGTCCAGACCGTGCACGAGGCGCTCGCATCTGTCACCGAGAGTTACATAAAATCGGCCATCGACCACGTCGAGCTGAACAAGGTCCTGGTCGACTGCGGGGGCAACGCTTGCTGCATCAGCAAGTGGAGCCGGCTCCCTTTCTACAAGATGGATTTTGGGTTCGGGAGGCCGTTACAGGTGGCGCCGGCGAGGGTCCCCGACAACGTCATCTTGGTCGCTTCCCGGAGCAGGGAGAGCGACGACTTGGTTGTGTCCCTGGGGCTTCCTCGCCACGCCATGGATGTTTTCTCGAAGTTGATTCAGCATGAGCTCACGCTGAAAAGCAAGTTCTAGTCTCATTTATGGATATGAGCATATGAAGCTTAGTTTTCGCGCCCCTGGTTTTAAGTAGGACTAGCGCAGTGGTGTTGCGCTGCTTGTTCTATTGTTTTATATGATATGCTTCCATCAATAAATTGATGTACTTTCCAGAAAAGGGAATCTTATATATACAAATGTCAATTTATGAAAGAGCACCCATAGCACATACTAGTAATGTGAGAAGAAGTTCTAGGCATGTAGCTTTATACACCATTGATAGGATATTAAGAGTAAATTAAGGGCATATGAGGCCATTTGTGTGAGAAAAAATTAACTGCACAAGTTGAGGAAGGAAAAGAAAGTGAAAAAAAGAAAATAAAAAAGAAGGGAGAAACGGCAAAGAAGAAGAGAAATGGAGGTGCTCTGCAGGAGGAGAGAGGCAAGGAGAGAAAAATCTGATAAATGGGCCATTTGTGGACACGTCGCTTAATAGATGGGCATCTACTTTGTGACGCTAGCACAACTTGTGCAGCTAATATTTTTCTTAATTTTGAGTAAGACTAGCGTAGTGATGTTGCCCTCCTCGTGACTGTTGTATTATATGACATGCTTCCATCAATAAAGTGATGTACTTTCTTAAGAAAAATGAATCTTATAGATACAAATGTCAATCTATGAAAGAGTAAACATAGCATATAGTAACGTAAGAAAGTTTTACACAGGTAGTTTTGTACACCATTGATATGATATCGTGACTAAATTAAGGGCAAATAGATAGTTCGTGTAAATTTTTTCTCTACACAGGTGGTGTGTGCGCTATTTTTCTTTGTGAAATAATGGGTTTGTGTTGAGTGTTTGGTAAAGTGCCATTTTCACTATCTATATATCTTTAGCATCAGGAAGATTATTGTTGGGTTGTCATCATCCATGTTGGGTATTCATTAATGTACAAGTGTGAGCTATCTGGTAATTGAAGAGGGATTGAGCAATTAATAAATTTACTAGACTTATAATTTATTAATTTAAACTCTTAAATAAATGTGATTTACTAATATGATTTGTTGATGGGTTCATATTCTTGAAAATCTACTCTCCAAGATAAGTTTTATTCTTTCCAAGAGTTTTAGAATTTTGAGAACCAAAGAGATATAGCTACAATTGTCCATGTGTTGCTACAAAAAGGTCCAATATTCATATTGTAGGAAATGCTTCCAGTCCCAAAATAAGTAATTTTCATGATGAATACGCTGCAAAGCATGAATTGCTTTATATATGTTTAATGAGGGACTAACATTAATTCCTCGTTGTGAATTTTCAATTTTATAAAACCAGTAGTAAAAGTGGAACTGGGTCTTCAAAGTCAATTTCTCCTTTTAATGCATATTGTATTAAATAAATAAATACATGGACCCACCTTGCATGAAGACCTGTCGACCCTCGCACACATAAAAATAGGCATGCTCCAGTTGTTTTACTGAACTGTCCATGCTTCAACTGTTGAAATTCTGCAGGTGTGTGCCTTTCACTTTTTTGGATGTGATGTGCAAATTTTAATCTAACATATTGTTAGGTTAATTAGGATATTTCTTTTGATTATCCTCATCTCTCAAGATTGCGCTTATATTTCATTTTGATTATGCATATCCTTGATTATTATTTTATTTTAGATAGTCATTTAATAAAGCCTATCTTATGTTCTCTTCATCTACACACATTAAAATACATAGAAATTTCACAATTATTTCTTCCCATTTTTTATATTTCAGCTTATACCAAAAGTAGTGATGATGATTTTTGTAATAATTTAATAAGTTTTATGAAATTTCTTTTTTCTTTTCTTTTTTCTTTTTCCTTCGTAGGATTTCCAACCAACAAGATAACGTGGGCCCCGGCAACAGTTATTGACTCTTGTTGGCAATAGGCAAAGGCTTCATTCTCTCGCTTGGATTTAGGCGAGGGCCCACAATGCCCTCACCCTCAGGCTAAGAGTGGAAACATGTAATAAAAAAGACAAATAAGGGGTTTTAAATAATTTGAACTAATAAAATCTTCCTTTGATATCACGTATGATGTTTGAACTAATAAAATCTTCCTTTGATACCATGTATGATGTTCTGAGACTTTTTTTGTAGTGTTATTTTATAATGAATCACTTAAATCTTCAACTTAGAAAGCGATAAATATTAGGGGCATGCAATCAGGCCTATTCAACCTTGGAACCAGCTCATCTTGGTCGGTTCATACAAGACTAGTTTGGTGCCTTTGTAAAAAATTTGGAAATTCACTTTGATAGGTTTGGTTTCCATGCATTGTGATGGTAAGTTCTACCCAAGAACCAAACTTGTCGAGGCTGGTTCTAGGGTAGAACTGGTCAAAACCAACACAAAATTTGGGAACTTTTTTGCATGACTACTTCTCTCTCTCTCTCTCTCGCTCATGCTCTCAGTGGTCTCACTCTCTATCACTAATACTGGATTTCTTTGATCTTTTCTCTCTTGAAAGTTCTCACTTTAGTAGGTTTCTCTCTTTGATCTCACATCTCTCTTCCACAATGAATTACCTCATAGGAGTTGTGGTCTAAGAAGATTTACTTCTCATTTACCAAATCTGATTCCATTTGCTGTTTATAAGACATGTATTCATATTTGACACAATGCATATTGTATATCTAATAATAATAAAAAAAGGCACATTCCAAAGTCGATCGGTTCAGTATCTGGTTTCAAAATTGGGAATTGATTCCAACAAGATAGTTTCCAAATTACTAGACTAGAAGTTACTCACTCTGTAACCAATCACCTTAATATATACATATACATATCTCCATGAAAAAAGACACCATCATGGTCCAATGCCTTTGCATCTCAATAGTTGTTAGTTGTTTTCAATGACAAATGTTGACACCTAAAATTTCTAAAATTTCTATTAAAGGGCTTCATATTTTGTAACCAAACTAGGGCAATCATTGGTTGAATTTGGCCAAACAAATGATAGAGTAGTTTTAGCCACAATATGTATTGCCGGCCATCAAGGGGATTTGATCGTGATCAACACATGAACAGCAAGAAATTTTAGCTATTTTGGTCATGCTTTTTTCACTCCTTTGGCTTAAACACTCCATTTTATTAGTGTATTGACGACATTACCTCTTATTTGGCCCACCATTTAGCATGTTTCAATTAAACTCAGTTCCCCTCTTTTTGTTGGTCAAGTGAAGTCAATCCTTTTGTTTTATTTCTGTTTCTTTTTCTTTGCGATCCCCCTTTCCTTCTTACTCACTTCTCTCTGTTCTCTTTCCTACAGTGGATCCTCTTGGTGTCTACCAACAACGATACCATTCGGTAGAGCATTGTCAATTAAGGGCTGGTTGAAGGTTTTCTCGTTTTGGTGGAGTCGTAGTGCTATGGAAGAAGACGGAGATGAAATTGAGTTTGGTGGGTAGAACCTAATCAATATGCAAGGGTTCAGCATTCACAGATACAGGGTTCTTGCTAATTGCTCCAACGGTGAGTATTTGACTGTCATCAGTAAAGTCAACTAAGTTATTGGAGCCTCCGGTGTTATGAGTGAGAAATGCAAGGCTGTAGTTGCTCAGTAAGGAATGCCATTATTCATATGTCTTTTAGCAAAGGAAGTGCCACATTATATATGCTCAGAGATTGGACAACGAGGACCCACACAAGAGGACGACGGAGATAGTTCACCGAGAATACATATTATAGACCAGAAAAGAATTATGGGCAACAGAAGAGACACTCATGTCCAGAAAGCACCAACCCAGATATTTTTATTTCACCATCTTTGATTCACAAAAGCCACCATCAAGTCATTTCTATTCCTATTGATTTTTTGCGTTGTTCGTCTGTTCAGATTTTTCCTCACTCATTTTGTCTATTGGTTTCTTGGATCTTTGAACTGAGTCATAAATGCCAAGTTATCGCCTTTAGCAGTTTAAAGCCCATTGGCCTCTATCATTTATACGTAGCTTGGTCGCTGCCTTGCCATTATCATCACTAGATCTTTAAGTTTGCACATCACTGCAGGACAAGCCATTGATGTCAATCCGTCGTTTTGCTGTAGAAAAAGGTTACATTTTGTCTTGAATTATTTTCGATTAAGTAAGTTGGACATCAAGAGCATCCTTGCCGTTTGATGCAAAGGCGTGGAAAGAAGAGAATTGTCTGTAATGGAAAAAATTAGACACAAGGACACCAGGAGAGCCAAAACTTGGTATAAAACACTTAAGTGTCAAAACTTACGAAAATGTCACGTTCAATCCAATTTTAATCTGAACTTATTGTTGTCTAATAGAAAATCATCAACTTTTAACTGGTACTCAAATGTGGCCCCTATCAAGCCTCGGTTGAATACATGTGGAATGACACATCTGGTAATAGTTTTATTGGATGGAAACTTAGGCCTGTTTGGCAAAAAGTGTTTTTGTTCCCCGAACAAAATTTTTTGTTCTTTTGTTAGGAACAAAAAAAAACAAAAATGTGTATGGTAAACTTTTGTTCTTGAAAACAAAAAATCTATATTTTTTTGTTTTGTTTTAGAATATATTTGGAACAAAAACAAAAAGTAGAAAAAAGTTCTTTTTGTTTAGAACGATTTTGAGAAACAATTTTTCTCTCTTCTTTTTTTCTTCTATTTTTTCTTCTTCTTTTTCTTTCCTTCTTATTCCTTTTGGTCGAGTCCTCGCCTCGGCCATGGCCGTGCCGCCGGCCAACGAGGGCCGACCTCGCCGAGCCACCGCGATGTCGGCCTCTCCTAGCCTAGCGAGGCTCGCCTAGTCACCGAGGCCATCGATGAGGCTCGGCCTCGCCCCCAGATCTGGCTAGGCCAAGGAAAAAAAAAATAAAAAATAAAAAAGAAAGAAGAAAAAAAAAGGAAAAATATAATAAAAATATTTAAAAATTAAAAGAAACAACAAAATTATACAAGTTTACCAAACGTATTTTTATTCATGGAATATAATTTTTTTTTGGTTACCAAGCGCGTTCTTATGTTTAGAAATTGTTCCGAGAACATAAATATAAAAAACTATTTCTGTTCAAAAATTGTTCTCCAGAACAGAAATGTTATCAAATGCGTCCTTAATGGTGGGCGGTTTATGTTCCGCCCGAAACGTTATCATTATTTTTTTTATGAGATAACAAAAAGTTCAGGTTAGAATTGGTACATGAGTTAGAGTTAATGCTCTTTTATAATACAAATAAAAGTTCGAGCTAAAATTCGAACTCCAGTTAAATTTGATGCCTTTTTAAGGGAATTGGGTTGATAACAAGAAAAAGATACTATAAGTGCCATATCATTTTTCATAACTTTTCTTTCAAACACTTAAGTATCATATAATATTTTCATAAATCATTTGGTATCATAACTTTTTATAAACATTTAGCACAACGATTATGTCACATCAGATTTTCGATATCTAGGGAACCTTTTAAAAAATTTATGGGACTCAAGTAATTAATTGAAAGTTTCAACACTAAATTAATTTTTTTTTTAAATTATGACTTTCAAATGTTTGAAAAAGAAATTATAGTATTCAAATAAGTGCCATATAAAAATTATGACACTTATAAATGTCCTTATCCTGAGAGACATCTAATTGAAAAACCATGGTTGGACATTTGTATTTTGTAACCAATGAACCCATGGAGTAGGATTGCATGGTGCTTCAAAGTCTGGCTTCAACGGTACCAAACGAAAACCTCTACCTCGTTACAATGGTAATACGCAGATTCTTTGGCCCATTGGAGCACCAAGAATGTGGAAAACCAATTAAGGTTTTTCAAATACGAGGTGTGTCGTTCGCTTCCTTCGAGGTTAAACAAAGAGAATTTCGCTTCCCTTTCTATTAATTAATTACTTCTTTTTGGGTTCTTTTCCATTTATTTTGGCTTTAGCAATATAGAGCACTTTAAAAAAAAAATGCAAAATATCAAAAAGAAAAAAAAAAGTACCGGGGAAGGCGTCAACTATATATTATACATTCAATAATGGATTAAAAAGAAGTTCCTTGTCGTGCCCGTAAAATATTAGAAACTATTTCATTTCTCATTTTATTCGTGAATTTTCAATTGGGCTTTTCTAGCATAATAGTTTTAAATCTATCATTAATATAACATGTTATAAGTCACAAATTCTTGAAAGAAAGATCTTATAATAATTAATAATTATTTAATTTTTGTGGGAAAAATAAATTGTTATTTTAACAGTATATTAATGATACTCATCTAAGTATTTCTCTTTCTAATTTGAAAAATGATTTGGTGAGAGTCTATAATTTATTGAGCATTCTATTTTGAATCATAAAAAATAAAATAAAATAATTATAAATTATTATGGGGCCCAATTTTTTTAAGAATTTATAATTCACAATAAATTGTTATTTTTATGATAATCGGAAGGTGTTGTTATACTACCAAAGCTGTTTCAGTTTTATAAAACCAGGAGGAGCTAAAGTGGTTTTATAAAACCAGGAGGAGCTAAAGTGGAATTGGATCTTCAAAGTCATTTTCTCTTTGGAATGCATATTGTATTGAAATTATTAATGCATAGAACCCACGTAGCTGGGTTGACCCAGGGCTTGGCGGCGAAGACCTGTCAAACCTTGCACATATAAATACGGACTTGCTCTAATTGCTGTAACTCAACATTCGAAGATTCAACTGTTGAAATTGCTCAGGTATGTGCCTTTTTTTCTCTTGCACATTAAATATGCATTCAAGTTTGATTAATTTTAACTAGAGCTTTTTTTATTAAAATATTGATGCGAGTTTAAATATTACATCTATAGTGATACTTATAAGTGAGAAAATTGGTTCGTGTCTCTATCGAGTCAAATTCGAGCGGAAAGCTGGTCAAATCCTAGTCTAAGTGCCATTAATTGTGAAGAAATAAAAGTTCGGTGCTGATAATAAAAATCAAAGTGAGGCAACTTGATTGCAAAATTTATGAATGCTCATAGAAAATCAACACTTTTAAAAGAAAAATTTTCTCAAAATGATTGCTTGTATCACTTAATAAAATAAATGTGATGAAAATATTTTCATCATTAATGATAATCTATAGGTATAGATTGTTATATTTTCATCATTAATGATAATCTATAGGTATAGATTGTTACTAATAATAATATGGTTAATCGGTTAATTTTCTTAATGTTTCATAATTGTTATCCACATGATGGATACCACAATTCTTAGAGGGACGTTTGAGTCATTTGAGGATGAAGGCAAGAATGGTATGTAGCATGCACATTTTGAATTTAATCTGCATTTATTCAAATATATAATAATATATGTATATTTAATTGACAAGATCATGTAATTTTTCATGCAACCAATATAAACAAATATGGTCGGTTAATTTCGCATATGACTGATCAGTGTAAGAGTTTGCGTAATGTGGACTACTTAGTTAATACTGTAATTTACCATTTTATGGGGTTGGTCTAAGGTGAAATAAAATACTTTTTAATTAGTTTAATATGGGGTTGGCTGGTGTGAGTTGAGTTAAACTGGGCCCGTAATGAGAGGGCCTGGTTGGAAGTCTTTCCTTTAACCCTAATTCTCATAAGTATTCTTACAAAGGAAGCATTCAGCTAGCGAAGAGTGAGGGAGCCGTCTCATTCAGACTCTGATACAGAGGGTAATAGAGGAGAAGGATTAGGGTAACAGAGGAGAAGAATTTGGATGGATCATTGCTTTTCTGCTTTCCCATCAAACGATGTATTCTAAAATAGGTGCGTTAATTTGTCTAATCGATTGTCTGTGCTCTTGTTCTAATTATGAAGATCATGAGATTGCATGTTTTGCATTTTACAATCAGTTCCATAGCTTGAGAAATGTAGAAATCGAATTCGTCAAAGTTGTTTGTAGCAACTAGCAAGTTGTACATCTATCATGGTATCACCCAAAGCTTGCGGATAAATAAATACAGCTTCGATTATTCTGTGCAAAGAAGCAGGAAATGAGAAGCCGAGAAACGTCGGATCCATGCGAAAGCTCGATGTGAAGATTGTGAACGCGGTTTGTGTTTCTCCGGCGAGGGAAACGTTTGGCGGGCTCTACGTTCTCTCGAACCTCGACCAGACCTTCCCGTACGTAATTGAGATGGTGTTCACCTTCAAGGGTGAAGGGAGGGGAAGGCATCCCGCAGCGATCGAGACGATCAGAGAGTCGCTGGCCAAGGCATTGGTCGAGTTCTATCCGTTCGCAGGCAGACTTGTCATGGGGATTGACGGGAGGATGGCAGTGAGATGCACCGGAGAAGGTGTCCCATTCGTTGAAGCGACGTCGGAGGATGACATCGCAGCGCTGGGCGATATCAGCACCATCAATCCTGCCATGCTGCGAAAACTCGTGAAGCACAGCGATGGAGCCCCGACCATATTGGAAGTACCTTTGCTTTCGGTGCAGGTAAATACTATTGAACATGTTGGTCGTGCTGATTCTGGTGTGCCCCTGCATTAGTTCATCGATGAATCATATATTAGAGAGATTGTACGAGAATTATGGCTACTTTGTGCGAGATTTTTCTTTTGGGACAAGATAGAAGGAGCAACATAGTGCTTTTGAACAATTTATCTAACAGAAAGAGATCGTTTCTGCACTGCTTTTTTTTTTTTTTTAATCATTCAACCACTTGCGGAGCAGCATGTTCGCCTGGACTCGTGCAAGGGGATTTAGACTTTCCAAGACTGACATACACATAAGTAGATATCCACTTACAGTTTATCATGAAATCCAGGTGACGACGTTCAAGTGCGGAGGGATCGTCGTCGGCATCGTCATGAATCACGTCCTCATCGATGGGAAAGCCCTCACGGACTTCATAGCTTGCTGGACCGATCTGGCTCAAGCCAAGCCGCCATCAGTTCTTCCCTTTCTTGATCGATCGGTGTTGCGCCCGAGGCAACCTCCGCACGTCGATCTCCCCCACCACGAGTATGCTCTGAGAGACCAGCGGCCCAGACGCGTGGTCGACCCCCAAACCAAGCCCCTCGTTTACAGATCGTTCTGCTTCAAGCCACACGCTCTCATTCAGCTCAAGAAAGCGGCAAGAATCGCAACCCAGAATGGCTCTTCCGTAGTCCCAACGACCTTCGAAGTCGTATCGGCGCTCACATGGATCTCGCGAACCAAAGCTCTCGGAATCGGTCCTCACGAGACGACAAAGCTTCTCACTGCAGTCGACGGCCGCCCCAAGTTCGACCCCCCGCTGCCGAGTGGCTACTTCGGGAACGGCATCGCTTGGTCCTGCGCTGAGTGCAGCGCCGGCGAATTGACCTGCAAGCCCTTCTCGTTTGCTGTCCAGACCGTGCGTGAGGCGCTCGCATCCGTCACCGAGAGTTACATAAGGTCGGCCATCGACCACATCGAGCTGAACAGGGTCCTTGTCGACTGTGAGGGCAACGCTTGCTGCATCAGCAAGTGGAGCCGGCTCCCTTTCTACAAGATGGATTTCGGGTTCGGGAGGCCATTCCAGGTGGCGCCGGCGACGGTCCCCAACAACGTCATCTTGGTCGCTTCCCAGAGCAGGGAGAGCGACGACTTGGTTGTGTCCCTGGGGCTTCCTCGCCACGCCATGGATGTTTTCTCGAAGTTGATTCAGCATGAGCTCATGCTGAAAAGCAAGTTCTAGTCTCATCCATGGATATGAGTACATGAAGCTTAGTTTTCGCGCCCTTGGTTTTAAGTAGGACTAGCTCAGTGGTGTTGCGCTACTTGTGCCTATTGTTTTATATGATATGCTTCCGTCAATAAAGTGATGTACTTTCCAAAAAGGGGAATCTTATAGATACAAATGTCAATTTATGAAAGGGCGCCCATAGCATACACTAGTAATGTGAGAAAAAGTTCTAGGCATGTAGTTTTGTACGCCATTGATCGGATATCAAGAGTAAATTAAGGGCATATGAGGCCATTTGTGTGAGAAAATATTAACTACACAAGTTGAGGAAGGAAAAGAAAGTGAAAAAAAAAAAAGAACATAAAAAGAAGGGAGAAACGGCAAAGAAGAAGAGAAATCGAGGTGTGAGTTTGCAAGAGGAGAGAGACAAGGAGAGAAAAATCTGACAAATAGGCCATTCGTGGACATGTCGCTCAATAGATGGGCATCTACTTTGTGGCGCTAGCACAACTTGTGCAACTAATATTTTTCTTAATTTTGAGTAAGACTAGCATAGTGATGTTGCACTCCTCGTACCTGTTGTATTATATGACATGCTTCCATCAATGAAGTGATTTACTTTCTAAAAAAAAGGAATCTTATAGATACAAATGTCAATTCATGAAAGAGTGGTCATAGCATATAGTAATGTAAGAAAGTTTTACACATGTAGTTTTGTATACCATTGATATGATATCATGACTAAATTAAGGGCAAATAGACAGTTCGTGTAAATTTTTTCTTTACACAAGTGGTACATGCGTTATTTTTCTTTGTGAAATAATGGGTTTGTGTTGAGTGTTCGGTTAAGTGCCATTTTCACTATCTATATATCTTTAGCATCAGGAAGAGTATTGTTGGGTTGTCATCATCCATGTTGGGTATTCATTAATGTACAAGTGTGAGCGTACCATAGAAAAAAAATTCCCTATCAGGTAATTGAAGAGGGATTGAGCAGTTAATAAATTTACTAGACTTATAATTTATTGATTTAAACTCTTAAATAAAGGTGATTTACTAATATGATTTGTTGATGAGTTCATGTTCTTGAAAATCTACTCTCCAAGATAAGTTTATTATTTCCAAGAGTTTTAGAATTTTGAGAACCAAAGAGATATAGCTACAATTGTCCATGTGCTGCTATTGAACAAAAGGTCCAATATTCATATTGTAGGAAATGCTTCCATTATTCCCAAAATAAGTAATTTTCATGATTAATACCCTGCAAAGCATGAATTGCATTATATATGTTTGATGAGGGACTAACATTAATTCCTCGTTGTGAATTTTCAATTTTATAAAACCAGGAGTAAAAGTGGAATTGGGTCTTCAAAGTCAATTTCTCCTTTTAATGCATCTTGTATTAAATAAATAAATACATGGAACCCACATTGCATAAAGACCTGTCGACCCTCGCAGACATAAAAATAGGCATGCTCCAATTGTTTTACTAAACTGTCCACGCTTCAATTGTTGAAATTCTGCAGGTGTGTGCCTTTCAATTTTTTGGATTTGATGTGCACATTTTAATCTGACATATTGTTAGGGTTAATTAGGATATTTCTTTTGATTATCCTCATCTCTCAAGATTGCGCTTATATTTCATTTTGATTATGCATATCCTTGATTGTTATTTTATTTTAGATAGTCATTTAATAAAGCCTATCTTATGTTCTCTTCTTCTACACACATTAAAATACATAGAAATTTCACAATTATTTTTCCCATTTTTTATATTTCAAGTTATACCAAAAGTGATGATGATGATTTTTGTATATTTTAATAAGTTTTATGAATTTTTTTTTTCTTTCTTTGTTCTTTTCTTTTCTCTTTTTCCTTCATAGGATTTCTAGCTAGCGAGATAACTTGGGCCCCAGCAATGGTTATTCACTCTTGCTGGCAATAGGCAAAGACTTCGTTCTCTCACTTGGATTTAGGCGAGGGCCCACAATGCCCTCGCCCTCCGGCTAAGAGCGGAAACATATAATAAAAAAGACAAATAAGGGGTTTTAAATAATTTGAACTCAAAAAATCTTCCTTTGATACCGTGTATGATGTTGTGAGACTTTTTTTGTAGTGTTATTTTAGAATGAATCACTTAAATCTCCAACTTAGAAAGCCATAAATATTAGGGGTGTGCAATTAGACCTATTCAACCTTGGAACCAGCTCATCTTGGTTGGTTCATACAAGACTAGTTTAGTGCCTTTGTAAAAAAATTGGAAATTGACTTTGATAGGTTTGGCTTCTATGCATTGTAATGGTTGGTTCAACCCAAGAACCAAACTTGTCAAGGCTGGTTGTAGGGTAGAACTGGTCAAAACCAACACAAAATTTGGGAACTTTTTCGCATGACTACGTCTCTCTCTCTCTCTCTCTCTCTCTCTCTCTCTCACGCATGCACGCACGCACGCAGGCAGGCACGCACACAAACAGACTCTCAGCGGTCTCACTCTCTCTATCACTAATACTCAATTTCTTTGATCTTTTCCCTCTTGAAAGTTCTCACTTTAGTAGGTTTCTCTCTTTGATCTCACATCTCTCTTCCACAATGAATTACCTCAAAGGAGTTGTGGTCTATGAAGATTTACTTCTCATTTACCAAATCTGATTCTATTTGCTGTTTATAAGACATGTATTCATATTTGAACAATGCATATTGTATATCTAATAAAATAAAACAAAAAAAAAAGGCACATTCCAAAGTCGATCAGTTTAGTATCTGGTTTCAAAATTGGGAACTGATTCCAACAAGATAGTTTCCAAATTACTAGACTGGAAGTTACTCACTCTATAACCAATCACCTTTATATATATATATATCCATGAAAAAAGACACCATCATGGTCCAGTCCCTTTGCATCTCAGTAGATGTTTTCAATGACAAATGTTGACACCTAAAATTTCTATTAAAGGCTTCATATTTTTCTAACCAAACTAGGGCAATCATTGGTTGAATTTGGCCAAACAAATGATAGAGTAATTTTAGCCACAATATGTATCGCCGGCCATCAAGGGGATTTGATCATGATCAACACATGAGAAGCAAGAAATTTTACCTATTTTGGTCATGCTTTTTTCACTTTTTTGGCTTAAACACTCCATTTTATTAGTGTATTGACGACATTACCTCTTATTTGGCCCACCATTTAGCATATTTCAATTAAAATCTACCAAAGAAAGTAGTTCCCCTCTTTTTGTTGGTCAAGTGAAGTCAATCCTTTTGTTTTATTTCTTTTTCTTTTTCTCTTTCTTTGCGGTCCCCCTTTCCTTGTTACTCACTTCTCTCTGTTCTCTTTCCTACAGTGGATCCTCTTGGTGTCTACCAACAACGATACCAGTCGGTATAGCATTGTCAATCAAGGGCTGTTGAAGGTTTTCTCGTTTTGGTGGAGTCGTAGTGCTATGGAAGAAGAGGGAGATGAAATTGAGTTTGGTGGGTAGAACCTAATCAATATGCAAGGGAGCACATGTTTGATCCTTCAACCTGAAAAATCCAATCACAGATACAGGGTTCTCGCTAATTGCTCCAACGGTGAGTATTTGATTGTCATCAGTAAAGTCAACTAAGTTATTGGAGCCTCCGGTGTTATGAGTGAGAAATGCAAGGCTGTAGTTGCTCAGTAATGAATGCCATTATTCATATGTCTTTTAGCAACGGAAGTGCCACATTATATATGCTCAGAGATTGGACAACGAGGACCCACACAAGAGGACGACGGAGATAGTTCACCGAGAATACATATTATAGACCAGAAAAGAAATTATGGGGAACGCAGAAGAGACACTCATGACCAGAAAGCACCAACCCAGATATTTTTATTTTTATCACCATCTTTGATTCACAAAAACCACCATCAAGTCATTTCTATTCCTATTGATTTTTTGAGTTGTTCGTTTGTTCAGATTTTTCCTCTCTCATTTTGTCTGTTAGTTTCTTGGATCTTTGAATTGAGTCATAAATGCCAAGTTATCACCTTTAGCAGTTTAAAGCCCATTCGCCTCTATTATGTATACGTAGCTTGGTGGCTGCCTTGCCATTATCATCGCGAGATCTTTAAGTTTGCACATCACTGCAGGACAAGCCATTGATATCAATCCGTGCTTTTGCTGTAGAAAAAGGTTACATTTTGTCTTGAATTATTTTCGATTAAGTAAGTTGGACGTCTAGAGCATCCTTGCCGTTTGATGCAAAGGCGTGGAAAGAAGAGAATTGTTTGTAATGGAAAAGATAAGACACAAGGACACTAGGAGTGTCAAAACTTGACACATATGCACACTTAAGTCTTACGCAAAACTTATGAAAGTGACACTTGAGTGTCAAAATCGGAGGAAAATGAATCAGTCAAGTACCAACGGCGAGAAAATCCAATCAAAATGCTGACGTGGCAATTTTTCAACGAGCTTAGTGCAAAACGACGTTATTTTGCATGTTGATGTGACTAAACAGTGCCAAAATGACGTCGTTTTGGTACTGTCGTTATAAATAATTAATATAATAATTAATTAAATTAAATTTAAAAAATATTAAAAAAAAAAGGAGGAGGAGGAGGAGGGAGGCAGCCGATGGCTAAGGGCTTAGCCCTCTCCGCCGCCTCCCTATTGTTGTCGGAAAGGTGGGGCATGCAAGCCCTCGCCGTCGGTCAACCTGGGGTTCTTGGCCCTTGGCCGGGCTCAGCGGCCCTAGCCAACCCTCCCCCACCTTCTTGGCGACGGCGGGGAGGCGGCGGTGATGGTAGGGAGGCAGCGGTGGCGACTAGGGCCCCTCAGCCGCCAGTCCTCCTTTTCTCTCTATCGTTATTATTATTATTATTATTATTATTATCATTATTATTATAATTTATTTGTTTTAAATTAAAATTTAATCACTGTTTGTATTAAAATTCGAATTATATCAAAACGACGTTATTTTTGTGTATGTTTTGCTGAGTCAGCTTTTCGGCGAGCCACGTAAGCAAAAAAATTAATAAAAAATTGTCATCGTCGGATTTTTGGCGAGTTCGTTGGATGTGGCACTCTAGTGTTTCATTTTTTTTTTTTTTTTTTTTTTTATCATAAGTTTTGTTACTTAATTGTCTCTTTGTGCCAAGTTAGTACACTTGAGGTATTTTTTTCTCGAAAAGTATAAAAAAGGAAAGCAAGAGAAAACAGAGAGACGTCACTTTGACTTGGTGGGCCACACAAGGATAATGTGATCAAAATATTGTAAAAGGGAGTGCTTGAACTAAAGGATGGTTGAAAAAAGCACCATCCATTTAAAGGAATAGGATAGTAAAGTTTTAACCAAGAAGTTAAGTGGAAATTATAAATCCGATTTCAGCCACTTTAGCAGAGCAACTTTTAGCAGAACTGAATTGATATATCCCACATATTTCGCCCAATTGTAGGGAACGGAGATCACGATTTTTCTGGAAAAGAGAGGGCAAAAAATCCGTGAGTTTTAGGGCATGAACAGAGGAAGTCTTGTGCAGAATAAAAAGGCGGGGACACGCACTCACGGGGGATTATCTCATAAAAAGAGAGCGTAGAGGAAAGGAGGGAGCACGCTACTGGGAGATATATGTTCAACCAGAAGACACTGGCTGCATCATTCACATTGCCAATATCGTGAGTTTATCTTGTTAAGATGCATGTGTGAGTTGTATTAGAGAGAAGTTCCACATTGGAAAATTGGTGTAATGTAGAGCGGTTAATGTATCATAGTTCGCCAATAATTCATTGACTTAAGCTTTTGAGTGAAAATACATTGAAGAATTGGTATGGTATAGAGAGCTTGCTGTATTCTAATTGATCCATAACTCATTGACTTAAATTTTTGAGAGGTTAATATATTCTAGTTGACCCATAACTCATTGACTTAAGCTTTTGAATGGAAATTGATCCAATTGGATACGTTGGCAATGGAAGTTGATCCAATTGAACTTGGGCTTTTCCTTAGTAATCTCTCCAGCTGAAGGTATCTTTGCTGCACGCTCCCAACTTATTGTCTCAAGCCACTATGTTGCCTGGCTGTTCTCGAATTTGATAGCCCAAACAGACAGCAGTTCCTCAGCAACAACGCATTGTTGATTTGTTCCCTCTTAATTCTCATATATAATGCAATTTGCCTAGTGCGGATACTTAGGCTCTATTTATTTCGCGAAAAATAAAACCGTTTAGGCCCTACATCAAATGAAGGCATATTTCTATTTATTTCATAGAAAATGGAACTGTTTAGGCTCTAAATGACATGCAAGGCATATCTAGAAAATTTATGAATACTTAAGTATTCAAACCTGGACAATGCGTATGCCAAATTACACCCAAGGAATTGGTTGCCTGAATAACCGCGCAATGGAATCAACAATCTCGAAGTGTCTTCATCAAATTCAAATTGACGGACACTGCTTTGCTGTGAGGACAAGGACTAAGAGGGAACAGATTGGTGCAGGTGACGACGATGCCTTGTCGCCGAGGAACTGCTGTATGGGCTGTCAAACTCGGGAGCAGCCCGGGCAACGTAGTGGCTTGAGATAGATCAGTCTAACCGTGTGTATCCCCGGTCTTTTTGATTGGTGAAAGATCAATGATTTAGAAAATATATTTTTTTAAATAATTATTTATATCGTTTGCGAAAATGAATTAACGAAAAAATAATTTCATTTTTTACGTAAATATTTTTAAAAGAATTGTTGTCAATGATGAAGATATATTTCATTAACTAATTATTTCAAGGGATGAAATGTATTATCTTTAGAAAAATATCTTCCAAATTATTCAATTTATGTGAAACAAATGGAGTTCTATTGTGGTGAGCATAGTCCTTAATTTATGCCCTGAAATTTAGGGATGAGCATGGTCCCGATCCAATCTGAGAACAGATTGGTTGGTTCTGGACAGTTCTCAATTTCCAAAATGGAAACCAGCAATAAGTAGTTTGATTCTCGATTTTGCAAAGGAACTGGACTAGACCAATATGCCTTAATTTTCCTCTTTTTTTTTTTTTTTTTTTTTTTTTTTTTTGCGTAATTTTTCTTCGTCTAATTTTCTAAAACTAGAGCCATGTAAGTGTGCATCGGTGGTTTTTTCTTCTTCTGTTTTTATTGGGTCTTTTCACTTCTCATTTTATAATGCAATTTTTCCGACGGAGAAGGTCGTATATTCACCAGCTTGCACTATATATATAAGTTGACACGAAATTGAAATCTTATATAATCTCTTTCTAATGTCTTGAAATCTAAATATATATTGTTATATTCATTTGTGAAGAGAAAATCATATAAATAGAAGTAAAAATTAACTGATAAATTGCGACAAACATTTTAATATTTGGGGCAAATTTTTGTGCCGGTACCCACCCACACTTGCTTTAACTCTTATTGGCGGGCAATACCCATTCTCTCGGCCGTATATTAACTTAGAACCCAACAGAAGCGAGCCGAACTAGACCGCGACTCAGACCACAATTAGCATGATGTAGTCACCTTGTTGTATTGATCCATCTAGAGATGATTACTTCTGAGATGCGTTGATTCCCACCCTAAAATCTAGAAGTAGACTGGATGGAATCGGTTTTCAATTTGTGAAACCGAAAACTGGCCCATCCAATCTAGTTCAGTTCTTAGGAACCGGTGATTCCTTCTCTTTTTATTTTGGTTTCTTCTATTCCCAACAAGTGGGAGTTTTCAAATAGTAAAAGGAAATGGTTATTTATAGTTGGTCCCAATCTAACCCAATTGATCTGTTTAATTTCCGGGTCCACACTGGTTCCCGGTTCCACAAACGGAGAATTGACCTTGCCTAGTTTGGTTCCTAATTTTAGAGTGGGAACTAACGATCCTATGATTGATTACTCTTTCTAAAACTCATGAATCTTAAACCCTCTCTTGTCCAGAAAAATCCCCCCATACTCGGGCGAAATATGCAGAATATTTCAATTTAATTTTGCTGAAAGTTGCTTTCCTAAAGTGGCTGATGTTTGTTGTTGTAGTTTCCACTGAATTTCTTGGCCAAATCCCTTAGACGGCCGGCATACATATTGCAGCTAAAATTGCTCTTTTATCCCTCATTTGGTTGGCCGCGCTCGACTAATGATTCTCCTAGTTTAGTTACGAAAATGTGAAGTCAGCGTCAACAGTTGTCATCAACCAAAAACCTAAGGAGTCGCCGTTGTCGCGTCTCTCTCCATCCCATACTCTGCCCAAGTGGTTCCAGAATCGGACAGTCCATACGATTGTTCCTTAGTGAAGAGGGGCGGGCGTCCCCTATGCCGATCTGTTCGCCCTAAGTCCTAGTCCTCACCAAAAAGCTGCGTCCATCCGTCTGAATCCATCAAGACAACCAGTTGCTACCACCCTCTTGGAGACATGGACCGCATCAAGATCGTCGATTCTCTTGCACTGTCGTTCAGGCAACTGACTTGTTGAGTGCAGTTTGTCGTACGTGTTGTCCGGATTTGGATACTTTAATGATTCGTGAAGTTTTCTCGATATGTCTGCATGTGATAGAGGGCCTAAAGTGGGTGCTTTTTGATATGTGAAATCTCTTGGATGCTTCAGTGGTCCTAAATTGTTTTTGATATCCAAGTTGGTTATAAAGACGTAAGTTGATATTCAGAATTTAGATCACGTGCATATTCAAAATTCATTGACCGCCAATCATTGCTGTGTCTAATTTTGCGCCTATTTTTTTTTTTTTTTTGGGTGTTTGATTGTCTGAGGTGAAAGCAGGAAAAAAAAGAGGGTTTCGTTTTTCCTGTTTGGTTGTCATTAGGATGCATTTCGTGTGATAAAAATAAGTACTCTTTTGCATGCATCTTTCTTGCATGTCGCTTGCTCATGATTGTCCAATTGCATGTTAGGATGAACATTGCTTTTTACATCGACAATGTTTCGTGGTTCATGGATTGCATCTTTATTTATTAGATATTCTGCATATTGGAAACTGCCTCTTTTATATTTGCATATCTAGAAAACTTATATCTACGTATCTAACTGTAATTCCATTGGTACACGTCTAGGATTTTGCATATCTTGCATATTGGGATAGGATTTCGCATTATATTTGTGCAATGACTATTGCCATGTTACAATAATTAGGATGGATTTTTTATGAATAATTGTTGTAGTGCACATCTAGGATATCTAGGGCGCGCATGACAAAATTTCTGTTCCAGAAATTGATTTCTCAATTTTTATTTAGGACAAGTTTTACGACGAAAAACCTATTTGATAATGACTCAAAATTTATATTTCGGGCAATCCGTTTGATAACGAATAAAATTTATATTTCTAGGAATATAAATTGATTAGATAACAACATAGGAAATCATCAAATACAAAATAATAGTCGAAATAATACTAAAACAACATAGGAAATCCTCAAATACAAAATAATAGTCGAAATAATACTAATACATTACAAAAGTTGAAAATACAATTTCATGGAATTTCCCATTACATGTGCTTATATTTCCTATTACGTAATATTTTCTTTCGAAAAATAAACAACGTGGCAAAAAAAAAAAATCAATTGAAATTCAATTATAGTGAATATGTTGTTATGTTTTTGCCGAAATTGATTTCACATTAATCAAATAAGTCTAATGATAGCCATGATTATAATAGTCTAATCTCTAAAAAAATCCTAACTTCAAGTCTAATTCCAATTTCTTTCCAAATTTTGTTAAAAAATCCTCACCATGTTCAAAAATCGTCACCATTTTTTTTCAAAATTATCAACACTAGGATTATTTAAAAATTTATTATCAAAATCTGTATTTTTATCAACACTCTTACAAGAACAACAGATTCCTTATTAGATCTTTTTCCTTATAAAGAAAAATCAGATGAAACCCTAATGATTTGACCCATTTTACTTTTGCCTCAATATGAAGTTTATGATTAAAAAAATAGTTAGCCGGATAAAAGAGTAGGTGAAGAAAGACTCGTTAGATATGAATATGGCAAATTGACTATTACCATTCGTGAAATCTCTTGCGTGCAACAAATGAAGCATTGTTCATTCAATTCCCACCATCTGGCCCAATGGTTAAGATTTTCAATCAATATTGATTGAAATGACTATATTAAAAAATCATTAAAATATTTTGGACTAAATTAAATATTTCTATTTCTATTTCAATATTAGTGATCTAAAATATTTTGGACTAAATTGAAAAGTTGAGAAAAAAAATTTCTATTTCTATTTCAATTTCAGAAACTGAGAAGTTAAAAATTTCAGCTTCTGATTTCTTCGATTTCTCTATTTCTGGAATAGAAATCTGTTTCAAAAATAGAGAAATCAAATTGTGTACCAAACGGATTTCTATTTCAAACTTGTTCCGGGGAACAGAGAAACAGAGAAATCGAGAAACAGAAATTTTATCATGCGCACCCTTAGTGTGCATTATTTAATATCCATATTTGCACGTTTCTTTCCACAATCAAATGTCATAAAATGAAAATATAAAAAATATCATATCTTGCATGCTAGTAATTTTAGATTGCATCCATCTTTCTTTTATTTAAAAAGAAAAAGAAAAAAATGAACATAAAAGTGTTTCCTTCCTTGTCATTTGCTCATGATTGTTCAATTGAATGCTAAGATGAACATTGGTTTTTACATTAACAATGTTTCGTGGTTCATGGATTGCATGTTTATTTATTAGAAACTTTGCATATTGGAAACTGCCATTTGTATATTTGCATATCTAGAAAATTTATAACTACGTATCTAACTGTAATCCCATTTGTACATGTCTAGGATTTTTCATATCTTGCCTATTGGGATAGGATTTCGCATTACATTTGTGCCATGACTATTGCCCTGTTAGAATAATTAGCATGGATTTTGCATGAATAATTGTTTTAGTGCACATCTAGGAAATCTAGTGTGCATTATTTCATATCCATATTCGCACGTTCCTTTCCACAATCACATGTCATAAAATGAAAATATAAAAAAAATCATATCTTGCATGCTAGTAATTTGAGATTGCATCTTCATTAAAAAAAAATTACAAAAATATGTCTAGGAGTGTATTTAGGGGAATTTGAACATTCATATTATACCAATCGAATCATTCTCTTAGTATTGCATCGAATTTTATATTACATTATTTTAAATTCAATTTCTGTGTTTAAGGTTCATTTTAGGAAAACACTTTATTTATTATATTGAATTACATAGCATATCACATTTGCATATTCACTTCCTTTTGACACATCCATCTAAGCTTGTTTGTGTACTTTTAGACTTTCCATTTACTGCTCATGGGGGCTTTATCCTAAGGCATGGGTGATTGGTTTTTGGGTTGGGCATGTTCCACACTAAAATCCAGAATCAGAACCAGATTGGTTGGTCCCATATGATTTAGGGTTTTGGCAATTTCCTTTTCTTTACTCTTTACAAGGAAAGAAAAATTTGAAAGAAAAAACATATCGGTTTGGCCTGATTTGGGTGGTTTGATTCTACACCTAGAACTGGGAACTGCTTAGAACTGCTTAGTTCAGTCTAGTCTAGTCTAGTTTCCAAGCTCGGTCCTAGGTGTAAGTAATAACAAGGCTATAATTTTTTTCCCAATACAGGTCAAGGTTCTGTCACGTGTGAATATGGCAATTTAATAACAATGCAATCTAGATATCCTAGATGTGCACTAAAACAATCATTCATGCAAAATCCATCCTAATTATTCTAACATGACAATAGTCATGACACAAATATAATGCGAAGTACTATCCCAATATGCAAGATATGCAAAATCCTAGACATGTACAAATGGGAATACAGTTAAATTCGTAGATATCAATTTTCTAGATATGCAACTATACAATAAGCAGTTCCCAATATGCAGAGTATCTTATAAATTTACATGCAATCCATGAACCACGAGGCATTGTCAATGGAAAAAGCAATGTTCATCCTAACATGCAATTGGACAATAATTAACAAATGACGCGCACGAATTTTTCAGTTTTTCTATATATTTTTTTTTAAATAAAAAGAAAAATGCATGCAAAAGAGTTCTCTTTTTATCAGATGAGATGCATCCTACAGATAAGCAAACAGGAAAACGAAACATTTTTCTTTTTTACTTTCACGTCAGAAAATCAAAACACACAAAAAAGAAATAATAATAAATTAAGGGCAAAATTTGACATATTAATGCTTGAAGGTCAATATATTTCGAATATGCACGTCTTGGAATTCTAAATATCAACGTCACTACTCAAATAACACTTCTATACCCAACTTGATATCAAATAACACTTAGGAGAACTAAGGCATCCAACAGACTTCACGTGTCAATAAGCACCCACTTAGGCCCTACATTACAAGTAGATATATCAAGAAAATACATGAATAATTAGGTATCCAAACTTGGACCACACTTTGACCGGAAAAAAAAAAATGGACCACACGTTTGACAAATTGCACTCAAGAAATTGGTAGCTTGAACAACCATGGAAGCGAATGAACAATTTTGATATGTTGCTGTGTTAATTACATTTTCCCATAATCCTACAATTTTTTTTTTTCCAATAATTCTACATGCATACACATATTTCTTGCACAGTCATTCAAAGTTGTGTTCATCCTTTCAACAACTTAGTTTACCATGATATGTTGGGAACTATTCTTGTCATCTTGATTCAACTTGCACAAAACTGCATGTACTCCCTGCTATCATACTCACTACCATTGTTGAACCTTAGAAATTTAATCTTCAAGCTAGTCTCATTTTCGACTAAGTAGCAAACACATCAATTTTATTTTTTAGAAAATAACAGATAAATTTCTAGTTGAGTTTTCAATGAATGTGACGTAACAGCATGAGCCACTAAGGGAATACATAGGGGTTGGCCCCTAAACAATTGTATGTACCAGCTCTCATCTTCCTTTTCTTGGCTCTCTTTCAACTTTCAAAATACTGACGTGTTTCTGCTTACTAGAACACGATCCTCACATAGACCAATATCTATGTACTTCAATTTAGACGGTTTTCTGTTTGATGCTAACACCTTCATCCCTTTTTCGCTCATCTGTCCGGGCATGTGGAGCAACGGTTTGGAACTAGCCTCTAAGTCAACAAGTGCTGCTATTGCTCTGCTGCATTTTGTCATCTATAGTGTTCCCAACATTTTTCTTTGTGCTACAACCATAAGGCATTTAAAAATCTTCCACGAGCACTCCCCAAAAATATGTATCTTGTATTGTCTAATTGAACAATAGAGATCAAATTTGTCTTAAGGCCAACAACAAATCTGATATTTTGCAACTTCCATTGATACTCGTTCACAATCTTTATCTTAGCATTACATTTGTTGACAGTATCTAAAGCTTCAACATCAGCAAGATAAACCTTTCCAAAGTTTGTAGCAACAAAATTACACATTTATTCCCTGTATGAATTTTATTGAAATGATGCACCCGAATCTAGAATCCAAGACTCAATGGGACTATCGGCAATTAATATTCAGCATCATGGGCAAGCGTCTTTTTAAAGGTTGCATTAACAATCTTATTGATTTCGATACTGAATTTTCTTATTCGGGGCTCTATAATCTTATTTCAAGTAGCCCTTCTTACCATAATTCTAGTAAATTATTTCACCACGAAGTATTGACTTGCTTCTCCTTATGGACCTCAATCTACCACAGTTCTGTATATGACCTCGTTGATTGCTTCTCCCTCTGCCTTTACTACTTAGGCAACACTTAAATATTCATCTAATTCTCTTATGTGAAAATCCTCGATAAGATGCAATCTCCAATCTTTTGAAACTTTATGTTTATTTAACCAAAGGAACTACTTATCACAATCATAGTAGCAATTCAACTTTCAAGTAGAGAAGATGATAGAATCAAATCTTTTACCTCATCCCCTAACATGATAGCTAGTGAACTCATTTGAATAGTGATTTCCTTAAATTCGTTGATGTGATTTGTCATAGAAGCACATTTGTCCACCTTTAGATAGAAACCCAATGCATCAAATATACCTTGGTTGATGTAGAGGGCTTCTCATACATATTGGACAAAGCCCTTGCTTCTTGTTGGCAACATTGAAGGCAACATTTGCACCAATTTAAGACAAATCCGACTTAGGTCTTGCCAATCTAACAATTCCTAGTCTTCTTGCTTGATCGAACCTGATTTCTTTTCTGACAGAGGCTGATGTAGGTTCCTCTAACATAGTAGATACTCGATTTGCATCTTCCATAAACCAGTGTCCTTGCCGTGAAATCAATTGATCTTCACCTTCCATTCATCCATCTTCATCGCCCCACTATTCCGCTAAACCAGGCTTTGATATCACAGGAACGCGAAATGTTGAAAAGAAAAATAGAGAAGAAGACATGCACATTTTTACGTGGAAAACCCTTTCAAAATTAGAAAGAGAAAACTATGGTAACGCATTGAACAATCTCTTTACTAAAGCTATAAGTTACAACTTCAACATATAGTAATCTAATATACAACAGGAGTTTAGGGCTTACAAAGTTATAGTATAAATTATATCTATGCCATTAATAGAGCACAAAATCTCTCTATTTTAATATCACTTTCCTCTATCAACCTCCACAACTCTATGATGATGGGCCAGCCATAAAATTGAATTTGGAGGAGTTATATGATGCCCTCAATCCCAACCCAAAAAGTCCATTATCAGCAGATAATATAATGGTAAAATGAGTGAACCCTTTTTCTTTTGGAGGTTATCTTCGACCGCAAAATTCATTACATTTTATGACATTTGCAGTTGTGTTCTATGGTTGTGCCTAATTTTTGCAACGTCTGTGTGCATTTGTTGTGATGAGAGCGACGACAATAAAAGAACAAGGGATGAAGGTGTATAAGGAAGGAGAAGAAATGAAATGGAAGAGAGAGGGGATAACGGAGGAGAGAAGAAATCTGAAAGTGAGCCCAACTTGGACATGTGGCGATAAGTAAATGGTCTATACTAAAAAGGACGTGGCAGATATTTTGTCCGCAATATTTTCTCCACAAAAATTGTAGCAAAAAAAAAAAAGACTTACCCCATGGAAATTGCGATTCACGTGATTTTTGTCAATAATCCAAAATTTTAGATGGGGCCCACGACTTTTATTATTCGCCGTGTCTTTTCCTTTTTAGGTCAGAGATGTCGTTCGTCCTATCGACCGATCGCTAGTTATTTTGAGGTACTGTACCATATGCAGCTTTTTCGCAAACCCTAACTTCCACTAATTTCGGAATGCACGTTGACTGTAAAGAGAAGGAAGAAGTAAAATCTTGAGTTTGTTCATTTCCCTGTAGGTCTAGGATAGACAATTGTGGTATGTTTAGTTCTGTCTAGAATCCGTGGATTTCACCAATGATAATTGAATTTTAGCATAATCTCAAATGAAGTCATGGGGCTTTTTGTTGGTCATCTCATGCGTGAGATTGATCAAAGATACATGACCCAATTCCATTGCCATAGCCATGGGTAATGAGCCAATGACAGCCTATTCATAATGACCTTCGTGTTTCACTTTTTCTCTGCTACAAATAGTGCAAATTTCTCACTTCCACTTCACTCTCTCTCTCTCTCTCTCCCTCCCTCCCTCCCTCCCCATTCTGAGAGAATTTCTCAATCTCTCCATTTTCAGAATGGCTGCCAAAGCGCTGATGAGCTGTGGCATCTCCATTACCTCCTTCCCATCCAACCTCTCCTCTTCCAAGTTGAATTTCGCCACCGTAGTCTCACTCCGGAGCACCACCGTAAATGCCTTGTCGCGCTTCTCCATGTTGCCCAAGTGGATGCCTGGTCAGCCCCAGCCACCCAACCCCGGCAACCTGGCACCCAGGTTAATCAAATCTTAATACTACTAGCAGCCCGTTCTAAGAGTGTTTTAACTACGATTTATCTTCCCAATGTAATAGAAAGATTGTTGAAAAAGGTAATTGTGGTACATCCAAAGGTTATGTGTCTTAAGTTAGCATTTGACTGAAAAGTTGGTCAGATCCCGTTAAAAGTGCCATCGACTATGAATAAATAAAAAGTTTAGCATAGACAATAAGAATTAAAGTTCAGCAACTTGATTTCAAAGTCTATGGTTGCTTTTATTTTGTTATAAATCCACGGTTGAGAAAACCATGACAACTTGCATTGATTACAAAAATGAATGAATAAAAAATATTTTTATTATTAATGAAAATGTCTAAGTATAGATTGCTTTTAATAATGAAAACAATTTTCATTGACTAATTTTTCAAACTGATACAATCAATTATTAATTTTTTCAAAATTATTCATTTTCGAATAACTATCTATGAAATTTACTCCTGTGTTGATTTAAGTTATTTGATGAATTTTTTCTCCTCCAAAAAGTATTATATCTAAATAAATAGTAGAGAATCTATGGATAGATAGTAAAAGTTGCATTTGGTGAATTTTTTCAAACTTATAGAATGAAAAGATTTAGGATAGAATAACCTTATTTACGACTTTGGTATAATTTACTGATCTTTCTTTTTTCGCAATGTTATCCACGGGGTGGGTTCCAAAGTTCTCGAACAAACATTTGAGCATGAAAGCAAGGATGGTACGTAGTGTGAACATTGTGTATCTTGTATCTAACCGGATTGATTCATAGATACTTTTGAATCTGAATATATTCATATGGGCGATGGTGAATACATATGTTTTACCCGGCTAAGTGGGATTTTTCAAATTAGAAAAAATTATGAGTCAATCAAAACAAAAATAAAAAATGAAAAGACACTTATTTGGAACAACAATATAATTTTTTTATGTTTAATGTAAAAAAAAAGTTTAAACATCTTTATTGCAAAAGAAACATACGTAGGGTTTCAATTACCAACATCATTGACGTAAAACATTTTTCATACTTGCAGCCATGAAAGAAAAATATCCATCATTTAAGAAAATTCACTTGTGAAAATTATATCTTGAATACGTGTTAGTATATTGACTTTCCTCGTGGAGAAACTTTTTGTACGCCAATGTACTTAGAAAGTGAAAATTTGTAAATATGTAGACAAATGAATATTATATTTTCAGTCAAGTAATGCTTATTAGTGTGCAATGACAAGTCAAAAGAGACCGATAATTTTTATTATTATTTATAATTAAGGAGTGCACTTTCAATTACTTGGAAGCCCATGTAGTACTTGCAAGCCATGTGGATTGACGCCTTTGGCTTATACAAATGACTCTAACTTAGAATAGTTTGTATGCAATTAAAAAATAATAGAAAATTATTGACACAAATATTCATAGATAATTTTTGCATAATCTTTTAAAATTTGAATATTTTTATTTTTGATTTGACTGGAAAGTTAAAAAGTTATTTTTGACTTTTGATGAGTCTAGATAACGAACCCTAATCTCAATTAACACATTGCTTAACTAATATAATTCAAACTAAGAGTATGTTTGTTTGGGATAAAATTTCATGAAAAAGGAAAACACTTTTCAAAATATTATTTTTCAGGAAAATGGTTGATTTTCCTTTATTTGGCGATATGTGATCAAAGCTGTTTTTAATATTTAGATCTCATGAAAAAAAAAAATCGTGTTTTAAATATGTTTTTATTTTTTTTCTTTCTCTTTCCTTCTTACTCCTTCACTAGTCGCCAGGCCTCGATGACAACTGCAACAGGCCACTAGCACCATCGCTGGGGCCCGACAAGGGTGGACCTGGCTAACTTCGGGCAAGGTCGAGCTCTAACTTGTCGTAGCGAGGTTGAGCTCGCTAGCCTTGGCAATCTCAAGCCTTCTCCGAGGCTAGCCTTATTGGCTTGCACTTGTGGCTGGCTACTGAGGCTCAATGATTGGCAAAGAAGAAAGAAAGAAAAGAAAAACAAAAGAAAGAAAGTAAAAAATGAAAAGTAAAAATAAAAATAAAAATTGATATTTTTAAGTAAAAGAAAATTAAAATATTGAAAAATTGAACAATTATGAAAATTGTTTTCATCTTATTAGATTTATGAATTCACTTTTCTAATTTTATGTATAAATATTTTCCTTGACCAAAAAGTGTCATTAATTCACTAATCATGTTTTTACAAACGAAAGATGAAACTTCGGACCCTAGAAACAATCTACATTAGATTCCTCCACAAGTCCAACCAATTGCATGGACTTGTGAAAGAAACTCGTGGTAAAAATGTCGCCGTCATTTTTATAAAATAACGCAGAAAAATGGGATTTTAAACTAATCCGTATGACCAAATATGTAGATATTGATATTGTCGAAGTTGTTTGCATTAACAAGCAAATTGTACAACAAGCGGATGCATTGTAACAAGAAAATTCCAACAACTATTTTCCAGATTTGAGGCTTGTCTCTCTATCTCCTTCTAGTCCAAACTAAAACGGATATAGAATTGATAAAATATATATATGTATAAACTACCCCTTTTTTCACCAAAGCCCCCAAATAATTAAACTTAACTCGTGCAAGGAAGCAGGAAATGAGAAGCCAACGAACATCGGAGCTACGCGAGAACTCGTCGTGAATATCACGAATGCGGTCATCGTTTCTCCGGCGAGGGCAACGGCCTGCGGGCTCTACGTTCTCTCTAACCTCGACCAGACCTACCCTCACATGATCGAGATCGTGTTCGCCTTCAAAGGCGAAGGGAGGGGAAGCTGTTCCACTGCGACCGAGACGATCAGAGCGTCGCTGGCTAAGGTATTGGTCGACTTCTATCCATTCGCAGGTAGACTTGTCATGGGCAGTGATGGGAAGATGGCAGCAACATGCACCGGGGAAGGTGTCTTGTTCGTCGAAGCGATGTCGGACGACGAGATCAGGATGCTAGGCGATATTAGCGTCGTCAATCCTGGGACACTGAGAAAACTTGTGAAGCACAGCGACGGAGCCCAGACGATAGTGGAAGAATCTTTGCTCACCGTGCAGGTAATGTTTCCAGAGATTTGTTTTCTGATGTAAACACCCGCTTATAGTGTATGTATAATCCAGATGACGACATTCAAGTGCGGAGGGATCACCGTCGGCATCGTGATGAATCATGTCCTCGTCGATGGTAAAGCCCTTGCGGACTTCCTAACTTGCTGGAGTGATGTGGCTCGAGGCAGGTCGCCATCGATTCTTCCCTTTCTCAATCGATCGGCGTTGTGCCCGAGGCGACCTCCGCGTGTCGAACTCCCCCACCATGAATATGCTCCAATAGATCGGCCGTCTGAAAAGATAGTCGACTGCCGAACCAAGCCCCATGTTTACAGATCATTCTACTTCGAACCACACACTCTCATTCAACTCAAGAAAGTGTCGACAATCACAACCCACGATGGCTCTTCCATAGTCCCTACGAGCTTCGAAGTCATATCCGCGCTCGTGTGGATTGCGCGAACCAAAGCTCTCGGAATGGATCCTCACGAGACAACAAAGCTTCTCACCGCGGTCGACGGTCGACCCAAGTTCGACCCGCCGTTGCCAAGCGGCTACTTTGGGAACGGCATTGCTTGGTCATGCGCCGAGTGCAGTGCGGGCGAATGGACCGCAAGCCCTTCTTGTTCGCTGTCCGGACCGTGCGAGAGGCGCTCCGATGCGTCACCGAGAGTTACATACGGTCGGCCATCGACCACGTCGAGCTGAACAGTGTCGTGGTCGACTACGAGGGTAACACTTGCTGCATCAGCAAGTGGAGTCGGCTCCCTTTCTACGAGACGGATTTCGGGTTCGGGAGGCCGTTCCAGGTGGCGCCGACCACGGTCCCCCACAACCTCGTCTTGGTCGCTTCCCAAAGCGGGGAGACCGACAACTTGGTTGTGTCTCTGGGGCTTCCTCGTGATGCCATGGATGTTTTTTCAGAGTTGATTCAGTCTGAGCTTGCACTGATGAATAAGTACTAGTCTCATCCATGGAATTGAGGATTATGAGTGTGGTTTGGTAGATGTGTGGATTCTAGTTTCTGCGCCTCTAGTTTTCAAGTAGAAATAAGCCAGTGCATGTCACTGTGTTGGGATGCTTAAGCCTGTTGTATTATTTGAGATGCTTCCATCAATATTGTGATGTACTTTCCTAAAAAAGGGAATGTTATTGATTCAAATGTTAAACTATGAAATAGTAATTATAGTATATACCAGTGGTGCAAAAGCCAGAGATTTCGCACATAATTGATCGGACAGAGTGAGTGGTTTAAGGCCATACGAGATCACTCGCGTAAAATTATTTTAACACATGGGCAGTTTATGTTCTATTTTTTCTTTTATGAAATAATCGATTCATTATGTGACAAGGCCAATTCTCTTGAGATTTTGCTATGCCCTATTTATACAACAGTCCATTGTGTCGCATTATTTTTGTAAGCAAATTTTGTAGCCAATATATATATATTTAGCATTTGGAAGAGTATTGATGGGTTTTCTCTTTCTTCATGCAATGTACGTATTGAATTCAAGGTCGTGTATCTGGAGCACCAACGACGACGTGGCAACAACATAGGAACCCTAAAACCAAGAATTCGATACTCTTTGTATAAAGTGCAAATAGTGCATTATTTTAGTAGAATTTTCTTTATGAGAATCAGAAAATAATGTGTCTATCTACGTATGATCGGCGTTGTTGTGCATGACATGTTATGTGGTATATATACAGAAAATATCTAATAATGTATTCAGTAGTTAATATAAAAAAAAATTGATAATACCATTCACTATAGAGAGTACAACTATTTCGGTTCCATCCAATACAACATGTAGTAAAATGCAATATCAGAGTAATGTTTCTTGGAAGATAATAATTACTTAAAAAAGTGACTGAAAAACTCAAGTTGAATTAGATAGAAATAGCCTATGATAATCCAATCCTTTAAAATAAGAAGAAATATTTGATAACGGTAAAGTAAATTCATAAATAAGGCAAATGAATCCATAAAGTTCAATTATCAACCAAGTGATATGCATTGCATTCATGTGATATTTCCTTATGCTTATTCAACTTCATGATTATTGTCACTTTCTAAAAAAATTCTATAAATACATTATTGTTATAGAGAGCGATGGTGCAAGACTAGAAAAACAATTTTAACAAATAAAATTTTTCAATAATTCTGGAAAAATAAACCCGCATGGGCAAGTATACTAGTTAATTTCTAATGTATACTCTTGTTCTCTCTAGCTAGCTGCCATTTTACTAATAAAAGCTCCTTTTAAAATGGGTGAGTTTTACCGGCGATCATTGAAATTTAGTGTACTATTTTTATTTTTATTTTTGGTGCTCTAAATTTAGTGTACTATCAAAGGTCATAAAACTGTCTCTTGATCAATCAATGTAAGATCTCTAATTTTTTAAATGGATGCACTTTCATTGGAATTCGATCAGTCCTTTGGGGAAATGATGATATCATGGCATGGAGCAATTATAAAATTTTATGAAACCACTATTAACTATTGTAAAGACTTAAACTATTATATAAATGTCCAATTCAATATTTAACTATTCTAACATTCCCTCTAATGTATATGTTGGACTTTGGCTTATCACTAAGCATGCAAATTTGTAATAAGGAAGATAAATAAGGGCTTGGAAATATTTGAACTCAAGATCCCATGCTCTAATACCATATAAATTTTGTAATTTTTTTTTTTGAAAATAATCCACCTTAAATATCCACCATAGAAAAGCCATACATGTATCCCTAAGAAAGTTCCACATAACACCAAAGTGGAAAAATGACACCACAAGTGTCATAAATTGTCAATTGATCATTTAGATGCCAGAATTTTTAAAACTCATTCACTTTAGTGACATAGCTTTTCAAACGATGATTTGAGTGCTACAACTTTTAAAAAAGGTACAACACAACTGTTATAAATTTTAATATCATGTCAGATTTTCCAACACTTAGGTGATGGACAAAAAGACACCGGAAGTGCCAAAACTTGTGTACGGCACTCATTTTAATGCCAAAAATTTTCGTTGGCTCACTTAAGTATCAAATTGAAGAAAACAATCACTTTAGTGCCAACGGCAAGAAATTCCAGCCAAAGGGATTTCATGGCTTTTATAATTTAAAAAAAAAAAAAGCTGAGTTGGCATATTTGTTAAAAAAATAAATAAATCCAATGCACATGGATTTTGCCCTCTCTATAAAGTCTCAACTCTCCCTCTTGCTTCGTGTGCGCTTGTCGACTCCATTTAAGCTTCCTCACGATCATCACTAAAACCACCCCCCCCCCTCTCTCTATCCCTCATTTCGGTTTAGCTACTACAGTTGAGTAGATCTCACAGTGCAATCATTTCTTCGTCCTGATCTCGACGCTCGAGGGTTGTCTCTCAGTGATCACTAGGGTTTGTCGTACTTCGCCGACTTCGAAGAATTGCTAGATCTTACTGAGAGTCGATGCAAATGTTGAATCTGGTGAAAGGTAAGTGATCACACTGATCAGGACTTCGTGTGACCTTATCTCGTCGAGATATTGGGATTCTTGCATCGTTCAGGTGGTTGAAATCGCTTGATTTGGTTCACTATTGTTGCATGGATCGACGAAGGGGAAGAAGACCTATGCTGATTGAAGGACCTCCAAGACGCCTCTAGGGCGAGGCATTCCAGCTGGCCCTAAAATAACTGATCATCACTTGATCACTATTTTGATTTTGACACAACTTGTGATCGATCTATGCTTCGGTCTTGTAGTCTTTGTGTAGTGAGTGCGGGATCAGGAGCAATAAAAGGAGGCAGGCTGTGATCGACCTTAACAAGATGGGAGTGGAGATCAAGAAGGTGAAGTGTAGCAGTAGCAGCAATAGTGCTTGCTTGATGCGAAGTGTCTTGGCCTAGGGAAGAGAAGTGTTAATGCAGACATTAATGGGGTTGATTTTGTTAGGTGTTGAGTTGAATGTTTTTGTTCGACTTTGATAATGTTTCTCTTTGTTTTCATTTACTTCGTGTCAAATATCTTTCTTGAAAATTGGATTTGGAGGTGGTAGCATGACACCTGATTACACAAAGTCAATCTTGTGCACTCATGCCAAAGTTCGATTCTAATCTATCTTCTGTAGTAAAAGTGGCGTCAGATTTGATCTGCTCTAGTTTGGCCCTTCTTCTCTGTTTACTGGCTGCTGAATTTATATCTATAGTGGCTCTTACTGGTAATTGTACTTTGTAGGCTATGGATTCAAGTTCTATGTATCTGTAGTTGGAGGAAGATGTTGTCAATGTAACCAATCACCACAGTTTGTTTATATCTCTTCTTCTGTGCAATGGCTTGCCTTGACTACTCATGAATTATGATCCTGTTCTTCCTAAATGTAATATTATTTAACCCTAACTTTCATCTGGTTTGATTTAGTTTTATCGAAGATGTGAATTTTTTTGTGATTGATTCTGAGTTATATGAGTGTTGCCTTCATTAGTGTTTGTCTACAATGATCAAATGTTTAATCAAAGTACATGGAACTTGCTATGTTTTCCATATCTTTATTCCTCGGATGGTAAGGAATCAAGTCTATTAGTTGCAATGTTTGCTCGGTTGCCAAGTTGAGCTCTTAGATTGATAGTGGTTTCCAGCAAATATAATATGGATGGGAGCTCACTGAGTTCTGATAAGCTGTTTGAGTAAAAGCTTTCTTATACTCTGAATTAGAGTGTCTTTCGCTCATCTTTTTTCTGTGTTTTGATTAGATGAAGTTAACTTTGGTGATTATTGGAAAGTTTGTTTATGTGATTTGTTGTAGGCATGCTTATTGTTCATTCAAAAGTCCAGGGCGTGTTGTTAAATAATTCGAAATACTTTAATTTTTGGTGATCTTGTTTCATGATATTGGCAAAGTTGCCCTCACAGCAAGTTGTAGCGTTGGGTAGTCACAATCGCTGGATTGGTTCTCACCCCAAAAAGGCAATCCACGCCTTGGATGTTCCCATAGTTGAACAAGTTGCTGCAATTTGAGTACAAACTACAAGTCATCGTTGCCTTGCGATTGATTCACATTGATCATCAAGACTAAAAACATAGCACATAATAGAAGATGTGAATTCATTCTGTTGAAAGACAGAAATCCTGATCAGTTGGATGGACTGGAGTTGTTGTTTTAGCAAACAGAGAGCGGGCCAAGAAAGATGGGTTGTGAGTGATAAATCACTGAAGTGGAATATGGGTTGGAAGACAATAACTAGTCTTATTGGGTAGACGTGAAAGAGGAATTTTTGACGAGTTATTAGGAACCTGGACATAATCAGTGACCTAGTGAAATGGTCTATAACTTGAGAAACCTTGTGATGGCTCACTGGTCAAAATTGTAATTAAACTTAAACAAAGAAGCAAAGCCATCTCGAATACTTTTGTCCAGAACCGATGTCATATAGTCACACCCAACCCCATCCACCTAATCTATATTATGTGTTGTTGGTGCAAAATTAGTGCTGGTGTATTTTGTGATTGCACATTGCTAGTGCAAGCATAAGAAGCACTAGCAATGTGCTGGTGCAGTGCAAGTGAAACAAAAAAAAGTGAAACCAACACATCCGTTTTAAAAAACTTGTGTAGGCACGAGTTATTCCTTTTTAACCACGAATGGCATTTAAGTGATTGCTTTTAGCAAAACTTGGCATTCAATTAATCACTATTTACAACTTATGACATTAAAATATTCACTTGTGAAAGCTACTAGACAATATCATTTATGCTTTAGATGTTGACTGGACCCTCTGGTGTGCCACGTCGGCTTGAGAAATTAATAAAAAAAAAGCCACATCAAATTTCTAGCCAATAGATTGGAATTGGCACTGAAAAGATCATTTTTTTAAAAAAATTTGCACTTAAGTGATAAAAAAAATATTTTGGTACTAAAGGAAGTGCTATACACAATTTGTGACACTTCTGATATATCCTTTGCCATTGAAAAAGTCACATTACCAAATTCAACATTTTTTTTTTGGGTCTAATATTTCAACATTATTTCAAAAGTTGAATTTAAGTGGTTGATGGAATAATCATGGTACTATAGTGGGCATTGTATGAAAGTTATGATATTTGTTGTGCTTTTTTCCCTACCATAGTTGATAGACCAAAGACAAGAAACCCTATGCCATTGCATCTTCAATGCTAATGAGTAAATGCGACCTTTAAGTAAGTCCGCCAAATAATACGGACTTCTCCCTTCCACTTGTTTCACAAGCCCTTGCTACAAATAATACAAACATCTCCCTCCCACTCGTTTCCCATGCCCATGTTTCACATTCTCTCTCCTATAATTAGTGCAAACCTCTCAGTTTGTTCATTCATCCACTCACCCTCCCCCTCTCTCTCTCTCGCCATTTTTTTAAGAAAACTTCTCGATTCTCAATCATCTCCATTTTCAAGTCGAAATTCGCCGCCGTGATCCCGCTCTCTAGTGCCACCGCAAACGCCATGTCAGCCAAGTGGATGCCTCGTCGGCCCTGGCAACCCTACCTTGATGGTTCGACACTCGGGTAAGCAAATCTTAACACTCATAGCAAACCCATGGAAGAGTGTATTTTTACAATTACGTCCAATCTTCCTAGTGTGAAGGAAAGACTGTTGAAAAAGGCAATGGCAATGACATCCAAAAAAATTGGCTGCGTCTTTGTCAAGTCAACTTCTGACTGGAAAGTTGGTCAATTCCCGTTCAAACTTCCATCGGTGGTGAAGAAATGAAAGTTTAATACCAGCAGTAAAACCAAAATTCAGCGACTTGATTGAAATTTCTATGGATGCATTTATTTATGGAAAATTCATAATTTAGAAACCTTCTTAAAAATAATTACTTATATCACTTATAAAAAGAATAAATTAGAAATAGTTCCATCATTAATAAATTGTTAATTTCTATTGACTAATTTTTCAAAACGATACAAATAACCATTTTTATGAATATGTTTTTAAAATTATTCATTTTCTATGACCATTCGGGGAATTTACCCCATTTCGATGAAAGTAATTTTGACAATCTTTTTCTTCTCCAAAGTAATATCTAAGTAATTTAACCTAGAATATGAGAATAGAAAGTAAAAGGTTAATATCACGAAAACCTCAAACCGATATATTCATAACAAATTTACTAAAAGCTATTTTTTTGATAAAAAAATTCTACATCTATGATAAATTTACTTCAAATTAATTTTTTTGACCATGAAAACCGATATGCCTATGACAAATTTACCTTCTATTAGTTTTGTTAAATTTTATCGTCAAATTGTTAAGTTGGATTACATGTGACAATTCACGAGTGTACCAGTTTGAGGTTTTACTCTCCATTTATCATAGGTGCACCAATTTGAAGTTTTTCGTAATATTAATCTAATTTAATGGAGGGTAAATTTATTATAAATGTACCGGTTTGAGTTTTTTTGTGGTAAAAAAAATTAATTTATGGAAAATTTGTCACATGTGTACCGGTTTAAGATTTTTAGTATAAAAAATTAGTCTTGAATAAATTTGTCATAAGTGTATCGTTTTGGAGTTTTTGGTGGTTAAAAAATTAGTTTATGGTAAATTTATCATTAATGTACAAGTTTGGAATTTTCGTGATATTAACAAAAACTAAAAATTGCGCATGGTTATTTTTTTGAACTTTGGGGCGTAAAGGTGCAGGATAAAATAACCTTATGTTGATATTTTTCGATGTTTCGTCAATGTTATTTACAGGTTGCGTTCTGAAATTCTTGAAAGGACATCTTCGTCACTTGAGCATCAAGGCAAAGATGGGATGTAGCATGTACATTGAAAATCTTGAATCTGACTGGATATTCATGACTCCAATATCCTACGATGAATGTAAATCTCCCTCTAATGCAAACTAAAAAGAATGTAGATTTGATAAACGAAATAGACATTACTCTTGGATTGCCAAAGCCTACAAATGATTAAATTTAATTTCTATGATACGTGATTTTGTGCGGAGAAGCAGGAAAAGAGAAGCCAATGAACCTTGGAGCTAACCGAAAACTTGATGTGAAGATCATAAATGCATGTGATGTTTCTCCGGCGAGGGAAACGCTTGGCGGGCTCTACGTTCTCTCGAAACTGGATTAGACCTTCCCTGACATGGTTGAGATTTTGTTCGCCTTCAAAGGCGAAGGGAGGGGAAGGCGTTTGGCTGTGGGCCTGTGGCCGAGATGCTCAGAGAATCGCTGGGCGAGGTATTGGTCGAGTTCTATCCATTCGTAGGGAGACTCGTCGTGGGGAGTGACGGGAAGATGGCGGTGAGATGCATAGGAGAAGGTGTCCCATTCGTCGAAGCGGTGTTGGAGGACGACATTGCAATGTTAGGCGACATCAGCATCATCGATCCACCAACACTGCGAAAACTCATGAACAACAGCGATGGAGCCCAAACCATATTGGAAAATCTTTTACGTTTGGTCATTCAGATTTCTGATCGGGATAGAATTGAATAAGATATGGTATGAAATCTTGAGATTTTTTTTATATCCTAGCTACTGTTTGGTAAATTGCAATATTAAAGTCGGATATATTCACATCATATCATGTACATTTTCTTTTTTGTGTAAATGACATATTAGTGTAAATAAAACTAAAAGTTCATAAAGCTAAAAATCTCTCACAACCCTATTCCCTAATTTATTTTTATTTTTTTCCTCTCTTTTTTAATTATTTCTTTTTTCTCCTACCATCATTCTTTAATAACATTTTATTAAATAGTAAACTATACTAATATACCTAAAATACACAAATACCTAAAATATATAATTAACATAATATACATTTATATTTATAGATTGAATGTATATTATAATATAGAATTAAAGTCGAGTATATAAAAAAATAAGATTAAATTTAAAAAATAATTTTTCATATTTTATTTTTTATTTCTTATATTATAATTGAAATAATATTTATATTGAACTATAACTTTAATTTTGTTAATTTAATAAGTTTGTTATTTGAGAAAAATAACTTTCTTATTATGAATATTAAAAATCCTAATCACTTTTATCCCATCCCCCTTGAACAATTTTATCTGGCCTATATCCTTTTTATAGCCGACTTTATCCCGTCTTGAGCACGCATCAAACGTAGGAAAGAATAAATCATATGTTATCTCAAATTTTATCTTGGTTATCAAATGCAGCCTTATTAACAGTCTAGGTAATGTTTTTTCCTCTTTTAATATAATACCGGTTCATTGAGTAACTTATTTTTATTAGAGGGCCCATTTGAATATGACCTCCCCGCTTACGGTTTATCGTGTAATCCAGGTGACAACATTCAAGTGCGGAGGGATCACCCTCGGCATTCTCATGAACCACGTGGTCGTCGATGGTAAAGCCCTCACGGACTTCATAACTTGCTGGACTGATGTGGCTCGAGTCAAGCCGCTATCGATTTGTCCCTTTCTCGATCAATCGATGTCGTGCCCGAGGCGACCTCCACACATCGAGCCATCCACGAGTGTGCTCCGATGGATCCGCGTTCCGAACGCATAGCCAACCCCAAAACCAAGCCCCTTGTTTACAAATCATTCTGCTTCGAACCACTCACTCTCGTTAAACTCGAGAAAGTCTTCACAATTGCAACCCACAATGGCTCCTCCTCTATAGTCCCTACGATCTTCGAAGTCATATCGGCGCTCGTGTGGATTTTGAGAACCAAAGCTCTCAGAATCGATCCTCACGAGATAGCAAAGCTTCTCATTACAGTCGACAGTCAGCCCAAGTTCAACCCGCCGTTGCCAAGCGGCTACTTCAGGAATGGCCTTGTTTGGTCCTGTGCAGAGTGCGGAGCGAGCGAACTGATTCACAAGCCCTTCTCCTTTGCTGTCCAGACTGTGCGTGAGGCGCTCCGATGCGTCACCGACAGTTACATAAGGTCAGCCATCGGCCACGTCGAGCTGAACAGGGTCGTGGTCGATCGTGAGGGCAACACTTGCTGCATCAGCAAGTGGAGTCGGCTCTTTTTCTACAAGACGGATTTCGGGTTCGGGAGGCCGTTCCAAGTGGCACCAGCTACTGTCCCCCACAACGTC
The DNA here is from genome assembly GCA_014182575.1 of Eucalyptus decipiens. NCBI lineage: Eukaryota > Viridiplantae > Streptophyta > Magnoliopsida > Myrtales > Myrtaceae > Eucalyptus > Eucalyptus decipiens. Next base: position 43,463,443 of record CM024610.1, on the reverse strand, counting down.
GTCTTGGTCTCTTCTTAGAGCGAGGAAAGCGACAACTTGGTCGCGTCGCTGGGGCTTCCTCGCGATGCCATGGATGTTTTTTTAAAGTTGATTCAGTCTGAGCTCGCACTGAAAAGCAAGTTTTAGTCTCATCCATGAAAATGTGTATATGTGTGCGTTTTTGTAGGCATGGGTGAGTCTGAGGAGGACTAGCACAGTGTCTGCTGGGCTGCTTATGCCTATTGTATCATATGATATGCTTCCATCAATAAAAAAAGGGAAGTTATGGAAGCAAATGTCAACTCATGGAAGAGTAATCACAGCATACGCCAAAAAAGGCAATGTTAATCGTAGTATACAGCCGCGGTGTAAGAGCCATAGGTTTCACGCATCATTGACCAGAGAGAGTCAGTAATTTAAGGGCAAATGAGACTGCTTGGGTAAAATTATCTAAACACACTGGTGGTCTATGTTCTACTTGTCCCTTTATATAATAATCGATTCATTACATGACAAGGCCAACTCTTTTTAGTGTTCGGTATGCCCTATTTATTCGTCCATCCATTTTACTGCATTATTTTCATAATCCCATTTTTTAGCACTATCTATATATTAGCATTTGGAAGGGTATTGACAGGTTGTCTCTTCTTTATGCTATTTATTATCTATTGAGGTATACATGTGAGCATATTACAAGTAAAATTCCATATTTATGCGGCTAAATTGGGATTGACCAGTAAATAAAATCTAGTTGAATTATAATTTATTACTTAATATTCTTAAATAGAAATAATCAAATGACATGATATATTGATGGGTTCAAATTCAAGAAGGCATTCTTTGAAGGAAGGATATTCCCGGATTACTTAGAAGGCTGGGGATTTGAAGACTTTAGTATGTGAAACTTGCACAATAGTAAGGTAAACTTTTATGGTTCTATCGAGTAGTTCAACTTTACAAATTGTGCTTGATATGATGCGTCCATTAAATTCATTGTTGGGAAGTGTTGATGTGGCACTTACTCCATAAGTGATTATACGTGATGCTGATATGCTAATATGGCGACCATTGGTTTTGACAAGTCACTTTACTTTTCTCTTCCCACCCCCCTCCCCCAAACAAAAACCAAAAAGACTAGACAAAAATATTGATCCACAAGTTGTGCCATGCCATTTTTACACAACGCCATTTAGTGAGTGGCACATGTCATATTTGAGCCCTCATGTCAAAAATGTTCTTTGCTATTTGCTTCCCTCTCATGTGATCCTCTACTCTCTGCTCTCTATACCCCTCTTAGGCGAACCATGCCCTCGTCAGTTGCCTTCACCATCACCTTGTTCGAAATGCTGTCTTCGAAATATCCTCATTATTGATCCTTAATTGGTGATAACCCGATCTCAAGTCTATCTTGGAGAACACTGAAGCCCCTTAGGTTGGTCAAACAAATCATTGATCCTTGGTAATGGATAGTTATTCTCGATAGTAGCTTGGTTGAGTTGCTTGTAATTGATACAAAGATGCAACGATCCGTCCTTCTTCTTCAAGAACAAGACTAATGCACCCCATGGGGATGCAATAGGGCGGATGAACCCTTTATCAAGCAATTCTTACAACACCTTAAGTTCCTTTAATCCTAACAATTCCATTCGGTAAGGGGCTTTGGAAATCGGCTCCGTTCTAGGAGCTAACTCAATGACAAACTCTATCTCTCGCTTTGGGGGCAATCTTAGTAATTCCTGTGTAAAGATATTGGGAAAATCTCGCACTACGGTGATGTCTTCCATCATTGGTTCCTCAACATACATATTCATTACTGTCACTAAATGACCTTGGCAACCTTCCTCTAGAAGCTAAGCTATCTCGAGTGCCAAAACTAAGGATATGGAGAGTCCTCCTCCATTTCCTATGAACTTGTAAATAGGATGGCCGAGTGGGTTGAATTGAATCACTTTACTATGGTAGTCTACAATGGCTCATTGCCTAGCGAGCCAATCCATCCCTGTGGTCATGGTTTGCAAGTTCTTAGCTTCTTCTTGGCTAAGGGCATAAACTCATCCTTGAGCTAGCGGTTGGTTGAGATTATTCTGTGGTGTAGTTCCTTGCGGCCTTGCTTGCTGATGTTGCACTTCCATCTCTAGCTATGCCGGGGGCAGTTCCTTATATGATAATCTTGCTGGCTGCACCCATAATAGGCTCCAGTCTGAGCTAGATATAGTGCATTCCCATGCCGTCTTCCCATGCCGTCTTCCGCAAATGCGGCATAAATCATTTAGAGCGTTCATCGACTTCCCACAGTTGTTCTTCTTAAGATAAAAAACAATCTTTACCTCATACCATTGGTTTCTTGCTCATGCATTGGTTGATCCGATGGGACAGATATGGCGATTTTGTCACAACAACTTGCTCTAGCGAATCCCTTTTTATCAGTTAGGTTCGCTCATACAATTCGTTGTAATCCTTGAGGTTCAACGACACTACCTGGCTTCGAAAATCAGGCTTTAATCCATCTTGAAATCTCTTTGCCCTATCCACTAGGTTCTCAATCAATCTAGGGGCATACTTTGGCAGCTTGGCAAACTTTGCTTCGTACTAATCGATCGTCAGGTGGTTTTGGTAAAGTTGTAGGAATTCCGCCATATTCTGATCATAAGCGCATTCAAAGAAGTACTTTCCATTGAATGTATCAACGGAGGCATTCCACGTCGGGACAATACCCTCGAGAAATACCCTTTCCTTAGTGGCTTTACACTGGTGACTGGCGTAACCTTGTAGCTAATACACCGCCAATGTGACCTTATCCTTGCTTGAGCAGCTCGGCAGTGCAAAAGCTTTCTCCAGTTCGTTAATCCATGTAGTGGCTTCTTAAGAATCTCTTGATCTAGAAAACTTTAAGGGTCGTAACTTCAAGAACTGTTCGACAAGTCTATGTATTGGTCATTCGCCACTTCCATTACCAAACCCATTTCTAGCTACTAGGGCATTGACAGGGACAACAACAGCTTGATTATGAGCTTGTTTTTCCATTATATTCCCTATGGTTTCCAGGGCTTGCAAAATTTCATCTAATCGGGGGTCCTTTTTTGCCTTTCCTTTTGAGCTTGATTGGCCTCAAGTAGTCCTTTTTCTTGGAATCCTTGGTTCCTGAGCACTTATGTTGCAGCTATAGGGTTTCTAGGGAAAACTTGCTAGCAAGTTCCAACAAAAGACTAGACCTTGATAACACTAGCTAAAAAGGCAATCAACGATAACAAGCATGGGGTGTTTTCCTATCTAACTATTCTAATTCCCACATACCTTATCACTCTAAGTATTAATCCAGCTCTAATACCAATAGTACGAGAGGATGTCACGTCCCCGACCTTACCCTCGCCACGAGAACATGACATCTAGCATGTTGGGATCACTTTACAACTTCCCAAGGGGTGTTGTTGTCCCATTGATTTTATTTTAGCATTAAGCACATGCGAAAGCGTGCAATTTTCATCACCAAATCATCAACAATAACGGATTGTAAGAAAATCACAAATACATACTACATAAATTTCATGCTTTCTTTATATACTCGGAACGTTTCATTTACAAGCCAATCCTTAAGGCCATTTCGATTAGTCATCCCCACAAAAAGAGATATGGGAGAGGGATTTACAAGTTTCAGGACCTATCTCCTCTAGTGAGACACACTCAAAGTGGCTCCCCTACGAGGACCTACTCCCTAAGGTCACCCGCTGAACTTTTTGGCAGGCTAGCTTCCTCATTCGATCCTGATGGACTACGGAATCCACGAAGGGTTCCGAAGAGATCCCCATCAAACCAAGCATACCAAGATTGGTAGATATGTGGAACAAGCTTGCAATACCCCTCATCAACCCAAACAATGGTGGTAATCCTTTGGAAAGTGATGTCCTCCCTAAACACATCCATGACGGTGACTTCAATGCTCATGGGTACACCAAAGTGCATGATACGATGAGACAAAGGATCCATACCTATTGGCCTGAAAGGGGTTAAATAACAACAAATGAGTTGAAAACTCAATAAGTAAAAAACCTAAACCTTCTACAGGGAGATGCCTCGCATTGGAACCTTATGATTACCTTATCCAAACATGTCATGGCAGATTAATAGCAAAACCTATGCTTTGCCTTAACTATATACAAAAGGGAACCTATCCTCTACCTGGACATTTATCCTATCAAAAACTACGAGAATCCCTTATTCACAGCATTTCTAAACATATCAAGTAACAACTTCAATCTCATACATAAGTTCCTCGAGTCCTAAATAAAGGCATATAAATCCACACCTGCTACAATTAGTGCAATTAATAGCCAATAATATTTGCCACGTGTCGAATATTAATATCTAAAATAATACCATAGCCTTCAAGACTTAATTAACAGTCTTCAGAACATTCACATGCCTCTCACGTCATAAATAACAACAATTAAAGCATGCATGTACCTTTCAAGTCACTAAAAATGATAATTAAATAATGCCCGTGTCTCACTCACCTCATATAAGATCATATCAAACATGCACAAGTCATAAAATAGCTTCCAAAGTAAGCACATAACACTCAAATGCTCCATACACATTTAGCACCTCGAGATTCACATAATATTCCATACTATTATTGTTATCTCAAGTCCAATTATTAATTACACATAGTCGAACCCTCCAGCTCTTCTGAAAACCTTTGAGATGTCGTCTTGCCCTATCGAGTACAATATCCAAACCCTCATTGGGCATTCTTTCAAGCATCATTATGATATAACACTCCAATGATCGGCATCCAAAACCCTCTGGGTATCACCCATTGATGTTTGTCAGTGGTGGCATCATCCTTCAAAATGTTCAGTGATGGAATCTCTCATGTGACCATATGAATCAAGCACAACTGGTTTTATGTTTCATCTTAGTCCAAAGTACGAATGCCCCAATGGCATGCCAAGTGATGTGTAACTCGTAACTTAATGAAAATGCGTCAATAAAATATGTCAAGCATGAAATTAGAATCTTCGTTTGACTTGTTACGTTCGAGTACCGGTCTAGGTCAAACCCAAATCAAACGATATACCCTAATATCGCCAAACCATGCGAGTGATCCAGCTCAACGTACTTCCACGCACGTCCAAGAGCCAACGCCTTTCTAGCTTCAGAGGCTCGATGTGAACTCAAGCATCGACTATAACCTATGAACTTCTATATACAAAGACTACATTCATATTGCAATCTTAATCCTTGAAGATCAAATCTAATAGCAACACAAATGGACAATTTAGTCACAATAGTCATAACATACAATAAATCACATCACCTAACCTTATACAACCAACCATAGCAATCAAATATGAAGGTTAAGCGTAGGTAACAATAACAAATGGTCTATAAGCAACAATCACGACAATTTTCCTAACCCAAGCAATAATCTAAGCTTGAACGATCTATTTCCACAAATCACATCAACCCGAACAATCTCGACAATCACATGCTCACTCTTTGCTCATCCTCGAGCCTTATAGTGCAAGTATATCATGAGCAAATTATATAAAATTATTCACATGAGCTCCTCTACCTAGGATAGTTGTATGACACTAAAAACGGACCTAAATTCAAGTTACATGACAACGGCCTAGCCAATACTTAGGAAATCTACTTACAAATAACCAAGACAAGGATAAGGGGCAGTCAATGGCTAGAGGATGGCACGATAGCAATGAAACGGTGCAAGGATGGTGATGGCAGTAGCATGGTGGACAAACGGCGATGCAACGATGGCAAGGGGTAGATGGACGGTAGGTGACCAAGCGAGTGATGGTGAGCCGAATGGGAGGAAAAGGGAGGGAGGGAGAGAGAGAGAGAGAGAGAGAGAGAGAGAGAAACTTAAAGTAGAAGGAGAAGGTGAGAAGAGATGATTGTCCATCAAGCAATTAATGCATCCTTGCATTATTGTTGCTCCTTCATGATAGCCCTAAACTTGCTTGGCAAGAAGCAATCCTAGTCCTTCACCTTGCCAAGTTTGTCATCCAAGATCAATGGCCAAGATTTCCTCTTCAATTCTCAATTATTAGCCAAATACAAGAAGGCTAAAATGGTCTAATCCTCCCTGTCTTTATCCAAAGTGGTGCCTACATCCTTTGAATGGCTTCCCAAAATTTTGTCTCATCTCAATTAAATCTCAAGAAGCTAAATTGGTCTCACCTCTAGCTCCACCAAAGTCTGTGTTCCACAAATTAGTGCATTTCTCCAATTAATGCACTGACGGGCTAACTAATATTATTTCAATTGGATAAGAATGTCATGATAACATCTACAGTTGATACTCGTAATCAGATTGAGGTTAGTGGTTAAGTTTCGATCGAAAATGGCTTTAACATGACCTACGCGAATTTCAGCAGCATTGGTGGTGCTCGCGTGTCCAAATTCACAATGAGTTTGATGCCTGTTCAAGGTCTTATGCGTGATTTTTATTTGAGCTTAGTCGATCCATGAATGATCCTTGGTTGTCATGTAATTGAGTAGGGACAATCAGCTTGCCTTGACTCACAGTCGTTCGGGATCGGATTAGTGTTGTTCACAAACAGAACATTGACCGTGTGGCATCACCCACGACTATATTATACTCAAGTTGAATCGATCTTATACCCATTCATTGACTGACTCGCAATGGCACGTGATCACCCACAATGATCCTTATGGTTGAACGGTCCTTTTGTGGTTGAATGCTTTGATCTATCACTACCTTGATCCTAAGTCACCTTACCCCTAATCGGTTAGTTAGCTCGTGAACAATTCCTAGGATTGAGTTACAGCCTATCATCATTACTGATGTACCAATCCTTAGTCATTTCTCATGATCTAGATAGGGATTCGAATCGAGGATGTCACAATATTTGTACACTTCCAATTTTGAATATTTTCTATTCAATTGAGAGAACTTTGTACTTGTCAAGATCCGACACTGCTAATTTCTTGTGGGGTCAAGCTCAAACATTGTCAAATCAAATTGATCCATATTTGTAGGCAATTAATCAATTCAAATATATACAAAGACCAATGGTGCAGGCAAAGCCACTCACATTCCACATTTAGACCACGTTGTGATGAAACCCTATTGATTTCATAGATTTTGATAGACGTGCCACCATTATGATAGTGGACATTTTCTAGTATAAAAGTAGGTTATTCCCTGAGCTTATATTGCTAGCTATCTCCACAATCGCGAAGATGAAGCTGTGCACCAATACTATACGGGCACACTCTCTTGACTTCCTTGTGGGCGGAATCTATGCAGGTAATCCAATCCACATGTGTCAGTACATCATTGTACACACCGTGGCCAAAGCACTTGGCATGGCAAAAAGATGCATGGTTGTAGTAGTCAAACTCCTTTCTCGGCGGTGGTGAACCTGAAATCGACCAAGACGTTGTCCCATCCGGAGGACTAATCGTCCCCATTCGTAGAATTGCCCTCCATTCCAACATTTTCCGCAGAAATCATGTCCGGGTCACTTCTAATGATGCAAAGACACTGTGAAAGTACTATGAACAGGACTACGATTGTCGGTGCTATAAACATGAAGATGGTCTTTCCCTCTAATTCTATTTTGTTTAGAATACAAAAACCCAGGAATTGAGTTGGGTATAAAAAGGGCTCATTTCTCATTGGGTCCTCAATCATAAATTGATTAGGTCAAGAGTTTTTCTTAAGATCTTGGTGGAATCTTCATTGGATCAGAAGGCTTTTTTTCCTCTGTCTAAGCGATGAATTTGGCATATATACTATAAAAAACAAGTTCGTTGACGTCCTTGCAAACCATACTTTCTCGAATATTGCACATTAAAATGAGAATTCATATATAATGGCCAACTTGTGCTGGTAAGATATGATTCCTTGTCATGCTAATCAAGTTAGGAAAATTGCTACCTACCCCTAATGTATATCTAGTTCCTCTCACAATGGGCATACTCGGAGACCTACTCAGAGTGAAACTAAGTCGACCTCTTATAAGTTGTCAGGTCTTGGGTTGATGAGTATTGAGAAGGGCTCGACTAATTTCTAATGAAGCTTTTGCACGAACTACTCGAGTATCTTGTCAAATTGAACTTGAGGTCACTAATACTCAGCTCAACAAGCTTGTGAGTCTAATTCAAAAAAATTAATAGTAATAAAATTAGACATTGACATCCGTAACCACACATGTACATATATGGAGTGCCGAATATTACAAGTGCCAAAACTCTGGATAGGTGGACACTTAAATGCCAAGACTTCCAAAAGGTATATTTAAGAGCCAAAATTAGAGAAGAAAAGAACATTTAAGTGCCAATGGTGAGAATTTTCAACCAAATTGCTCACGTGGTTTTTTCTGACAACATTTTATTGATGTGGCAATTCTTTTAAAAAAGAATTATCCACATGGCGCTATAAGCCTAAAATGACGTCATTTTGCTCCAGAATTTCATTTTTAATATGCATATTAATTAAATTAAGTTAAAAAAATTTAGAAGAAAAAAAAAATGAGGAAAAGGAGGAGGCAACATTCGACAAGGACCTCCACAGCCTTTGATGCCACCTCATCATCGCCAGCCCTTTTTGGCAATGGTGGGGCAATGGCGACAACAAGGGCTATGGCGGCCCTCATCGAATGTTACCACCTTCTTTTATTTTATTTTTAAATTTAATGTAATTGTTGACACCAAATTTAAATTCATTAATAAAAATAGAAAATAATATTTGATTAAAGGGAAATTTAAAAAAAAAAAAAATTGAATTCAAAAATTCAACCGTGGGATTTTGGAGCCACTTTATTGTTGAGAGGTTGAGCGAAAATCTTCACCGCGGAAACAAATTCGAGTTTTCACTTTATAAATAGGGGGCTTCTCTTCGTCTTTCGGCGGGGGGGGGAGAAAGGGAAAAAGAGAGAAGGGAGCTTCGGTTTGTGGGAGAGGAAAAGAGGAAAAAGTCAAAAGAAGGTAGAGAGAGAGAGTGTGTGTACGAAGAGATGGGTAGGAGGAGAGAGAGTAAAAATAAAAAAAAAAAAAAAGGGAAAAGCAGAAGCAAAAGTTTAATCGGCAGGGGGGATTGGACGTTTACTGTTCATCCTCTTCCCCCTGCACTCGCCGGAATTTGCTGCCCGCAGACCGACGGCTCCTCCTCACCGGTGCACCGCCGTGCCCGCACCTGCGCCATCGCGTTCACCCAGCCGCGCCTCCACCTGCTGCCTCCGACGACCGAAGCTCTGCACCGCCGGCCCTGCTTCTTCCCAGCCACCGGTTTCGCTTCTGTTTCACTGCCCGCTCAGCCCAGCGCCCGACGTGCCGACGCTGTCCGGAGCCGAAGACCAGCAAATGACGTCCCTGCTCGCCTCACCTGCAACCTACGAGACCAGCGAAGCCGCGGCTGCCCCTGCTCTGTTCCAGGCTCCCCCGTTGCCCGATCTCTTCGCTGCCCGCATTGCGCCTCTCCGAAGCTCCGAACCTGTGGGCCCTTTCCCCGGCCACCTCCGTCACAGAAGCTGGTTCCGTTTGCCGTCGCTGTTGCCGCCCGCACTCGCGTGCCTCCGGTTCGTTGTTGCTGAGTCCCGAGCGACCCACCACCGGCAGCTGCTGACCCACGCTCGCCCCTGTTTCTGTCGCTCCGATCTCTCTGCTGCGACCCGGCCACGACGCCGTTCCCGCTAGCCCGCGTTGCTCCGTCTCCGCTCGGTGCCCGACGCCCCTGCAGCACCTCCGTCCGCGACCACCCGGTGCCTGACGCCCGACAACCGCGCCTCTGCAACCCGCAGCCCAGCCGATTCCGAGCCGGTCCGTTGTGCTCCCGCTGTTGCTGCGCCTCTGACCACCCGAGTACCGGATCCCGTGACGCTCGTGCCTCCGATCTCCTTCGCCGACGCTCCCCACAGCAGCTCAACCCTGCACGTCGCTGCTGCCGAGCCGCTCCACCACCCCGACGAAGCCTCCATCGTGCTGATTCGTGACAATCCCGACGCTGTCCCCTGGTCCGTTCGTCGTCAGTTCGCCCGCTACCAACCGGTGACGCCACCCGCGACCTGCTGCTGCCGCCGGACCGCTCGCCGCCGATTCACCCATTGCCGATCCTCGCCGGAGATCCGACGATCGTGACCGGTGCCCAACGGTGAGCAGCCACCGCCGCGCCCAAGTCTCTTGGGAAGAAAAAGAAGAAAGGAAAAAACAAAAGAAAAAAAGAAAAAAAATTAGGTAGTTTTATTTTCTTTTTTTCTATTTACTTTATTTTGTTTATTTTTTTTTTAAGTTTAGTTATTTAAATTGGAACCTCATGAATCTTGTAGACATTAAGGGGTTTTATCGCAAATTATGGTAATTATTAATTTGACCCGTAACACGTCGGGTCATTTTTTTAATTACTTTAATTTTTAGGAATTTTGATATTATTTCAATTGTTAAAACATTATAAAGTTAAAATAATTGTTAATTTAATCCGTGAGACAACGGATTATTTTTTCGGTTATTTTAGTTCTTATCATCATTCTTTTAAATAATTACTTGTTTGGAAAGATAAAAAAAAAAAAATCAAAAAAATCAAAAGGTACATAAAAATCTAAATATTGCATTAGAGCATTTAGGTTTAAGTAAATTAGGACTGTATTTTTAGGGTTAGTAAATTAGAACTGCATTTATAGGATTATAATTTTTAGATTATACATTTAGATGGGTGATTTTTGTTTTTTTAATTAGGACTAATTTTGAATAAAATTGGCACGTCTTGATAATTTTTTTTTAAATAGCTTTTAAGATAAGATTATAGTTTAAGTTAAATTGATCCCTAAAATAAATTAGAATATTATTCACTTTAGATAGTTTAATTATTCTTTATTAATTTCGAATTTCAATAAAAAAATCCAAAAAATATTCGGTACATGTTAGTTAATTTGCATAATAGGTTTAATTAGAATTTGTTTATTAGTAAAATCTGGTCATATCTAGAACTTAGGTACTTAGGTCCATACACATTTCATATTAAAGCAACACACCTAGATATTTTTAGATTAAGTCAATTTTCATTTAGTAAAACAAAAGAGGAACAAAAAATGTTATGCATGCCATATGAGTTTTAGTTTAATAAAAAGAAAATGCTAAAAGATGATCATTGCACCATTAAGTTACTTTCTTTTCAATAAAAAACATTATGTCATTAAAAAAGAAAGAAAAATTAAAGATCATTTCCTTGGTTAGTTAATAGGTTAATTCATAATTAATCTCATTTCATATCATCATTATTTAACATAGGTTGTATATATGCATTAAAAAATGAATCATCATAAAAAAAAAAAAAAAAAAATCATGAAAGAGCATGCATGTAGAAATATCATGTCATTCATCCCATATCATGTAGCACATGCATATTTAGAATTATATAAATTAGATTGCATACATATAGTGATAAGTTTAAGTCATACCATATGAATTGCATCTCATATATCATTAAAGTAAAATCCATGCATATTAAATTTAGATTAAGATTGCATATAATTAACATTTTTAAAAAAGAAAAGAAAAAGAAAAATTAGGTGTCCTGTCATTTAGAAATCATGTTTAGGGCATGCATTTTTATTAGCATTTTTTATTGAATGTTATTTTATTGATTGTGCACCCGCATGACCACTATTTGCATGTTAGTAGCTTATGTTAAAATTAATCAACATTGCCTGCAAAATTTTTTTGAAATTAAAATAAAAAGGTACCGAAAGGGCGTTAGACTAATCTAGCGTAACCATGTCCCCGGACCTATTAAATCTCTGGTTCGCAAAAGTAAAGTATTCTCCCATACTTTACTTGGGTTTCTAACCAACCCTAATTGGTTAGTGGCGGCTCCAAATTGAATATAATTGCATGTTTAAATAGATTAATTTCTTAACATCAAGTCGCGATTGGTAGGACTTGGGAGGGTCCGTGCCAAGTCTTCGGACTTAGTAATCCATTAGCCTTCTTTAGGTAATTTACCCTCGGGAAGGTCGCGGCAGTAATTAATAAATTTTGGGGGAAAATGATGTCGTTTTGTACATTGATTGTTGAGTAGACATTTCGATGAGCCACGTAAACCATTTTTATTAATAAAATAATGCTACATGGGATTTCCGGCTAGCCTCAATGGAGTTGACACTTAAGTATCCAATTTTTTTTTTTTTTAAATGCACTTAAGTGTACCTTTTGAAAATTTTAGCTCTTAAGTGTCCACCTGTGCCAAGTTTTGGCACTTACAATGTACTTTTGTCTAGATATATGCATAGAACACAATAGTACCCTGACTTTTTATTTGAGTCAATCACCATAATTGAGCTCATGTCGATTTCCAAACACTGAGTATGGGAGTTTTAGTCTATCTTGACTTGGGCGACCAGTTTAGACACTTAAATTCCAGCCTTATTGACACTTGATTCGGGTAACTGGAGCCGACAAGTTCATTAAAGCAGTTGAGAATTCTTCCGTGCATAACTTAAGTGTGAGGTTCTTGTTTAGAAATCTCATTATCACGATTTGGTTGCAATCTCCATCGTGCAGCTTTTAAGTTCCTAGAAATTTTTAATCCCCTATATTAAGCAACTAGCAAGATATCAAATTGCAATACTTATCGAAATATAATATAGGTTCAGGCTATGAATCGAGAAGAAACATGAAAGCACAAGCAATCTCAATTCCTTTCTGTTGATAGCTTTTCTACATTTGTCGGAATCTTCAAATTTGTGCCATCCCGATGTGGAAAAGGCTGGCAAGTCATTTAGGCAGAATCTTCTTGAGAGCAAAATTAATATTTTCTTCCATCCTCCATTTGCTACTTTCAAAGATTAGGATCTTCGGAGTTTCTTTGTCTTTGTAAAGAATGGTGGCTTCTAACTTTCTGTCGGTGTCAGCCTTTAATAATGGAATTTTGATGCCTTTGCCTCAATTAAACATTGATTTTTATTACAATCTTGTTTTGCTGATCATCCCTCAACATCAAATTCTTAAAGCACTCACAGGCAAAGTGTAATCAAACCCTTGCCTAGATCTAGGCGAAGGTGAGGGTTGAGGACAGCTGCCACTCGCCCTCGTGTAGTGGTAGCGCACTAGTGACGAGAGTCAGACACGTAGGGGTTGGCTGGTCTTAGGTCCTTGTGTTTATTGGCGCGCGACTGGCACATGAAGGCAAGAGCAAGTAACCCTCAGAGTTCAGACCCAAAAAAAAAAAAGCCTTGTGGGAGCCCAGTGAGGCGTGTTTGTGCTCGATGCCGAACGCCGAAGTAACGGTGGTGATGGCACCACCATTTTTTTTTTTTTTTTTTTAGCTATTTAGGGCACCACATTAGCAATGACTTGGTGCCTTATCAATCTCAACTGACAAATTTTTTGGAAATACCACGTTATATTTTGTTCACAGAAAATGGAGGAGATAATGGGAAGTAATAGATAATTTTTTTTTTTTTAAACAAATTTTAGGAATTGATTGTGCCACTTGAAAGTATGAATTAGTTAGTACTTACGCATTGATTAATTGCACTTTTTTTAAATGAATTTTACATCAGTGATATAACTATATCTAGTATCATTTTTGTTTGTTTTATTTTTATAGTCAAACTAATAAATGGAAATATTAATAGATGGAATACAAGACTAGTGGTGTACTGAATTCATTTGATAAGCAAATTAATTGCTAGCTCTCCCGGATGGAAACCGGCCTAAAGTTCTTCCATAAAGCAACTTTCGTATGTCGCTTCATTGCAGCATTTGTTGTTGAGCAACAACCAACAGATTCGACCAGAGTAGTCACTGATCAGTCTATCAATTCGGAGCATACATCATGTAACCTCACTGAGCGCTCCAAGTTACGTGCACGATCTCAGCCATCGAATTAAAGAAAATTGATGTTAGCTGTTGGAGGACAAAGCATCTCGACTGTCTGATCAAGATAAATTGATGTCAATTGTTGCACTAATCATGAGCTGTGCTACATCACCATTGCACTAATCAGTGGGTAAACTATAGATTGGATTCTCTCGCTTTACACTCGTGAAATGAAGCAACTACATTCAATGCGCAGGACACTTCTTATGGAAACTGATGTTGCATCCATGTTGCAGAATTTAAAACTTCTTAGTTTTCTTTACTTTCTTTATGCACTTCCGTTCGACCATGATGAGTTGTTGTCATGGACTTGTAGCCTTAATCTTTTTCTTATAATAGATAATTAATTCCAATTAGTTCCTTGAGAAGCTGTAGAAAAGATCTCTCGAACTTGGTGCTTCTCAAGGTTCCGGATCATTCAACCTGGACTATAGAACTATAAAAGTGAAATGATAACATCTTCCTGTTGTAAAAAGGGGTGTTGGGGATTCATGGAACATTACGACATTGGTCATGTTCACCTCATAGTTTTCAAATATAAAGAGAACTCATCTTTTTGCCCAATATTATTCAATAAGAGTGCTTTGTAGATATTATGATGATACACAATCGCAAAAAAATGCAATCACTAACTTAAACTAAGCATGCACTTCAGTGAAATTTTGAACGTTCCAAAGGCTACTCTATACATGCATGAATTCAATCAAATATTGACATGGCGTCGGTGATTTATTAAGTGAGATTAGCCTAGACTGACATGTAGTTCCAAAATGATGGCACCCCATCATTCAGTTTCACTTCCCCGAAAGGTCATATTAGTATATCAAAAAATAGCAATATGGACTAGGCGGATAGGGATAAGAAAAAAAGACGAAGCCCGTATGCCAAAGTTCCCGTGGAAATCTCTCGATTCCACTCTTTTGGATTGAGCCAAAGCAATTCTGACTGCCGCATTGAAAGCCCCATAGTTTATTGTCGATATGACTCTAGTGACCCTTCCACACCTTATATGGTCAATAAAAGTACTAACATACAAATACTCAACATCTCTGTCGAGGATCGTGAGATGCGAGTAGCCATGTGGACAGGTCGAAATTGCTATACCTTTTCAATGCAAGACTTTGTCACACAAGGTTTTATCACTAAATTGTTGTTGACACATAAATTTTGACTAATCATTTAGTAATTAATTGCATAAAAATTTAGGGATTAATCTTTAACTCCTTAAAAAAAAATAGATAGTAAAATTGCATTTCATGTAGTCGCATTTGCCTCGGTACTAAGAGAACAACAAGAAGTAGGGGCTCACGGTCGATTGCATGCACAAAAGGATGGTCTCTCTTTCGCGGTCTGAATGCGCATGAGAGAGAAAGCAAAAAAAAAAAAAAAAATGACAAGGAAAGAAGCTCTCGCACGTCCACTATCTATTCCTCATTAATGCATGCACAAATTCGGTGGACGTGCGGATTCGGGAGAAATCTTCAAAGAAGCAAAAGCAACCCATAATATATTGTATAATATGCTCATATTGTATTATTATAATATGCCCATAATATTATACAATATGTCAGCTTTGGTGGCACCAAGAAGAAACCTCCTCATTAATGCATGCACATACACGCACGAAACGAGACAGGCGCCTGCTAGAAGATTTTCTTGCTGAAGAGCGGAGTGGTGGCCGAAAGAATGGTCTGGAGAAGATTAAAAAATGGCAAAGTTCAGCTTAAATTCTGGAAAAGTTGCGGCTGCATCTTGTCACAATAAAGTTGGCCATCTTCAAGAGGCAATGAACGGCCTATAAATAAGACCCCAAGAAGCCGCGTCAAAGGGTGAGGGAGGAAAGAAAATTCATTCGAGAGGTCTGTGAGGGGAGCGAAAAAAAAATTTCATTGGGAAAGGCTTCTCCCTCGGACGAGTGAAGGAAAGGGTGTGTGTAAGGGAGTGTGTCAGAGAAAAACCAAAAAAAGAAAATATGAAGTCAGGGGAGAGGAAGCATTCACTGGAGGGGTTTTGTGAGGAGATTAAAAAAGATAAAAAAAAAGTAAGAAGAGAAGACAGACGTGAGAGAGTGGGAAAAGTGTTCGGCTGCAGAGGAGAGAGGAAAAGGTAAAAGTAAAAAAGGAAAAGTTTTCCCCGTTCATCTTCTTCGCCGACGCTTCCCGGTGTTCGCCCTTTCACCGGCGCGCCTCCTTGCCCGTGTCCGGTTGATCACCCGCGCGCACCGTGCCTCGAGCACCGCTTGCCGCTCCACCCGACGACCCGCGAAGCTCCGTCGCGCATCCGTCTCTCCCTGCTGCCCCGCCGGACGCTGAACCTCCTCACCGCAACTCGCCGAGCCTCCGCTGGAGCATCCCGCCCCAGATCCGGATGCCCTTCGCTGGTAGGCCGAGCCGCTCCGCCCTACCGCGCACCACTACCGCCCTGCTGACCGAGCCAACGACCCGGCGCTGCTCTGAGCCGCGACCCGCCTCGGCTGTGACCTCTGACCCGCGTTTGCTCTGCAACCCTTGCTTCGCCCAGCAGCTGCTCCGCCTCCGATCAGTGACCTAGATCGAAGCCAGGCGGACCCGCGACGCCCTGTTCCGCTCCAGCCCGTCCGTCCGACGCCCCTGCAGCACCTCCACCCGTGACGCCTGTTTCGTCCCGACGAAGCTTTCTTCTTTAACGCTGTTCCGAGTCTCACTCGAGCCGCTTCCACCTTTCCGATCCGGACGCCGAGCCACCGTGCGACCGTCTAACGCCCCACCGTGCCGATCTGCAACGACCCCGACTCGCTTCGGGTCGTTCGTTGCTTTGGTCCGCCTACGGCCAGCTCCTCGCCCGCGACGCCCGTTTGGCTGGTCGTCCCCGCCCCCGGTGCCGCCCGTTCCTGCGCCGGTTCGCCCTCGCCATTGTTTCCCCGCCGGACCTCCGATCCGACGCCCCTCACCGGAACCGGTGACCACTCACGAGCAAGCCGTGCGTGGGAAAGGAAAAAGAAGAAAACAAAGAAAAAAAGAAAAAAAAGCAAAAGGGGAACATTAGGTAGTTTTTATTATCATTATTATTATCTTATCTTTATTTTTATATAGTTTAAAGTTTGTTTTTATATAGTTTTTTTAGGGTGATTATTCATTAATGCATGATTGAAGTTCCAATGTGAAATAACCCCTCAAATTAGGGATTAGGAGTCTGATTTTCGCGCCCGAAATTCGACTCATAATCTCTTGCAAAATCGACAATTCAATCTCATGCCCGAGATTCGATTCGCGATTCAATTTAAAATTGATCAACCCGATCTCATGCGCGAGATATGGTTCGTCAATTTTGGGTATTAATCTTATCTTGATTGAATTGGATATCGGGTTATTTGAATTAACTTTTGTTTTTGCATAAAAATTCAAAAAAATGCGAGTTAGATTACGGCTAGGGTTAGCATATTTAGTTATTTCGTTTTTTAAAATAACAAAAAAAAAAAAAAATCCAAAAAAAAAATGCATTTAGGATATTAGTTTTTAGAATTGCACGTGTCAATCTAGAATTAGACTTTTACTTCAAATTTTTATAAAAAAATCCCCAAAAAAAAATTAATTAATTTAGGATGCTAGTTTTTTTTTAGGTTGCATGTTTAATTGTGTGCAAACTTTTAAAACTTCGAATTTTATATATATAAAAAAAAACAAACAAAAAATCATCATGCATATTAGAATAGAATTGCATGTCTCATAAATTAATTTCAATTTTTAGGATAAATTGCACTTTTAGGAATAGAAATATCATGGGCACGTCATGTAGGATTAGGCTTATTTAATTAAAAATTGCCCGTCATTATAATTAGGTCATTTTGATTTGCATATTTAATTATTGCATGTTCATTAAGAAAACACAAAAAAAATATATTTTACTCACGTCATGTAGTTTAGAAAACATTGTCATGCCATTCCATGTTAGATTAGTAGCATGCATTGCATATTGCATGATTCTCATTAAATAAGTAAAAAAAAAAAAAGGGAAATTGCCTGTTAATTAGAAATCATATTTAGGTTTGTTGATGTGAATTCTAATCTAACAATGCAGATGCTTTCGTTGCTATGAGGTAAGTCCTGCAATTTATTCATCGCTTTCTTGGGTGTTAAATTGGTGGTTTGCGCATCCGCATGATCACCTCACATGTTAGGAGAATAAATTAAAATCAATTCAAGCTGCCTGCAAAATATTTTTTGAAATAAAAAGAAAATGTACCGAAAGGGCGTTAGAGAAATCTAGCGTAATCAAGTCCCCGAACTCATTTAATCTCTGGTTCGTAGGAGTGAAGTAATTCTCCCATTACTTTACTTGGGTTTCTAATCGACCCACCAAGAATAGATTAGTGGCGACTCCGATTAAAAAATCATTTGCATATCAAGAACTTAAACCCTAAGTCGCGAATTGGTATGGGCTTGGGAGAGCTCGAGCTAAGTCTAGGCTTAGCAATCCATTAGCCGAACCCTTAGGTGGTCCAAACCCGCCCGGGGGAGGTCGCGACAGCTTGGCGACTCCGCTGGGGAAGATTGAGTTGAAACTCTTAGTGGACTTAGGCCAATTTTCTTTTCGGAAAATATTTTGTTTGGCAGCGAGGATTCCAGGTACGTCCCTAACATTTAAGGTGTTAAATGTTCTTGCAGGATGGGAGGTATAAGGGGAAGTGTTTGCTGACCTTTGTTTTGCAGGGAGGTGTAGGAATGTATGGTTTACTTTCACTTATGAAGTGTTGCTTGATATAAATTGTCGTGCATGCCTTGCATCTAGCACTACACTATTGCACACACAACCCGCCGCCGGACTCCGGGCCGCATAGGATCATCTAGGATGGTATTGAGATGGATACCACTTCGACCGCATGCCCGCGGTATGAGTCGCCCATCTCAATCCCGAAGTTTCTTTTCCGCGTCGGGAGTACCTACCTCGGTTCGCATGCCCGCAATCCAGGTCGGCTCTTTGACCAAGCCGAAGTCATGAGGACCCGACTTAGTTCGCACGCCCGCGGCTAGTCTGATCATTCTTGTGGCTTCACTTTGTTAAGCCTATTAGACTAGAAATCGAGCCACTTACCATGCGTATGTCTATGTGATTGCCCTTTGTTTATTGGTAAAGTAAGTCTTCTAAATTCGCACTCTTGCAATCTACTTACTTTATTATATCATTTTGTCAGTCCATGGCACTAGGATTATCCCGAGTCTTGATCAATATACAATGGGAATACCGGACATTCGAATTATTATCCCTCCAAAAGAAGAGCTTAGCGCATGGTGGGACAAGTTAGACCAACTCGGCCGTCAATTTGTAGAGTCGTACATTAGTCGATTACTTCCATTGCTACGTGTCAACATCCATGGCGGCCTCATCCAAGCACTTGCTCATTGTTGGTGCCCGAGACTTCTACTTTCATCTTCGGCGGTAAGCATGAACTCACGCCCACCTTGGAAGAGTATAGCATTGCCATAGGAAAATCTTTGAAAGCTGAATTAATTAGTCCACCTATCGGAATAGACCCCGTTGTGGCCTTATCCGATTTTCTGAGAATTAAGGAGGACAATGTAAGAAAGGTTTTAAAAGCTCACCGCAATACATGTCATTTATCTTTTCTAAAAGAATGTTTTGAAAATGGCAATTCATTTCAAATGCGAAGGGTTTTCCTTTTAGCCTTCTTTGGGTTTATACTTTTTCCTCATTGCAAGAATGCTATTAACCCTTTGATGGCTCACTTAGTTGAACAAGTGTTGGGAGGAAAAAATTTTGTAAACACTATTTTGGCTGAAACCTTTCTTTCCCTCACTCGATTTAAAGGAAGCAAAGATAAGACCTTCCATTCCTCTCTGAGCTTTTGCAAATTTGGTTTCTTTCTCATATAAAAGGGTTTGGTGGTTCAATGACTATACATGATGTTAATAACTCTAATCACCCTATTATGAGATTTGAGAACAACCAAAAACATGCACCGGATTACCATTATTCTAGGTGGCTAGCTTTCATGAAAAACCGACTTCCAAGGGTTTCTTATGGCATGCTAAGTGGTTCCAAGTTCGTGTGGCGAGACTTTCATGTGGAGGTGTTGGCCCAATCCCTCTACTGGGATTCACTTTAGCAACGGAGTACTATCCGACTAGAGTGACCCGTCGGTATCAAGTTGTGCAAGAGCTTCCCCCGCATTGCAAGCGGATCCACTCAAGCCAACTTCGTTGATGGAGACCGAGACCATGAAGATTCCATTCTCACAATTAAATCAATGTGGGATATGTGCCAGCCACGAAAACTCAAGTGGCCCGAGGAGGAACTGAAGGGCAAAGAAATGAAGTACTATGCCTCAATTAAGTACATTCAACAACACAAGATTCCAGAGGAGTTACTTCCAAAGATACCAAAGGTGCCGCTAAAGATCACCAACCGCGCTGAGAATAAACGCCTCAAAAGGGTTGCTGAAAAAGCTCAAGAGGAGAATAATCGATTGCGCCGAGTGGTGTCCCGAGTGTATATTGATCAAGCTAGATGAAGTGTTTGAGTCAATCTTGTTGTTTCATTTCTAGATTAATGTTTAGGAAGTTGAGTCATTTACTTTCCTAGTTTGTTTGTTTAGGGCATTTTAAGCTTCTATTTCATTAATGAAGTGCTTGAATCAATCTTGCTTTTATTTTGTTAGGATTGTCAAAAACTCCATTAATGAATAAAAGTTTTAGACCATTGCCATGGACCGGTGTCTTTTATATGAGATACTTATTTTTGTCCGTTTCTTCAAATTAGGTGATAACGGATCCTCCACGTTCGCCTATCATTACACGATCAAGAGCAAAAGTGGCCGACCAAATTGAAATGCGTGATCGTATGACCGCTATGGAAAATCAACTCCGCAGTTGCTCACCTCTATGCAACTTATGACAGATCAAATGCAATCCCTCCAAGTGAATCGACTCTTGCATCCGCTCTCCCGAGATAGTAGTCCCAAAGCGACGAACAAGGCCCAAATAGGTGTTGATGACATGCCCGAACGGAGGATGACCCACTGTTCGTCACAGCTGAAAAGGCTAAGCCCGACAATGTCCCTAAGGCGGAGCAAGATGAACGCTTCGCCAAACTTGAAGAGAAACAAACAATTGCAAGAATCGCGGAATTCACTCCCGTTCGACTTGTCGGTTTATGAGAAAGTCAAAGTGCCGAAGAAGTTTAAGATGCCGGAGTTCGAGAAATACGATGGTACTTCCTGCCCAAAAGCTCATTTACAAATGTACCACGTACGCATGGCCCAATACGTCAAGAACGAGCCTCTCATGATCCAATCGTTTCATGCAAGCTTGACGGGGCCTGCACTCAACTGGTACGTAATGAAGAATGTAAACCTTCTCGACACCTGGAATGAAGTGGCTAACGCTTTCCTAAAGCAATATAAGTTCAACATGGACATTGCTCCCTCCCGAGAGGATCTTGAGCGGATGGAGAAGAAGAAAAGTGAGTCATTTAAGGAGTACGCTGTAAGGTGGCGAAACTTGGCGTCTCAAATCACTCCTGAGCCTACAAACAAGGAGTTGATGAAGTTGTTCGTCAAGACTCTCTCGTATGAGTTCCGTAATCGGATGGCTAGCACATATGTTGAAAACTTCAACCAACTTATCCCAGTGGGTGAACAGATCGAGATGGGGCTAAGGGATGGATGGTTCAATGAACCGACTCATCAAGGCAAAAGGTTCACCATGAAGAAAGATAAAGAACCAACCACTGAAGTCAATGTTGCATATGTGCAACCAGCCCCTAGTAAGCCTCCGATGGTTCGTGTCCTCGGGAATCAGCAAGATGGAGGTCGAGTGCCTGCACAACGGCAATTCACCAAAAGGCAGTTCTCTCCTCTTCCTGGCCCTCTATCTCAGGTCTTGCCGATACTCCGAAACAAGGGATTGATCTCCCACGAACCAAAGCGGCCCAATGCTGAAAAGTTCTCCAACTATGACCCCTCCAAAAAATGTGAGTATCATATGGGAGAGGTCGGCCATTCAACCGATGAATGTTTGACTTTGAAGCACAAGATCCAAAATTTGTTGGATACTAAGGCATTTTCTTTCCGTACCACCCAACCGAATGTCAAGAAGAACTGGTTGCCGGAACATCGTGGAAACGTGAATGCAATCTTCGAGTTCAATACGGCAAAAAGATGAACTTGAAGGTGTCCACAAAGATATCTATAGCGGATTAGTTAGAGTTGGTTATTATCCGACAGATGAGAATCCTCCCTTGCCTACCATGAAGGAAAGAGTTCAAGAAATGGTTAAGGCTGGCATGATCATATATGCTGACCAAGCTAGAACAGTGTCAACTATCTCCGAAGTCGTCATTGATTGGGAGAAGGAATTTGCTAAGCTAAATGCTGAAAAGAGTGAACCAGATCCATTGATCGAGGACATGCCCCCACTTGAGGACGCCTCCGACCATGAAGGATTGATAATGGAAGTGCCTTCAACTGATGAAGAAATAATTATTGAGATGCCCCAGCTGTATGAGTACAAGGATAACAAAGCAGTCCCTTGGTCATACGAGCTAGATGTTGACCTGATTACAAGGTCTGGTCGAACCTATGCTCAAGCTAATGCCCAACCTACAAAGACAGTTACTGACGAAGAGGCCAAAGAATTTCTGGCTATAATCAAAGCAAGTGAGTATAACGTGGTCGACCGGGGCCATGCGCAAATTGCCCGCTCGATCTCTTTACTTGAACTCTTGCAAACATCTCCTACACATCAAACGTCTCTAATGAAGGTTCTAAGCGAAGTTCGTGTACCGTAGACGATCGAGGTAGACAGTTGGAGGAATTCGTAGGATCGATTCTTCTTAAGGATTTAATAGCCTTTTCGATGAAGAATTCCCTCTTGAGGGGAGGGGACATACTAAGGCATTATATATATCCGTCAAGTGCAAGGCTTCCCATGTGGCTCGAGTACTCATTGATAATGGGTCCGCCTTGAATATCTGTCCATTGGCGACTCTTCACCGCCCGAAAATAGATCCTTCAAAAATAAGTGCTGCAAAGACCTCCGTCCGAGCTTTTGATGGTACGAAAGGAGGTGATAGGGGAGACCCACCTTGATCTCGCAAATAGGGCCGGTGATGTTCAACGTCCTTTTCCAGTGATGGACATTCCTACCGCATTCAATTTTCTATTAGGGCGTCCTTGGATTCATACTGCTGGAGCTATGCCATCAAGTCTCCACTAAAGCGTGAAATTTGTTGTCAAAGGAAAACTAGTCATTGTTCATGGCGAGGAGGATCATCGGATCTATCATGAGACGGCTATCCCCTATGTCGAGCCGGAACGTAGGGAGGAGTCGAGCTACCAATTGTTTGAGCTCGTATCCACTATCCATGCATCTCAAGGATCGGCAGCACCCACCCCTGATGTGTCAAATGCAGCAGTTATGGTAGCAAGAGTGATGGTTGGAAATGGCTTTATTCCTGGCCGTGGACTTGGTAAAAAGAACAAGGCATCCGGAATCCTATTGAAGCCCTCGAAGGTCTCGTTCCGCCGGATTAGGGTACCGTGGAAGAGGTGGAGGACATGAACAAGAGAGGAAAAACTCATCACTCCTCGATATCCGCGAGACATTCCCGGTCCCGTAGAATGATGCATGATGAAGGAGGAGTGATCACTACCCGAGGTATCATGCCCGATGGATGGAGTAGCATGGATGACCCAACAACTTCAAAGACAGAGGATCCAGATAATGGGATGGAAGGGATCACGACCCTATTCGATGATCTCCTCATAGGTGCCATTGATGAAGAACCATCGGAGGAAATGGGTGCCACCCACAAGAGAGCGAAATTATGGCGGCAAGGAGGTGAAAATGGTCCAATCCAATGCCATGTGTGATGACGGTGATGACCCTGATGATCCAAATGGTGACTCCATTGAAGTACAACAAAGTTGGGAGCAATATGAAAAACCCAAAGTTCTCACCTCCGAGCAAACCATCACCGTCAATTTGAGTGATGACGAGGATCCCAAAGAAATAAAAATCGGGGCAAATCTTCCCAAAGATGAGGCCAAGCACCCGACTCGATTCTAAAAAAGAATATCTGGATATCTTTGCTTGGACATACGCCGATATGCCGGGTTTAGATCCATCAATTGTGGAACATTGTTTACCCACTAATCCAGACATGCGTCCAAAGAAGCGAAGCTTCGGAGGACTAAACCGAGCTCTCAAAGAAGATAGAAGAGGAAGTAATGAAACTCCTCAAAGTGGGATTCATCAAGTCTCGCAATACCTTGAATGGGTGGCCAACATAGTACCGGTCATGAAGAAGGATGGTCGAGTCCGAGTGTGTGTTGATTATCGGGATCTGAATAAGGCCAGCCCAAAAGACGACTTCCCATTGCCACATATCGATGTTCTCGTGGATAGTACTTTGCGGATTTGAATTATTCTCTTTCATGGATGGTTTTTCCGGCTACAACCGATAAGAATGAAGGAGGAAGACAAAGAGAAGACGGCATTTATCACCCCGTGGGGAACCTTTCATTATAAGGTCATGCCATTCGGACTCAAAAATGCAGGGGCAACTTACCAGCGAGCCATGGTTACGTTGTTCCATGACATGATACATGAAGAAATCGAGGTGTATGTTGATGATATGATTGCAAAACCCGACCCGGGAGAAGTCATGTCAAAACCCTCAAGAAGTTATTTGATCGACTTCGTGAATTCAAGCTCCGCTTAAACCCTGCCAAGTGCGTGTTCGGGGCAACGTCGGGTAAATTACTTGGGTTCATTGTGAGTAGTAAAGGGATCGAAATTGACCCATCTAAAGCCAAGGCAATATGTGAGCTGCAACCTCCGTCGACAAAGTGAAGGAGGTCCGGAGTCTCCTAGGGAGATCAATTACATTGCACGATTCATTTCCCAACTCTCTCGAGACCGCTAAGCCGTTCTTCAAACTCTTGAGGAAAAACGCAAGTTGAGTGGAATGATGAATGTCAAGAGGCGTTCGATAAGCTAAAGCAGTATTTTATGAATCCGCCGCTTCTTGTCCCACCAATATCGGGGCATCCTTTGATTTTGTACCTCACAATCCATAGTGAGTCACTCGGTGCGATGTTAGCTCGGAAGAGTCCCGTGGATCGGAAGGAGTGGGCCATTTATTACCTCGCAAAAAGTTCACCGTCTCGGAGCTAAAGTATTCGATGCTGAAAAACTTGTGCTGCGTTAGTATGGGTATTGCATAGAAGATGCGACAGTACACCTTGCATTACCAGACGTTTCTCGTGACTGAGAACGCCCCCATCAAGTATTTATTTAATCAACCAGCTTTGGTGGGTAAGCTAGCCAAATGGCAGGTCTTGATTTCGGAATTCGACGTGCAGTTCATGCCACAAAAATCAGTTAAAGGCCGAGTAATTGTTGATTTATTGGCTGAGAACCCTAGAATCTTGAAGGATGATGATTGTCCTTTGGATGATCGTATTTTGGCCATAAATGAAGATGCATGGTCTATGTTCTTTGATGGAGCCGTGAACTTGTCCGTTACGTGCACTGGGCGGTATTAATATCCCCAAACGGACAACACTTCCCGAGCCGCAAAATTAATATTCCCATGCACTAACAATATAGCTGAATACGGCTTGTATTCTCGGACTTCGGCCGCAATTGAAATGGGAGTGGCCAAATTGAAAGTATATGGAGATTCTGCGCTAATCATACTCCAGGATCGTAGGTGAATGGAAGACCAGGGGATGCCAAATTACTGCCTTATCATAAGTACCTCGAAGAGTTGGTGAAGGAGTTTGACGAAATCTCGTTTGACTATTTGGCTAGATCTCATAATCGCCTTGCCGATGCCCTGGCAACATTGTCATCTATGCTGCAAGTTACTGATGGTTTAGAAGTTGAGCCTTTGAAAATTGAGGTTCTAGCCAAACCCTCTTATTGCATGGTCGTGAATGAAGAGCTCGATAAGAAGCCATGGTATTACGATATCATGAACTATATTCAAAAGCAGGAATTTCCTGAAGGGAGCACCCCAGCTGATAGAAAGTACATAATGAAGATGGCCTCAAAGTTCTTCGTTAGTGGTAGGAATTTATACAAGAGATCTTACGATTCAATTTTATTGAGATGCGTAGATGAAGCAGAAGCTACCCAAATCATGCAAGAAGTGCATGAAGGAGTTTGTGGCCCACACATGAATGGGCACATGTTAGCCAAGAAGATCATGAGACTTGGTTACTATTGGCTTGCGCTGGAAAGTGACTGCATACAGCATGTTAGAAGTTGCCATCGTTGCCAAATTCATGGAGATAAAATAAATGTTCCTCCAACAGAATTGCACCAGCTATCTGAGCCATGGCCTTTCTCAATGTGGGGAATCGACGTGATTGGCCCGATAAATCCCAAAGCTTCAAATGGGCACCGGTTCATATTGGTGGCAATAGATTATTTCTCAAAGTGGATTGAAGCCGCATCATATGCTAATGTCACAGCTCGAAATGTTGTGAAGTTTATTAGGCGTGACATAATCGCCCGTTATGGTGTCCCCGGCGCGATTGTCACCGACAATAGCACAAATCTGAATAACAAGTTCGTTGATGAGTTGTTCAAGAGTTCAAAATCAAGCATTTGAATTCATCACCATACCGTCCACAAATGAATGGAGCCGTTGAGGCAGCTAATAAGAACATCAAGAAGATCCTGGCTAAGATAGCCGAGAATTATCGAGATTGGCATGACAGGTTACCCTTTGCTCTAATGGCGTATCGGACATCGATCCGAACATCCACCGGGGCAACCCCTTTCTCCTTAGTTTATGGCATGGAGGCAGTCTTGCCTGTGGAAGTAGAAATCCCCTCTTTGAGAGTCTTATCCCAAGTGGAATTGTCCGAGGCAGAATGGACACAACAAAGGTTCGAGCAGTTGAATCTGATTGATGAGAGAAGGTTAAAAGCTCTTTGCCATGGTCAGGCATATCAACAAAGAGTAGCCAAGTCTTTCAATAGGAAGGTGCGGCCGAGACACTTCGAAGTGAATGATCTAGTTCTAAGAAAGGTGTTGCCGATTTTTCCTGATCCTGGAGGCAAGTTTGCTCCAAATTATAGTGGCCCGTATATGGTGAAGAGGGTACTCCCTGGAGGTGCCTTAATCCTTACGCGAAATGGATGGTCGTGAGTTTTCTAACTCCTGTTAACTCGATGCTTTGTGAAGAAGTATTACCCTTGAAAGAATTTGTTGTGAATTGAATGTACTCATTTCTTCGTTGAATTGTGTGGGAATGGATTGAATGAGATGAGAAGTAGGCCCTGTTCCATACACATATCGAATTAATTTGATTCGGTATATCATACGTGTTGACCAAGTGTCAGTTCAATTAAATAAAAAAGGAAACGCCCTGAGGACACCACCAGCGCCTCGGCCTGGTGGCATGGGGAATGAAAGGGTCCGAGAACGACTGTGGTTCGATCCTCGGAAATGGCAAGATGTTTGCCAAAAAAAAAAAAAAAAAAAAAAAAAACAAAAACAAAAACAAAAAAAAAACAATTTTTTTTTAACCAACCCTTTTCTTTCCTTTTGAGCTGCAAACTCTTTGTGTTCAAAGCTGATGAGTTCATGAAGTAATTGTGACCTTTCAAAAGAGAATTTTGCATGATAGTTTTACTTGTTAAATTACCAATTTCACTGAGGATCATCACCATCGATCAAGTTAATGAATGATGTGGAATGAATTGAACATGCTAAATGAGACATGTCAGGATGATGAAAGGCAAGCCTTATCTTATACACAGTCCCTTGCTCATATACTGGTGAGATGAGTGTAGGAAGTTCCGTGTTTCTAAGGTAAAGAGTTCTCTCGCGAAAGGTACGATGATCGAAATGATGAGAGGCGGTTCATTCTCTATCCCAAACACTACGTGATCATCCATTGTTTAAACCCTTTTGAGCCCATATACGTGGATAATTTTTAAATTACCCCTGTCAAGAACCACCCCGCATTGGGGCAAGCCGGAGGTAAGACGACATCATGAGGTGAGGAAATTGATAGGAATATTCTTGCTCTCACTTGCATCAATCTTCAGATATTGCTATTACATTGAATTCATACGGTAATTTAAGTGCCTTAGGATGATGAAGAGCAGTTCTTTCTCTATCCAACACACTTTATCCATTGCGAAGCCCCTTGAGCCTGCAAATTCGTTTTATTTAAACCCAATTGGTGATCATCCCCACACCGGGGCAAGGCAAACAGCAAATGTTCAAGCAGCAAAATCCCGAGTGCCGACAAAAAAAATGAAAACTCCTCAAGAACCCAAATGTTAAAGCATTACGTGGTTATTCAAAAAAGGGAGGGGCATGAAAAAGCAGTGTGCCTGGTAAAAGCAAGGCCAATGCCCATAGAAAATGAAAGAAAGAGTCAAGATAAATGATTATCAGTTGTAAAAGGGTGTATTCCCAATGGAGTGGTACTCAAAGAACCCAAATGCCAAGTTTTTATAGTACCTATGAGGAAAGTCCCAATGGTGAAAAAGAAGATCGGTGACAATGCCAAGATGATCACCAATTCTCATACCCCTATACACATTTTTGAGCCTAATGATCATTTTGTGTCTCAACCCGTGAACCCAGCCTACGTTACATTCCTCACAAAGTCTCTTCTGATTAAGGCACTTGAATTAACGTAGGAGTTCACATGTCTTAAGCATTGCTCGAAGAAGTGCGGGCAAGATTATTTCTTTCTCATTTTGGAGGGTTCTTGACTTGTAAACCCGAAGATGATTGCGAAGTTTTTCTTTCAATAGCCTTGACTCAAAGAGTCCCTTTGTTAAGCCATTGACCAAGCCCACATTACGGTCCTTATTAAAGACCTCTCAGATTGATAAGGTCGTACCGCTTGCGAGAATACTCGAACCCTTGTTGACATGATGAAAGTAAGATTGAGTGATTCCTGTGATCCGACATTAATGGTCGGGACAAAATAGCCTTCTTAATGAGAGTGAGTGAAAGTCCTTTCTAACTGAAAGTCTCTCATTTAGTATTCTTGAAAATCCATGTCATGAGTGAAAATTGTCTTAAACGATGATTCTCCCCTGGAAGTTTGGTGGTGCGAATATGGTAAAACCATCATGCATAAAACTTGATTGAATGGATAAAAGCTTCAAAGGGACTTTCGAGTGGGTTGAATTGCTTACTTCTTTGGCGAATGCATGTATTTTTGCTCTAATCATGTCCGACAGGTAATGTTTCCTTGAAGACCCAAGAGCTCCTGACATTTATGTTGCCTTTCAGAAGCCTTGAGGTGAGAAACCTCCATGAATATTCGAAATGCATCCTCGATGTTCCAAAACTTCTTTCTACCAAGAGGTAAGTGACCTTCACAAATATCCCGAGGTTTGTCCTAGGTATTCCCAAATTCTTGATAAATGTCTCAAAACTCTTCGTTAAGCATTTCATTCGGATATGAATGCTTTCCGATCTTTTCGTTATACCTCGAGTCTGGATCTAGGTATTTTGAATCTCCTTAATCCAATATTCATCTCACCTAACATTGAGTGTTTATTGGTTAAGTTCCAAAACTCTTCGTTAAGCATTTCACTCACGATGTGAATGCTTTTCGATCTTTCTCGTCATACCTTAGTCTCGAATCTAGGTATTTCGAGACCTCTTAATCCAATATTCATCTCACCTAACATTGAGTGTCTATTGGTTAAGTCCCAAAATTCTTGACATCTCAGTCTGGATCTGGATGTCTCAAAACTCTTCGCTAAACATTTCACTTTGGATGTGAATGTTTTTCGATCTTTCTCGTTATACCTTAGTCTGGATCTAGGTATTTCGAGACCTCTTAATCCAATATTCATCTCACCTAACATTGAGTGTCTATTGGTTAAGTCCCAAAATTCTTGACATCTCGATGCCGATCCGGATGTCTCAAAACTCTTCGCTAAACATTTCACTTTGGATGTGAATGTTTTTGGATCTTTTCGTTATACCTTAGTCTGGATCTAGGTATTTCGAATCTTCTTAATCCAATATTCATCTCACCTAACATTGAGTGTCTATTGGTTAAGTCCCAAAATTCTTGACATCTCGATGGATCTAGATGTCTCAAGACTCTTTGTTAAACATTTCACTCTGGATGTGAATGTTTTTCGATCTTTTTCGTTATACCTTAGTCTGGATCTAGGTATTTCGAATCCTCTTAATCCAATATTCATCTCACCTAACATTGAGTGTTTATTGGTTAAGTCCCAAATTTTTTGACATCTCAGTCTGGATCTGGATGTCTCAAAACTATTCGTTAAGCATTTCATTCTGGATATGAATGCTTTCTGATCTTTCTCGTTATACCTTAGTCTAGATCTAGGTATTTCGAACCCTCTTAATCCAATATTCATCTCACCTAACATTGAGTGTCTATTGGTTAAGTTCCCAAATTCTTGACATCTCAGGCTGGATCCGGATGTCTCAAAAATTTTCCCCGTTTAGGCGACCGTAGAATGGTACGGGTCCTAGACACAACCAAGCATTGCCATACTGGGCGACCGTAGAATGGTACGGGTCCTGGGAAAGCAGTCACTTTGTAAAGTCATGTTACTATTCTAGGCGACCGTAGAATGGTACGGGTCCTGGATATGTAACACCAACTACCTTGAGTTACTCTACCCTCCTCGAAGGTAAGTTATTCCAGGTAAGTTCCTTTTATCACTGGCATTAGCATTTCCATGCATCATATAAATTGCATTTCAATGAAAAAAAAAAAAAAAAGGGATCCATAGTCCCGCCAAAATATCATCCATTGCATGTTCATGGTCAAAATTTAGGTATCATATTGTCTTTGAATGGAACCTCTGCGAGCTCACCTTCAAAGAGGGGCAGCTGTTGACACCTAAATTTTGACTAATCATTTAATAATTAATTGCATAAAAATTTAGGGATTAATCTTTAACTCCTTAAAAAAAAATAGATAGTAAAATTGCATTTCATGTAGTCGCATTTGCCTCGGTACTAAGAGAACAACAAGAAGTAGGGGCTTACGGTTGATTGCATGCACAAAAGGATGGTCTCTCTTTCGCGGTCTGAATGCGCATAAGAGAGAAAGCAAAAAAAATGACGAGGAAAGAAGCTCTCGCACGTCCACTATCTATTCCTCGTTAATGCATGCACAAATTCGGTGGAAGTGCGGATTCTGGGGAAATCTTCAAAGAAGCAAAAGCAGCCCATAATATATTGTATAATATGCTCATATTGTATTATTATAATATGCCCATAATATTATACAATATGTCAGCTTTGGTGGCACCAAGAAGAAACCTCCTCATTAATGCATGCACATACACGCACGAAACGAGACAGCGCCTGCTAGAAGATTTTCTTGCTGAAGAGCGGAGTGGTGGCCGAAAGAATGGTCTGGAGAAGATTAAAAAATGGCAAAGTTCAGCTTAAATTCTGGAAAAGTTGCGGCTGCATCTTGTCACAATAAAGTTGGCCATCTTCAAGAGGCAATGAACGGCCTATAAATAAGACCCCAAGAAGCCGCGTCAAAGGGTGAGGGAGGAAAGAAAATTCATTCGAGAGGTCTGTGAGGGGAGCGAAAAAAAAATTTCATTGGGAAAGGCTTCTCCCTCGGACGAGTGAAGGAAAGGGAGTGTGTAAGGGAGTGTGTCAGAGAAAAACCAAAAAAAGAAAATATGAAGTCAGGGGAGAGGAAGCATTCACTTTGGAGGGGTTTTGTGAGGAGATTAAAAAAGATAAAAAAAAAAAAAGTAAGAAGAGAAGACGGACGTGAGAGAGTGGGAAAAGTGTTCGGCTGCAGAGGAGAGAGGAAAAGGTAAAAGTAAAAAAGGGAAAAGTTTTCCCTGTTCATCTTCTTCAGCGACGCTTCCCTGGTGTTCAGTCCTTTCACCGGCGCGCCTCCTTGCCCGTGTCTGGTTGATCACCCGCGCGCACCGTGCCTGAGCACCGCTTGCCGCTCCACCCGACGACCCGCGAAGCTCCGTCGCGCATCCGTCTCTCCCTGCTGCCCCGCCGGACGCTGAACCTCCTCACCGCAACTCGCCGAGCCTCCGCTGGAGCATCCCGCCCCAGATCCGGATGCCCTTCGCTAGTAGGCCG
This sequence comes from Eucalyptus decipiens, assembly GCA_014182575.1. Lineage (NCBI taxonomy): Eukaryota > Viridiplantae > Streptophyta > Magnoliopsida > Myrtales > Myrtaceae > Eucalyptus > Eucalyptus decipiens. Next base: position 43,431,503 of record CM024610.1, on the reverse strand, counting down.
AGCCGCTCCGCCCTACCGCGCACCACTACCGCCCTGCTGACCGAGCCAACGACCCGGCGCTGCTCTGAGCCGCGACCCGCCTCGGCTGTGACCTCTGACCCGCGTTTGCTCTGCAACCCTTGCTTCGCCCGGCAGCCGCTCCGCCTCCGATCGCTGACCTAGATCGAAGCGAGGCGGACCCGCGACGCCCTGTTCCGCTCCAGCCCGTCCGTCCGACGCCCCTGCAGCACCTCCACCCGTGACGCCTCTGTTTCGTCCGACGAAGCTGCTGCTGCGCTGTTCCGAGTCTCACTCGAGCTGCTTCCACCTTTCCAGATCCGGACGCCGAGCCACCGTGCGACCGTCTAACGCCCCACCGTGCCGATCTGCAACGACCCCGACTCTGCTTCTGGGTCGTTCGTTGCTGGTCCGCCTACGGCCAGCTCCTCCGCCCGCGACGCCCCTGTTCGGCCGGTCGTCCCTGCTGCCCGGGTGCCGCCCTGTTCCTGCCGGTTCGCCCTCGCCATTGTTTCCCCTGCCGGACCTCCGATCCGACGCCCCTCACCGGAACCGGTGACCACTCACGAGCAAGCCGTGCGTGGGAAAGGAAAAAGAAGAAAACAAAGAAAAAAAGAAAAAAGCAAAAGGGGAGCATTAGGTAGTTTTTTTTATTATTATTATTATCTTATCTTTTTTTTTATATAGTTTTTTTAGGGTGATTATTCAATAATGCACGATTGAAGTTCCAATGTGAAATAACCCCTCAAATTAGGGATTAGAGTCCGATTTTCGCGCCCGAAATTCGACTCATAATCTCTTGCAAAATCGACAATTCAATCTCATGCCCGAGATTCGATTCGCGATTCAATTTAAAATTGACCAACCCGATCTCATGCGCGAGATATGGTTCGTCAATTTTGGGTATTAATCTTATCTTGATTGAATTGGATATCGGGTTATTTGAATTAACTTTTGTTTTTGCATAAAAAATTCAAAAAAATGCGAGTTAGATTACGGCTAGGGTTAGCATATTTAGTTATTTCGTTTTTTAAAATAACAAAAAAAAATCCAAAAAAAATGCATTTAGGATATTAGTTTTTTAGAATTGCACGTGTCAATCTAGAATTAGACTTTTACTTCAAATTTTTATAAAAAAATCCCCAAAAAAAAATTAATTAATTTAGGATGCTAGTTTTTTTGAGGTTGCATGTTTAATTGTGTGCAAACTTTTAAAACTTCGAATTTTATATATATAAAAAAAAAACAAACAAAAAATCATCATGCATATTAGAATAGAATTGCATGTCTCATAAATTAATTTCAATTTTTAGGATAAATTGCACTTTTAGGAATAGAAATATCATGGGCACGTCATGTAGGATTAGGCTTATTTAATTAAAAATTGCCCGTCATTATAATTAGGTCATTTTGATTTGCATATTTAATTATTGCATGTTCATTAAGAAAACACAAAAAAATATATTTTACTCACGTCATGTAGTTTAGAAAACATTGTCATGCCATTCCATGTTAGATTAGTAGCATGCATTGCATATTGCATGATTCTCATTAAATAAGTAAAAAAAAAAAAAAAAGAAATTGCCTGTTAATTAGAAATCATATTTAGGTTTGTTGATGTGAATTCTAATCTAACAATGCAGATGCTTTCGTTGCTATGAGGTAAGTCCTGCAATTTATTCATCGCTTTCTTGGGTGTTAAATTGGTGGTTTGCGCATCCGCATGATCACCTCACATGTTAGGAGAATAAATTAAAATCAATTCAAGCTGCCTGCAAAATATTTTTTGAAATAAAAAGAAAAGGTACCGAAAGGGCGTTAGAGAAATCTAGCGTAATCAAGTCCCCCGAACTCATTTAATCTCTGGTTCGTAGGAATGAAGTAATTCTCCCATTACTTTACTTGGGTTTCTAATCGACCCACCAAGAATAGATTAGTGGCGACTCCTAATTAAAAAATCATTTGCATATCAAGAACTTAAACCCTAAGTCGCGAATTGGTATGGGCTTGGGAGAGCTCGAGCTAAGTCTAGGCTTAGCAATCCATTAGCCGAACCCTTAGGTGGTCCAAACCCGCTTCAGGGAGGTCGCGACAATTGTCTCATGTAAGTGGCTATGAGTTATGGTCATTTAATTGTCTCATTGTGCCCAATGAAAAGAAAAATTGTTCTCTCGTTTATATAAGAGATATAAGATATCATGTTTGAGAGAATGTTTTCCAGATCGTTCATTTTTCATGAAACAAAGAAAGTATTAGTGTGAGGCTTTTCTTTTCAATTACAGAACTCACTGTGAGTTTTGCCAAAGAAATTAACATATCCTTGTACATTAGGTTATTATTACGAATTATAAGATCACGGGATCAAATACTAAACTTCTTTATATTTGTATTGTTATGATTATGGCACGAATTTTTTGAGCCCACGAATGAGACTCTTGTTGAATCGCAGGGAAGCCTGATCATCATTGAAGGAAAGTTATAGAATTGGACTTACGGGGCATCTAAAGCTGGTTCGATGCGAGACACATGCATGTCGTTTACCCAAACCCCCATCGTTTCCATGCGAAAAATGAAAATTTTACTAAATTATGACCCCATGCCTAAAATGAGGAATAGGCTTTTTGGTGTTCTCGGCATTTTCGGCGAAATTGAATCTTGGTGAAGTGAAGTCCAACCTAGACCAGCTTCTTCGTACTTAATTATATGCATAGAACATATTCTTACTTGTCATGCATCATTATGAGAGTATACAGCCCTACAAAGGGGAAATATACATTTGTCAGATTTAATTTCGAATGATATATAGAGTTAATTAGGGAGTATGATATAGGCATGATAGGACGTTCCTCAAAATTATGAAGATGTAACAAAATATTTACAATACGGGTACTAGATTAAAAGAAAAATAAAATTCTTTGCAATGATAATTCTCCGCAAATACGTATCAATCACAATCCATATTAATTAGAAATCCTAGCCCCAAAAAAAAAAAAAAAAAAAAAAAATTCCACATGCGACATATCTTTTCTTAATTTAAAAGTATATAATGGAATCTTATTTTGAAATCTTAATTTTGCAACAGAACAAATGAAAAAGTTAATATTTTACCTCTTTGAAGCTAGTTGATTAATTATTTTGAAACTACCCGTTATTCTTCTATAGAGTGCATTTATATATTCTAATAAAAGCAAAATAAATTTTTTTTGAGTCTAAATCCATGCACCTTGAAACACATTTTCATGAACACAATCATCAGCTCAAACCAATCTGCTATTGTTTTTTTTTTTGGTAAAGACCAATCTGCTATTGTTGATTTTTCTTCTTTCTCATTCTCCTGTTTTGGGGTGTGATCTCTCCAGCTCTGCATACGCTTTCTCTTGTTTTGTTTGACTTCTCAAGTCTTGGCAATATAATGACAGCAGCCAGCATCATTGATACTTTCTATCAACAATGCCGTCAAAGTTGGCGGGCACTAAAAATCCCGATTTGACGTGTTGTCGTGCATGAGAAGTTGTTGAGGAAACCGTCCCCATTGACTTGGCATTTACCGGAAACTTTACAGGTGACCCTCGAGAAATTTCTAAAAATTAATTTCGGACTCCCGAAGTCCTTTTGACTTAGCAATGATCAGATCTCGGACCACATATGTGGTTTTATATAAAAAGGCCATGTTACTTCTATTTATGTGTATGCCCTCGATCCTATCAAGTTAATTTATCAAAAGACATTTGTAAGAGTTTGAAGAATCATGTTCATCCATGAGCTTCTCTCGAGAGTTGTCGTGCTTGGGACCATCGTATTGGGTGCATACCGCATCCACATAGCAGAAGCTGATGATTCAATGACGAAGCCCGGATGTCGAAGCACTTGTGGAAACCTCTCGATTCCATATCCCTTCAGTTCGAGTGACAGTGAATCCCACTGCGGCATTGGACATTCCTCTTTTAGAGTTGATTGTGATGACTCTGCTAACCATCCAACGCCTTATTTGAATAATAGAACAGGTAACTTGGAAATACTCTCCATCTCTCTCGAGGATCACGAGATGCGGGTAGCTGTGTGGATCGGCCGAGACTGCTATAACTCTTCAGGGTATGACGCCACTTCAAGCTACTCTGTCACACTCACCCTCACAAAATTCCCCATATCCAACACCAAGAACAAGTTCATAGCTGTCGGTTGCGATACGTATGCGATCTTCAAAGACCGCCAGGGCAATTTCACCTTTGGATGTATGTCGATATGCAATGACATTTCTGAAGTGACTGATGGCTCGTGCTCAGGTATTGGTTGCTGCGAGACGAGCATACCTAGGAACTCGCTCGACTACAATATCTCCATTGATAGCTATAGAAACCATACAAGAGTCTTGGATTTCAACCTTTGCAGCTATGCTTTTGTTGCGGCGAACGGTTTCTACAACTTCAGCTCTGATGATCTTTCGGGACTAGAACTTGAGAAGGCTCCCTTGGTTCTCGACTGGGCAGTAGGGGACACAAATTGCAAGGTCGCCAAGAGCAGTGCGAACTACATGTGCACCGAGAATACCCATTGTACCGATGCTAAAAATGGGGTGGGGTACAAGTGCACTTGTTTAGAAGGTTTCCATGGCAATCCATATCTCACGAATGGCTGTCAAGGTATTTTCATATCGATATTCTTTACTTTGTCCTTACTATTATATTATCTGGGAAGACTAAATGTTACTTATTATTATCCCTTTCATTTCTTCTTAAATTCATCACTTTGGATATGTGTGTTTTCGTAGATATTGATGAATGTGCTGATCCAAATAAGAACCAGTGCAACGGAATTTGCCATAACTTCGATGGGAGTTATAATTGTTCATGCCCAAAGGGTTATCATGGCGATGGCAGGAAGGGTGGGCAAGGATGCACTGCTAATGCTAATCCATCACATTTGGTAAAGATACTTGCTGGTATGTTCTTTCATTTTACTTGGGTGTTTGCTTCAAACAGCACTATTTAAATCAGCTGATTTTGATGATGAATTGATCTCTCTGTCACAATAAAGAGAACTCAAAACTCAACAAAAGATTTCAAATAAATAATAAAAAAAGAAAGTACTTGAAGAAAGAAACTAAACCCATAGAAAGAGAGCTGGCTAGAAATAGAGTAAAAGAAAATGAGAGAAATTGGTGACGTAGACGACCAAATACCACGGCGGTTCCTGTTGCCGCCTTGGGAGTGCGACACCGCGGTGTTCGCACGACCTCAAATCTAGAGAGAGAGAGAGAGAGAGAGAGTCCCTCGACGATGTTCCCTGAGAGAAGCAACTGGGGTGGTCTCTTGAGAGCAGTAACCATCTCCCGGTGGTCACAAGCGGCGACGCCAGCAGCATTTATGGCAGCACAGCTCAGATCGAAAAGGAACAATTCATTACCAATATCTTTTATCTTAATTTATTTGTGCAATCCAGGTATGGCCCGTTTCCTTGGTCCGGTGTAGTTGTCCAATATTTTACAAGGATCCATCCTATCCAAATTTCATCACCAAATGCCATGTAGAATAGTTCTCGTCTTGCAACGACCCATAGATGGAGATTACACACACGGTGTCAAAATGAAGTAGTTTGATTCTAAGAGATTGCTCATATATATCATAAAATATATACTTGTATACCCTGAAAAAGGATAGGCTTTTCGTATATACGGTTACTCGAACTTGATTGATAACAGAAAACTTGTTTACTGCCTTGAGATTTTTTAAAATTTAATTTGTCTCAAAAATAGCTTAGTTCCCTTTTGAACGAGGAAGCTGTATAATGTTGTCTAAAGAAAAGTTTTAAAATTTACGCTTCCTCTTCAGGGTGCATTTTAGACTTAACAATGGTTTTTATAAAGGAACTAGTTATGCCATGCAGGTGCTGGTGCGGGGATAATAGTGCTGCTATTCAGTGCAGGCTTTCTGTATCTGGGAATCAAGAATAGGAAACTCATAAGGCTCAAAGAACAGTACTTCAAACAAAATGGTGGCTTGCTTTTGCAGCAACAGTTAAACGAACGTGATAGAACCACCAACACCACAAAAATCTTCAAAGCCGAAGAGCTAGAGAAGGCTACCAACAATTATGACGAGAGCAGAATAGTCGGCCGAGGTGGATACGGTACAGTTTACAAAGGATTGTTGCCAAATAACACAGTTGTTGCGATCAAGAAGTCCAAACTTGTGGACAAGACCCAAATCGAACAGTTCATCAATGAAGTCATAGTGCTTTCTCAGATTAATCATCGTAATGTGGTCAAGCTTTTGGGATGTTGTTTGGAGATGGAAGTGCCTTTGTTAGTTTATGAGTTCGTGAACAATGGAACTCTGTTTGACCACATTCACAATCGCATCAAGTCCTCCAAGATGCTTTGGGATACCCGATTGAGAATTGCTTCAGATATTGCTAGTGTCCTTTCATACTTGCACTCGGCAGCTTCCATTCCCATAATCCATCGTGATGTCAAGTCGACAAACATCCTTCTCGATGACAATTACATTGCCAAAGTTTCTGACTTTGGAGCTTCAAGATTAGTCCCACTTGATCAAACTCAATTGTCCACTCTAGTTCAGGGGACATTGGGATACTTGGACCCCGAATACATGCAAACAAACCAATTAACAGAAAAAGCGATGTTTACAGCTTCGGGGTTGTGCTAGTCGAGTTGATAACTGGGAAGAAGGCACTTTCTTTTGATCGACCTGAAAAAGAGAGGGGCCTAGCAATGCATTTTCTCTTGTCATCAAAAAACAATCAATTGTTCCAAATTGTTCATCGGGTTATTGCAGATGAAGGGAACAAGGAGCAAGTGAGGGAAGTTGCCAATGTTGCAAAGAGATGCTTGAGATTAAAAGGCGAGGAGAGGCCAACCATGAAGGAAGTGGCAATTGAATTGGAGGACTCAAAGCGAATTCTAACCATCCATGGATGAGTACTGTCAATTTGAATGGAGAAGAGGTGATTCATTTGCTGGGAGGGACGACCGACCCCACCGTGTACGTGGACACTGCTGACACCATGAACACGGGGCCCTCGGATAGCATGAAGAACTATGTCATGTCACCAGTCAATAGTGGCAGATGAGAGCAACGATGAGTTGTTTCTTCTTCGTCAAGGGATTCTTAGGCGTTTAAGAGAACTCTTGATTACCAATTTACTGTAGTGAGCCCTCGTACTATAGGCATATTACTGTTGATGGCATACTAGTGGAGTTCCATTTTAGCTGCCGTGGTTGAGTCTTTATCTTTAATTTGGATCTAGAGTTCCTATACATTGTAATGGAGTCTTTGTTGTGATTCATAAGTGGAAATCTTATGGTTCTTTACATTATCAGGGCAGGATCATTTAGCAGGGACCCGAGAGCATTGGATCTAGTCGTGACCGAATGTAGAAACGGTTTCCTCCTTTTTTTTCTCCGAATGTTGTCATAAACTAGTCTGAATGGTAAGCGAGTGCAGATTTGAGTTTGCTCGAGTTTGTCCCACTTTGACAAAGATTTTTCTTGGCGGAAAAATATTGGGGACACGTTTTGAGTACCACGAGGAATTCTTGCATTCTAGTCCAAAAGCAAAACTGCCATAAACTGTGCTTGAATTACTGTTATGCCATCGCTGGGCCAGCGAAAAAAAAAAGAAAGAAAAAAAAATTATAAAAAGATTCTAATTTTTTTTAAATGCAAAATTATTCATGTTAGTTCGGATCATGTTACGTAGGATAGCCAACGCCTACGTAAGCAATCACTGGTTCAAATTAAAAAATTTGTAATTGAAATGCCATCCGTTAATAGATTTAAGATTTTTTTTAGTAATATTCCCATTTTCAAATGACCTATTGAAAGAAATATTAGGATATTATAGAGACAAATTTCAAAGGTTAATATACGTTGTTGTCTTTCAACTGGTGAAAGTAATTAACTAGTTAGCTTTTTTCATTAATCACTGTCATATAACGAGAGTTACGGTGCAGTGTTATGTTAAAGGGTCTAGCGTTGGGCCATATTTGGCAATTAATTTTGGAAGTATTATTTTCTAGTTGCCATTATGAGTCCAACTGGCCTGATGTAAGATATGTGGCCACAAAAGCACTGTCAATAATTCAGCGTAACAGTACCATGTGGCTCTAAAATAAAGCATGAGGATATTTACACATGAAGAATGTTATGGTAGTCAGGTACGTGATTATGTTGCCTTTTATATATTTTGATGTTTTAGCAACAATATAGAATGGGACAAACCTTGGAATTCTAATCTAATTAATACTAAGCGGAATTACATTGTTTTTTTAACTCACAGGACGGAAACCGGATGAACATGTCGTGTCCAAGGAAATGATTTAGTGGTCAAAGTAAACCGTCACTTTCCATATAGTGACCACAATGTTTTCTTCGCATTTCTCGTTTAAAAGAATAACCTTACCTTAATTAATTGATGAGAATCTTAAAAACAAGAAAAAAGAAGAAAGTACCTAACACATTATCTAATGAAGGAGTCTAACTACATGAACACATAGCAAGGATCGATTCATTCGAAGATGCCATTTATTTTTACATCACTGAAGATTAAACTGAACTATCAATACTGAAATTTAATCCATACTCACAATAGGATTTATCTACATAGGACAATAAGGATAAGAACCATATAAGTCTCTCCTATTTGAATGAGACCTTTTCTATAGTTTCTAAAGTGCTCATTAGAAGCATGAGCTGACAATCCATGGCACAACCCTTTAACAAAGATGTGGGTTGGCTCTTTCATCTATTGAATGAATGAAACATGAGTTCAAACACGAACATTTATTAGGTATGGTTAATATATTGTTTGCATCATAGAATATGTATGTACCCATTTTAATATATGTATGTGTAAATTGTTCTTCTTGTTCAAATATGAGAGTCAATTTCTCAGACATATCGTGTTGTGTAATATATTTAACAATGTATTATGTTCGGACTATTAAATTGTGGTTTCACATTTAGATTGGAAGAAAATGTGATACGGCAATATCGCAATAGAGCCAGACACCAATTTGATGATCAGTGAACATTAGGTACTTTTTTTTTTGGAACTTGTGAACGTGGGATTCATTGTGTTATCAGCCAAGAACTCCACCTTATTGATCATAGATGAATTTCATCTCAATTATTACTAATGGTCAAGTTATTTTAGGCAAAATTATGAATTAGCTTTTTTGCAAAGAATATGATAATCATACTTTTAGAAAAATGTGAAAAGTCTCTTTCTTTAGTTTGATTCACTTTTCTTGATTTCTTGTAAACCGGAAGAGAAAGACATCCAGTTAAAAAAAAAAATTGAATGTTCACTTTTGGAATTGCTCGGATGTAGAGTTTACCGAGAAGTCTCTGTCTTAAAAAAAGGAAAAAAAAAAGGGACAGGTCTTCTGCTTTCCCCATCAACTTCTTGCATTAATCAACGCCCCAAAATTTGACCCAAAAGACGCCCAAAAGAAAAAAATTCCATGGACATAGTTCACATCCCCGAATACGCGTAGTATCAAAGATCGATTGGGAAAGGAGAAGACCATAATTTTTCTTTCTCACGGGAGGGAGAGACATCTTCTTAAACTCTAGAATCCTAGATTAATCTTTCAGTGATCATTTGAAAAGTAAGAGACGCTTATCTCGAGACAAGGAGTACTCTAGTCGCTGGCTAAAAATTGCTTGTTCTTCTCGATGGGTGGCCACAGAAGATTCAAGAAAAATATGTCAGAGAGATCATGCATTTGGAAAACGTAACGTGCGCTTTACCAACAAGACTTCGTCACACGAAAAATTCTCTTCGAATCGTCTCCTGCAAGTGGCAATAACTACACTTCCTTGACCAAAAACACCGTAATATATATTTTTAAAAAAAATCTTACTTCTCCTTATGTACCCCCGAACCCAACGAATTAATCCATCAAAAACGACCCAACGAATTAATCCATCAAAAAACGAAAATGAAGGGAATTGAAGGAAGAACTGTCACACCCCGAATCCTAAAGGAATGGGGTCACACGGCCGTCCTTCCATCTAAAGGACGCAATCTCAAATCACCTAAAGTCCAACTCCCAAAAGCCCCCACGATGACGCTCTCGCTCTAACAGCAGCTAATTAAGGGACCTGAAAAACATGATGAGAAGAAAGAAATGAGTTACCACGGCCCAATGAGTGATACATTTCTTCTAATGGATCGAGCAATCACTATGCACATCTAATACACAAACATAATTCATTTTTGCTAAATCTAGAAATTTAGCAAACCTTAATGACCAAAATGCAATATTTCTTACTTTAACATAATATGTTCAAAGAAGGAATATTTAAGATAATAACAAGCAAACATCAAAAGTCCAACCCATTGGTCATCTCATAAAAATACACGTCAATAGTCCATTACATTGACCAATCTCTTAAAAACACACGTCAATGGTTTATTCCATTAGTTAATCCCATACCATGCATCAATGGTCTATCCCATTGATCCATTTCATATAAATTCACATATCGATAGTACATCCATCGATCAATCTTTTACTCAATACCAAACCATGGTCATGCATAACACCCGTGACAAGGTGACCAAGATTCCTCTCTTAGTTAAGTCTCCACATATTATTAGCTAATGGCTTGACCCACAAGGATATCCTAGAGCAATATGCATATACCCATAAGCCCCTCATCGGGCTCACAGTGATATTAAGCATCAATACCAATCCACAACAACCTCCACAATTCACAAAGTCAAAACAAAATATATATCATATATTGATTTCACAAATCAAAATACAGAATCTTTTGCAACCCGGCTCATTTACCAGAAATACTTTTCTAAGAGCTCAGACCCGGTGGTGGTGGGGAAGTGGTATTGCCCGTTCATGTTCATCAAGGACGGGGAGGTCGGGGACCAGATCAAGACTTCAGCATTCTACGAGATGACGTTGCAGCAGAGGTGGGAACAGGTCCATGCCTGTGACAATTTAGCCAATGAAGACAATGCTGTGAAAGTCGATGTGGTTGTTCAGGAGGAGGCCATCACAGTGTTTGGTGAGGAAGCTGGGGAGGGCAATGTGAGTGATGGAGTGATGTGGTTTAGGAGTAGGACAGGAGGGATAGGACTGAGCATGGCGATTGTGGAGAGCATGAGGTAGGAGGAAGAGAGAGTGGGCTGGGTGAAGGAGGGAGAGAAGAGTGTCAGGGTGAAGAGAATGGAGGAGTTCATCAAGAGCGGGTAGAGTGAGAACTGGAAGAGGTTTGGCTGTTATGTGTTGGTGGAGAGTTTTGTGCTGAAGAATAGGATGGATGGGACTCGGCACACTCACCAAGTGTTGGCTTACGACTTCTTGCACACTCACCAAGTGAGAAGTTCTCATCAATGTTCTGTTTTTTGTTGGTTTAATCTTTGCTGTTTCTGTGACTGGTGTCCATGAAAGTCTAGCTAAGTTCTTATGCAACACATGATTGGTTTGTACTTGTCTGTTCAAGTGTTGTTCATCCGTCTATTGAGCAGTTTTGTATTGGGTTTCACTGTTGTCCATATCCATCCATGAAGAGTGGTCAGTGAAGAAATGAAAGAAAGTTAGGATAAGAATTCTGGGTTAAAGGTGAGACAATAGAACATTTTAGTTGAATTTCCAGTATGCTTTCTTGAAAGACTAGAGGTACCGTATAAAATCCACTTCAAAGTGTTGCATATACTTCTTTTCTTTTTCTTTTTAGATTTTTTGTTTATGCAAGTGACTCCGACATAGAATAATTTGTGTGTAGTTGGCGAGATTCAAATGAGACTCCTTATTTTTTAGCTAAAAAACCTTCAAACACTCCAACCAATCGTGTCAACCGTGAAAGTTGTACATACTTTTCATGAATACCTTAAACCAAAGAGCTACAGTTTCTAGGGTGCAATGGCCAAATAATTGAGTGAGTGTGCAAGCTAGAAGCATGAGTTAAGTAAAACCAAAAGGCCAACAATGACATACGTTACTTGTGAATGACATTCCACTAGCGTTAGATCATAAAAAGAAAAGCATATAGTATAAGTTTGCAAAGGACTTTAGATATGAGATTGAGTAGTTGCACCTTCTAACATTTTCCCCTTTAATGCTCGAGACTTGACCAATGACCGCCAAATTTGTTTTTGTAGAAGTGCCCTTGGACTAGCTACACAAGTGCATGAGCCATAAGACCATTAAAATACCTTAAATGAGCTTGGGCCTTGACTAAACCCATCAAATGGGTGGATGGGGTCAAATTTGGGTCAAATAAAAAATGCTCCAATATAGATTGACCATTTAACTTGTTTCAATTTATTTTTATGTAATACAAATTTAGTGACCCGTACCCAACCCGATCCATATCAAATCCTTATTATTAAGGTACTTCTATATTTAACTTAATTTATGAAAATTCATACTTAAATTGAGGTAAGAGCGCGATGTGAGTGAGCTAGAGAGTGTGTGAAGAGAGTCATAAAATTAGGTTAGATCTAAGTAACTCATGGACCCATTTAACACCTATTTTATTTTGCATTTTACCATTCTAAAACTATTTATAACCTATTTATGGAATATAACCAACTTATATAACTACCCACCCCATTAAATATAGGTAAAGAAATGGAGCCATTCTTAATTACCGTTAGATGAAGATGAGAAATGCAAATCCCGCCTTTAGCCATCACTTGCCACCCGACCCACTCCATTGGCAAGTAGATCGAGCAAACCACTAAGAGTTTTAAGCGAGTATGCAAGAAGGACACACTGTTTAGGATTTTTTTAGGAAAACAACCACCAAAAAAAAAAAAAAAAACCAGACTAAGCTTCATGATTTTTTTTTCGCAACATTAAAATTCCCAAATTGTGCCAACCATGAATACCCTAAATTTTTCCTTGTGACGTAAAATGTTCCAAGCTTGAATTTATGTGACATATTGTCGCGACCTTCCCGAATTTTTTTTTTAAGGCGAATTATTCGAAAGGGTTAATGGATTACTAAGTCCGAAGACTTGGCACGGACCCTCCCAAGTCCTACCAATCGCGACTTGATAGAAATTAATTCATTTAAACATGCAATTACAATTTGGAGCCGCCACTAACCAATTAAGGCTGGTTAGAAACCCAAGTAAAATATGGGAGAATACTTTACTATTGCAAACTAGAGATTCAATAGGTCCGGGGACATGATTACGCTAAATTAGTCTAACGCCCTTTCGGTACCTTTTATTTTAATTTAAAAAATACTTTGCAGGCAATGTTGATTAATTTTAACCTAAGCTACTAACATGCAAATGGTGGTCATGCGGGTGCACAATCAATAAAATTACATTCAATGAAAATGCTAATAAAAATGCATGCCCTAAACGTGATTTCTAAATGACATGACATCTAATTAAATGTAATCTTAATTTAAATTTGATATGCATGAATTTTACTTTAATGATATGTGAGATGCAATTCATATGACATAACTTAAACTATCATTATATGTATGCAATTTAATTTATATAATCCTAAATATGCATGTGTTTCATGACATGGGATGAATGACATAATAATTCTATATGCATGTTCTTTTTGTGATTTTTTTAATGATTTTTTTTTTTTACACATATGCAACCTATATTAAACAATGATGATATGAAATTGGATTAATTATGAACTAACCTATTAATTAACCAAATAAAAGACTTTTGTGTTTTCTTTTTTTTTTTTTATTTGAAATGACCTAGTAATTTTTATTAAAAGAAAGTAACGTAATGATGCAATGCTAATTTTTGGCATTTTTTATATTTTTTTATATTTTTTTAAAAGAAAATACTGCATAATGAGAGTGTTAAAACATTAACTTATAACCCACTAATTAAAACGCAACATGTAATGTGCACATTATGAAATCTACATAACCTAAATAACATTTTTTTTTGGTTTTATTAAAGGAAAATCAACATAATTCTACGTGAATCTTAGAAAAAAACTAAAATGCGTTGCTTCAAATGTGAAATGTGTATAGACCTAAATATCTAATATAATGCATGATATGTGATGAGTAAATAATAACACGCTAAAATAAAAATCCATCTATGTAAATCAATGGCATTTTAATATGAATCAATGATGCAAAAAAAATTCATGAATTTCGCCATAAAAAGTCGAAATAATCAAAAATCTAACCCGACGTCTCGCGAGTCAATATTTTTTATTATCATAACTTAATATGATAAATTTTCTAATGATAAAATTAAATCAAAACAAATCAAGTTAGAATATATTATAAGTAAATAAAAAAGAAACTATGAAACCAAATACTTAAGAATTTACCTAGTCTAACTCTCGGTAGACTTAAAGAAATGGCGAGGAAGCAGTAATGGCTGAACTGCGATGGTGGCTCGCCAAGGGTGAGAGGTCCTGGTGACCGGAGCTGAGGTGGCCGGAGTAGCACCGGCGGAGAGCTGCAAGCAGAGACGAGACAGGGACAACAGCAGCGTCGTCGGAGCGGAAGGGCTCGTGGGTCGCCGGCTCCAGGGAAGATGCAGTGACGGCCAGCACGGGGAAGAGGCAGCAGGAGGGTCGCGGGCCGGTGTGAGGCGGTGCTGGTGAAGTGAGGCGCGGCAGGTGCCATGGACGGGCGGAGGCGCGGCTTGCTGAACGGCGAGGGTGCGGAATCGCGGTGGCGCGGGCCAACGGCGGAGCTCGGTTACGAGCGTCGTTGAGGGCAGGCGGATGGAAGCAACAACGTCGAGTTGCAGCAGCGTCGCGGCGAAACCGGTGCGGTAGGGCGAGCTTGCGGGCCGCTCCGGCGTTCGGGGATGAGGCTGGTACAGAGGCGGGGCGGCGCACGGTGGTTGCGAGCAGCAGGTCGCGGCTGGCTTCGGGGCGGCGAGCGACGCTGGTCGGCGGGACGTCGGGCGGCGCGGCGGTCACGGCTGGCTTCGGGGCGGCGAGCGACGCTGGTCGGCGGGACGTCGGGCGGCGCGGCGGTCACGGCTGGATTCGGGGCGGCGAGCGACGCGGGTCGGCAGGAAGTCGGGCGGCGCGGCGGTCGCGGGACGCTGAGACGTGCAGCGGCGGAGGTCCGGATGACCGGTTGAGCGGATGCGAACGGGGAGGCTCCGGAGAAGATGAACAGTAAACTTTTTTTCTCTTTTTTTTTTTCCTTTTCTCTCTCTCCTGTCACTCTCACGTCTTCTCCTCCTGCTCTCTTTTCCCTCGGACCTCTTTTCCTTCTGCCACAAATCAGCAAAAGGAAACAAGAAAACTCCCCTTTTTCTGACTTCCCATTTCCAAAGAAACGAACCCTTTCTCTCCTCTCTTTTCACCTTTTTTGACTGTTTCTCCTCTTTTTCAGTTTTTCCTTTTTTCTTCGACCCTTAAACCGAAGCCTCGCTTCTACTTGAAATGGTTGAAGATCCGGCGATATTCACTCAACCTCTTTAACAAAGAAATGGCTCCAAAGTCCGGCCATTGAATTATTTTGAATTCAAAATTTTTTTTTTCAAAATTTTCCTCTGACCTCTTTTCCTTCTACAATCAAATGCTATATTATTATTTTCTAAAAAATAAATTAAATTTTAAAATAGGTGTCAACACATATTTATTCTCCATTAAAATTGTGTTAGATGATTTTTCAATCAAAACAATTTTTTTTTTATTCCACTTGAGCCATGTGGGCATAATATCAATGATGTTTGTCTCATGGTGTTTATATAGACAGATTTTCAATGGGTCAACGGTCCCGGGTCAGGTCAACGGATCAGTTCGGGTCCGGTCACTGACATCATCGTGACATTAGCAAAGTGCGTGCGTCACACGCGAGAGCCGCGCCCCGTGCGTGGGGGCGCGTGAAGGCGCGTGAGGCTCATCTTCGATGCCCAGACGGCGCGTGGCCGTGCATGGGGGCGCATGCGGCCTCCTCCGGCGACGTGCCGCCCATGGTTCTACTCATCTCAACGAGCCCGGTCCAAATATATAATTTTATTTTATTTTTATTGAACGAAAAATCTCAAAAATCTCATATTATGACAAAATCCTATTCGTTCGAGTTCTAGGGTTATATTGCGTGCATAATCTTAAGATCACCCTCTCTATGATCTCGTCCACTTTAATTCCTTTAAGTACATAAATTAAATGATGTTGAAGAGCATGATAATATCGCGTGCATAATCTTAAGATCGAGGATTTCACTCAATGCGAATACCGAAGGAGGGTGAAGTCATGTAGAAGCAAATGTAGAATCGCATTGAGTTAAATCCTCGATGTTAAGATTATGCGCATAACATTATCATGCTCTTCAACATCGTTTAATTTCTGAAACAAATATTGTTTAATTTCTTATATGGGTCAAGTGTGACTACGTTGGCTTTAAAACAAATATTGACATAATTATACTGAACAAACCAACAACAAGATGTAAGTCGAGCGTGCATAAAGGACAGACTTGTTTAGAACGACTTTTGTTACATTAGCGGTGGATCCAGCATTAACCCTAATTTTAGTTAACTTTTGAAAAGTTTCACAAATTGATATTTGTATTCGCATTCATAAATATCATTTTCATAGATTTTTGCAAAAACTAAATGAAAATCTGCGCAAACTGATACCGAACTCCATTATCCCCGGCCGACCGCAATACAAAGCTCCGTCGGACAATAAAAACAAATTCCGTACTTGTGAAAAGAAACAAAAAAGATTTTAAGCCATTTCCTAAAGGATGTGCATAACTTTCATTCTTGTACAGACCAGTCGATCAGGATCGGTAATGGCTGCTGAACTGCTTGTCCAAAACTTTTGGACCGGTGAGAATCACTAGAGAACATAGATTTTCCTCTGGCCTCTCATCGTATTCGTTCCTTCCCATGCAAAAACAAAATGAGGCCGTGAACAGAAAGGAATCGCAAATGTTCTTGGAATTTTCGAAGACCGCCAAGGATGAGAGAAGGAGCACATGACAATATGATTCGCTTGATTGCCGGCCAAAACGTCCAATCAATTTTGCGTGCTCAACGGAGCTGATCACAACCGACCACGGATCTGAGAGAGAAATACCTGCCCACCTTCTTTTAAATCATCGCTTCAAGAAACTAATGTTTCTGGCGCAAATGAACAAATCTTCGACATTTCAAGATTAGGTAGTAAAATACCGAAGCTCTTTTTCTTTTTTTGAAGACGTACGTAATGCGGCCTCGGTCCATGTACCACCTGCGGAACCGCCCCGAGGCCCTCGTGGAGTTTACGCCAGGGGTGCAGGGCAATGGATACCTGGTAATTGACGGCGAGGACGTCACTGCTGCTGCTTCGGGCTGGGCAAGGAGAGGCGGCTCTACGAATTCCCCTTCCCTCAGAACAAGGACCTCACCATCCGGTACCCACACGAGAGCACAAAGGTCTACAAATATGAGGTGTTGATGATCCCAGTCGTCGATCTGCCCTTGTCCTGCAATCAGTACGGGAAGCATAAAGGGTATGATCTTTCTAAGTACTTTGCATAGTTTCACTTCCTCGGTCTGGTCTTGAGTTAGGTGATGAATGTGTTGATGTCTGCAAACAAGACAAGGGGATATTATCTGATGGATGATGTGGGGATGTGAAAAAATCTTTGCGAGAATCAACTTTTATTGCAATAGTTGAAGTTACAGCTTATCACGTCAAGCAAATAGGTTTTGGTAAAAGTTCAATTGCTTTTTGTTGAATTTTGCGAAAACATGCTACAAATGTAACTCACAAAATATTACTCTAATTATTACGACATTTTTGTCACACCACATACAATCTCGGAGCAAACTAGCTCCCACGATACTCAGAGTACAAAGACTCACACAATTTTCCCTTTCTCACCCTCACGGACGGACTGCCTTCTTTTTCTCTCTAAATTTCCTCTTTACTCGCCTTGTGGGACCTCTCTACTTTCTTCTCATCTCTCTTCTCACGCCACACGCACACCACACAAAACACTCTCACACCACTCTCTGCCTCTTACTCTACTTCACAAGACCCTTACACTCTACCACTCAACTCACATGCACATGGAGCACTAGCTCCTATTTATAAGCTGCAAATGTCGGTGCATTAACCTCCTCGCCTTCCTTCCACACACTTCTCTTATTATTTTCTATAGCAACTTGCCAACTTGCCAACTTGCATGTAGCTCTAGTCAAAGAAAGCGACTGAAGCATTCTAGATAAGAGAGAAGGCTGGACCTGTCAGGAAGGATGAAGAGAAATCTAGAGAGAGGGAGAAGGAAAAATCCAGAATAGAGAGAGGCGGTGCTCTCTAACACTTTTTGCATGATTTAGTTTATGGCATTCCTCAAAAAGTCTAAATCGTTCTATTTTGAATTGCGATGTAGGAAAGCGCATGCTAATTCGAAGGAAGATGAAGGCACCTGCTTGTGCGTCGGCCGCAATGGAGACAAGAAACCTAGCCCGTTGAATCCCAAAGACATATACCAGCAGTTCGTGATCTACCACAACGAGACTGAGCACGGGTTCCAGTCGAGCGGCTTCAACCCGAGGTCCGTTGTCCCGGATGGGTGCCCTCCGAGATTCTTGACAGGGAAAGGCTGGGCCATTTATGGCATAAAGCCCAAGAACTTCTCCTCAGACGATGATGCACCGGGAGTCAACGATTCGCAGAGGTCTGAGCTCCCGAGCCTTGACTTCCCTATCGACAGGAAGAGCTCGGACCCGGTGGAGGTGGGAAAGTGGTACTGCCCGTTCATGTTCATCAAGGACAGGAAGGTCGGGAACCAGATTAAGACTTCAGCGTTCTATGAGATGACGCTGCAACAGAGGTGGGAACAGGTCCATGCCTGTGACAATTATGCCAACGAAGGCAATGCTGGATGTGGTTGCTCAGAAGGAGGCCATCACAGTGTTTGGTGAGGAAGCCGAGGAGAGCGATGAGAGCAACGAGAGCAATGTGGTTTAGGAGTAGGACCGGAGGAGTGATAGGACTGAGCATGACAATTGTGGAGAAGATGAGGCGGGAGGAAGAGAGAGTGGGTTGGGTGAAGGAGGGAGAGAAGATAGTGAGGCTGAAGAGAGTGGAGGAGCTCATCAAGAGCGGGTTGAGCGGTTGGAAGAGGTTTGGTTGTTATGCATTGGGGGAGATGTGCTGAAGAGAAAGGGTGGGACTTTGGTGTTGGCTTATGACTTCATGCACGCTCACCAAGTGAGAAGCAAATGGGAGTAGTGACAGATTTCTTCATCAGTCTTCTGTTTTTTGTTGGCTTTATCTTTTGCTGTTTCTGTGACTGGTGTCCATGAAAGTCTAGCTAAGTTCTTATGCAAGACATGCTTTGGTTTGTACTTGTTCCTTCAAGTGTGGTTCATTCGTCTATGCTGTAAAACATATTACCGTCGTTATTCCTACCGTTATAAAGCAAGGAGTGAGATTTTTTGTATTAGCTTTCAGCTTTTGTTGTTACCCATGTCCATCCGTCAAGAATTGTCGATGGAGAAATGTAAGTTAGAAATAAGGGTGAGAATTTCAGTTTCTAAGGCATACGAGTTTACGTTTAGATGAATTTCAAGAATGCTTTCTTAAAAGACTAAAGATTCGGCCACCGCACACCATATACAGTCCACTTGAAATTGTTTTGTATCCACTTGAAATTGTTGTACACACACATTTCAGGGGCACAGGTGTGGAAACATGACTATTTAGAAACTAATGCAACACTTTGGAAGCACTACGAACGGATTAAATTCAAATATTTGGCATATGTAAGTCGTCCTAATGCAAAGTAATATGTAAGAGAAAAGAACACTTGAAATGTCAAAACTTAGCATGGGGATACTTAAGTGCAAAAAGTTACAAAAGTGACACTTAAATGCCAATATCAGAACAAAATGAATTAATTAAGTTTTTTTTTGGTAAAGATGAATCAATTAAGTATTAATAGCGAGAAAATTCGGCAAAAATGTTGACATGGCGATTTTCCGACGAAACAAGTGAAAAACAACATCGTTTTGCACGCCGATATAGCTAAACAAGTGCAAAAATGACATTGTCTTGCTGACATGGCTAAATAATTAATATAAATATTAATTTAATTAAATTTAAAACTAAATTTATTTATATATTTATTTAAAAAAGGAAAAAGACTAAGATTGTAGGCGGCAGGGGCTTAAGCCCCGCCACTAGGGGTGAGCGGTTCCCTGTTCCTTACAGGTTCCGCTTGGAACCCGGAACCTACCCTCGAATCTACAACATTCCTCATTTTTTGGAACCCGGAACCTACCCGTCAAAACCGAGAACCCGGAACCTACCCACAGTTCCGGGGTCGGTTCCGGAGTTCCAACCGGTTCTTTTTTTTTTTTTTTTAAAAGTTAAAAAAAAATGAAAATGAATGCAGCAATAATAAACAAACTTGTCATTCATTGAAGATAATATAACACAAACAGCAAACAGCATTTTAGAAGTAATAAACAAGCTGTTTTTACATTCATGAGTGTAATAAGAGCCAATAGTTCGAGCACATGATGGATGAAATGTGCTCGACAATGGCCATAAAGATACGTAACCGAATATGATAATCTGGTCGGTTTCCTTTGCCGGAACTCACATAAAAGTCCAAGAGAAGCTCTCCGAAATCGAAACCAAAAGAAGGCTTGACATATGAGATAAAGCAACAAATTATTGGAAGATGCACATGTGGTCATAAGATGCGATCTTGCACATGATTCAAAATTAAGTAGAAGCACTCTCCCATATAAATATAGTAGACAACACAAGCTCACCTTATGATACATTGATCCTCTTTGTCAGACACCTTTTTACACAAGCTTACCACGGTACCACCTGCGTTTGAGATGTAATTGACAGAGAATCTTATAAGCCACTATGCCCCTGCTACAAGCTACATGTCAAGTAATTACATGAGCTAAATTAGCACATCACCGCAGCAATGGACAGAATATCAGAATGCCCAGGAGAGCCATGAGACACATCCATTCCAAGGATCATGGTGGGAACTGGGAACCTTGGAAACCACAGGAATAGAAGAACACTCCACCGTCAACAAAGAGTTCAAGCCACCAAGCTGCAGGAAGAAAGTATGGGTATAAATGTATGGTTTGATAATCATCGAGCAATGGACCACTACAAGTTAAATCATCATCAATTGGTTAACTCACAACACAAAAAGGATCTAAAAGAATTACGCATTAGAATTGTTGACTTTAGTATCCACTATGGCGCCTCCTTCATCTTCATTAATTGGTTAAGTAGACTTCAGGAAGTTTTTGAACCACTGAACAGAGTCTTTGGGGTACCTCTTCAGCTTGTCATTGTAATCCACAAAGTAAAGGCCGAACCTCGAAGTGTATCCGGCCGCCCACTCCCAGTTATCCAACAGAGACCGCACGAAGTACCCTTTCACGTTGCATCCGTCTTCTCTGGTTTGGTTATAAAGCAAAATGTTAGAAAGAATGACATAGAAAGAGCTCGGTTTCGACTGATAAAAAGAGAGAAAGCGCACGGAACATTCGTAACGCACTTGATGGAGGCCAGCAAGTTGGTGAGATAGTCATTGTGAATTTGTGATACTTGATCCTCTTCTCATCCTTTAGAGCCTCTTTGATGTTGATTAGCGGCGGGTTCGGGTCGTCCATACCCGCAGAGACCCAAGTTAGAACAGACAAAGGCAACAGATTTGAGCATCTTTTTCTTCTTCGCAAGTCATGAATGGACTAAGAAGACCTTCAACTTCAGTGAAGATATTACGAAAGATGTAGCATCCGTATGCTGGTTGCCTTTTTCTTTAAAGCTCGGCGGACTTACCATTTTCGGTAATAATAACAGGCGGCTTCCGTACTTTGTCTTGATATAGTTCATTAAACTTCTGAGCCCCTGAGGTACTATTATGTACAACCATATTGAACTCGCCTGCAAATCGACATCCGCATGACAATTTTAGTTAGAAAAACAACTGGAGAGAAATTCATGCATTGCTAAAAATACATCACAAGCTATCATTTAGAATGAACGACACACTTCA
Organism: Eucalyptus decipiens; assembly: GCA_014182575.1. Taxonomy (NCBI): domain Eukaryota; kingdom Viridiplantae; phylum Streptophyta; class Magnoliopsida; order Myrtales; family Myrtaceae; genus Eucalyptus; species Eucalyptus decipiens. Next base: position 43,409,509 of record CM024610.1, on the reverse strand, counting down.
TTCTAAATGATCTTTGCCTTAATCAAATCGAAAGTTTCTTGCTGTGCTGGGAACTAACGTACCCTGTCTCCAATTGGATTGAGTATCCCATCTCTAAAAGCTGAAAACAGCAGCAAACATAACTTAGCACCACCAAAATTAAAACAGAGAAGACCCAAACAACTAAAACTTCCAGATATGCTAAGAAGGGTTACTTACGCACAAAGGATGAGCCATGCCGCTTTTTGCTGCACAGGATAACTAAATAGCTTAGTAACTCGGCATGCCGACGTTCAAATTAGGAATGCGCATCAGGGGTTGATAAGGATATACTTTAGTCTTTTGAGGAAGAGCGGCACCCCAGTAGTTTAGCCTTTGTATCTCCTCAAACCTTGTGACTTCCACTCCTCTGGTGTGCTCCCGACCTGCATAGCTTCTGCAAGGGCATGATCTACCAACCTAACTTGAATGAGGCACTTCTTCTTCCAGTAGTCAAACATTGGTTTGGAGAACTCCAGGGCATTCTCACAAATCCACAATCTTTGCCTTGTCCGAGTAATTGCGACATACAATTGTTTCAATTCGAGCATAATATATTGTGCTTTCCCGTCATCGAAACTTGGGGAAGACCATTGAGAGCTGTCATCAAGCAAAGCTTGCTCCTTCATGTATCCATAAATGACCCTCCACTGATGTTTCAGAGGTGATGTGCCAAAGAAGTTGTACAATAAGACGTCCTACACAATGTCATGGAAAAAGTTTCAAGCAAAAACATCTTATTTAAGACCAAAATGACAGATTTCAAGTTTCATGAATACATGAACAGATCTAAAAAATTTAGGAAAATAATATTTGGACTCATTTTGACACACCAGCCAATCAAGATCAGTCATAAAGTGGCAAGATCTTTGATATTGTCTACTAACCTAAAGGATGATGTCAGCATGAGCCCAACGAAATTCTACATTATGTGTATTTAGATGCCACTGTCTACATATAAAAAGGGTAAAGTAGAATGAAAGTGCAAATTAAAGCTTTTTACAGAGTAACAGCTAGCAGCAAATTGGTCATGACCCATTAGAAAAAAAAAAGTTCTGAAATCTCTATTGCTGCTGCCATTAAAATCCCACGGCAAACAATCCAACCTGACACACACCTACCTGAAATTCCAACCCCTTGCATTCCACTATCGTCAGAACTAGGGCTTGCCCTCTCACAAGGTTTGAAACTTCATCTCTAGAGTGATCATCTCGAACCAAAATAACCTGCTCTGCTCCAAAGCCAACGAAATTACCACTATCATCATGGTTGCCGAAAATTGATAGTATGGCACTTTCGTCATTCTCGGATTCAAGTAAAATTGGGGCTTCCCCACATATATAGCTAGTTTCAGGGCCCAAAGCATCAATGGATAAAGGGAAAAAACGGTGGAGAAGATCAACAACACTCTGCGCCAGTTTGAGTATACCAACATGAGTGCGGAAGTTCTGGCTCAAATGGAAAGTTTTGGAAAGGCATCCCTTTTCCATTCTGATATCAGGTCCATCCATTGAATCCATCAAGAACTCCTTGTAGAAAAGGGACCTTATGTCTTCAAACCTGAAGTCTATTCCCCTTGCAATAGTTTGTGCAGTGTCGCCAGAAAACACAAAGCCCTCAGAAACGTTTCTACAGATATACTTGAACAGTGAAATTTGCCTCATGGTGAGATCCTGCACTTCATCAATGTACACAAAATCCACCACGTTACCAGCAAACCGCTCAAAGAAAAGACGGCACTGAAGATCATTGACAAGATCAGCCAAATCAAATTCACCTTTTTCATTTTCATCTTTTCATAATCCTCAAAAGCATCATAAATTTCTTCTCTTCTCTGAATACTCAGAGTAGAGACACGACCCTCTGAAAGTGAAACATAAGCTAACCTATCAAGTTTGCCTTCACAACCATCTGCTGGTCGAGGACCACCCTTTATGTGGGACATTATTTCAGTGAAGACTCTGGAAGAATCAAGCCTCCTCCTTATCTTGTCATTGAAGTGAGGCCAATAGACAGCACAAAACTTTTCATAGGTGACCTCCTTTGCTCTTAGAAGACTTTGTAAGGCAACTGGTCTAGGATTGAAGGATCGACCATGACATAACTCCCTCAGATCGGGGAACCTTTCAAAGAATGAAACCCCCACCGTTCCATCTAGCATCATCAGAAGCTTACGAAAAGTTATAACAAGGGGATAAGAATTGGGAGATATATCTGCAAACGAATCCGGGATATCCTTGAACAATGCTGCATCATCAACAATCTCATCAACTGAAGAGCTTTTTACTCTATGTTTTGCATCTATGCTGGAGCTGCAGGATTAACAAAGCCAGCAATTAGAAATGGAAATTTATACTCAACAAACTTACGGGAATACCAAGACTACACTCATTATTTCTACTTTCAGGTAACTAACAGCGAAAAGGAAATTAGTACGTATTGATGCACCAAGGTTGTAATGATATACTACGATACACGGATAGCATTTACTTCAGCTGGCAATAAAATCTTCCCCCACAGCAAGATTTGTAGAACAGATGGTCCTTTCTTGATTCTGCTTATAATTGCATACGGTCATTTAAAATACAATTTTCTCTTTATACATACAATCCTACAATCACAAAATTTAATACAAAAGTTTCCAATAAAATGGAAATGCAAACTAAAGAAGTGGCACAAAGACCAAAGTAAGGAATATTGCCGCACAAGTTAATCTTCAGTTTCAGCAAGCAGATGAAGTCGATCTCTAACATGCAATGATTAAATCTATTTTCTAGCAGTTAAAACTAAGTGGTAGCACCCAAGCATGGCAAAACACTGATTTGACCCATGCACTCTTGCTAGAAGTCTAATGGACTTACCACATATATTCATTCCGCTTTAGCTGATAAACTCTATTTACCGGCCATAAACTCTACATTAACAACATCCATATCTAAAAAAAAAACAGAAGAAGAGACATTAGATAAAATATTCATTTATAGATATACAAAAAGAATTACAATATATAAAGATATAATCAATGTCACTTACCCAACTCAAATTTTTCTGCATTCTCGATGCACTCCTCAACATCAATCGGTACACGAACAGCTCTCAACCAATCTTGAGTGCAAATCAAAGCTTCAACTACTTTGGGAGTTAAAGAACTTCGAAAGCCATCAAGCACACGACCCGATGTACTAAAAGTTGACTCGGAAGCAACGGTAGATACGGGAATGGACAAAATATCTCGAGCCATCAAAGAAAGGATCTTATATTTTGAGCCATTAGTCTTCCACCACATCAAAAGGTCAAGATTAAGATCCTTTTCATTTTTTTCTTGAAGGTACTCATCAAGCTCGGACTTGTTGTCATCACACTCGTGTTCATTTGAATATAAAAACATTTTTTCCAAACTTGGACGTCATACTTCTTTATTCTTTCACCACCCGAATCGACATTGGAAGCACTACCACTTGCATCCGAACTATGGCCACCAACATTTTGATCACTTGGAATAAGAGAAGATTGCTTATAAAATTCATACAAACGCTCCAATGCATCCTTCACCTTGTAATGCATCTCTTTAACTTTCAATTCATCATCATAGATTTGTCCATACAAGAAAGACACATAATTCAACTTGGCCCTAGGATCTAACACAACCGCAATCAACACCATCATATTCACTTTATCCAAGCTTCCATAATATTTATCAAATTTTTCTTTCATCTTCACACCCATATCTTGAAGTCTAGGATCCGAAGCATTGACCGCATCTTTCAAATATCTATACAAAAAAGCTATTCCTTCAAAATAATCATTTGAAGTAACATACGAACTCCCCGACATCCGATTGGTGGCATCATAGAATACTTTTAGAAAATCTGAAATAATAATAGCATTTTCCCAATCATCATCAATAGGAGTTTCATGGTTCAGCTCACTTGCAAAAGATATATTGTCTTCTTCCATTCTTTGGAAAGCTTTTCTGAACTTTATAGATGTGTCTAACATGAGATAAGTGGAATTCCATCTAGTGGCCACATCAAGAACTACCGAACCCTTATAAGTGATCTTTTCACTCTTAATGCAAGTCTGAAATGCATTGGCTCTTGCGGGAGAACTCTTTACATATCTAACCACATTCCGGATACGTACAATAGAGTCACGTACCGTAGTCAAGCCATCTCTCACAATTAAATTCAATATATGAGCTGTGCATCTCATGTGCAAAACACTACCATCCAATATCGACGACTTTTCTTTGCAAAATTTATCCCTCAAATAATTAATTGCAACATCATTTGAGCTAGCATTATCCACAGTGATTGTGGACACCTTCTTTTCAATTCCCCACTCTTCAATACATTTTTCCACAATTCTCCCAATCTCCCTACCCCTATGACTATGCATCACCACAAAATTGATGATTCTTTTATGCAACTTCCAATTTTCATCAATAAAATGAGCAGTGAGACACATATAATTCAGATTTTGAATGGAAGTCCATGTGTCGGTTGTGAGTGCGATCCTAGAATTAATCTGTTGAAAATAATTCTTCAAAGAAGTTTTTTCATCTAAGTACAACTTCATGCAATCTTTGGCCATTGTGAAACGTGATATATGTTTGAAGAGAGGTTGTAACTCACCGACAAATTCACGAAATCCAACTCGTTCAACCAAGGAAAAAGGTAGCTCATCAATGATGATGAACCGAGCAAGCATCCGCCTACAACGTTCTTGATTAAACGCCCATGTCGATAAGACACTACCGGTAGTAGAATCTCCTCCTGACTTGCCAGCCACGTCTACATTACGTGGTGCAAAGAACTTCTGTCTCTTATCTACGTTACGGGGAACCTCCTGCATGTGGTCAAGTGCTTCCTCATCGCAGAAGTACCGTTAGCAACACGATATTTAAGCATGGCCCCACAATGAATGCATTTCACTTGATTTGGTTTTCCATCCTTATCATTAATTCTAGTATAATGATTCCAGCATTCCGATGTATATTTCTTATCAAATGGAAGATGACAACCAGCCTTACTTGTGGCACTCGTGGTAGGGGGTGCCTCTTCTTCATTTTCATGGCCAGAAAACTCCAATTCCGTGATCGGACTCATCTCCTCATGTCCCTCCACCTCCATTGATGTGTTATCTTGATTCATTAACTTTGCACTACACAACAATAACAGAATATAATTAATTTAGTTGATAACAATGTTAACACAGCATAATACAGCATACCAATGGTGTATAGAAACATAATACAGCAAATTTTATACATAAACTAAGTCTATTATGTTAAAATACAGCATATCAATGATGTATAGAAACATAATACAGCACTTTTATACATAAACTAAGTCTATTATGTTGAAATATAGCATATCAATGGTGTATAGAAACATAATACAGCACTTTTATACATAAACTAAGTCTATTATGTTGAAATACAGCATATCAATGGTGTATAGAAACATAATACAGCATGAACCATGGGAAAGTAGACCAATTTCAGTCTTTATTTCATCACCTACCTTTGAACCAGAAAGATTGCAAAGCTGTCTCACTAAAATCTACAAGTGATGTTGAAATTTGATGGTCCGACAGTGTCGAGAAAGCCCCTGACTGAGTCAATGATAGCTCTGCTGCTCTAGGACAGCAAGGAAGAGAATGTGATTCCAAATATGTGAACCTAGAGCACAAACATCAAAACATCAGGAAAAAAACATACATCACGTCTATATTTATAGCTCACTAATCAGAAGATTGGTTGGAGGAAATTTCCTCCCGTCCTACTAAGAGTAAAGGAGAACACAGCGCTATAAGAACTGCCAGAAAGTTACGGCAAGTCACGATGAGAACTGGAGATATCCCCTAAAGAACACACATCATCAAAATCTCAGTTTGCTGCATCCAAATCTCAGTTTGCTGCGTCTTTAGACAATGATGTCTATGCCCCATGTTTGATCATGTTGTTCTCTTATTTCTCAGCAATGTCCAGCAGCTACAGTTATCCTACACGTACCCTCGCTCACCACATTGCTTTCTCATACTTTACTCATTTTTTTGTCATTCCATCAAACATTGATAGCCCTATTATATCATCAAGACAGTGTTGGTTGACTGATATTGACAGAAAAAAGCAGGACAATGAGCTGATCTAGTTTACTTTCTTTTGTACAACTCCAACTATTCTTGTTGTTAAGTAACAGCTTAACCTACCCAAGAGCCCTCTTAGCGAAGAGTGATGTTAAAAAGCTGGATATAGTGAAAAGTAAAAGCAAAGGTTAACCCAAAATATGAATGGAAGGCGACTGACCTCGAGGGCGAGTGACGGTGGCGTCGAGGGCGAGCGATGGCGGCGTCGAGGGCGATCGACGAGCCAGAGGTCAGCGCGCTGGCGTCGAGGGCGAGAGGAGGTGGCCTCGACAGTGGTCACTGGTCAGCGAGCAGTGGCGTCTAGGTCGAGTGACGATGGCGTCGACGGCGAGCGATGGTGGCGTTGAGGGCAATCAACAATCCAGAGGTCAGCGCGGTGGCGTCGAGGGCGAGAGGAGGTGGCCTCGAGCAGGGGTCAGCAAGTGGTGCGTCGAGGGCGAGCGACGGTGGCGTCGAGGGCGACGGCGAGCCGAGGTCGGGCCGGTGGTGACCGGTGCCGTCGAGGGCGAGAGGAGGTCGCCTCGAGCAGGGGTCAGCGAGCGTGGCGTCGAGGGCGAGCAACGGTGGCGTCGAGGGCAAACGGTGAGCCAGGGCCCAGGGGTCAGCCGTGGTGCCGTCGAGGGCGAGCGGAGGTGGCCTCGACCCTCGAGCAGAGATCAACGACGGTGGCGTCGAGGGCGACCGGCGGTGGCGTCGACTCGAGCAGAGGTGAACGGACGGGACGAGCGAAGCTTTGAGTCTGTGACTGTGAGTGAATGTGAAACGAAGTGAAACTGTGAAAGTGTCGTAGTGAAGACGCCGAAGAGAGACCTAATTCGGCTGAATTGGGGCTTTTTTTTTTTTTACTTTTAGCCCTAACCGGACCGGTTCCCGGTTCCGGTTCCGGTTCCCGGGGCCGGTTCCGGTTCCGGTTCCGGCCCGGTTCCCCGTACCGGTTCCGGTTCCGGTTCCGGTTCCGGTTTCGGTTCCAATGGGAACCGGCAACCGGAACCAAGAACCGCCGGTTCCCGAAAAAAGGAACCGGGAACCGGAACTGGCCTCCTCGGAACCGGGAACCGAACCGGACCCTCCCCCGGTTCGGTTCCGGTTCCCGGTTCTACCCGGAACCACGCTCACCCCTACCTGCCACAGCCCCATGGAGCCACTTGTCGGGAGGTGGCAACAAGGGCTTAGCCCTCCCATCTGCCTCCTTTTCCTTTTTCTTTTTTTTTTTCTTTTTTTAAATAGAAATATTTTAATTTAATTAATATTTATATTGGAATTCAAAAATTAAAAAAAAAGACTTTGTTTTGGTTCTTCATCGCTAACTCAGCTCTCCAGTGTGTCATGTAAGTGAGTTATATTATTAAAAAATTATCAAGTAAAATTTTCGGCCACCTTCGTTTGACTTAACATTTAAATGTCTCAGTTATATTATTTGTAACTTTTGGTATTTAAATATTTCTTCATGTCAAGTTTTGGCATTTAGTTTGCAAGTATTTGGTGGAATTCGGAGGAGAATCTCCAATTTTTTATGTAGAAGCTGACACCACAACCAATCACATCAACACAAGAATTGTTGTATAGACTCTCCATCCATGGTTCGAAACAAGAACCTATGGTTTCTAGGACGCAATGGCCAAACATTTGAGGAAGTGCGTACACTAGAGCACCGCTAAGTAAGCCAAAAAGCAAGCAATGACCTACGTTATTAGTGAATGAAATTCTAATCATATTAGATTATTAAATGGATAGGCATGAGAGTATAACCTTTTTTTGCAGCCAAAAAATAAATTCACTCTTAGGAAAAAATTTATAAAAACGTATCTTTTGTTGTTGTCAAGAGGATCTTGATGTCTCCGTAAAATGAAAAAAAAGGAATCATTTCAAGTTTTGCCTTAATTTTATATTAGATGTGATTCTTAGACGCAATTGAATATTTTAACTTGTATGATCCATGTAAATTACGTCATTTCATCATTAATGAACTTAATTAGCTATTCACATAAATACTTCCAATCTTCATTATTAGTGTTTTCTCGGAAAACGACCTCTCTTAAAGATTTTGAAGTAGAGTTTTTTTATTTATTTTTTTACCCAGAGTTTTTTTTTTTTTTGATACCCAGAGTTAGTGGGCACATATTTGTACTAAATGGTAACATCTGGACGAAATCTATTGGAGTAAAGCGAAATCGATAGCGTTGTTGAATTTTCCTCCCCCTTGTACGACTTTTCTTCCCCTTTTTGATCAATTAATGGCGTCATCAACAGTCGATCAGGATCAGAATGGCTGCTGAACTGCTTGTCCAAGACTTTGGCCCGTGAGATTCACTAGAGAAAACATAGATTCATCGTCGGATTCGTTCCTTCCCATGCAAATCCAAAAAGGCGATGAGCATAAACTAATGGAAAATGCACTTGGAATTTTCAAGGACCAGCGCGTGACAATAAGAGAAGGAGCCAAATCAAAAGAAGACGAGTCCGGCACGCGACGATACATGATTCGCTTGCTTGCTGATCAAAACATCCAGTCAATTTCGCGGAGAAAAATATCTGCCCACCTTCTTAAATAGGGGCATCACTTCAAGAAACTCATGTTTCTCACGCAAATGAACAGATACGTTTCAAGACTAGGTAGTAAAATCAGAAGTTCTTCTTTTTCTTTTGTTGAAGATGTATGTGACGCGGCCTCTGTCCATGTTCCGGCGGCGTCCCGAGGCCCTCTCGGAGGCTCCGCCGGCGGGGCCTGGCTCTGGATACCTGGTGATCCAGGACGAGGAAGCCCAGAACTTCTGCTGCTTCGGGCTGTGCGAGGACAGCCAGCTCTACGATTTCCCCTTCCCTCAGAACAAGGACCTCACCGTTCGGTACACGGAGAGCCACAGTAACGGCCAGGGCGGCACAACGACGGTGTCCTACAACGATGAGGTGTTCATGATCCCAGTCGTCGGCCAGCCCTTGTCCTCCAATCAATACTGTGCGATTCGGCGTCGCGGGAAGCACAAAGGGTATGATCTCTCTAAGTACTTTGAATAATTTCACTTCTTGTCTGTTCTTGAAGTAGGTGATGAATATATTGATATTTAAAAATAGGACAAAGAAATATCACTGGATGGATGATGTGGGGTCGTGAAAAATCTCTGCAAGAACTCACTTTTGTTCCCTTGGTTGAAGTTACATCTTATCAAGTCACTTAGGAAATAGGTTTTAGTAAAACTTCAGCGCTACTGAGGGTTCATTCATTTCACAAAAAATATAATATTTTTGAAAAATATTTTTTAAAAATCACTTTTAAGCTAATATTATTATTTTCTGGTGCTCATGTAAAATCTAAAAATAAATTTCCTCATTCAATAAGGAAAATCTTTTTCTTTATGCGTTTTTTTCAGTAATTTTATTATTATTTTATTTCTTAAAAATCAATTTAAATTTTTAAATCGATTTTTTTGTATTTTTAAAACAAATTGATTTTTTAATTATTTTTAAATTTTCTTTTCATTTTTTTTTTCATTTCTTTCTTTTTATCTTCTTGCCGGTGATGGCTAACAATCAGCCAAATGCCAATTTCCGTTGGCTTGCCGATTTGGGAGCGACGAGCTCGAGCTAGCCGTTGGCTCACCGAATTGGCTAGCGACAAGTAGCGAGCGGCATGCCTCAAGCTCACCGCTCGCTAGTGGTTTGTCAATCTAGCAAGCTCAAGGTTGGTGAGCTAGGTGAGGCCTCAAGCTGGCGATGGCGAGCTCAAGGCTCTACTATGGCCAGTCACCAGTCGTAGCTATGCCGACTGATGACCGGCCAAAGAAGAAGGTGGAAAAAAATAAAGGACAAAGAAAAATAAGAGAAAAATAATAATGTAAAATTCGAATTATTAAAAAAGAAAACAAGAAAGACGGAGGTTAGTAGGTATGAGACAGGAGACATGAGCAAGGGAAATGTTTCCCCAATTTCAAAAGAGAAAAAACAATTTTCATTTTTAGAAGACTTTTTTTCCTTGATGAAGAATATTTTTAATGACTAGTTTATTTTTCGTGAAAAGAACACCAGAAAATTCGAAAAATATTTTTGAAAGTCATTTTCTGCAAAAATGAACGAAGCGTTAATGCATGATTTATATTCGTGGCACTTCTCAGAATGTCTAAATCATTCTATCTGGAATGGTGTGTAGGGAAGCGCATGCTAATTCGACGGAAGAAGACAAGGGCACCTGCTTGTGCTTTCGATACGTTCGAGACAAGAAACCAAGCCCTTTGGATCCCGAAGACATATACCAGCAATTCGTGATTTACCGGCGTGAGACTATGTGCGGGTTCGGTGGCTTCCATGCAAAGTCCGTCGCCCCAGATGGGTACCCTCCAAGATTCCTGAAGAGGAAAGGTTGGACCCTCCGTGGCAAAACGCCCAAGTACTTCTCCTTGGATGACGATGCGCCAGGAGTCAACGACTCTCAGAGGTCAAAGCTCCCGAGCCTTAACTTCTCGATCGACAGGAAGAGCTCGGACCCAGTGGTGGTGGGGAAGTGGTACTGCCCGTTCATGTTCATCAAGGACGGGGAGGTCGGGGACCAGATCAAAACATCGGCGTTCTACGAGATGACGTTGCAACAGAGGTGGGAGCAGGTCCATGCCTGTGACAATCCAGCCAATGAAGACAATGCTGTGGAAGTGGATGTGGTTGTTCAGAAGGAGGCCATCAGAGTGTTTGGTGAGGAAGCTGGGGAGGGCAATGTGAGGGATGGAGTGATGTGGTTTAGGAGTAGGACAGGAGGGATAGGACTGAGCATGGCGATTGTGGAGAGGATGAGGTGGGAGGAAGAGAGAGTGGGTTGGGTGAAGGAGGGAGAGAAGAGAGTCAGGGTGAAGAGAATGGAGAAGTTCATCAAGAGCGGGTTGAGCGAGAATTGGAAGAGGTTTGGCTGTTATGTGTTGGTGGAGAGTTTTGTGCTGAAGAAGAGGATGGATAAGACTCCGCACACTCACCAAGTGTTGGCTTACGACTTCCTGCACACTCACCAAGTGAGGAGCAGATGGGAGTGACGGATTTTCTCATCACTGTTCTGTTTTTTGTTGGTTTAATCTTTGTTGTTTCTGTGACTGGTGTCCATGAAAGTCTAGCTAAGTTCTTGTGCTACACATGCTTGGTTTGTACTTGTTTGTTCAAATGTTGTTCATCCGTCTATTTTGAGAAGTTTTGTATTGGGTTTCACTGTTGTCCATGTCCATCCATGAAGAGTGGTCAGTGGAGAAACGAAAGAAAGAAGAAGTTAGGATAAGAATTCTGGACCAAAGGTGAGACGAGAGAACATTTTAGTTGAATTTCCAGTATGCTTTCTTGAAAGACTAGAGGTACCATATAAAATCCACTTCAAAGCATTGCATATACTTCTTTTTCTTCTTCTTCTTTTAAGATTTTTTATTTGTGCAAGTGACTCCGACGTAGAATAATTTGTGTGTAGTTGGCAAGATTCAATTGAGAATCCTTATTTTTTAGCTAAAAATCCTTCAACATGCCAACCCTGAAAGTTGTACATACTTTTCATCAATACCTTAAACCAAAGAGCTGCAGTTTCTAGGGTGCAATGACCAAATAATTGAGTGAGTGTCCTCGCTAGAAGCATGAGTAAGTAAAACCGAAAGGCCAGCAATGACCTACGTTAGTTGTGAATGAAATTCCACTAGCGTTAGATCATAAAAAGAAAAGCATATGGTAAAAGTTTGCAAAGGACTTTGGGCATGAGATTGAGTAGTTGCACCGTAGAATAGCATTCTAACATTTCCCCCTTTAATGCTCGAGACCTGACCAATGACCGCCAAATTTGTTTTTGTAGAAATGCCCTTGGACTGGCTACACAAGTGCATGAGCCACGAGACCATTAAAATACCTTAGATAAGCTTGGGTCTTGACTAAATCCATCAAATAGGTAGGTGGGGTCAAATTTGGGTAAGATAAAAAATGCTCCAATATAGATTGACCCATTTAACTCGTTTCGATTTATTATACAATACCAATTTAGTGACCCATACCCAAGCCGACCTATATCAAATCCTTATTATTAAGGTACTTCTATATTTAACTTTATTTACGAAAATTCATATATAAATTGAGATAAAAGCACGATGTGAGCGAGCCATAGAGTGTGTGAAGAAAGAGTCATAGAATTGGATTGGATTTAAGTAAATTATGGACCCATTTAATGCCTATTTTATTTTGGGTTTTACCATTCTAAAACTATTTATAACCTATTTATGGAATATAACCAACTTATATAATTACCCATCCCATTAAATATAGGTTAAGAAATGGGTTTATAATCAATTTTGAAGGGTCTAGTCACAAGCCATTACTTTTGGGATAGAATTAATATGGAGCTATTCTTAATTACTGTTGGATGAAGATGAGAAATGCAAATCCTACCCTTAGCTATCACTTGCCACCTGACCCACTTCATAGGCAGGTAGATCAAGCAAACCACTCACGAGTTTTGAGCGAGTATGCAAGAAGGACACACTTGTTTAGGATTTTTTTAGGAAAAAAACCACAAATATATACATAAAAAAAAAAAAAACAGACTAAGTTGCATGATTTTTTTTTCATGACATTAAAATTCACAAACTATGCTAACCATGGATATCCTAAATTTTTCCTTGTGACGTAAAATGTTCTAAATTTGAATTTATATGACATATTGTGTTAGATGATTTTTCAGTCAAAACAATATTTTTTTTCCACTTAAGCCGTGTGAGCGTAATGTCAATGATGTTTGTCTCGTGGTGTTTATATAGACAGAATTTGACGGTTTTGATTAATAGATTTTAACGAGTGATAACTGTATTAAATATGTATAAATTGAGAATTTTTGACGTCACAAAAAAAATTTAGAATAAATATGTTACAATAGGTAGAACTCAAGGTTTATGCCCTTCTTCTTATTATATTAGCAGTGAACCCAAACATTAATCTTACTTTTTAGTTCCTTACTGATTTCATGACACTTCCGCGTTCTCCTTTATTTTGCACGAAGTAGCCGGCACATTTTAAAATTTTCAAACGATGATATTCACCCACATAATGTTAATACATAAACATTTCAGAAAATCTGCGCAAAGGGATACCGGACGGATATCATCATGATCACGGTCCGACCACAAAATCAAAATCAAATCCCTCCCTTTCTGACAATAATTCCTTAAATTCTGTACTAATAGAGAATAAAAAAATTCAATTTTTTTCTTTTTTATTTGAATCTGAACCCTAATGAAGAAAAACATCGCTCGCCCCACTTCCTCCGCCATTTCCAAAACCCCCGCCAAAACAATCCCCCCAAGAAACCGCGCTCCGCCCCTCCTCCCCGGCGATTCCTTCGCCGGAGAGCTACGAAACCGGCGAAGTCGAAAGAGCGGTCGAATTCCATTCTTCTCGTGCGGATTTTCTCCTTCGGTTTTGCAGTCGATGGCGTCGGCGACGGTCGATCAGGAGCAGCAATGGCTGCTGAACTGCCTGTCCGCCACTCTCGACCCCAGCCGCGACGTCCGCGCTTTCGCCGAGGCCTCGCTCCAGCAAGCGTCCTTGCAGTCCGGTGATCCTCCGATCAATCGCTACTCTCTCTCTCTCTCTCTCTCTCTCTCTCTCTCTCTCTCGTCGCTCGTTGTCTGCTGTGCTGAAGTTGTTTCCCCAGCCACGCTGCTGGCTTTCGCCTGCCTGATGTTTGTTGAATCGACGAAATTCCGGGAATGGTGGCGGGGATGAGTTCAGACGTTGTTTGTCGCTGGGGGATGATTGACTGCGTTAGTTTTCGCGTTTTAATGTGCTATCGGAAGAGTGAACTGGCCGTGGCAAGAAGACGTCGAGAATCTGTGTGATTATTGTTATTATTTTTTTATTTATTGGAGGTCGGGTCGAATTGTTGAGATGTTATTGTGCCGGGCATCGTGTGCAGGGGCAGTTATGAATTAATAACTGCTTGGGGAAACATGGGAAGAGATGTCAAACTGTAGTGTGGCAAGCAGATGTTGAGAATCTGTGGAATTTTGAATGGAGCATGAGTCAAATCGTCGAGATGTTGTGCTGGGCATCGTGCGAAGGGATGAAAACTCCTGGGAGAAATATTGGAAGGGATACCCACATTGTCGTGTCCATGGTGATTAGTACAGTTTTGTTTGCTTTTTAGGTACACTGTTCGGCACCCATGTTCTTTTGCACCTTTGGCCTGGAGAGCTAGGAATTCTAGTACGTAGGTCATTGCTAGGGAAGTGATGGTATTTTTGTGGAAATATGTATACCTCATTAGAGGTCAAGAGACGTAGTTGTAAGCAGCTTATGTCAAATGGGGAAGGTATAGCTTGAGAACGCAAATGATTCTGGTAATCCTTCTGCCAGGGAATTTGTAGAATTTTAGTGGTTAATAAATATACCTAGATGAAAGTCGAGACACAAGTGGCTTGTGTCAAAGGGGCAGGTATAACATAAGAAGGCAAATGAAGCATTCGGTTTATGGATTTAACAACTGCAAGGATTCATTTAGTCAAACATCTTTAGAAAAAGAATGCTAACTAATTTGCAAAATAAAGAAGATTCATTTTTGGTGAGGTCCTAGTTTCGTCTTCCTTAATCTCGCAGATGGTTGACCTGCTGAGTTTTTACTATCAGCTGTTAGAAGGAGCAAATAACTTCCATGCTGTGTTTATTTCCTCACTCTAGCCTTTTCAAGTCACTTATCTAGCTCTCATCATTTGAGATGATTTATTAATAGCATTTATCTTTTGAACTTTACAGGTTTTGGAAGTGCATTATCAAAAGTAGCAGCCAACCGGGATCTTCCATTTGGATTGCGCGAGATATCCTTATATTAGTACTCGCATCACATAATGGTTTATCTTATCTTATCAACATCTTGTCCGTGCTTTGGAATGAGCTAAATACATGTTATAATAGTTAACTAGCTAATAATATCCAGTGTTTTTGGAATGACTTGTAATTTTTGCCTTTTGCTTTCTTTGTATCTTCATAACATACAAACATTGCCATGCACATTTGCATATGAATTTCTCATAATTATTTGAAATTTGAATAATATTTTAGATTTTGACAGGAAAGCAAAATTACTTTTTTTCTTATTCAGAAAAAGAGGAAATGCCCTTAATGATCAGCAATTATTGTCTTAACGTCTTATTCATAAAAAGAGGGAAATCAACGAGTTATTCTGTACAGGAAATGAGGCGTTAAACCTTGCATCCTGTTCCAGCATAGTTTGTGTTCTCTGCTTCTAGTTATCCAGTATGTATTGTAACTTCTATTTGGGCAGTTATGTTGTGAAAAGTTAACATACTTCTACCTAGCTGCTTTCCTGCTGAAGCAGTTCATCAAGAAACACTGGCAAGAAGGTGAGGAATCTTTTGAGCATACTGTGGTTTCAAGTGAGGAAAAGGTAATCTTTAGTTGATCCACTAATAACAAGTAGACTTATTTCTTGTTCTTTTCTCGTGTGGGGAGGGCATCTTGGCATATACTCCGTAGAAAGATTCGCACTTTAGGGGGAACTCGTAGATTCCATATTTTTGTCCATAATTGTCGAGGAGGCTGGTATGAGGATGTTGCCTTGGATGGATATCTGGCTTGTTAGACTTGGAATGCTGATTGTTGTAGCAGCTTCTAACTGTGTAATCTCCGGTTTTGTTTGCTATCCAACATAGAACATCAGCCGTGGGGTAATGATTGATTGGAATAGCTAGTATTTCTTTGATGACATCCTTTGCAAACATATTTTGCAAAGTTAGTTCTTTCCATTCCCTTGTTCCTCCGTTAATAAGATCTGCTACTTTGTATAAATCATCCCTACTTGTGGAACCCCCGATCAGATCTGAAGTTAGCCATTTGTCCTCAGGGATCTTTATGGACTTACCATCTCCCACCAGCCACTTAACATCTGGTTCAATGGTTTCTCTTCCAACTAGGATGCTTTGCCAACCCCAAGATGGGCGATGTCCTTTTTTGGCTTTCCAAGAGTCTCCATCTGGAAAATATATGCCTTTAAAAACCCAACTCCAAAGAGCTAAAGGATTTTGAGATAGTCTCCAAGCTTGTTTTCCTAACATAGTCTTAGTAAAGATCTGCAAATCTTTAAAACCTAGACCTCCTTCGTCTTTTCTGGTCTTCATCACTTCCCATCTCTTCTAGTGCATTCCTTTTCTTGCGTCACTTTGTTTCCACTAGAAAGAGGCTACTCTTTTTTCAATAGCATTACAAATAGAATATGGTATCTTGAATATCGACATGGCATGTTGAGAAATAGCTTGCACTATGCTCTTGATCAAGACTTATTTACCTACTTCAGGACACTCCAAGGCAATGAGACCAAATCCATGACATTTCAAACAGTGTTGATTTATTGTTGGCTTCGTTTGGCTAATTGGTTTCAGGTGCTCTTCCTTTGTTCAACGGCTTCCTTCGATGCCGACAAAGGTTTTAAAGTCAAACTCTCAAGATTAAAAGATCCCTCTTTGGTTAATGGCTTCTGACTTCACACTCTTTTCTCCTTTGTGTTGGTTTTCCACCTTCATCGATAATGTGAAGACTTGATTAGAAGTCCAGTAAGGTTGTAATCGGACTACATCGGCAGTTTTCAAATGAAGACTGTCAAAATACCGAGTTATAGTTTGCTCGTCCGCCGCCGCCACCACATGACATCATAGCAGAACATGCTCAAATTTGGTGTTGCATTCTTCCACGGACAACTCCTCTTGCTTCAAATTGCGTGGTAAAAAAATGGAAATCATCTTGCCGATAAAGTTTTTGGGAGGAATAATTTTTTAAGATTCTAAATCTATAATACAAGAGCCAATTTAGTTCCAAACTTTTTAATTATTTCTAGATGATTTGTCAATTTAGTTCTAAACCTTTTGACGACTTGCCCATTTAGTTATTCCGGCCAATTTTGATCATAAACTATAGACGTGGATGCCGGCCAACTAGTGACCATCTCACGTGGCGTGGTGTGGCTAATGCTAATGTGAATAATTTTTCTATTTAAATTTTTTTTTCATTTTTTCCCTTTCATTTCTTTATCCTTTTCTTTCCCTTTGGCCTATGGCCGGGCAATGGTCAAGCCCTCTCCAAATATGGTGAGGGCCATGGCACCCTCACTACGGCTCACCAATGGTCAGTCAATCGCTAGCCATGGCCAAGTACCAACTACAAGCCAATGGAAATGAAAAGGAACAAAATTTAAAAAAGAATTAAAAAAAAATTGTCCACGTTAGTTTTAGCCATGCCATGTAAAATGGCCAGTAGTCGGTCGGTGTCCATGTCTAACCAAAATTAATTATAAAGAGTAAATTGCCAAATTATTAAAATGTTTAGAATTAAATCGAAGCATACTTTGATATGTTGCTTTCCTTCACAAGTTCTTTGACATTCTAGATTTTCCATCCAAATAGAAGCATGCCTTTTTAAACTTGATGGCCACAAGCTTCACCTTCTGATTCTCCGCCAGATTCTCATAATCAAAAACTTGCTCGGTTGTGTTGAGCCAATCAATGAAGCCTTCCGATGCATAGTGCCTTGGCTGAAGACTCCTCGTTGATGGATTCGCGAAACTCATTCACACATCTTTGGTCTTGGCTGAAAAAGACAGAGCAAGCAAGCAACGCACGAACTGAATTGTACTTTGGAAGTAAACAGGGAGTTGACCTGTCCTCAGATAATCTAGAAGTCGTCCAGTGCATATTGGGCCACAAGCTGCCAGAACTATTATGGAAGATTGCAGACTCCTCTTGGCCCAGCAGCAAAGCGTCAATCTGATCCACGAGCCCACAGAAGCCAATTGAATAGCAGATTGGGCTACAAAAGCCCATCGAGCAGGAGAGCTACCACCGAACTGGATTGTGGTTAAGTAATGCAAGATATAATTTCTGCCAAAAAAAAAAAAAATTACGGTGGCCATGTACACGAGCTACGGGTGCATGGACATTCAGTTCAAGACAATAGCGACCAGCCATATCTAGGCTTCGTTATCAACTAATATAATTTTACTATTGCCAAAGGAGAGACTCTAGGAATGTTGATTTTTTTTATGGATAGACTTAGATTATCGATGTGATTCGGCTGCTCATGTGTCTAATTTGTTAGTTGGGTTCACTCCTATGTGAAGGAAGCCAAATGAGTTGCAAGCCCAAAAATGGCTTGAGCCCATATAATAAGTAATATGAGGAAATAGGGTTTCTTACTATCTATATAAAGAGGTAGTAGCAGAAAAGGAAACGGTACCAAGAGAAAAGAGAAACGAAAATCCTGGGTTTGGGGAATATCGATTTACATCAGGCGGCATCGGAGGTCGATTCGTGGTCCCATTGAGCTGAAATTTTGTCAGCATGTTCGTGGCGCAATTTTATCGAATCTGAACGATTTGATTTTCGTTTGAAACTCCATACATCAGGTTTTTCATGGATTGATCAAAACCTACGTTTTTGGTCAGATTTATCCTTGATCTCTTGTGAAGTTTATGTGTATTGCCAAGAATTATGTTCTTGAGATGTTTGCTGTTATGTACCTCTAGTATTTGCTAGAGAAGAATAATTTTATTGATAGTGAAGATTTTCAGGTGGATTCCGGTCCCGTGATTTTTTATCTCCTCACATTGAGGAGGTTCTCCACGTAAAAAATCATCTTGTGTTTGCGTGCTTGGTATTTATTTTGCTCTACTATATCGATTCCTATTAGGTTTACACAAGAGGGGAGATTATTTTATTCCGCTGCGTTGATTCGATATTGTTTGAATTATTACCGTTCTCCCATTAGAGTGGTATCAGAGCAACATGTTATTGCTTGATTTTTCTGCCTTATGTTAAATAATGGAAACGAATACAAGTAGAATGGTTACACTGAATGGTTCGAATTATCATATCTGGAAATGGAAGATGGAAGATCTTTTATATGTGAAAGATTTTTATTTACCTGTATTTGCTGAGGAGAAACCAGAGAATAAAACTGACGCTAAATAATCTATATTTCATCGTCAAGTGTGTGGTTATATTGAGAAAATATTTTGAACCATATTATTGAGAAAATACATACACGCAGTTTATGGGATAAGCTCGAACAATTATATGCTTGAAAGACTGGGAATAATAAGTTATTTTTGATAAAACAGATGATGGCTCTGAGATATCATGACGGTACTCGTTTGACTGATCATTTAAATTCTTTTCAAGGAATTATAAATCAGTTGGCTGCGATGGGAATCGAGTTTGATGATGAGATACAAGCACTATGGTTGCTTGGTACTTTGCCGGACTCTTGGGAGACATTCCGAACATCTTTGTCTAATTCTGCCCCAGATAATACGATTACCATGAATTTAGCCAAGAGTAGTATTTTCAATGAAGAGATGAGAAGGAAGACACAGGGATCGTCCTCTTCACATTCTGATGCCTTTGTTATTGAGAAAAGAGAGAGAAGTGAGTCTCGAGGTCCAATAAATAGAGATAAAAGTCAAGACAAAAGCAGAGGTAAGTATAATAAATTTGCTAATGTTGAGTGCCATTATTGGTATCAGAAATGACATATTCAGAGGTTTTGTCGCTAGTTAAAAATGGACAAACAAAAGGAGAAAGGTAAAGAAAAGAAAAATGATAATAACAGTGATGACAATCTTGTCGCTATAGTTAAAGAAGACTTTCTCACTATTTTTTATGGTGATGTGGTGAATTTTGTATCTCATGAGACCAGTTAGGTAATTGATAGTGGTGGATCCGTTCATGCTACGTTTCGTAGGGATTTCTTTACATCATACATGTCAGGTGACTTTGGATCTGTGAAGATGGGAAACAATGGACTAGCTCAAGCTGTAGGCATCGGTGATGTGTGCCTAGAAACCAGCAATGGCACAATGTTAGTATTGAATAATGTTAAACATATACTTGATATCCGCTTGAATTTGATTTCTGGCAAGTTGGATGATGAGGGGTATTGCAGCACCTTCAGTAATGGTCAATGGAGGCTCACCAAAAGTTCTCTTGTTGTGGTTAGAGGTGAAAAATATTATTCGTTATACATTATGCAGGCAAAGTTGTCCACAGACAAAATTAATGCAGTAGATAGCGAAGATGCAGCTGAATTATGGCATAAGAGGCTCAGTCACATCAGTGAGAAGGGTTTGTCAATATTGGCCAAGAAGAAGCTCTTTTTAGGATTGAAAAGTTCAGCGCTAAAGAAGTGTGTTCACTGTTTAGTAGGAAAATATAACAGAGTTACATTTAAAAGCTCCCCTATTTCAAGAAAGTTAGGTATATTGGAATTAGTGCATTCTGAAATTTGCGGTCCTATGAAAACAAAATCACTTGGTGGCTCTCTTTATTTTGTTACCTTCATAGATGATTTTTCAAGGAAAATTTGGATTTATACCTTGAAAACTAAAAATCAAGTGTTAGATGCTTTTAAGCAATTTCGAGCTTCAGTTGAGAGACAGACTTGAAAGAAATTGAAATGCATCAGAACTGATAATGGGGGAGAATATATTGGACCTTTTAATGAATACTGCAGACAACAAGGTATTCGACATCAAAAGACACCTCCAAAGACGCCTCAGTTAAATAGCTTAATTAAGAGAATGAACAGAACACTGGTTGAAAAGGTAAGATGCTTACTTTCACAGTCAAAACTACCTGGATCCTTTTGGGGTGAGGCTTTAAGTACAGTTGTACATGTATTAAATCTTACTCCTTGCGTTTCTTTAGAGTTTGATGTTACTAATAGAGTTTGGACAAGCAAAGAAGTTTCTTATGATTATTTGCGTGTCTTTGGGTGCAAAGCATTTGTGCATATTCCCAAAGATGAGAGGTCTAAACTTGATGTGAAAACACGACAGTGCATATTTATTGGTTATGGACAGGATATGCTTGGCTACAAGTTTTATGATCCGATTGAAAAGAAAATTGTAAGAAGCAGAGACGTTGTGTTTATGGAAGATCAAACAATAGAGGATATTGAGAAATCAGAGATGATTTCAGCACCACAGGTTAGTGATAATCTGGTTGATTTAGATCTAGTTCCTCTTACAAATATTCCTATACAGGTTGATGAAGAGCAGCAGGAAGTCAATGTTACAAATAACGCACATGTTCCTGAACATGTTGAAATAGATAATACTATTCCTGAACCAGAGGCTCAATTAGATGTTTCACTAGGTGTTCCAGTCCGGAGATCCGTTAGAGACCAACGACCTTTTACTAGGTATTATGAAAATGAGTATGTATTATTGACTGATGCAGGTGAACCAGAGTGTTATGCAAAAGCAATAGAAAATGAGTACAAAAGCAATTGGTTCAATGCTATGCGAGATGAAATGCAGTCATTTTATGATAATCATACTTTTGAGTTGGTGAAGTTACCTAAAGGTAAAAGAGTTTTGAAGAACAAGTGAATATATAGGTTGAAGCAAGATGAACATACTTTTCAACCACGGTACAAAGCTAGATTGGTTGTTAAGGGATTCGGTCAGAGAAAGGGTATTGATTTTGATGATATATTTTCTCCGGTAGTAAAAATGTCTTCTATTCGTGTGGTACTAGACTTGGTAGCTAGCCTAGATTTGGAAATTGAGCAAATGGATGTTAAAACGGCCTCTCTGCATGGTGACTTGGAGGAAGAGATGAAAATGAAACAACCTGAGGGTTTCAAAGTGAAAGGGAAAGAGGATTATGTATGCAAATTGAAGAAAAGTCTCTATGGCCTAAAACAAGCACCGATGCAGTGGTATAAGAAATTTGCGTCAGTTATGACAGAACAGAACTATAAGAAGACTTTTTCGGATAACTATGTGTTTGTCTAAAAAATTTTCTGATGATGACTTTATTATTCTCTTGCTTTATGTTGATGATATGCTGATTGTTGGCAAGAATGCTTCAAGAATTGAGGTATTGAAGAAACAGTTGAGCAAGTCTTTTGCCATGAAAGACTTGGGCTCGGCAAAGCATATTCTTGGCATTAGAATTACTCGAGACAGAGATGCTAAGAAGTTGTTTTTATCGCAAGAGAAATATATCGAGAAAATCCTTCAGAAATTTTACATGAACAAGGATAAAGTGGTTAGTACTCCTCTTGCTGCCCATTTTAAGTTAAATATGATGCAAAGTCCTACGACTGATAAAGAGAAGAAAGATATGGAAAGCATTCCATATGCTTCAGCTGTAGGAAGCTTAATGTATGCGATGGTATGTACACGCTCAGACTTGGCGCATGCAGTTGGCGTTGTTAGTCA
This sequence comes from Eucalyptus decipiens, assembly GCA_014182575.1. Lineage (NCBI taxonomy): Eukaryota > Viridiplantae > Streptophyta > Magnoliopsida > Myrtales > Myrtaceae > Eucalyptus > Eucalyptus decipiens. The sequence goes on along the minus strand of CM024610.1, from coordinate 43,387,113 downwards.
CTATTTGTCAAATCCAGGCAGAGAGCACTGGATAGTGGATTATGAGGTATCTTCAAGGAACTTCAAATTTGAAACTCAGTTTCGGGACCGGGAAACTTGAGTTAGTTGGATACACAGATTCCGACTTGGAAGAAGATATTGATACTCGTAAATCTACTTCTGGTTATTTGATTTCCTTTACGGGTGGAGTTGTGTCATGGAAGTCAAGATTGCAGAAGTGTCTTGCACTTTCTACAACTGAAACTGAATTTATTGCAGTGACTGAAGCTAGTAAAGAGATGTTATGGATGAAGAAGTTCTTAGAAGAACTTGGGTTCAAGCAAAAGAGGTATGTGCTATTTTGTGATAACCAAAGCGCAATTCATCTTGGTAAGAATTCATCTTTTCATTCTAGATCGAAATATATTGATGTTAGATATTATTGAATAAGGAATGTTTAAGATGAAAAGTTGTTGGAACTTGAAAAAATTCATATGGATCATAATGGCTCCGATATAATGACGAAGACTCTACCAAGAGAGAAACTTGAACATTGCCGTTTGATAGCAGGGATGGTGAATACCTCCACATTGTCGTGAGGGAGAGATTTGTTAGCTGGGTTCACTCCTATGTGGAGGAAGCCCAATGAGTTGCAAGCCCAAAAAGGGCTTGAGCCCATATAATAAATTATATGAGGAAATAGGGTTTCTCACTATCTATATAAAGAGGTAGCAGCAGAAAAGGAAACAATAACAAGAGAAAAAGAGAAAGCAGAAAATCTGAGGTTTGGGGCAATATCTAATTTACATCAAGCTAGCATCGGAGGTCGATTCGTGGTCCGATTGAGCTGAAATTTTGTCAGCATGTTCGTGGCGCAATTTTATCGAATCTGAACGGTTTGATTTTCGTTTGAAGCTCCCTATATCAGGTTTTTCATGGATTGATCAAAACCTGCGTTTTTTGTCAGATTTTATCCTTAATCTCTTGTGAAGTTCATGTGTATTGCCAAGAATTATGTTCTTGAGGTGTTTGCTGCTATGTACCTCTAATATTTGCTAGAGAAGAACAATTTTATTGATAGTGAAGATTTTCAGGTGGACTCCGGTCCCGTGGTTTTTTATCTCCTCACATCGATGAGGTTTTCCACGTAAAAAATCATCTTGTGTTCGCATACTTGGTATTTATTTTGCTCTACTATATCGATTCTTATTAGGTTTACACAAGAGGGGAGATTATTTTATTCCGATGCGTTGATTCGATATTGTTCGAATTATTACCGTTCTCCCATCATATTTGTTGGTGTTGATTCATTTCTTGCGGTCAGATTTCTATTGGAAATTTGATAAGGGGAGTTGTATGGTTAGTTGGCAAAGGGCCCATCCGAAAAATTCATAAATACTTATGATGGAGAGCGTCAAAGCCCTAACTAATAAGTTATTGAGTTGGTTGGCACATCATCTGTCAATATGTGGTCCAATTACATCACCGGCTGGGATTTTCAATGAATCTCTCCAAAGAAATCTAAAAATTTATAGAGAGAAATTGCTAAGATGATTATAACTTATTGTAAGTTTTTTTTTTTTGGGTCAAATAAATATTCCTTTCATTGCTTCGTAGGAAAAGTACCAGAACATTTTCCCAAGTCCAAACATAATAGAGATAAAAGACAACAAGGAGGATTAGACAACCAATTTCTTTCAAGGGAGTCGTTTCGGCAACCTTCGCAACCCAATCCGCGGCCTGATTCGTTTCTCGCAAACAAACGCCCATAGACACTCCAGCTAACGAGGCCAACAGTTGTTGACAGTCCACCATTACCGATTGGACAACCCATGGGACTTCAACCCGGCTCAGGATAGCATTTCCTGCTGTCATGTTGTCAGTCACAAGCTAAATCTAAACTGCTGTACTTGTTTGACTTTGTTCACTGAACTGACGAGCTGCCGTTCAAGTCTTCTCCACAAAGTGCAGACCTTCCTTCAAAGCTAGGGTTTCCACGATGAGGGCGGATGGAGCAAGGACTTTCTTGACAAAGCCACCCACAAGACACCTGCAATGGTCTCTGCATAATCCGACAACAGCTCTTTCTTTTGAGTCGCTACACCAAGATCCATCCACATTTAATTTCAACGAGCCTATAGGCGGTGGTGTCCATTCTTCCTTCGACAAACCTCCCCTTTCATTTCGTTGCTGTTTAGCAATACCAGGACTCAATTTTCTATAGAGTTCTAGATCACTACTTGCTTCATCCACAATTTTGTATGGCTTTAGTTTGCTATTTCTAAAGACCCATGCATTTCTTTCTTTCCAGATTAGCCATAATATACCAGCAAGGAGTGCGTTTGTGTTCAACTCATCCTGGGGAGGCAAGTTCTCATCCTGGGGAGGCAAGTTCTCCAAGATCCACTTATCCATCCTTGCAATTTGTCCGACAACCGTATTCAACTTGATGCGGGGGTTTGACCATATCCTTTTTGTCCAGGCACATAAGAGGAGGAGATGCTCGAGGGTTTTTGGGGCTTCATGACATATTGGGCAAAGTGGATCAGGTACCATTTTCCTCTTGTAAAGATTTTCTCTTGTCGGTACTGCATTAGTGCATACACTCCATATGAAAAACCGAACCTTTGGGTAGTGCTAGATTTGCCAAATTGTAGTCCATAGAGATCGGGAGGCTGATATGATGATGCTTGGTTGGTATTAACCATTCTGTCCTTAGAACACGTTTTGTTATAGCCACTTTTGACTGAATAGGAGCCCTTACTATTTCCCATCCACACTAGTCTGTCCATTGATGGATTGGAGCTGAGCGATATGGATAGGATCTCATGGGTGACATTCTTGTCGAACATTTCCTTTAGCTTCGCCACATTCCATTCTTTTTCTTCAGGTACAATCAATTCCTCGACATACTTGGGCTCGTTTAGATTTGCAGCACCTCCAATACGACCTCTGGGTAGCCATACATCTTCCCTAATTCTAATATGTTTACCGTCACCCACCAACCATCTCATCTCAGGTTTAATCACTTCCCTTCCTATCATCAAGCTTTGCCATCCCCACGAGGGGCGATTACCCTTACTAGCATGCCAAAACTCCCCTTGTAAGTTAACTTATGAAATTTGTTAATTAGTTGGCCTTCTTCATCGATCATTTATGCCCGACCACTCAGAGTTATGGCGCAATATTAAGTTTTGAAATCATTCAAACATAGAGTTTAACAAGAAGTCTTTTTCTTTGATTGGGAAAGGAGAAGACCAAGACTTTTGCTTTCCGGGATTGTTTGGAAAGTAAGAGCAGATCTCCCGTGACAATTGTGCACTAGTCTTTGGCCCACAATGACTTGTTTTTCTCGATGAGTAGCGCCAAAAGATTCAAGAAATATATGTCAACTAAATCATGCATTTGGAAAATTTAAACGGGCATTGCCCCGCACCGCACAAAGACTTCGTTGCACGAGGAACTGTTGTGGAATCGTCTCATGCAAGTCTCCAGTACCAGCTGATGTTAACTCCACAGCTTGAACTAAGCTAATAACTACATTTGTTTGACTAGAAAAAGGAAAAGGAAAAATAAAATTCTTGACGACGATAATTCTCCACAAATATGTATCAACCGCAATTCATATTAGATAGAAATTCTAGCTCAGAAAAAAAAAAAAAAAAAAAAAAAAAAAAAAAAACAAGATCCATGTGCCATGTGTCTTGTCTTAATTTAAATAGAATTTTATTTTGAAATCTCAATTTTGTCACACAACAATTGAAAAAGTTTATATTTTACCTCTTTTACCTCTTTGAAGCTAGTTGATAAATTATTTTGAAGCTACACTTTATTCTTTTTTAGAATGCATACATATAGTCCATGAACAGAAAAATACATATTTTCAAGTATAAACCCATCCCCCTTAAAATGCATTTCATGCATACAATCACTAGCTTAAACAAGTTTGCTCTTGTTGATTTTTCTTCTCTCTCATTCTCCCGTTTTGGAATTGTGATCTCTCCCCCATTGCATACGCTTACTATTGCTTGACTTCTCAAGTCTTGGGAATGTAATGAAAGCAGCCTGCGTGATTGATATTCTCTATCAATGATGCATTCAAAGTTTATTAGAGAAGACAACAAATGAAGTTTATTTCTATTTTAAGAAATCAAAATCCAAGGGCACTAAATAAAAAGCTTGCAGATGCTTGTGGTGGTGAGAGTGGGAATCCTAATTATTAAGTTAATGAGTTGGGACACACATCATTTACCAAATGCATCATCCGATATGTAGGCAGTCTGAGATTTTCAAAGGGTATATAAAGAAATTTAAGGATATTGTGAAGAATTTTTTTTTAAGGTTATCATTAGTTCTTGTTGTTCAACTGATGAAATTTGTTAAAAGACGAAAATATTCTTGTTTAACAATCGAGAGTTACGTTCCAATATTTTATTTTGGAATTGTTGTATTTTAGAGTTTACCAAGAAGTCTCTTTCTTCGTAAAAGTTGAAGGGTCTTCTCTTTTCCCTATCGACTTTAAGTTTTGCCCCAATTTTTCAACTATCAAAAATCGTTTGGAAAGGAGAAGACCAAACTTTTGTCTTCCCAAGGAGGGAGAGACATTGTCTTAAATGCTAGGTCAAAAGGTTTAGAACTAAATTAACACCAATTAAAAGTTTATGACCAAATTGACACAAATACAATTTGTTTAAAAGTTTCTAACATTTTAACTGTTAGCTCTATTATGCCGGTAGTTTGATTAGATTAGTTTCTTTAAAAATGACTTTTGGTAACCGTGACTGCGTTTCTTTGTTATTGCGATCGTAATAAGATAGGATGTTCCTCAAAATTATGAAAATTTAACAAAATATATACAACACAGGTACCAAATTGAAGGAAAAATAAAATTCTTTGCGATGATGATTCTCCGCAATACATATTAACCACAATCCATAATTAGAAATTCCAGCCCAGAAAAAAAAAAAAAGTCCATTTGTGGTGTATCTTGTCTTAATTTAAAAGTATATAAAGGAATCTTATGGAGAAATCTGAATTTTGCAATCCAACAATTGAAAATTTTTATATTTAACCTGTTTAAAACTAACCGACTTCTTATATTGTCGCTACAAGTTATTCTTTCAAATGTATATATATATAGTCTAACAACATAAACATACAATTTTTCGAGTACAAATTTATCCACCTCAAAACACAATTCATGCGTACAATCACCAACTCAAATCAGTCTACTCTTGTTGATTTTCTTCTTTTCTCGTTCTCTTGTCTTGGGGTTGTGTCCTCTCCCCCACTGCATACGCTTACTCTTGTTTTGCTTGACTTCTCAAGTCTTGGCACTACAATGAAAGCGGCCTGCATCGGTGACTCTCTCTATTAATGATGCAGTCAAAGTTGGCAGGCTATGACAAATCCCAATGAGATATTCTCTCGTACATGAGAAACTGTCGAGGAGACTTACCAAGTTGACTTAGCATTTACCTGAAACTCTACTGAGGACCCTCAATAAATTTCTAAAAATCAATTTTGGACTCCCAAATTCCTTTTGACTTAGCAACAAGCAGATCTCGGACCATATATGTGGCTTTACTTTGAACTTGAAGATGTAATTTGGTTTGAGGATTATGTTTTCTATTTTGCAGAGTTAGATACCGCAAATTTCGTTCTTCTTCTATACATAGGTTGCTTTGTTCTTATTCTTTGAGATTTCAAATTGAAACATGAACTTATATGAATCGACAATTTCTTACTGGGGTGAGTTGACCGGCTCAAGCCAAGTTAATTTGTCAATGGACTATTACATTTGTTATATCTAATTGAAGTTCTACCGCACTACTCTTATGACAGCGTATTAAAAGATATTACATTCATTAATTGTATCTATTTTGGAGTCTATTGATTAAAAAGAAATGTTATATTTATGTATGCGCGCTAAAATTGTTAGAGTGCAAGGTAAGTTCTCAAATAGACAACACAATGCTGTGATTAAATTTCCCATCGAATACTTTTTCTTTTTTTGTAATATAAAAACCCAAATTATGCCTACTGTGACATATTTATCTTTAAATTATTCTTTTTACATTAAAAACCCCAAATTTGTATTTGCATGATACATTAACCCACCATCAAGGTTTCTTCATATCATTTTTCAGTCAAACGACGTCACTTTCGTTTTACTTAAATCGTGTGGCGCTTTGTCAACAATGTTTGCATTTTGTTGTTCATGTAGGTAAATTCTTATTAGTACTCTTTGATGAAACCCCTAATGGAGGTAAATGTATTACATATATACAAGTTTCCCTTTTTTGGTAACGCAATATTTTCTTTTTATTAAATATGTCATGGTTGGCAAAATTTGGGCTTTTTGATGACTTGTTCCCATGATTTTAACTATTTTCTTTTCATTTTTTAAAATCTTTGCCAAACTTTTATCATGCGAAATTCTTAAAATTCATTTTTGAAACATATCAATTTAATAAGGATGTATGTAATTTTCCATAATATTTTCAAATTGGACAATTACTTTAATGTTACTTAGAAAGAAAATAAGTAAAGTTTTGTTCTATTTTAAGAAATCAAAACCCAAGGGCCCTAGTGAAAAACTTGGAGAGGCTTTTGGTGGTGAGGACGGGAGCTCTAATTAATAAATTAATGAGTTGGTACACACACCATTTACTAATGCGTCGGCCAATAACGTAGGTAGTTTAGGATTTTCAAAGGATCCGTAAAGAAATTTAAAAATATCGTAGAGAGAAATTTCTAATGTTATCATTAATTCTTGTTGTTCAATCAACGTAATTTGTTTTTTTTTTTTTTAATGAAGGAATTGCGTTTAATGATCAAGAGATACGGAGCGATATTATGTTTAGGAATTGTCATATTATACAGTTGAATAAGGATTCTCATTCTTCGGAAAAGACCAAGGGTCTGGGTCTTCTCCTTTCCCCATCAACTTTTAAGTTTTGGACTTACGGGACATCTAGAGCTGGTTCGATGCAAGACACGTGAATGTCGTTTACTCAAACCGCCATTGTTTCCGTGCGAAAGATGAAAATATTACTAAATTATGGCCCTCCACCAAAAATGAATGTCGGTGAAGTGAAGTCCTACCTAGACCAGCTTCTCCGTACTTAAATCAGCCTACTCTTTGTTGATTTTCTTCTTTTCTCACTCTCTTGTCTTGGGGTTGTGGTCTCTCCCCGGCTGCATACGCTTACCCTTGTTTTGCTTGACTTCTCAAGTCTTGGCACTGCAATGAAAGCGGCCTGCGTCGGTGACACTCTCTCTCTATTAATGATGCAGTCAAAATTGGTGGGCTATAACAAATCCCGATGAGACATACAGCTGTACATGAGAAACTGCGAAAGTGAACACCGACCGAGTTGACTTAGAATTTATCTGTAACTCTACGGATGACCCACAATAAATTTCTGAAAATCAATTTTGGACTCCCAAAGTCCTTTTTACTTAGGAACGATAAGATCTCGAACCGCTTTCCTTTTAATTGGAAGATATAATTTAGTTTGAGGATTATGTTTTCTATTTTGCATATTTAGACACCGTGGATTTCATTCTTCTCTATATATATAGGTTGATTAATTGTTGTTCTTTGAGATTTCAAATCGAAACTCGAATTGATATGAATCAACAATTTCTTACTAGGGTGAGTCGATTAGTTTGGGCCAAGTTATTTTGTCGATGGACTATCACATTTGTTATATCTAATTGAAGTTGTGCCACAATATTCCATTTATCAAAGATCGATTGGGAAAGGAGAAGACCAGACTTTTGTTTTCCCATGGAGGGAGAGAAAGAGAGACATTTCATTAAACTCTGGAATCCTAAGAATCCTTTCAGGGAATATATGGAAAGAAAGAACAGCTTTTAATGGACAAGAGTACTCCAGTCTCTGGCTCACACTGGCTTGCTCCTCCCGATGAGTAGTGACAAAAGATTCAAAGAAGAAAATGTCGGATAAATCATGCATTTGGAAAATGTAACCGTGCAATGCACTGCACAAGACTTCGTCACACGCGGAATTATCATTGAAATGTCTCCACAGCTTGAACTGAGCCGATAACTACAGCTACTTGACCCAAAAGAATAAACAATGAAGACAAAACCCACATTACTTCTCCTTGTATACGCCCCAACCCATCAGATTGATCCATCAAAAGCAAAAAAAAAAGAAAAAGAAAAATACCATATGCAGAGAGTTGAAGGAAGAACCATGGTCGACTCATACCACAATCACATAGCAGAAGTTGGTGATTCAAAGACGAAGCCCGTATGCCAAAGTTCCCGTGGAAATCTCTCGATTCCCATCTTTTGGATTGAGCCAAAGCAATTCTGACTGCCGCATTGAAAGCCCCATCGCTTATTGTCGATATGACTCTAGTGACCCTCCCACACCTTATATGGTCAATAAAAGTACTAACATACGAATACTCAACATCTCTGTCGAGGATCGTGAGATGCGAGTAGCCATGCGGACAAGTCGAAATTGCTTCAATGCAAGACTTTGTCACACAAGGTTTTATCACTAAATTGTCTCATGTAAGTGGCTATGAGTTATGGTCATTTAATTGTCTCATTGTGCCCAATGAAAAAAAAAATTATTCTCTCGTTTATATAAGAGATATAAGATATCATATTTGAGAGAATATTTTCCAAATCATTCATTTTTCGTGAAACAAAGAAAGTATTAGTGTGAGGCTTTTCTTTTCAATTACAAAACTCACTGTGAGTTCTGCCAAATAAATTAACATATCCTCGTACATTAGGTTATTATTACGAATTATAAGATCACGCAATCAAATACTAAACTTCTTTATATTTGTATTGTTATGATTATGGCACGAATTTTTTGAGCCTACGAATGAGACTCTTGTTGAATCGTAGGGAAGCCCGATCATCATTGAAGGAAAGTTATAGAATTGGACTTACGGGGCATCTAAAGCTGGTTCGATGCGAGATACATGCATGTCGTTTACCCAAACCCCCATCGTTTCCATGCGAAAAATAAAAATATTACTAAATTATGATCCCCTGCCTAAAATGAAGGATAGGCTTTTTGGGGAAAAAGTGCTAAAAAAGTCCTAAACCTTTTGTCTTTGTGCCGATTTAGTCCTAAATCTTTTTTTGGTGCCGATTTAGTCCTAAAACTTTTTATTTGGTGCCGATTTAGTCCTTCCGGCAAGTTTAGCCTGGAAAATGCCTACATGGATACAAAGTCAACGCCGGACGTCCTACGTGGCCGGACCGGCGCTGACATGGATTCCTTAAAACAAAACGACGCAGTTTTATTAAAAAAAAAAAAAAAAAGCCCTAGAACCTTCAAAACAAAACGGCGCCGTTAAGAGCTCTTACGTTTTCCCTTTTCTCACTTGCCTCGAATCGTCTTCAGCGATGGAGGAAGAACCCCAAATCCCATCTGCCCAAATCAATTCAGTCTGAACTCAAATCCAAGGAGTTTGCTGAAGCCGAGTTGCTCTTTGATCGAATCGACTCCCCAATCTAGCCCAACCCCTTCGTCTGCCCAAACCCTACAATTCGGCCTTCGAAATTGCGAAGACCCGACTGACCCAATTCGAGTCGCCACTCGATTGACCCGATTCAAGTCGCAACCAGATTCGACCTCACTGAACACGACAAAGTGTTCCGCCATGGCCGTGCCGTTCTTCTGGACGCCTTTTTATCACGTAAATTTCTGAAACGTTTTGCCTAGGAATTGTGATGGAGGATAGAGGTTTTGTTTGCTTTAGTTAGAGTTCGGATTCATTTTTCATCGACCCCTTTTTAGCTCAAGCCACCGCATATCAAGCAATCATTTTCTTGCGGCTGAGATTTAGTGAATTGAAAATCGTGAAGCTAATAGTTTGGAAGAGGTATTGGTGTGTTGCGACAAGTGGAGAAGAAGTTCTGCACTTAGTATTATCCATTTTAGTGGATCAGAATCTTTGGATGAATGGAACTTTGAGTTTGGTCGGGAACGAGGTTCCATGATTCGAGTTTTGGGGGTGTCGGCATGAGAAGCAGTAGATTTCTGAGTTGGTTTGTTGAGGTGAAAATGGTGCCTGCTGCATTTGTGTCGTTGTTAGTTGGCTTGTATGATTTTTATCACTTTTATGTGCATTACTTTTCAGCTAATGACCTACTGGAATCTATTCTTACATTGCAATCATCACAAAAACTGCATCTTTGTTGGTTGGATTGTATGTTGTATCACTTTTATGTGCATTCCTTTTCAGCTAATGATCTGCTAGAATCTCTTTGTGCATTGCAAGCATTAGAAAAAGCAGAACATGAAAAATATTTTCTTGAGTGTATCTGATGAAATGTGAGAACATCATATGGGATAATAATTCAAAAATTGTGATCAAGTTTCTTGAGAAGATCAATGGTAAGAGGTCTAATTAGCATTCCATGTAGGCAAAATTATAGATCATCTATGCTCTCGAGTGATGTAAGTCCAGTGACAACGTGGGTTATTTTGGCTCTTAAAAAGGCTAATTTTTCTTAAACCTTTGTATAAAGTGATTAATTAGTTTCTCTGTTAAAAAAAATTTGGATATAATTTCTACCCATGCTTGTGTGACTGGCGGTTGCTCATCTTAGACTTCTAGTTTGTAAAGTTTTATGGTCATCATTCAATATGCAATCTCTTGTGGCTAGGTTTTTTAACGGACTTCTGGGACTGACAACAAGAGGAGATCAGTGAATCCATGACGATATCATCAAATTTGTCAGAATTAGTGACGTCAGTCCGTCCAATTGACAACGATATGTATGTATTTTGCTATTGTGCGTTGGCCTGACGCCTCCGTCCGACGCTCGGCCTGACGTCTTCGTCCAACGCTCGCTCTACGCCTCCATCCGACGCTCGCTCAGATTCGCCTGGCGCTTGCTTGACGCTCACTCAATGCCTTCATCGTCTTCTTGAAATTGCGGTGCTTATATTTATGTTGAGGGTTTAGCTATCTTGATTTCACTTGAATTTTATTTTAAATTTCGTTGACATGGGTTTGTTGTAGTAATGGGTTTGTGGTTGTTGAACTGGTTTATTTGAAATGGCTGCGCAAATTGCTGACATGGGTTTGTGAATGGTCTCGCGTAGAATGTCTCTGTCTCACCTAGAATTTTTGGTATTGTTGCTGCTTTTGGCTCATTTGGGAAGAATATATTACTTTGAGTTGCTGCCTCAGGTTTAGATCGACAAAGTTTGTTAGGTATATGGAGTTCCTAATATACTCATCATTCTAATTTCCCAAAGCTCGAATGGATTACCTAAATCTCACAGCAATTGCAGCAATTAGACTACACTCCTCTCATCCAGTCACGCCCCAAACCAAGTCACCTTTCTTGAAGTTTGGATGTACAGTCATTTGCTCAATCTTCGTTACTATATTCCTAGTTCACCTTTTCAGTGTAGCATCCATGTCCAGTTCTTCCTTGTAGTTGAAAGCATCATCAAATCCAAACTTGTTCTTCAGCAAATCAACCTTTTTTCCCGAACATAACAGCAAGCGAGAATTTTAAGTAAATATAAAATCAGGAAGAGAATATTAAGCAAATTTTATTCAAGGAAACACTAGATAGATGAGGGATGATTACCTCCTCTTTGCTACCGACGCTACCAAACCCGACACCTCATTTTTAAAACCTCCTTGTTTTATTGAGTATATAAAATTTGGCGTCCAAACCCGACAATTCATTTTTTTTCCTCTATTTTTTGCCCAACAACCCTTTTTGAAATAAACTTGGTCAACTCTTTTTTTCTTTCTTTAAAATCTTGGGAAATAAATTCTTACGTGCTCCCATACTCAAAATTAATCCATCAAACTTTGCATGCACCTAGTTTAAAACCTCCATGTGTTATTGAGCAAATAAAATTTAGCGTCCAAACCCAACGCCCTATTTATTTTTTATTTTCTTGCCCAACCACCCTTTTTGGAAATAATCTTGAGCAACTTTTTTTTTCTTCAAAACTTTCGAAAATAAATTCGTACGTGCTCCCGTACTCAAAATTAATCCGTCAAACTTTGCACGCATTTAGTTTAAAACCTTCTTGTTTTATTGAGCATATAAAATTTGGCGTCCAAACCTGATGCCCCATTTATTTTTTATTTTCTTGCCCAACTACCCTTTTTGGAAATAATCTTGGGCAACTTTTTTTTTCTTCAAAGCTTTCGAAAATAAATTCGTACATGCTTCCGTACTCGAAATTAATCCATCAAACTTTGCACACATCTAGTTTAAAACCTCCTTGTTTTATTGAGCATATAAAATTTGGCGTCCAAACCCGACGCGCCATTTATTTTTTATTTTCTTGCCCAACTACCCTTTTTGGAAATAATCTTGGGCAACTTTTTTTTTTTTCTTCAAAGCTTTCGAAAATAAATTCGTACATGCTCCCGTACTCGAAATTAATCCATCAAACTTTGCACGCATCTAGTTTAAAACCTCCTTGTTTTATTGAGCATATAACATTTGGCGTCCAAACCCGACGCCCCATTTATTTTTTATTTTCTTGCCCAACTACCCTTTTTGGAAATAATCTTGGGCAACTTTTTTTTTTTCTTCAAAGCTTTTGAAAATAAATTCGTATATGTTCCCGTACTCAAAATTAATCCATCAAACTTTGCACGCACCTAGTTTAAAACCTCCTTGTTTTATTGAGCATATAAAATTTGGCGTCCAAACCCGACGCCTCATTTATTTTTTATTTTCTTGCCCAACCACCCTTTTCGGAAATAATCTTGGGCAACTTTTTTTTTTCTTCAAAGCTTTCGAAAATAAATTCGTACATGCTCCCGTACTCAAAATTAATTAATCAAACTTTGCACGCATCTAGTTTGAAACCTCATTGTTTTTTTGAGCATATAAAATTTGGCATTTAAACTCGACACCTCATTTTTTTCTATATTTCTTGCCCAACCACCCTTTTAATAAATGTGCAAATCGGGGTGTTACACTTTGAATTTTGTGGCCATTGATCAGAGGAATTCAACCTGAATGGAGCAGAAATTGACATGGAGAAGCAAGAAATGAAAAGGAGACAAGTTCATAAGTTAACGAGTAAAGACACATGAGAAATCAATCAATTTTAATGAGCTAAGAGAAATCAATGAAAAACACGATTGTGCGCCAATGGAAGGCTTCACCAATTCTCCAACACACTTATCATAACAACATAAGCAACTATCGACCAATTTAGTTCATGGGATCAGCATGCAAAACAGAGTTTCTTTCCAGGAATTTTTATAAAGAGAATTATCTTTTCAGGAATTCCATAACCCAAGTAAACTAAGAATCCAGTCCATAGTAGCCTTTCACACACCACAAACGTCAAAGTAGTGAAGACCACACAACACTTGGAGGAGTGGATCAATTTCCCATACATCAGCAACAAACAAAAAATAGCCACTGCACTACTTCATTGAACCAATACATCATCGACAAATAAAAAAATAGCCACAACACTTCTTCCTAATGCCGTCACTTCTTGTAAATTGGAGTTACTTCCTCTTATTTTTTTTCTTCTTTCTTGTTGGGCCTACTGCGTTAAATGGAACTTCTGCTTGTGATGTTGATTCAACTTGTACTTGTATATCAACTCTATTGCCTTGTATGGCACTTATACTCTGCACTTGACATTGTTAATTTCATTATTCAACAGAATTATCCTAGTAAAAACAAAAGTACTAACAAAAACATTACTTACACTCCCATGAGATAATTGTGTCCTAAGAGCAGCACTAGCAATTGGTGTCCCACCAACACTTTTACTTGTACCTTTGTTAGTACGCCGCTTAACCTGGAAAGAATAATATTCATTTAAAATTTATTCATGAAATAAACATGAAACAATAGATATGAAAGTACTTACTGAAAGTTTTTGCCGAGGTAATTGTGTTTGTGATGTTGCAGTCTTAGCCTTCTTAGTTGGACATGTCAAACTGTTGTGTTCTGTCTTCGAGCAACTTCGACAGGTCATTTTCATTCCTCTTCTCAACATTCTAATACCACGTGCAACCTCACCTTCCTCCCTTCTTCTTTTCTGTTTGGGCCTACCGAGCTTCACCCTGGTCGGAAGTGGTTCAGGTGCCTCATTATTAGTTTTTTTCCAAAATTTCTCTTCCCGAACTGGCATCATCATATTCTAATATGTAGCTAAGAACTTTACCTTCATGTAACACTCATCCATATAATCATATGCATCATGTCGCTTATGATCTATAGCTGAAATGGCATGGGGACAAGGAATACCAGTAAGTTGCCACCTCCTCCAAGTACAATCTCTCTTGGACACATCAACTACGTACTTAACACCCTTATCCAACACCTCGTATCCAGCATCGCCATTCCATATCACATGGCAATAAGTCGCGCCAACTCTATTTTCTTCCAACTTTTTAATGATTCTTGGACCACAATCCCTTCTCCATCGAGCACAGGCATCCCTCTATGTATGCATCCTTGTCATGATCATTATTCTCATCTCTTCTAACATACTATAAATAGACTTACACCCGGCATCAATAATTCTTCCGTTAAATGCTTCACATAAATTGTTATTGACAATGTCGCATTTAACCTCAGTAGTAAAGAAAGCCCTGCTCCAGTGCTTTGGCTCTGTTTGAATCAAGTCATGATACGCAGCAGGACTGATTTTCTTCAATGCCTGTGTGTGTTCATCAAACTCCAACATAGTATTGCTCTTAGCACATTGCCAAAATAGTCTTTGCATTTGTATTCCCTTATACTTTTGGCCCCAATTAGCATAAATGTGTCTAGCACACATTCTATGCTCAGCTAAAGGCAACAAGTTCATCACGGCTTGAAGAAGGCCCTAAAAAAGATGATTTCAATGTCAACAACATACTACAAGAGTGATCTATTACAAGGCATAACACTGAAAAAAAAATAACAAACTTACCTTTTGCTTGTCACTAATTATAACCCAGCCTTGTCCATATGTGCCTATCATATTGAGGTCATACATCAAACTTGTCAAAAATCAAGTCCAAGTATCTTCACTTTCAACTCTCACAACTGCCCATGCAATTGGGAACATTTGGTCGTTTGCATCTCTTCCAACAGCACACAATATCTCCCCTTTACAAATTCCCTTTAATAAACAGCCATCTAACCCCACAACTTTTATGCATCCATCAAGAAATCCTTTCTTACATGCAGTAAAACATATGTACATTCTCTCAAATAATGCTTTAGAATGCATGTCGGACTTTTCAACCTTCAATGTAACAGTACTCCCAAGATTTGTCTTTCTTAGCTCCTCCACATAATCCCATAACTTTGAATATTCCTTCCTATAATTTCCCATCAAAACTTTAAAGGCAAGTAGCTTCGCTTTTTTGCACTGATCTATAGTTACATTTAAGCCCAACTGCTCTTTAATAAGTTCCTTAAAAACAATGGTTTTTATAGTTGGCATTGCTCTAATTGTACTAAAATAGTGATCCGCCAACCAAGAACTTGTGAGCCTCTTATTAGTGAAACTAATGCTACAAGACTGCTCTTCATGGTAAGCCTTCACATGGAAAGATCCAGTTCTAACATCAAAAGATGCAGAAATCTTCCAAGGACAATTTACATCAATACATTTTGCCCTAACAAATTTCTTTTCATTCTTGACAAATTTTATCTCTCTACGCTCGACCACTGAATGCTTTTTGATAGCATCTTTGAATTGTCTACCATCATCAAACATCATAGATGTAGTAAACACAGGCACAATACAATTAGGATCGTACCTTGGATACCTACTTCTCCTTCTTGTAACTTCATCTTCTGGCTCCACATCAGATTCCAAACTTTCATCTCCATCTATTTCGTAATAGTCTGTTTGGTAATTGCCTTCAGCAATAACTATGTCAGATTGTTGGGGATTAGATGATTCTCCGATAAACTGTTGAGATGGTATAAACTCTGCGAGAGATTCCCTTATAATCTAAGCCTGTGTGGCCATTTTGTGGAATTTCTTGAGTTTTTTCCTTCCTTCTACAAGGTCTTCGTTATCCCTATTGTCATCATCAGTCAAGAACAGTTCATCGACTAAGTCCATCTCTTCATTTTCCGAATCGACTTCGAGCATAGATTCATCACCCTCTAACTCAGCATAATCACCCTCATCTACTAAGTAATCATCATCTAAATCACACCCATGCTGAGCAAATGCCTTATCACCTAAACCAACACCCTCACTAATGCCCTCGTCCTAACAAATGCCCTCACCAGCACCCTCAACATTGCCCTCACCCTGACAAACGCCCTCACCAGCACCTTCGCCATTGCCCTCACCATGACCAGCACCTTCACCTACCGTATTGTCAAAAGATTCTCCATACACCTCAATCAATTCATGTCGCAAATGATAGAAAACTAGATCGACAATAGTGCTATCATTACATATATGTCTCAACCCATCTTCTAGAGATTTCTCAGGAAGCTTAAAATATAGTTTTTCGAATTTACCATTTACCACATTCTCAATGTCTCTTATGAACCTTTCATGGCTCATAGAATCGATAGTTAAGTGTACTAAATCCATCTTTCCCCCAATGTATTCAAGCATTGGGCGACGAACAAATTTCCCACCGTGATAAAAGCAAACCAATGCAGACTTGTTGCTCATCTTGACCCTACACAAAATGAAAACATATATTATAAGCATATGGAGACTCATAATGGAGTAACAACATAATAGGTCCAATGGCAAATCATGATTCTGCTTTTAAGCTATTGCTATTCAAAATACTGCAATTGAAGTTCAACATGAGAATCAACAAATTGAAGGTGGAAGATGACAGAAGACTGCAATTGACTCCAAATATATACAGTCCAGGAAATGGGTGGGCCATATAAGTAGCAATACTAAAAATTCAAACACATATTTATACATATGGCAATTGAATTCTATCGCATGTTGTGCTTTGACTTGGCCTTTATAATCAATACGCTATTCTTTGAAGTTTTGGTCTCCCCTACCATTAACTCACTTGACAAACTATTGTGGTTGCCCCTATGATCAGCTTGACTAGAACACAATCAAAATACACCTACAGCCAAGTTTCCCTTATGTTTAGAGGAGATGATCGATTTTGTGTTGCCTCTCGAGAAATAGTTTTTTTTTTTCATATGGAGAAATAATACCAAAAAAAAAAAACTGCTTCCAACCTTCCACGATTTAGGTCCGTACGAAAAAAGTCTTCATTTGAGTGCCGGATTCAATCACAAACCCATACCTTCGTACATAAAAAGTAGAAATTCTAAGGTAAAGCAATCCCACAACAACCCATTTGTACTAAAATCAATTCATACGCAATCATCGCATATGAGAACATAGAAATCCTTGTTAAAATCAATTTGTACTAAAATAAATTCAAACGCCACCTGTTCGATGAAATTTCTGAGTGAAATTAGAATGCATATTCTCCTAAGGAAATAAGTTCAATAGCCATTTACTTCAATGTTTTGCTTCTCAAAATATAATGGTAATATTGTCATGTCTTTTTTTGCCTTTATATTCTGTCAAGCTCATGTGAAGACAACGAAAACCTGAGTGTTGAGTGTCGGGATATCATCACAACAACATCGTGGGATGTATTGAAAAAATTTGAGGGTTGGGACCACAACCACAAAAACATACCTTTATGTCGGCTGAGTGTCGACAACACGAGTAAATTGGGACCACACACTTTGTCGTGTTCGGGACCACACACTTTGTCGTGTTCAGTGAGGTCGAATCCAGTTGCAACCTGAATCGGTTCAATCGGGTGGCGACTCGAATTGGGTCAGTCGGGTCTTCGCAATTTCGAAGGCCGAATTGTAGGGTTTGGGCAAACGAAGGGGTTGGGCTAGATTGGGGGGGAGTCGATTCGATCAAAGAGCAACTCGGCTTGAGCAAACTCCTTAGATTTGAGTTCAGATTGAATCGATTTGGGCAGATGGGATTTGGGGTTCTTCCTCCATCGCTGAAGACGATTCGAGGCAAGTGAGAAAAGGGAAAACGTAAGAGCTCGTGAGAAAGGGGAAAACGTAAGAGCTCTTAACGGCGCCGTTTTGTTTTGAAGGTTCTAGGGTTTTTTTTTTTTTAATAAAACTGCTTCGTTTTGTTTTAAGGAATCCATGTCAGCGCCGGTCCGGCCACGTAGGACGGCCGGCGTTGACTTTGTATCCATGTAGGCATTTTCCGGGCTAAATTTGCTGGAAGGACTAAATCGGCACCAAATAAAAAGGTTTAGGACTAAATCGGCACAAAGACAAAAGGTTTAAGACTTTTTTGGCACTTTTCCCGGCTTTTTGGTGTTCTCGGCATTTTCGGCGAAATTGAATCTTGGTGAAGTGAAGTCCAACCTAGACCAGCTTCTTCGTACTTAATTATATGCATAGAACATATTCTTATTTGTCATGCATCATTATGAGAGTATACGGCCCTACAAAGGGGAAATATACATTGATTAGATTTCATTTCGAATGATATATAGAGTTAATTAGGGA
Source organism: Eucalyptus decipiens (assembly GCA_014182575.1). Taxonomy (NCBI): domain Eukaryota; kingdom Viridiplantae; phylum Streptophyta; class Magnoliopsida; order Myrtales; family Myrtaceae; genus Eucalyptus; species Eucalyptus decipiens. Next base: position 43,368,615 of record CM024610.1, on the reverse strand, counting down.
GAATGATCCAGGCGTGATAGGACTTTCCTCAAGATTATGAAGATGTAACAAAATATTTACAACACAGGTACTAGATTAAAAGAAAAATAAAATTCTTTGTGATGATAATTCTCCGAAAATACATATCAACTGCAATCCATATTAATTAGAAATCCTAGCCCAAAAGAAGAAAAAATTATTCCACATGCGAGGTATCTTTTCTTAATTAAAAGTACATAATGGAATCTTATTTTGAAATCTTAATTTTGCAACGTAGCAATTGGAAAAGTTAATATTTTACCTCTTTGAAACTAGTTGATTAATTATTTTGAAACTACCCGTTATTCTTCTTTAGAGTGCATTTACATAATCTAATAAGAGCAAAATACAATTTTTTTGAGTCTAAATCCATGCACCTTGAAACACATTTCCATGAACACAATCATCAGCTCAAACCAGTCTGCTATTGTTGATTTTTCTTCTTTCTCATCCTCTTGTTTTGGGGTGTGATCTCTCCTGCTCTACATACGCTTGCTCTTGTTTTGCTTGACTTCTCAAGTCTTGGCAATATAATGACAGTAGCCAGCATTGTTGATACTTTCAACTTATGTAGCACTGACACGCAATACGATACGACACATCGATACGTCATTTCTAAAAAATAGAGAATTTCGACACATTCAACACATTGTATATTAAATAAATATTTTTATTTTTAATTAATTTGATTCAAATTCATAAATAATTAATTAAAAAAAAGATCCTATAATAAATTTATACTAATAATATTAACAAATTAATTCATTTGAAATTCGAAAGATATATTCATAATTAATGCGAAATATTTTTTAATTTGGGCTAATACCCTAGAAAACCCTAAACCCAGACACTTGTGACAAATTTACCCCAAACTATTTTTTTGACCATGAAAAACCCCAAACCGATAAACCTGTGACAAATTTACCCCGACCGATTATAAAAAACCTAACCTGACATTTATGACAAATTTACCCCAAACTAATTTATTTGACTGCAAAAAACTCTAAACCGGTAAATTTGTGACAAATATACTTCTGTAAAATTGGATTAATACTACAAAAAAATCACAAAAATTGTAAACTGTGACAAACGGAGTGTAAAATCCTAAATTGGTATACCGGTTAACATCACGTGCCATTTAACTTAATAATTTGAGAATAAAATTTAACGAAAACTAACATAGGGTAAATTTGTCATAAGTGTACCAGTTTGGGGTAAATTTATCAAAGGTATACCAGTTTGGGGTTTTTGGTAGTCAAAAAAATAGTTTGGGGTAAATTTGTCACAAGTCTACCAGTTTGGGGTTTTTCAGGGTATTTACCCTTTTAATTTTAACAAAAGTTATCGATAAAACTAAAAATTAATGAGAATTTAGAATCAATGTATTTAAATAAATCCATAATTTTCTACAATAACGAAAATTTATCATTATTCAAAATTTAATATTTTTATTTTTCGAAATCATTTTTTAATTTTATTTATTTATTTTTCCAATTAAAAATACAACCCCAAAATCCACCCTTTGGTCACCCCCTTCTTTTGCTCGTCCTATTCCCTCCACCCCCACGTTTAATTTACCTTTTTCCCTCCCCCACTTGACAGTGACAGGTGAGCTGTCACTTGCCCCCTCCCCTCCTCTCTATCACGCCATCAGACCCCCTTTCTTATTTTTTTTTTGGATTTTTTTAAGAAAAACCCTAGTGAGCCGCCGAGGCCTCCTTTTCCTATCATCCTTGCCGCGCCGCACGACCCCCTTCCTTCCTCTCCTCTTCCTCTCGTCGCCGATCCATCGCAACAGTGGTGGCCCTCACCTCTATCTGGCCGTCTCTCGCCATCGCGGTGGTCCATTCGTGGCTTCGTCTCGCCGGCAGGAGTTTGCCTTCTCTCTTCTTTCTCTTTGTTCGGCTCTTTCTCTAGCCATCTCTCGCCGTCGCGGTGGTCCGTTCGTGGCTTCGTCTCACCGGCGCTCGTGGCCTCTACTCCATCTCGCCGACGCTCGCGACCTCTGCTCCCTCGCCCTCCCTCTTCTCCACCCTCCATCAGTTTTCCGGACACACATCGACACGCATGTCAATAAAAGTTGACCGTTGACCGCGTGTCGAAAAATCCAACATGCATTGACCGTGACCGTGTCCGAGCGTGTCGATGTGTCCGACATGCTCCCACACGTGCGACACGGAAGCACGTGCTTCATAGCTTTCAACGATGCTGTCAAAGTTGGCGGGCAATAAAAATCCCGATTTGACGTGTTGTTGTGCATGAGAAGTTGTTGAGGAAACCGACCCCGTTGACTTGGCATTTACCCGGAAACTTTACAGGTGACCCTCAAGAAATTTCTAAAAATTAATTTCGGACTCCCAAAGTCCTTTTGACTTAGCAATGATCAGATCTCTCGGATCACATATGTGGTTTTATATAAAGAGGCCATGTTACTTCTATTTATGTGTGTGCCCTCGATCCTATCAAGTTAATTTATCAAAAGACATTTGTAAGAGTTTGAAGAATCATGTTCATCCATGAGCTTCTCTCGAGAGTTGTCGTGCTTGGGACCATCGTATTGTGTGCATACCGCATCCACATAGCAGAAGCTGATGATTCAATGACGAAGCCCGGATGTCGAAGCACTTGTGGAAAGCTCGCGATTCCATATCCCTTCAGTTCGAGTGACAGCGAATCCCACTGCGGCATTGGAAATTCCTCTTTTAGAGTTGATTGTGATGACTCTGCTAACCATCCAACGCCTTATTTGAATAATAGAACAGGTAACTTGGAAATACTCTCCATCTCTCTCGAGGATCACGAGATGCGGGTAGCTGTGTGGATCGGCCGAGACTGCTATAACTCTTCAGGGTATGACGCCACTTCAAGCAGCTTTCCCAGACTCACCCTCACAAAATTCCCCATATCCAACACCAAGAACAAGTTCATAGCTGTCGGTTGCGATACGTATGCGACCTTCACAGACCGCGAGGGCAATTTCGCCTTTGGATGTATGTCGATATGCAATAACATTTCTGAAGTGACTGATGGCTCGTGCTCAGGTATTGGTTGCTGCGAGACGAGCATACCTAGGGACTCGTTCGACTACAATATCTCCATTGATAGCTATAGAAACCATACAAAAGTCTTGGATTTCAACCTTTGCAGCTATGCTTTTGTTGCGGCGAACGGTTTCTACAACTTCAGCTCTGATGATCTTTCGGGACTAGAACATGAGAAGGCTCACTTGGTTCTCGACTGGGCAGTAGGGGACACAAATTGCGAGGTCGCCAAGAGCAGTGCGAACTACATGTGCACCGAGAATACCCGTTGTACCGATGCTGAAAATGGGGAGGGGTACAAGTGCACTTGTTTAGAAGGTTTCCATGGCAATCCGTATCTCACGAATGGCTGTCAAGGTATTTTCATATTGATATTCTTTACTTTGTCCTTACTATTATATTATCTGGGAAGACTAAACGTTACTCATTATTATCCCTTTCATTTCTTCTTAAGTTCATCACTTTGGATGTGTGTGTTTTTGTAGATATTGATGAATGTGCCGATCCAAATAAGAACCAGTGCAATGGAATTTGCCATAACTTCGATGGGAGTTATAATTGTTCATGCCCAAAGGGTTATCATGGCGATGGTAGGAAGGGTGGGCAAGGATGCACTGCTAATGCTAATCCATCACATTTGGAGCAGATACTTGCTGGTATGTTCTTTCATTTTACTTGGGTGTCTGTTTTAAATAGCACTATTTAAATCAGCTGATTTTGATGATGAACTGATCTCTCTGTCACAATAAAGAGAACTCAATACTCAACAGAAGGATTTCAAATAAATAATTAAAAAAGAAAGTACTTGAAGAAAGAAACTAAACCCATAGAAAGAGAGCTGGCTAGAAATAGAGAAAAAGAAAATGAAGAGAAAATGGTGACGTAGACGACCATATACCACGGTGGTTCCTGTTGCCGCCTTGGGAGTGCGACACCGCGGTGGTCGCACGACCTCAAATCTAGAGAGAGAGAGAGAGAGAGAGTCCCTCGACGATGTTCCCTGAGAGAAGCAACTGGAGTGGTCTCTTGAGAGCAGTAACCATCTCCCGGTGGTCACAAGCGGCGACACCAGGAGCATTTATGGCAGCACAGCTCAGATCGAAAAGGAACAATTCATTACTAATATCTTTTATTTTAATTTATTTGTGCAATCCAAGTATGGCCAGTTTCCTTGGTCCGGTGTAGTTGTCCAATATTTTACAAGGATCCATCCTATCCAAATTTCATCACCAAATGCCATGTAGAATAGTTCTCGTCTTGCAACGACCCCTAGATGGAGATTGCAAACACGGTGTCAAAATGAAATAGTTTGATTCTAAGAGATTGCTTATATATATCATAAAATATATACTTGTACATCCTGAATCAAAGACAAAAGGTTTAGGACTTTTTTGGCACTTTTCCCCCTGAAAAAGGGATAGGCTTTTCATATATACGATTACTTGAACTTCATTGACAACAGAAAATCGCTCACTGCCTTGAGATTTTTTAAAATTTAATTTGTCTCAAAAATAGCTTAGTTCCCTTTTGAACGAGGAAGCTGTATAATGTTGTCTAAAGAAAAGTTTTAAAATTTAAGCTTCCTCGTCATGGTGCATTTTAGACTTAACAATGGTTTTTATAAAGGAACTAGTTATGTCATGCAGGTGCTGGTGCGGGGACAATAGTGCTGCTATTCAGTGCAGGCTTTCTGTATCTGGGTATCAAGAATAGGAAACTCATCAGGCTCAAAGAACAGTACTTCAAACAAAATGGTGGCTTGCTTTTGCAGCAACAGTTACACGAACGTGACAGAACCACCAACACCACAAAAATCTTCAAAGCCGAAGAGCTAGAGAAGGCTACCAACAATTATGACGAGAGCAGAATAGTCGGCCGAGGTGGATACGGTACAGTTTACAAAGGATTGTTGCCAAATAACACGGTTGTTGCGATCAAGAAGTCCAAAATTGTGGACAAGACCCAAATCGAACAGTTCATCAATGAAGTCATAGTGCTTTCTCAGATTAATCATCGTAATGCGGTCAAGCTTTTGGGATGTTGTTTGGAGACGGAAGTGCCTTTGTTAGTGTATGAGTTCGTGAACAATGGAACTCTGTTTGACCACATTCACAATCGCATCAAGTCCTCCAAGATGCTTTGGGATACCCGATTGAGAATTGCTTCAGATTTGCTAGTGTCCTTTCATACTTGCACTCGGCAGCTTCCATTCCCATAATCCATCGTGACGTCAAGTCAACAAACATCCTTCTCGATGACAATTACGTTGCCAAAGTTTCTGACTTTGGAGCTTCAAGATTAGTCCCACTTGATCAAACTCAATTGTCCACTCTAGTTCAGGGGACATTGGGATACTTGGACCCTGAATACTTGCAAACAAACCAATTAACAGAAAAAAGCGATGTTTACAGCTTCGGGGTTGTGCTAGTCGAGTTGATAACTGGGAAGAAGGCACTTTCTTTTGATCGACCTGAAAAAGAGAGGGGCCTAGCAATGCATTTTCTCTTGTCATCAAAAAACAATCAATTGTTCCAAATTGTTGATCGAGTTATTGCAGATGAAGGGAACAACGAGCAAGTGAGGGAAGTTGCCAATGTTGCAAAGAGATGCTTGAGATTAAAAGGCGAGGAGAGGCCAACCATGAAGGAAGTGGCAATTGAATTGGAGGGACTCAAAGCGAATTCTAACCATCCATGGATGAGTACTGTCAATTTGAATGGAGAAGAGGTGATTCATTTGCTGGGAGGGACGACCGACCCCACCGTGTACGTGGACACTGCTGACACCATGAACACGGGGCCCTCGGATAGCATGAAGAACTATGTCATGTCACCAGTCAATAGTGGCAGATGAGAGCAACGATGAGTTGTTTCTTCTTCGTCAAGGGATTCTTAGGCGTTTAAGAGAACTCTTGATTACCAATTTACTGTAGTGAGCCCTCGTACTATAGGCATATTACTGTTGATGGCATACTAGTGGAGTTCCATTTTAGCTGCCGTGGTTGAGTCTTTATCTTTAATTTGGATCTAGAGTTCCTATACATTGTAATGGAGTCTTTGTTGTGATTCATAAGTGGAAATCTTATGGTTCTTTACATTATCAGGGCAGGATCATTTAGCAGGGACCCGAGAGCATTGGATCTAGTCGTGACCGAATGTAGAAACGGTTTCCTCCTTTTTTTTCTCCGAATGTTGTCATAAACTAGTCTGAATGGTAAGCGAGTGCAGATTTGAGTTTGCTCGAGTTTGTCCCACTTTGACAAAGATTTTTCTTGGCGGAAAAATATTGGGGACACGTTTTGAGTACCACGAGGAATTCTTGCATTCTAGTCCAAAAGCAAAACTGCCATAAACTGTGCTTGAATTACTGTTATGCCATCGCTGGGCCAGCGAAAAAAAAAGAAAGAAAAAAAAAATTATAAAAAGATTCTAATTTTTTTAAATGCAAAATTATTCATGTTAGTTCGGATCATGTTACGTAGGATAGCCAACGCCTACGTAAGCAATCACTGTTCAAATTAAAAAATTTGTAATTGAAATGCCATCCGTTAATAGATTTAAGATTTTTTTAGTAATATTCCCATTTTCAAATGACCTATTGAAAGAAATATTAGGATATTATAGAGACAAATTTCAAACAAATTTCAAAGGTTAATATACGTTGTTGTCTTTCAACTGGTGAAAGTAATTAACTAGTTAGCTTTTTTCATTAATCACTGTCATTTAACGAGAGTTACGGTGCAGTGTTATGTTAAAGGGTCTAGCGTTGGGCCATATTTGGCAATTAATTTTGGAAGTATTATTTTCTAGTTGCCATTATGAGTCCAACTGGCCTGATGTAAGATATGTGGCCACAAAAGCACTGTCAATAATTCAGCGTAACAGTACCATGTGGCTCTAAAATAAAGCATGAGGATATTTACACATGAAGAATGTTATGGTAGTCAGGTACGTGATTATGTTGCCTTTTATAAATTATGATGTTTTAGCAACAATATAGAATGGGACAAACCTTGGAATTCTAATCTAATTAATACTAAGCGGAATTACATTGTTTTTTTAACTCACAGGACGGAAACCGGATGGACATGTCGTGTCCAAGGAAATGATTTATTGGTCAAAGTAAACCGTCACTTTCCATATAGTGACCACAATGTTTTCTTCGCATTTCTCGTTTAAAAGAATAACCTTACCTTAATTAATTGATGAGAATCTTAAAAACAAGAAAAAAGAAGAAAGTACCTAACACATTATCTAATGAAGGAGTCTAACTACATGAACACATAGCAAGGATCGATTCATTCGAAGATGCCATTTATTTTTACATCACTGAAGATTAAACTGAACTATCAATACTGAAATTTAATCCATACTTACAATAGGATTTATCTACATAGGACAATAAGGATAAGAACCATATAAGTCTCTCCTATTTGAATGAGACCTTTTTCTATAGTTTCTAAAGTGCTCATTAGAAGCATGAGCTGACAATCCATGGTACAACCCTTTAACAAAGATGTGGGTTGGCTCTTTCATCTATTGAATGAATGAAACATGAGTTCAAACACGAACATTTATTAGGTATGGTTAATATATTGTTTGCATCATAGAATATGTATGTACCCATTTCAATATATGTATGTGTAAATTGTTCTTCTTGTTCAAATATGAGAGTCAATTTCTCAGACATATCATGTTGTGTAATATATTTAACAATGTATTATGTTCGGACTATTAAATTGTGGTTTCACATTTAGATTGGAAGAAAATGTGATACGGCAATATCGCAATAGAGCCAGACACCAATTTGATGATCAGTGAACATTAGGTACTTTTTTTTTTTTTTTTTTTGGAACTTGTGAACGTGGGATTCATTGTGTTATCAGCCAAGAACTCCACCTTATTGATCATAGATGAATTTCATCTCAATTATTACTAATGGTCAAGTTATTTTAGGCAAAATTATGAATTAGCTTTTTTGCAAAGAATATGATAATCATACTTTTAGAAAAATGTGAAAACTCTCTTTCTTTATTTTGATTCACTTTTCTTGATTTCTTGTAAACCGGAAGAGAAAGACATCCAGTTAAAAAAAAAAAAAAAAAATGAATGTTCACTTTTGGAATTGCTCGGATGTAGAGTTTACCAAGAAGTCTCTGTCTTAAAAAAAAGGAAAAAAAAAGGGACAGGTCTTCTGCTTTCCCCATCAACTTCTTGCGTTAATCAACGCCCCAAAATTTGACCCAAAAGACGCCCAAAAGAAAAAAATTCCATGGACATATTTCACATCCCCGAATACACGTAGTATCAAAGATCGATTGGGAAAGGAGAAGACCATAATTTTTCTTTCTCACGGGAGGGAGAGACATCTTCTTAAACTCTAGAATCCTAGATTAATCTTTCAGTGATCATTTGAAAAGTAAGAGACGCTTATCTCGAGACAAGGAGTACTCTAGTCGCTGGCTAAAAATTGCTTATTCTTCTCAATGGGTGGCCACAGAAGATTCAAGAAAAATATGTCAGAGAGATCATGCATTTGGAAAACGTAACGTGCGCTTTACCAACAAGACTTCGTCACACGAAAAATTGTCTTCGAATCGTCTCCTGCAAGTGGCAATAACTACACTTCCTTGACCAAAAACACCGTAATATATATTTTTTTAAAAAAATCTTACTTCTCCTTATGTACCCCCGAACCCAACGAATTAATCCATCAAAAAAACGAAAATGAAGGGAATTGAAGGAAGAACTGTCACACCCCGAATCCTAAAGGAATGGGGTCACACGGCCGTCCTTCCATCTAAAGGACGCAATCTCAAATCACCTAAAGTCCAACTCCCAAAAGGCCCCACGATGACGCTCTCGCTCTAACAGCAGCTAATTAAGGGACCTGAAAAACATGATAAGAAGACAGAAATGAGTTACCACGGCCCAATGAGTGATACATTTCTTCTAATGGATCGAGCAATCACTATGCACATCTATTCATTTTTGCTAAATCTAGAAATTTAGCAAACCTTAATGACCAAAATGCAATATTTCTTACTTTAACATAATATGTTCAAAGAAGGAATATTTAAGATAATAACAAGCAAACATCAAAAGTCCAATCCATTGGTCATCTCATAAAAATACACGTCAATAGTCCATTACATTGACCAATCTCTTAAAAACACATGTCAATGGTTTATTCCATTAGTTAATCCCATACCATGCATCAATGGTCTATCCCATTGATCCATTTCATATAAATCCACATATCGATAGTACATCCATCGATCAATCTTTTACTCAATACCAAACCATGGTCATGCATAACACCCGTGACAAGGTGACCAAGATTCCTCTCTTAGTTAAGTCTCCACATATTATTAGCTAATGGCTCGACCCACAAGGATATCCTAGAGTAATATGCATATACCCATAAGCCCCTCATCGGGCTCACAGTGATATTAAGCATCAATACCAATCCACAACAACCTCCACAATTCACAAAGTCAAAACAAAATATATATCATATATTGATTTCACAAATCAAAATACAGAATCTTTTTGCAACCCGGCTCATTTACCAGAAATACTTTTTGTAAGAGCTCAGACCCGGTGGTGGTGGGGAAGTGGTACTGCCCGTTCATGTTCATCAAGGACGGGGAGGTCGGGGACCAGATCAAGACTTCAGCATTCTACGAGATGACGTTGCAACAGAGGTGGGAACAGGTCCATGCCTGTGACAATTTAGCCAATGAAGACAATGCTGTGAAAGCGGATGTGGTTGTTCAGGAGGAGGCCATCACAGTGTTTGGTGAGGAAGCTGGGGAGGGCAATGTGAGTGATGGAGTGATGTGGTTTAGGAGTAGGACAGGAGGGATAGGACTGAGCATGGCGATTGTGGAGAGCATGAGGTAGGAGGAAGAGAGAGTGGGCTGGGTGAAGGAGGGAGAGAAGAGTGTCAGGGTGAAGAGAATGGAGGAGTTCATCAAGAGCGGGTAGAGTGAGAACTGGAAGAGGTTTGGCTGTTATGTGTTGGTGGAGAGTTTTGTGCTGAAGAATAGGATGGATGGGACTCGGCACACTCACCAAGTGTTGGCTTACGACTTCTTGCACACTCACCAAGTGAGAAGTTCTCATCAATGTTCTGTTTTTTGTTGGTTTAATCTTTGCTGTTTCTGTGACTGGTGTCCATGAAAGTCTAGCTAAGTTCTTATGCAACACATGATTGGTTTGCACTTGTCTGTTCAAGTGTTGTTCATCCGTCTATTGAGCAGTTTTGTATTGGGTTTCACTGTTGTCCATATCCATCCATGAAGAGCAGTCAGTGAAGAAATGAAAGAAAGTTAGGATAAGAATTCTGGGTTAAAGGTGAGATGATAGAACATTTTAGTTGAATTTCCAGTATGCTTTCTTGAAAGACTAGAGGTACCGTATAAAATCCACTTCAAAGTGTTGCATATACTTCTTTTTCTTTTTCTTTTTAGATTTTTTGTTTATGCAAGTGACTCCGACATAGAATAATTTGTGTGTAGTTGGCGAGATTCAAATGAGACTCCTTATTTTTTAGCTAAAAAACCTTCAAACACTCCAACCAATCGCGTCAACCGTGAAAGTTGTACATACTTTTCATGAATACCTTAAACCAAAGAGCTACAGTTTCTAGGGTGCAATGGCCAAATAATTGAGTGAGTGTGCAAGCTAGAAGCATGAGTTAAGTAAAACCAAAAGGCCAACAATGACATACGTTACTTGTGAATGACATTCCACTAGCGTTAGATCATAAAAAGAAAAGTATATAGTATAAGTTTGCAAAGGACTTTAGATATGAGATTGAGTAGTTGCACCTTCTAACATTTTCCCTTTAATGCTCGAGACTTGACCAATGACCGCCAAATTTGTTTTTGTAGAAGTGCCCTTGGACTAGCTACACAAGTGCATGAGCCATAAGACCATTAAAATACCTTAAATGAGCTTGGGCCTTGACTAAACCCATCAAATGGGTGGATGGGGTCAAATTTGGGTCAAATAAAAAATGCTCCAATATAGATTGACCATTTAACTTGTTTCAATTTATTTTTATGTAATACAAATTTAGTGACCCGTACCCAACCCGATCCATATCAAATCCTTATTATTAAGGTACTTCTATATTTAACTTAATTTATGAAAATTCATACTTAAATTGAGGTAAGAGCGCGATGTGAGCGAGCTAGAGAGTGTGTGAAGAGAGTCATAAAATTAGGTTAGATCTAAGTAACTCATGGACCCATTTAACACCTATTTTATTTTGCGTTTTACCATTCTAAAACTATTTATAACCTATTTATGGAATATAACCAACTTATATAACTACCCACCCCATTAAATATAGGTAAAGAAATGGAGCCATTCTTAATTACCGTTAGATGAAGATGAGAAATGCAAATCCCGCCTTTAGCCATCACTTGCCACCCGACCCACTCCATTGGCAAGTAGATCGAGCAAACCACTAAGAGTTTTAAGCGAGTATGCAAGAAGGACACACCTGTTTAGGATTTTTTTAGGAAAACAACCACCAAAAAAAAAAAAAAAAAACCAGACTAAGCTTCATGATTTTTTTTCAAACATTAAAATTCCCAAACTGTGCCAATCATGAATACCCTAAATTTTTCCTTGTGACGTAAAATGTTCCAAGCTTGAATTTATGTGACATATTGTCTCGACCTTCCCGAATTTTTTTTTAAGGTGAATTATTCGAAAGGGTTAATGGATTACTAAGTCCGAAGACTTGGCACGGACCCTCCCAAGTCCTACCAATCGCGACTTGATAGAAATTAATTCATTTAAACATGCAATTACAATTTGGAGCCGCCACTAACCAATTAAGGCTGGTTGGAAACCCAAGTAAAATATGGGAGAATACTTTACTATTGCAAACCAGAGATTCAATAGGTCCGAGGACATGATTACGCTAGATTAGTCTAACGCCCTTTTGGTACCTTTTATTTTAATTTTAAAAATACTTTGCAGGCAATGTTAATTAATTTTAACCTAAGCTACTAACATGCAAATGGTGGTCATGCAGGTGCACAATCAATAAAATTACATTCAATGAAAAATGCTAATAAAAATGCATGCCCTAAACGTGATTTCTAAATGACATGACATCTAATTAAATGTAATCTTAATTTAAATTTGATATGCATGAATTTTACTTTAATGATATGTGAGATGCAATTCATATGGCATAACTTAAACTATCATTATATGTATGCAATTTAATTTATATAATCCTAAATATGCATGTGTTTCATGACATGGGATGAATGACATAATAATTCTATATGCATGTTCTTTTTGTGATTTTTTTTTAATGATTTTTTTTTACACTATGCAACCTATATTAAACAATGATGATATGAAATTGGATTAATTATGAACTAACCTATTAATTAACCAAATAAAAGACTTTTGTGTTTTCTTTTTTTTTATTTGAAATGACCTAGTAATTTTTATTAAAAGAAAGTAACATAATGATGCAATGCTAATTTTTTGGCATTTTTTATATTTTTTTATATTTTTTTTAAAAGGAAAATACTGCATAATGAGAGTGTTAAAACATTAACTTATAACCCACTAATTAAAACACAACATGTGATGTGCACATTATGAAATCTACATAACCTAAATAACATTTTTTTTTGTTTTATTAAAGGAAAATCAACCTAATTCTACGTGAATCTTAGAAAAAAAACTAAAATGCGAAGCTTTAAATATGAAATGTGTATAAACCTAAATATCTAATATGATGCATGATATGTGATGAGTAAATAATAACACGCTAAAATAAAAATCCATCCATGTAAATCAATGGCATTTTAATATGAATCAAGGATGCAAAAAAAATTCATGAATTTCGCCATAAAAAGTCGAAATAATAAAAATCTAACCCAACGTCTCGCGAGTCATATTTTTTATTATCATAACTTAATATGATAAATTTTCTAATGATAAAATTAAATCAAAACAAATCAAGTTAGAATATATTATAAGTAAATAAAAAAGAAACTATGAAACCAAATACTTAAGAATTTACCTAATCTAACTCTCGGTAGACTTGAAGAAATGGCGAGGAAGCAGTAATGGCTGAACTGCGATGGTGGCTCGCCAAGGGTGAGAGGTCCTGGTGACCGGAGCTGAGGTGGCCGGAGTAGCACCGGCGGAGAGCTGCAAGCAGAGACGAGACAGGGACAACAGCAGCGTCGTCGGAGCGGAAGGGCTCGTGGGTCGCCGGCTCCAGGGAAGCTGCAGTGACGGCCAGCACGGGGAAGAGGCAGCAGGAGGGTCGCGGGCCGGTGTGAGGCGGTGCTGGTGAAGTGAGGCGCGGCAGGTGCCACGGACGGGCGGAGGCGCGGCTTGCTGAACGGCGAGGGTGCGGAATCGCGGTGGCGCGGGCCAATGGCGGAGCTCGGTTACGAGCGTCGTTGAGGGCAGGCGGATGGAAGCAGCAACGTCGGGTTGCAGCAGCGTCGCGGCGAAACCGGTGCGGTAGGGCGAGCTTGCGGGCCGCTCCGGCGTTCGGGGATGAGGCTGGTACAGAGGCGGGGCGGCGCACGGTGGTTGCGAGCAGCAGGTCGCGGCTGGCTTCGGGGCGGCGAGCGACGCTGGTCGGCGGGACGTCGGGCGGCGCGGCGGTCACGGCTGGATTCGGGGCGGCGAGCGACGCGGGTCGGCAGGAAGTCGGGCGGCGCGGCGGTCGCGGGACGCTGAGACGTGCAGCGGCGGAGGTCCGGATGACCGGTTGAGCGGATGCGAACGGGGGAGGCTCCGGAGAAGATGAACAGTAAACTTTTTTTCTCTTTTTTTTTTCCTTTTCTCTCTCTCCTGTCACTCTCACGTCTTCTCCTCCTGCTCTCTTTTCCCTCGGACCTCTTTTCCTTCTGCCACAAATCAGCAAAAGGAAACAAGAAAACTCCCTTTTTCTGACTTCCCATTTCCAAAGACACGAACCCTTTCTCTCCTCTCTTTTCACCTTTTTTTGACTGTTTCTCCTCTTTTTCAGTTTTTCCTTTTTTCTTCGACCCTTAAACCGAAGCCTCGACTTCTCTTTTTATAGAAGAAAAACTTGAAATGGTTAAAGATCCGGCGATATTCACTCAACCTCTTCAACAAAAAAATGGCTCCAAAGTCCGGCCATTGAATTATTTTGAATTCAAAATTTTTCTTTTCAAAATTTTCCTCTGACCTCTTTTCCTTCTACAATTAAATGCTATATTATTATTTTCTAAAAATAAATTAAATTTTAAAATAGGTGTCAACACATATTTATTCTCCATTAAAATTGTGTTAGATGATTTTTCAAACAAAACAATATTTTTTTTATTCCACTTGAGCCATGTGGGCATAATGTCAATGATGTTTGTCTCATGGTGTTTATATAGACAGATTTTCAATGGGTCAACGGTCCCGGGTTGGGTCAACGGATCAGTTCGGGTTCGGTCACTGACATCATCGTGACGTTAGCAAAGTGCGTGCGTCACATGCGAGAGCCGCGCCCCGTGCGTGGGGACGCGTGAAGGCGCGTGAGGCTCATCTTCGATGCCCAGACGGCGCGTGGCCGCGCATGGGGGCGCGTGCGGCCTCCTTCGGCGACGTGCCGCCCATGGTTCTACTCGTCTCAACGAGCCCGGTCCAAATATATAATTTTATTTTATTTTTATTGAACGAAAAATCTCAAAAATCTCATATTATGGCAAAATCCTATTCGTTCGAGTTCTAGGGTTATATTGCGTGCATAATCTTAAGATCACCCTCTCTATGATCTCGTCCACTTTAATTCCTTTAAATACATAAATTAAATGATGTTGAAGAGCATGATAATATCGCGTGCATAATCTTAAGATCGAGGATTTCACTCAATGCGAATACTGAAGGAGGGTGAAGTCATGTAGAAGCAAATGTAGAATCGCATTGAGTGAAATCCTCGATGTTAAGATTATGCGCATAACATTATCATGCTCTTCAACATCGTTTAATTTCTGAAACAAATATTGTTTAATTTCTTATATGGGTCAAGTGTGACTACGTTGGCTTTAAAACAAATATTGACATAATTATACTGAACAAACCAACAACAAGATGTAAGTCGAGCGTGCATAAAGGACAGGCTTGTTTAGAACGACTTTTGTTACATTAGCGGTGGATCCAGCATTAACCCTAATTTTAGTTAACTTTTGAAAAGTTTCACAAATTGATATTTGTATTCGCATTCATAAATATCATTTTCATAGATTTTTGCAAAAACTAAATGAAAATCTGCGCAAACTGATACCGAACTCCATTATCCCCGGCCGACCGCAATACAAAGCTCCGTCGGACAATAAAAACAAATTCCGTACTTGTCGTGAAAAGAAACAAAAAGATTTTAAGCCATTTCCTAAAGGATGTGCATAACTTTCATTCTTGTACAGACCAGTCGATCAGGATCGGTAATGGCTGCTGAACTGCTTGTCCAAGACTTTTGGACCGGTGAGAATCACTAGAGAACATAGATTTTCCTCTGGGCTCTCATCGTATTCGTTCCTTCCCATGCAAAAACAAAATGAGGCCGTGAACAGAAAGGAATCGTAAATGTTCTTGGAATTTTCGAAGACCGCCAAGGATGAGAGAAGGAGCACATGACAATATGATTCGCTTGCTTGCTGGCCAAAACGTCCAATCAATTTTGCGTGCTCAACGGAGCTGATCACAACCGACCACGGATCTGAGAGAGAAATACCTGCCCACCTTCTTTTAAATCATCGCTTCAAGAAACTAATGTTTCTGGCGCAAATGAACAAATCTTCGACATTTCAAGATTAGGTAGTAAAATACCGAAGCTCTTTTTCTTTTTTTGAAGACGTACGCAATGCGGCCTCGGTCCATGTACCACCTGCGGAACCGCCCCGAGGCCCTCGTGGAGTTTACGCCAGGGGTGCAGGGCAATGGATACCTGGTGATTGACGGCGAGGACGTCACTGCTGCTGCTTCGGGCTGGGCAAGGAGAGGCGGCTCTACGAATTCCCCTTCCCTCAGAACAAGGACCTCACCATCCGGTACCCACACGAGAGCACAAAGGGTCTACAAATATGAGGTGTTGATGATCCCAGTCGTCGATCTGCCCTTGTCCTGCAATCAGTACGGGAAGCATAAAGGGTATGCTCTTTCTAAGTACTTTGCATAGTTTCACTTCCTCGTTCTGGTCTTGAGTTAGGTGATGAATGTGTTGATGTCTGCAAATAAGACAAGGGGATATTATCTGATGGATGATGTGGGGATGTGAAAAAATCTATGCAAGAACCAGCTTTTATTGCAATAGTTGAAGTTACAGCTTATCACGTCAAGCAAATAGGTTTTAGTAAAAGTTCAGCTGCTTTTTGTTGAATTTTGCCAAAACGTGCTACAAATGTAACTCACAAAATATTACTCTAATTATTACGACATTTTTGTCGCACCACATACAATCTCGGAGCAAACTAGCTCCCACAATACTCAAGAGTACAAAGACTCCCACAATTTTCCCTTTCTCACTCTCACGGACGGACTGCCTTCTTTTCTCTCTAAATTTCTTCTTTACTCAACTTGTGGAACCTCTCTACTTTCTTCTCATCTCTCTTCTCACGCCACACGCGCACACCACACAAAACACTCTCACACCACTCTCTGCATCTTACTCTACTTCACAAGAACCTTACACTCTACCACTCAACTCACATGCACATGGAGCACTAGCTCCTATTTATAAGCTGCAAATGTCGGTGCATTAACCACCCCGCCTTCCTTCTACACACTTCTCTTATTATTTTATATAGCAACTTGCCAACTTGCCAACTTGCATGTAGCTCTAGTCAAAGAAAGGGACTGAAGCATTCTAGATAAGAGAGAAGGCTGGACCTGTCAGGAAGGATAGAAATCTAGAGAGAGGGAGAAGGAAAAATCCAGAATAGAGAGAGGCGGTGCTCTCTAACACTTTTTGCATGATTTAGTTTATGGCATTCCTCAAAAAGTCTAAATCGTTCTATTTTGAATTGCCATGTAGGAAAGCGCATGCTAATTCGAAGGAAGATGAAGGCACCTGCTTGTGCTTCGGCCACAATGGAGACAAGAAACCTAGCCCGTTGAATCCCAAAGACGTATACCAGCAGTTCGTGATCTACCACAACGAGACTGAGCACGGGTTCCAGTCGAGCGGCTTCAACCCGAGGTCCGTTGTCCCGGATGGGTGCCCTCCGAGATTCTTGACAGGGAAAGGCTGGGCCATTTATGGCATAAAGCCCAAGAACTTCTCCTTAGACGATGATGCACCGGGAGTCAACGATTCGCAGAGGTCTAAGCTCCCGAGCCTTGACTTCCCTATCGACAGGAAGAGCTCGGACCCGGTGGAGGTGGGAAAGTGGTACTGCCCGTTCATGTTCATCAAGGACAAGAAGGTCGGGAACCAGATTAAGACTTGAGCGTTCTATGAGATGACGCTGCAACAGAGGTGGGAACAGGTCCATGCCTGTGACAATTATGCCAATGAAGGCAATGCTGGGGAAGTGGATGTGGTTGTTCGGAAGGAGGCCATCACAGTGATTGGTGAGGAAGCCGAGGAGAGCGATGAGAGCAATGAGAGCAATGTGGTTTAGGAGTAGGACCGGAGGAGTGATAGGACTGAGCATGACAATTGTGGAGAAGATGAGGCGGGAGGAAGAGAGAGTGGGTTGGGTGAAGGAGGGAGAGAAGAGAGTGAGGCTGAAGAGAGTGGAGGAGTTCATCAAGAGTGGGTTGAGCGGTTGGAAGAGGTTTGGTTGTTATGCATTGGGGGAGATGTGCTGAAGAGAAAGGGTGGGACTTTGGTGTTGGCTTATGACTTCATGCACGCTCACCAAGTGAGAAGCAAATGGGAGTAGTGACAGATTTCTTCATCAGTCTTCTGTTTTTTGTTGGCTTTATCTTTTGCTGTTTCTGTGACTGGTGTCCATGAAAGTCTAGCTAAGTTCTTATGCAAGACATGCTTTGGTTTGTACTCGTTCCTTCAAGTGTGGTTCATTCGTCTATGCTGTAAAACATATTACCGTCGTTATTCCTACCGTTATAAAGCAAGGAGTGAGATTTTTTGTATTAGCTTTCAGCTTTTGTTGTTACCCATGTCCATCCGTCAAGAATTGTCGATGGAGAAATGTAAGTTAGAAATAAGGGTGAGAATTTCAGTTTCTGAGGCGATACGAGTTGACATTCAGATGAATTTCAAGAATGCTTTCTTAAAAGACTAAAGATTCGGCCACCGCACACCATATACAATCCACTTGAAATTGTTTTGTATCCACTTGAAATTGTTGTACACACACATTTCAGGGGCACAGGTGTAGAAACATGACTATTTAGAAACTAATGCAACACTTTGGAAGCACCACGAACGGATTAAATTCGAATATTTGGCATATGTAAGTCGTCCTAATGCAAAGCAATTTGTAAGAGAAAAGAACACTTGAAATGTCATAACTTAGCTTGGGGAATACTTAAGTGCCAAAAATTATAAAAGTGACATTTAAGTGGTAAAATCAGAGTAAAATTGATCAATTAAGTATTAACGGCGAGAAAATTCAACAAAAAAGCTGACATAGAAATTTTTTGACGAGACAAGTGAAAAACGACATCGTTTTGCATGCTGACATAGCTAAACAAGTGCAAAAATAACATTGTCTTGCTGACATGGCTTAATAATTAATATAAATATTAATTAAATTAAATTTAAAACTAAATTTAATTATATATTTATTAAAAAAAGGAAAAAAACTAAAATTGCAGGCGGCTGAGGGCTAAACCCTCGCCGCAACCCCATGGAGCCACTTGTGGGGAGGTGGCAACAACTAAAAGGGCTCAGCCCTCCCTTCTGTCTCCTCCTCCTTTTTTTTTTTTTTTTTTTTATTTTTTTGTAAATATAAATATTCTAGTTTAATTAATATTTATATTGAAATTAAAAAAAAAACAAAACAAAACGGCGTCGTTTTGGTTTTTCGTCACTAACTCAGCCCTCCGGCGTGTCTTGTAAGTGAGTTATATTATTAAAAATTATCACGTAAAATTTTTGCCCATTACATGTCACTTTCGTAACTTTTGGTATTTAAATATCTCCTCATGTCAAGTTTTGGCGTTTCAGTTGTTCGGCACTCTAATTTGCAAATATTTGGTGGGATTCGGAGGGAGAACCTCCAATTTTTTATGTAGAAGCTAACACCACAACCAATAACATCGACACAAGAATTGTTGTACAGACTCTCCATCCATGCTTCGAAACAAGAACCTATAGTTTCTAGGACGCAATGGCCAAACATTTGAGGAAGTGCGTACACTAGAAGCATCGCTAAATAAGCCAAAAAGCAAGCAATGACCTACATTATTAGTGAATGAAATTCTAATCATATTAGATTATTAAATGAATAGGCGTGAGAGTATAACCTTTTTTTGCAGCCAAAAAAAAATTCACTCTTAGGAAAAAAATTAGACAAACGTCTCTTTTTGTTGTTGTCAAGAAGATCTTGGCGTCTCCGTAAAATGAAAAAAAGGAATCATTTCAAGATTTGCCCTAATTTTGTATTAGATGTGATTCTTAGACGCAATTGAATATTTTAACTTGCATGATTCATGTAATTACGTCATTTCATCATTAATGAACTTAATCAACTATTCACATAAAGACTTCCAATCTTCATTATTAGTGCTTTCTCGAAAAATGACCTCTCATAAAGATTTTGATGCGTAGGCACATATTTGTACTAAATGGTAACATCCAGACGAAATCTATTGGAACAAAGCGAAAAAATCAATGAAAAAATATTGGGTGGTCCGAGAGGGTCACATCAGCATGGTCCTCGATCACTCACGCGACGCCACGTGAAAGTGGGGCCCCTTGCTATCTTCTGCAATTTTCCCAATCTCCTCTCCCTAGCCTTCTTCCTATCCTCTCCTAGCCTGCACATTCTCTCTCATTGCATTTATTACGAAGGAAAGAGAAGCAAAGCGTTACGTTTCTCTCCATGAAAGAGAATTACAATTTCTTTCCCCCGACGGAGGTTTCAAAATTTTGAATCTCAAAATCTCTCTACGCTCGTCCCGCCGCTCGCTTCTCTCTTCGGCCTCTCCCTCCTTCGATCTTCCCCTGCCCAGCGCTGCCCCTCCGTGGATCACGCTCATAGCCGTGCTGTTCGAGAACTCGAACCCCTCGAAGTTGGTGTTCCGGAGGACGGCCTCCCCAACCGGCGACGCGGTCGAGGGAGCTGAGAAGGAGGCCGCAGTGGAGTAGTCAAGGGACTTGACGTCAACGCGGCGAAGCCTGAGCTCGGGGCTCTTGACGCAGACGGTGAGGGCGAACCCGAGGAAGGCGGCGCGGAGGATGACGATCGGGGCGAGGGCGTAGACGAAGCACTTGCAGCTGCTGCGCCTCTGGTTGTGGTGAGGCGACGGCTTGGCGAAGTGGGCGAGCTCCACGTTGTTGCTCCGGAGGCGGGGTCTGGAGGGCACGATTGGGCTGGTCGGATCTTCTTTAGGCATTGCGAAAGTCGGAGTTCAAGTGAATGCGAGAGAGCACGGGTCACTCGCTGAGAGAGGATGTTCTTGAGAGGTTGTTCTTGATGGTGGTGCTTTCGCTTTTCTTCTTGGGTTTGCGGGATGATTGTCATCATGTTCATACGATTGAGGAAATCATGAATAGAGAGCTTTTTAAGGCATATAATACTATATCTGGTCTATCTTCCTCTCTAAATCTTTTTCCTGCTGCTTCTCGTTCTTTTTAAACCTATATCTGGGAGAGCAGATTGGATCATATTTGTCTCCAGAGATCATTTCAGGTCAATTTCGCTCAAGGATTAATCTTTATAAATAGAGGAGCTGTCCAGATTGATGCAGATAAATGGGCAATGATCTGAGAATCTTTGATCTTGCACTTTTCTAAAACAAAACAAAGCCAGAATGGAATTCGGAAAATCATGACAAAGAAGGGAAATTGCTTTTGGTGCGGTTCTCAATCCTGACGATATTCACAGCACCCCAGAAGAACAGATATTCACTTGTCACTTTTAACAGTTTCTTTCTCTCTCTTGCAAAAACACTTAGATGGAGTGACAGGAAAATGGTCGTTTTGTAAATTGACCACTTGCTAGTCAGAATTCGGTTCGTCATCACCCCAAATATCTAACTGGGACACGCGAAAGAAGACATAAGAGAGACAGAATATGCCAAGAAATCATCAGATAAGGCCTCGAGATTTCTTCAGACGATGAAAATTAGCTTTCACCGAGTACAGTGAATGAACTTAGGCAAGCATAACCTAGCAAACTATCATTCTAGTTCGCAAAACAAGGATCTTGGCGTCTCCGTAAAATGAAAAAGAGGAATTTCAAGTTTTGCTTTAATTTTGGATTAGATGTGATTCTTAGACGCAATTGAATATTTCAACTTCCATGATCCATGTAATTACGTCATTTCATCATTAATGAACTTAATCAGCTATTCATATAAAGGACTTCCAATCTTCATTATTAGTGTTTTCTCGAAAAACGACCTCTCTTAAAGATTTTGACGCGTGGGCACATATTTGTACTAAATGGTAACATCTGGACGAAATCTATGGGAACAAAGCGAAATCGATAGGGTTGTTGAATTTTCCTTCCCCTTGTACGACTTTTCTTCTCCTTTTTGACCAATTAATGGCGTCATCAACAGTCGATCAGGATCAGAATGGTTGCTGAACTGCTTGTCCAAGACTTTGGCCCGGTGAGATTCACTAGAGAAAACATAGATTCATCGTCGGATTCGTTCCTTTTCGTGCAAATCCAAAAAGGCGATGAACATAAACTGATGGAAAATGTACTTGGAATTTTCAAGGACCAGCGCGTGACAATAACAGAAAGAGACAAATCAAAGAAGACTGAGTCGGCACGCGACGATACATGATTCGCTTGCTTGCCGACCAAAAATATCCAGTCAATTTCGCGGGTTCAACCGAGAAAAATATCTGCTCACCTTCTTAAATAGGGGCATCACTTCAAGAAACTCATGTTTCTCACGCAAATGAACAGATCTCCGACATTTCAAGACTAGGTAGTAAAATCAGAAGTTCTTCTTTTTCTTTTGTTGAAGATGTATGTGACGCGGCCTCTGTCCATGTTCCGGCAGCGTCCCGAGGCCCTCTCGGAGGCTCCGCCGGCGGGGCCTGGCTCTGGATACCTGGTGATCCAGGACGAGGAAGCCCACAACTTCTGCTGCTTCGGGTTGTGCAAGGACAGCCAGCTCTACGACTTCCCCTTCCCTCAGAACAAGGACCTCACGGTAGAGTACAGTGATGGTGAAAACACAGACAGTGATGAGGTGTTCATGATCCCAGTCGTCGGCCAGCCCTTGTCCTCCAATCAATACTATGCGATTCGGCGCCGCGGGAAGCACAAAGGGTATGATCTCTCTAAGTACTTTGAATAGTTTCACTTCTCGTCTGTTCTTGAATTAGGCGATGAATATACTGATATTTAAAAATAGGACAGAGGAATATCACTGGATGGATGATGTGGGGTCGTGAAAAAATCTCTGCAAGAACTCACTTTTGTTCCGGTGGTTGACATTACATCTTATCAAGTCACTTAGGAAATAGGTTTAAGTAGAAGTTTCGCTACTTAGATTTGTTCATTTCACGAAAAATACAATATTTTTGAAAAATATTTTTTAAAAGTTATTTTTAGGATAATATCATTATTTTCTGGTGCTCGTGTTTTTCTATGCGTTTTTTTTTTTCAATAATTTTATTATTATTTTATTTCTTAAAAATCAATTAAAAATTATTTTTTTAAAATCGATTTTTATATTTTTAAAACAAATTGATTCTTTTAATTATTTTTTAATTTTCTTTTCTTTTTGTCTTTTTCGTTTCTTTCTTTTTATCTTCTTGCCGGTGATGGCTAACAATCAACCAAATGCCAACTTCCGTTGGCTTGCCAATTTGGGGAGCGACGAGCTCAAGCTTGCCGTAGGCTCACCGATCTGGCTAGCAACAAGTACTGAGCGGCATGCCTCAAGCTCACCGCTCGCTAGTGGTTTCTCGATCTAGCAAGCTCAAGGTTGGTGAGCTAGGCGAGGCCTAAGGCCGGCGACGGCGAGCTCAAGGCTCTCCTATGGTTAGTCGCCGGTCGTAGCTGTGTTGACCGATGACCGGCCAAAGAAGAAAGTGAAAAAAAACAAAGGAAAAAGAAAAAATATAAATAATAATTTAAAATTCGAATTATTAAAAAAGAAAACAAGAAAGACAGAGGTTAGTAGGTATGAAACAGGAGAGATGAGCAAGGGAAATGTTTACCCAATTTCAAAAGAGAAAAAAAAGAATTCCGTCTTTTAGAAGATTTTTTTTCCTTGATGAAAAATATTTTTAATAACTAATTCATTTTTCATGAAAAGAATACCAGAAAATTCAGAAAATATTTTCTTGAAAGTCATTTTCTGCAAAAATGAACAAGGGTTAATGCATGATTTATATTCCCGACGCTTCTCAGAATGTCTAAATCATTCTATCTGGAATGGTGTGTAGGGAAGCGCATGCTAATTCGACGGAAGAAGACAAGGGCACATGCTTGTGCTTCCGATACGTTCGAGACAAGAAAACGAGCCCTTTGGATCCCGAAGACATATACCAGCAATTCGTGATTTACCGGCGTGAGACTATGTGCGGGTTCGGCGGCTTCCATGCAAAGTCCGTCGCCCCAGATGGGCACCCTCCAAGTTTCCTGAAGAGGAAAGGCTGGACCCTCTATGGCAAAACGCCCAAGTACTTCTCCTTGGATGACGATGCGCCAGGAGTCAACGACTCTCAGAGGTCAAAGCTCCCGAGCCTTGACTTCTCGATCGACAGGAAGAGCTCGGACCCAGTGGTGGTGGGGAAGTGGTACTGCCCGTTCATGTTCATCAAGGATGGGGAGGTCGGGGACCAGATCAAGACGTCGGCATTCTACGAGATGACGCTGCAACAGAGATGGGAACAGGTCCATGTGTGTGAGAATCATGCCAGTGAAGGCAACGCTGTGGATGTGGATGTGGTTGTTCAGAAGGAGGCCATCACAGTGTTTGGTGAGGAAGCTGGGGAGGGCAATGTGAGGGATGGAGTGATGTGGTTTAGGAGTAGGACAGGAGGGATAGGACTGAGCATGGCGATCGTGGAGAGGATGAGGTGGGAGGAAGAGAGAGTGGGTTGGGTGAAGGAGGGAGAGAAGAGAGTCAGGGTGAAGAGAATGGAGAAGTTCATCAAGAGCGGGTTGAGCGAGAATTGGAAGAGGTTTGGCTGTTATGTGTTGGTGGAGAGTTTTGTGCTGAAGAAGAGGATGGATGGGACTCCGCACACTCACCAAGTGTTGGCTTACGACTTCTTGCACACTCACCAAGTGAGGAGCAAATGGGAGTGACGGATTTTCTCATCACTGTTCTGTTTTTTGTTGGTTTAATCTTTGTTGTTTCTGTGACTGGTGTCCATGAAAGTCTAGCTAAGTTCTTGTGCTAGACATGCTTGGTTTGTACTTGTTTGTTCAAATGTTGTTCATCCGTCTATTTTGAGAAGTTTTGTATTGGGTTTCACTGTTGTCCATGTCCATCCATGAAGAGTGATCAGTGGAGAAACGAAAGAAAGAAGTTAGGATAAGAATTCTGGATTAAAGGCGAGACGAGAGAACATCTTAGTTGAATTTCCAGTATGCTTTCTTGAAAGACTAGATGTACCGTATAAAATCCACTTCAAAGCGGTGCATATACTTCTTCTTCTTCTTCTTCTTTTAGATTTTTTATTTATGCAAGTGACTGACGTAGAATAATAATTTGTGTGTAGTTGGCAAGATTCAATTGAGACTCCTTTTTTTTTTATAGCTAAAAATCCTTCAACATGACACCACTGAAAGTTGTACATACTTTTCGTCAATACCTTAAACCAAAGAGCTACAGTTTCTAAGGTGCAATGGCCAAATAATTGAGTGAGTGTCCACGCTAGAAGCATGAGTAAGTAAAACCGAAAGGCCAGCAGTGACCTACGTTAGTTGTGAATGAAATTCCACTAGCGTTAGATCATAAAAAGAAAAGCATATGGTAAAAGTTTGCAAAGGACTTTGGGTATGAGATTGAGTAGTTGCACCATAGAATAGCATTCTAACATTTCCCCCTTTAATGCTCGAGACTTGGACTAGCTAGACAAGTGCACGAGCCACGAGACCATTAAAATACCTTAGATAAGCTTGGGTCTTGACTAAACCCATCAAATAGGTAGGTGGAATCAAATTTGGGTCAGATAAAAAATGCTCCAATACATATTGACCCATTTAATTTGTTTCAATTTATTATGTAATACAAATTTAGTGAACCGTACCCAAGCCGACCCATAGCAAATCCTTATAATTAAGGTACTTCTATATTTAACTTAATTTACGAAAATTCATATATAAATAGAGATAAGAGCACAATGTGAGCAAGCCATAGAGTGTGTGAAGAAAGAGTCATAGAATTTGATTAGATTTAAGTAAATTATGAACCCATTTAACGCCTATTTTATTTTGGGTTTTACCATTCTAAAACTATTTATAACATATTTACGGAATATAACCAACTTATATAACTACCCACCCCATTAAATATAGGTTAAGAAATGGGTTTATAATCAATTTTGATGGGTCTAGTCACAAGCCATTACTTTTGGGATAGAACTAATATGGAGCTATTCTTAATTACTGTTGGATGAAGATGAGAAATGCAAATCCCACCCTTAGCCATCACTTGCCACTTGACCCACTTCATCCGCAGGTAGATTGAGCAAACCACTAACGAGTTTTGAGCGAGTATGCAAGAAGGACACACTTGTTCAGGATTTTTTTAGGAAAAAAAAACCCAAACAAAGCTGCATAATTTTTTTTTTTGCAACATTGAAATTCCCAAACTATGCCAACCATGAATACCTTAAATTTTTCCTTGTGATGTAAAATGTTCCAAACTTAAATTTATATGACATATTTATTATCAGTTAAAATTGTGTTAGATGATTTTTCAGTTAAAATAATATTTTTTTTATTCCACTCAAGCCATGTGGGTGTAATGTCAATAATGTTTGTCTCATCGAGTTTATATAGATAGATTTTTTACGGTTTTCATTAATAGATTTTAACGAATGATAAATGTATTAAACATGTATAAATTGATAACTTTTGACGTCATACAAAAAAATTTAGGATAAATATGTTACGATAGATATAACTTAAGGTTTATGTCCTTTTTCTTATTTTATTAGCAATGAACCCAAATATTAATCCTACTTTTTAGATTTTCGTGGCACTTTCACGTTCTCCTATATTTTGTACGAAGTAGCCGGTGGTAAAGTTCTCCTATATTTTGTACGAAATAGCCGATGGTAAACTTGGTGGTAAACCCTAGAGCAGGTAGAGTCACTATCACTCTTATTTGCCGGGTAAGTCTAGGCAATCGAATACTAAACCTCTCGTGCATGGAAACGTTTAAAACGTTTCCGGCACACTTTGTACGGAAAGTGTTAGGGAACAAAAAGGAACAGCAAACGCGTTTGGTTGCGTTTGCCTTTTTGTTTTTTTGTTCTGAACGAAATAAGAACAAAAAAAAAAAGCAACAATTTGTTGTTTCTTGCTCTGGAACATTTCTTGAGGGAACATTTCTTCTCTCTCTTCTTCTTCTCTTCTTCTTTTCTTCTTTTTTTCTTCTTTTTTTTTTCGCCGGTCGCCGGCCTCGCCATGGCCGGCGGCCGTGCCGTCGAGGCTCGGCCTCGCCCGGTCCCGGCGAGGCCGAGGCCGAGCGCCGCCCCGACGAGGCTCGGCCTCGGCGGATCTGGGCGAGCTCGAGCTCGCCCCATGGCGAGGCTCGGCCTCGCCGGATCCGGGCGAGCCCGAGCTCGCCCGGCCAAGGCGAGGCTCGGCCTCGCCGCGCCGGCGTCGCCGAGCCTCGCCTTGGTCGGGCGAGCTTGGCCTCGCCCGGATCCGGCGAGGCCGAGCCTCGCCATGGTCGGGGAGCTCGAGCTCGCCCAGATCCGGCGAGGCCGAGCGTCGCCGGGGCCAAGGCGAGGCCGGCGAGCCTCGCCGTGGCAGGGCGAGGCCTTAGGCCCCGTCGGCCGGTCGCCGGAGGCCGGGGACCGGCCGAAAAAAAGAAAAAATAAAAAGAAAGGAAAAAATAAATAATAAAATAAAAATGTTTAAAAAATTAAAAGAAACAAAAAAAGAATAAAATTTACCAAACGTGTTTCTATTCATTTTTTATTCCCGGACCAAACGTTACCAAACGCGTTCTTTTGTTGAAAATTGTTAACAGAAACACTTTTTTTGTTTTTACGTTCCCAACAAAAAAGAATGTAAACGTTACTAAACGCGCCCTAAACCTCTCACGAAAGGAATAAGTGCTTAATCAACTATGCCGCCATCATGGGTGGTCCTACACGCATAATGTTAATACATAAACATTGCAGAAAATCTGCACAAAGGGACACCGGACGGACATCATCATGATCACGGTCCGACCGCAAAATCAAAATTAAATCCCCACCTTTCGGACAATAATTCCTTAAATTCTGTACCGATAGAGAATAAAAATTCAATTTCTTTTTTCTTTTTTGATTTGAATCTGAACCCTAAAGAAGAAAAACATCGCTCGCTCCGTTTCCTCCGCCATTTCCAAAACCCCCGCCAAAACAATCCCCCCCAAAACCCGCGCTCCGCCCCTCCTCCCCGGCGATTCCTTCGCCGGAGAGCGACGAAGCCGGCGAAGGCGAAAGAGCGGTCGAATTCCATTCTTCTCGTGCGGATTTCTCCGTCGCTTTTGCAGTGGATGGCGTCATCGACGGTCGATCAGGACCAGCAATGGCTGCTGAACTGCCTGTCCGCCACCCTCGACCCCAACCACGACGTCCGCGCTTTCGCCGAGGCCTCGCTCCAGCAAGCGTCCTTGCAGTCCGGTGATCCTCCGATCAATCGCTATACTCTCTCTCTCTCTACGTCTCTCGTCGCTCGTTGTCTGCTGTGCTGTAGTTGTTTCCCCAGCCCCGTTACTGGCTTTCGCCTGCCTGATGTTTGTTGAATTGACGAAATTCCGGGAATGGTCGTGTGATGATTGCGAACGTTGGTTGTCGCTGTGGGTGTCAATGTAGTTAGTAGCTCCCGGGGTTGGGGGGGGACGTCGAGAATCTGCGTATTTTTTTTGTTTTTTATTGGAGGTTGGGTCGAATTGTTCAGATGTTATTGTGCCGGGCATCATGTGCAGGGGCAGTTACGAATTAATAACTGCTTGGGGAAACATGGGAAGAGATGTCAAACTGTAGTGTGGCAAGCAGAGGTTGAGAATCTGTGGAATTTTGAATGGAGCATGAGTCAAATCGTCGAGATGCTGTGCTGGGCGTTGAGCGAAGGGATGAAAACTCCTGGGAGAAATATGGGAAGGGATACCCACATTGTCGTGTCCATGGTGATTAGTACAGTTGTGTTTGCTTTTTAGGTACACTGTTCGGCACCCTTGTTCTTTTGCACCTTTGGCCTGGAGAACTAGGAACTCTAGTACGTAGGTCACTGCTAGGGAAGTGATGGTATTTTTGTGGAAATATGTATACCTCATTAAAGGTCAAGAGACGTAGTAGTAAGCAGCTTGTGTCAAATTGGGAAGGTATAGCTTGAGAACGCAAATGATTCTGGTAATCCTTCTGCCAGGGAATTTGTAGAATTTTAGTGGGTAATAAATATACCTAGATGAAAGTCAAGAGACACAAGTGGGTCATGTCAAAGGGGCAGGTATAACATAAGAAGGCAAATGAAGCATTCGGTTTATGGATTTCACAACTGAAAGGATTCATTTAGTCAAACATCTTTAGAAAAAGAATGCTAACTATTTTGCAAAATAAAGAAGATTCATTTTTGGTGAGGTTGTAGTTTCGTCTTCCTTAATCTCGCAGATGGTTGACCTGCTGAGTTTTTACTATCAGCTGTTAGAAGGAGCAAATAACTTCCATGCTGTGTTTATTTCCTCACTCTAGCCTTTTTAAGTCACTTGTCTAGCTCTCATCATTTGAGATGATTTATTAATAGCATTTATCTTTTGAACTTTACAGGTTTTGGAAGTGCATTATCAAAAGTAGCAGCCAACCGGGAGCTTCCATTTGGATTGCGCCAGATATCCTTATATTAGTACTCGCATCACATGCTGGTTTATCTTATCTTGTCAACATCTTGTCCGTGCTTTGGAATGAGCTAAATACATGTTATTTTAGTTAACTAGCTAATAATATCCAGTGTTTTTGGAATGACTTGTAATTTTTCCTTTTGCTTTCTTTGTATCTTCATAACATACAAACATTGACATGCACATTCGCATATGAATTTCTCATAATTATTTGAAATTTAAATAATATTTTAGATTTTGAAAGGAAAGCAAAATTACTTTTTTTTCTTATTCAGAAAAAGAGGAAATGCTCTTAATGATCAGCAATTTTTGTCTTAACAAGTCTTATTCATAAAAAGAGGGAAATCAACTAGTTATTCTGTACAAGAACGCAAGGCGTTAAACCTTGCGTCCTGTTCCAGCATAGTTTGTGTTCTCTGCTTCTAGTTATCCAGTATGTATTGTAACTTCTATTTGGGCAGTTATGTTGTGAAAAGTTAACATACTTCTACCTAGCTGCTGTCCTGCTGAAGCAGTTCATCAAGAAACACTGGCAAGAAGGTGAGGAATCTTTTGAGCATCCTGTGGTTACAAGTGAGGAAAAGGTAATCTTTAGTCAATGCACTGATAACAAGTGGACTTATTTCTTGTTCTTTTCTAAATCAATAAACTCATATTTTGTCCTTTTAGCTCCCATTTTGGAAGGTTCCCTAGACTGCACAACATTTTCTTTTCTGTGAGTAGGTCCACCCAACCATTCATTTCTTGAATTTTTTATAAGTTTTACCAACCTACTAGCGTGTATTGAAGAGGCATTACTGTTTAAAGCAGGTGCTTGAGTAGTGTTACTAGATTTCTCAAGTTTTTGGCCCAAGGACAGGTGTGTCTACTTCTATCTTTTTGGCTTGTCTAGTGAATCTTCCACCCGACCCAATGAGCAAAGATTCTAGGAACAATAGGGTAGAAGTTTTTTGTTTTGCAATACCTCCAGTGTTACCAAAGAGGTTGGGCCAGAAATACCATGGTCATTGGCGCAATAGTGCAAAACTGTTAATCCAATTCTCATAGATGTCGTACGTTGAGTCATGAGTTAGGGTTCTTCAATTGTCAATGTTGCTTTGCAAGCTGTGAGATGAACAGGTGCAGATGGGGCTGTTTTTGGGAGATGATGTCTGTAGTTGGTCGTAGATTTAGAGTGGATGTCTGAAGAATGCTGTCCTTAATCATATAGTTCACGACGTCCAATCGCATAGATTGCTTCTGTCTCCTCCATTCACTTCTCTAGGTCAAAAAATTCTTACTTAATCAAACAATTGAATCTTTTCCCCATCTTGGTGGAGGTGGGTTGCCTCTACGTCTCTAATAACTGTGATATGCATGTTGGACATCGATGAAATACTTGAGCACGTGTCTTTGGAAGATCTAAGATGATGAACCACTTGCTATTTCAATGATGATATTGAACCGATAGACGCCGTGTTTTGAATGTCTAAACTAATAACATTATTGATCAATTATCAGGCAGTTATACGCAAATATCTTCTGATGACACTGGATGACTCTCAAAGAAAAATTTGCACGGCAGTTAGTATGGCAGTTGCATCCATCGCAGTTTATGATTGGCCAGAGGATTGGCCTGAGTTATTGCCTAACCTTCTGGAGCTGATTAATGATCAAACTAACATGAATCGAGGTAGGGTGTTCCATTTTCTCACCATCATATTTTTTATGTGAATCCTTTTTGCTTACCTGTATGCTGTGGGCTTCTGAGTTGTTAATTATCATTAAAAGTGGGAGATCTATTTCGTGAATATTGTTGAATTTTAAAAGCTTCTACAGGATAATACTTTTGAGGTTATACATTGATCCAATTGCAATCCCATAGCAACTTTAGAGAAAGAATTATAGTTACTTATTTTTGGAAGTCCTATAAAGTTTCTAATTTGCTGTTCTTTCTTTTTGTAAATTTTGTTATTCCTGGTCTTATAAACTTTTGATCGACATTAAGGATTTTGCTGAATGTTGTAGTGCAAGGGGCTCTGAAATGCCTGTCACTTCTGTCCGGAGATCTTGATGATACAGTGGTGCCCACATTAGTCCCAATCTTGTTCCCTACTCTGCATAAGATTGTATCCTCATCTAAGGTTTGTTTTTATTGTATGTTCTGCTTCAATTTCTTCTCAGACTTTTGCTGTTTTTGATTTTTAATTAGTAGGGACTTTTGGAGTTTGAAATAAGGACCAGTAGGACGCTCTGTCCATTGAGCTTAGCTTTCAGAAATCGTGTTGCAATTTGGTATGCATGCATTTGAGAGTAATACCTTAATTTAACTGATTTTCATTGCTTGCAGATCTTCAATTTGATCAGCATATACCAGTGTTTCTAGAATTGGTTATGGATTACAACAGCTTTTGTTGTTGTGTCGCTTGCTCTACTATTAGCATATGTCTGTATTATGTTGTTACTTGTTCAAATGTGATAGTGTCATTGGGTGACTTTGCTTGTCAACTTTTTGACAACTTCATTTGCACATGGTTAGTTGCAGGCAGGTACTAATTCTTTGTGCGAAATATATAACTTATAAACCTTTGAATCTTGTGTTTTATGAAAACTAGGAAGCCACAGAGTGCTTATGAGATATTTTCTTTAAATTCGATGCTGGAACTTGTAATTTACAAAAGTCAAAAAGATTTTTGAACTTCCCCCCTATGTTTAAGGTGATTAAAGTTCTGTGACTTCTGACACTTCATTTAAAGGCATGTTTTTCTCAAAAGATGATGAAATAAGAAACATCTTCTGTCTCTATAATTTGTCTTTTGTTTCTTGTGAATTTGTTTCAGATTTATGACAAACATATGCGTTCAAAGGCCCTTTCAATAGTTTATTCTTGTGTCTCTGTGCTGGGGGCAATGAGTGGTGTTTATAAGGTAATAACGGACTTCTCTTCTGTTTTCTCATCATTTGGAATATGCCAGAACTAGTTTTAACTCTATTGTTGGTTATCTGATCTGCGCAATGTTTATTTTCCAGAGTGAGACCAATGAGATGATCAATTCTTTTCTCAAACCATGGATGGATGAGTTCAATAATATCTTAAGAGAGCCAGTGCCATTAGAAGATCCTGATGATTGGAGCATTAGAATGGAGGTCAGTTTGAAAATAGCATGAGATATGTTGGACTGGATGTGTATCTTTTCAAGTTGAATGAGCAATTAACTGTTGCGTATATTCTGCATCTCTCCACCCAGGTTCTTAAGTGCTTAAATCAGCTAATTCAGAGTTTTCCCAGCATTGGTGTAGGTGAATTTGTGGGTATGTTACTTACAGTTATCTTGTGAATGTATCTTTTAGCTTTGTCAGCTTTTCTGATTCTCTATTGACTGACTTATTATCTTCTTTTCTCATGCAGTTATCATGGGACCATTGTGGCAAACATTTGTATCCACTCTTAATGTGTATTTGCAATCATCAATTAAAGGTCAAGAAGATCCTTATGAGGGAAGATATGACTCGGATGGTGCAGAGAAGAGCCTTGATTCCTTTATCATTCAGGTTACTGTCTTTGTGTATGGAATTGTTTCTGGATTATAGTATTAGCACACCATTCGTGTTCATTGTAAGAATTCTCCCAGTACAAGCGATGCATGGATCTTTTCTATGTTATTGCTAACTTTTACATGCCTAGATGTTTCAGTGTCATTCCCAAACTTGCTATCTCACGAGAGACATGAATAATGGAGAAAAAGTTGGTTGAGTGTCTCATCTTTGACTTTGCATGGAGAAATATCAATAAAAATCCTAATTATTCAAAATGTAGTGGGTCAATCAAAGCCCACATTGTGCAAGAACCATTTTTCTATTTTCATATATTTTTCTCTTGCATTTTCCCTACATATTTATCATTTGACTTCAAATTCTTACTTTCATCATTTGATTACAGTTGTTTGAATTTCTGTTGACTATTATGGGCAGCAGGAAGTTTGTAAAGGTTTGCCAACCCAAACACCCGTGGTTGTTGGATATTTCTTTTGCTATTATTCTTTCCATGTTGTATATGTGAGAATTTGTCCCTGTAGGTTATGATGAATAATATCAATGAGTTGGTATATGACACTCTGGCTTTCCTGCAAATGACAGAACAACAGGTACCATGCAATTTGTGCATTTTTTTGCTTAAACCTAGGCAGATGCCCTATACTTTTTCCATACAATTGTCTATCTGAGTGTGATACTGAATAGAAAACTTAAGTCGAGATCATTCAGCTTTCATGATACCTATGACCTCAGTAGTACCAATTATTTGATCTATTAGTACAGATTAAATCGAGTACTTGTCTTGTGCTTGTGTTTCTCTAGGTCCATACGTGGTCAGAGGATGCCAACGAATTCGTGGCTAATGAGGATGATCTTACTTATAGCTGTCGTGTTTCTGGTAAGCTGTTCATATTTTTACATACATTCAATGTAACATTGTAGAATGCTGGTAAATTGACTCTTATACTATATCATGGTACTTGAGCTTGAGTAATTGTTTCCTCTATATTGCAAGGATCATGTCATCTATAATGATTTAGAGTTATAGGATAGGTGGCTCTCCATGCTGGATCTTGGGTCTGGTGTAACTTTTGTTACTTGAGTGCTGTTGCGTTAAGATTTTTGTCAATTATGCGAACTGAAAGCAATGTCATATTTCCATTTTTTTTACTCTACCGGTGCCTTTTAGCGGTTACAGAACTTGAAAAAGTTGATTGCATGAGTCTCCACCCAGGGGAGTAAAAAGATCTTCCTACCTTTTTTTGTTGAATCTGCATAAGCTCAGTTCGTCATAAGGAACTACATTAGGATAAAATATGAGAAATTGAAGGAAAAACAGTAGACACTCATCAGTGTCTCTTGCATCGATGGGTCAAACCAAAGTTTCCTAGAGCATGGATCACTTTATGAAAATGTTAATTATTATAAAAAGTGACAAAGAAGTTGTGGATTGCCCTGGGGGAAGGGCCCACTTTTCTATTGTAGTGATGGATGGCTTCAAAGTCATTCTTGGGTTAGAATTCTTTCGGGAAACCAAGACCAGTGTGATGCAAGTACTGGCACTCTTGCGATGCTTGGGAACAAGCGTGGAGTCCTGTAAATTATTTATTTAGAACAAGTATGATTTATAAAGTTATATGCACATAGCATACACGCTTTAAAAGCCCCTAGTTGCAAATGTAAAAAGTGACAAACATGGATGCTAAACTTCTGTTTAAAATATTTTATGTACATAATAACAATAGTGGAAGTGATGTATTATGAAGCCCATATGATATTTTCTCCCCTGAGTACCGTTACATTTGCCATATGCAACATGTAGTTAAATGAGTGGGGATAATGATGGTGTTCTGGTTATAAGTTGTGTCAACTACACAGTGTCAGCTACTTTCAGTTGCAAGAAAGACCTAGTCGTTTCTTTCATGCCTTCACTAAATTTTTGATACCGTAGTGTACCTGAATCTGATGTTCCATATATGATTGTTACTGTAGTTAGATAAACTTTACAGTTGGATTCCCCCATCTGTTGTATGCAGGTGCACTTTTGCTAGAAGAGGTGGTTAGTTCCTGTGGCAGAGAAGGTGTTGATGCCATTATTGAAGCTGCAAAAAGACGATTCGCTGAGTCCATACACGACAAAAGTGCTGGTTCTGCTGATTGGTGGAGAGTAAGATTAAAGTTCTTTTTTTTTTATAGTTTGTTTCTTTTTAAAGAAGTAATTTACTTTGTTAATGTGGCGGGTCTTAATTATTTGTAAGTGATAAGAGTATGTTGTCTTTTTTTCTGAATTTGTACTTGGGAAAATATGAAAAATCATTTTAAGTACCTGAATACATTTTACGTCCTCTTTTGTTTTACATCACAACTTCGCACCTTCTTTGTCAGTAGGTAACAAGTTGCATTCACAACAAACAACGATGTGAGCTCATTTACCAATTTACAAATATCTTCCTTTTATGGTAGTTAAAAGCAAAATAGATACCACCCGATAGCATAGGAGGATTATCATTCTGAACCTTGAGAGGAAAATCACAGAAATTTGTGACATGAAGAATGAGCAATGCTATTCTATAGTGATGTTCTTTTCCTAATTGGTCATTTGGTCATCCTTTCTTTGCACAGTATTTTCTTGAAAAGTACCTTTCTTATATTCTCAACTCTAATTAGGTTCCATGTCCTTTCACATACAATCCCAATTTTGCTTTCTTCATTCACCCTTCGATTCTTGTGGTAATTCTTCTTCTTCTTCTTCTTCTTTTCCCAGATGAGAGAGGCCATTCTTTTTGCCTTGGCGTCACTATCTGACCAATTACTTGAAGCTGAGGTTTGTTCCTCCCTCTCTCTCTCTCTCTCTCTCTCTCTCTCTCTCTCTCTCACACACACACACACACACATGCTCGTGTGTGGGCACCATCTTTTACATTTAATTACATTCCAGTGGACACAGTGATGAATTTGTTGTGCTTGTTAGAAGTAATTCATTTTCAGTGTTATTTTGTCTTTTCTGCTGATTTGTTGTGACAGGTTTCTGGATTGGCAAGTGACAACATAGGAAGCTTGATTGAGCAAATGATCTCTGAGGACATTGGGGCTGGTGAACATTCTACCCTTTGCTTCTCATCCTACTTTTCTGTTATTCAGGGAATAGACAGAGCTTTTCTTTTTTTGATAACAGGGGTACATGAATATCCATTTCTATATGCGCGTATTTTTGTGTCAGTTGCTAAGTTCTCCTCTGTGGTAATTATTCTAATTCCTTTGTAAATTACTAGGCCATGTCATCTTTGAGTATTTTCTTACTTACTTTTTGTACCATTCAGATCAGTCGTGGAGTTCTTGATAATTTTCTCTATGCAGCTATTACAACAGTTAGCATGGATGTGTAAGTGATTCTATTGTACAATTTGATTTGGGAAAGAAATTTTGAGTTGTCTAATGGTAATATTACTCTCTTAACAGGCCCCCACCTGTCAAAGTAGGGGCGTGCCATGCCCTTTCTCTACTCCTTACCAAGGCAAATGACGGAAATGTTCTCCCTCACATAATAGGATTGCTTTCATCACTCACAAATCTCCTTAGTCAAGTAAGACTAGCTAGTATGCTTTCTTTTATTCTGATGTTCAAGCTGCAACATTGCTTGTTTTTTCTTCACAGGCATCTGATGAGACATTGCACTTGGTTCTTGAAACAATCAGAGCAGCAATTATGGCAGGTACTTCTTTTTTAGTTTTTTGCTTACAATCTACACTTTCATGTTGGATGCCATTAAACTAGCTTTTTTTTTTTCCTTTTCACTTTAGGCTGCGAAGCTATAGCTGCTGTGGAGCCTCATGTTTCTCCCATCCTCTTGAACACTTGGGCATCTAACATTTCAGATCCATTTGTCAGTGGAGAGGCACTTGAGGTTTTGGAGGTAACTACATTTTGAAATGTCGTCCTTAGGTATTTGGTCTGGCTAAGTTTTTTGTTAATTATTATTTTCTTTGTTATGTCAATCATATTCAGTTATTGAGTATGATGCTGTTTATTATGTTAGTTGCTATGTAAGGAGTAGAGCATTAATTAAGGGAAGCCTTATCTAAAAAATGGCTTGTTGGTTCTACTCCAATTTCCTTGTATATTAATCGTCTCCTGTACCTAGTTTTTTTCTGCTGATTAATGTGGAGTGTTGTTTTTATCTACGACTTTGGAGATCCATCTGAAAATTTGCCAATACCTGCTTTGAATCATTGAAATTTCCAACTTCTCCATACTCAAGAATCTATGATTTCATTTCAGACATCTGAGATGAATTGTGAGGATCATGGCCTCATGGGATTCATTTTCCCTATGTTCTTGATGACTCTACTATGAGGATAATGTCAGAAAATCATATAAAATGCTTGGGAATTTCTAGTTTTTCTGCATTTAGGCACTGCACATAAGGCTTGGTTTATGGCTTCTGTGGGATTGGTGCTGGTAACTAATGAAGCACATTAATTGGTAGTTCATATGATGGTTTGAATCTAAGCAAAAACTTGTAAAATTGATGGATGTGATCCTTGCCGAACTTAGCTGTTTCCGATCGCTTCATACTTAAATTATTGATACAGAGAATCACTGATAGGTGATTGTGATGTTGAAAAACTAGAATATCCAAGGTAAAGTCTATGTTTTTTTGCCAATATGCTTTTACTTCCTATAGTGGACCGCTGAGAAAGAAAATTTTCTGAAAATGTCAGAACGTTTTAATTCGACTTTTATTAGTCCTGGTGCTTTTATATGGCAAGTCATTCTGCTGAAACAAGAAGCTTGATGACTCCATTGAAAAAATAATTCTTTTAATATTGGTCTGTATCTCTGCTGATTGGAGCTTCCCTTGTTCTTTCTCTTCTATAAAATGTTTGACCAGGCAATAAAAAATTCTCCTGGTTGCGTCCACCCACTGATTTCCCGGGTTCTGCCTTTTGTAGGTCCAGTCCTAAATAAGGTAGGACTTTAATTCGTTTCATTTTATTACGATGCATCTTAGCATGCCTTGATCTCATAGGTTGAATTATTTGTTGGTTGTGGCATATCCCAATGGCAACGTCTAGCCCCAACAACAGCCTGATGGTTTAGTTGCTGGATCCTTGGATCTGTTGACCATGCTTCTGAAGGTATTTCTAAGGCTCAATTTTTCATTCCTCTCTATCTCACTGATATGTTAACTTTAATTTTCTGCTAATAATTCTTATTAATTGTTATATATACTTGGCTACTGTTGGTGCTGCAATGTACAGAATTCTCCTATTGATGCAGTGAAATCGATGTACGATGCATGTTTTGATGCTGTCATTCGTATAACACTTCAAAGTGAAGACCATGGTGAAATGCAGGTGCTCAAGTGTTTCACGGGTTGTGTCCTTTTTCTGCTAGGACCCTGATTGCATTCTCTTTATATCTAAGTAATTTTCTGCATTGCAATGCCATTTATTAGAATGCAACGGAATGCCTGGCTGCTTTTGTCTCGGGGGGAAGACAGGATGTGCTGGCTTGGGGTGGTGATTCTGGGTTCACAATGAGGTCTTTGCTAGATGTAGCTTCGAGGTTGGGGAGATTTCCTTTCTCTCAATGCCCTTCCAGTTTTCTGGCTTTATATTGATCAGCATTGTGGAGAGAATTCTTAGGAGTCGTTGAATGTTTCATTTTTGTATTTAGTTGCTTTAGTCGAAATTGCCAATCAAAAAGAAAGAGAGAAAGAAATAGAAGAAAACCAATGGCATATGTGTAAGATGCAGTTTTCAAGTATTTTGGTTTAGTTCTTTAGTTTATATAAATTTATCATTGAATGTCAATTATCCTGGTTTTTAGAGATTTAATGATAAAATGCTGACTGTAAGAATCATTTTTGTTCACTTTTTCAATGTAGAGTGAAACGGCAGCATGTGGCTGTGACAACACTACTGCAGTGACATGTCTTTACTCTGCAATGTGTACTCATTTTATGGCAGCTACATGAAAATAAAACTTATTTTGGCCAACTCATGGGGG
Organism: Eucalyptus decipiens; assembly: GCA_014182575.1. Taxonomy (NCBI): domain Eukaryota; kingdom Viridiplantae; phylum Streptophyta; class Magnoliopsida; order Myrtales; family Myrtaceae; genus Eucalyptus; species Eucalyptus decipiens. The sequence continues at coordinate 43,329,848 of CM024610.1, read as the reverse complement.
TCAAGCTTCAATGGTTCTTCTCTTGTTAATTACTGCAAAGCTTCAATGGTTCTTCTCTTGTTAATTACTGCAGTACTTGTTCTGTAAATTGCACTGTGGAATGAAATGCTACTTGATCTTGAACATACATGATGGAAAGAGTGGCTATCACTTGAAATGTCATGTCCTGGTTGCAATAACTCATTTCACTGTTTCAGTAATTCTTGGATTTTGCATGTGCATTTGTATTTCCAATGGGTCTCAAATCTATTATTGGGAACATGATGCAGGCTTCTGGATCCTGCGTTGGAAAGCTCTGGGTCTCTTTTTGTTGGGAACTATATTCTGCAACTTATTTTGCACTTGCCACGGCAGATGGCGCCACATATATGGGACATGGCAGCTGCCCTGGTCAGACGCATGCAGTCTGCTGAAATAGCTGGTTTGAGAACTTCCTTGATACTGATATTTGCTAGATTGGTAAGGTGTTTCATCCTTCAAAACTCTATGATAGTGCTATATGGTTCCACCTCCCACCTCCCACCTTCTAAAATTGTTTGATCTGGTATGATATGATATGATTCCTTTCAAGAAAGCATTGATTAATCTGTAAAAGTGGTGGTTTGTTAACTAGGGAGAGACTTGTGTGCACCAGCAGCACCTGTCCACCCAAAGCATCTATTAAAAGTCTAATATGCCATTCAAGAAGAACATTATTTTGACTCAACTTTTGCATTAATTAGGGGGCTCTCAAACAAGCCACTGTGCTTCTCTAAAGTATGTTTAGCCTTTTTGACTTGAATATCAGGCAGTGTCTTGGTTGTAATTCTTCAAAATATTGCAGGTTCACATAAGTGTTCCTAATGTGCATCAATTTATTGACATGCTGATGAGAGTCCCAGCCGAAGGTTATGATAATGCCTTCACATATGTGATGTCTGAATGGACAAAGCTGCAAGGTAACTGCTTCTTGCTAGATTCTGAAGTCCAAGCATGGTTAAAGTGGCAGTGCTGTGCTCCTGTAAAAGGGCTATAGGATAGTTGTTTACTTTTTCTTTCAGTCTGATAATTGGATTCCAATACAATACATGAGGAACTATTAGGAATAAAATGCACTGGAGATCCAGGTAGGAGTGGAACTGCACATACTGTTCATCTTCAGAGTGACTCCGCTGCTTCTATGCAATCTGTGGGATTGTTCCATGGACTTGCACTTCTGTGATACTTTTAAACCATGAAGTGGATCTATTCAAACCTTTCATGTGGATGCTTCTTGCTTTTAAGATGGTTAGATATATTACTCAGATCTGCAATTTAAAATGCAGGGGAGATTCAGGGATCATACCAAATTAAAGTGACAACCACTGCTTTGGCTCTTGTACTTTCCACAATGCATGGTGAATTGGGGAAAATTAATGTCCAAGGCCACCTAATTCAGGTTCCCATTTCTGCTGCCTACTTTGATTTAGAAACATCTTAGCTCCTTGGCTTATCGCACTTCATGTGAAGTCTGCCACAGGGATAACCACTCGCTCAAAGGCTAAGTCAACTCCAGACCAGTGGACTTTGATGCCGCTCCCTGTGAAAGTAATTTTTTTGACGATGTCCTCAGATTATAAGATGTATTCATTGTTGAGGAGAATGTGGAATGTGGTCTTGAAAGCAATTTTGTTATATTTTCCTTAATCAATAATTATGGTTGCCAAATCTTAGGAATGGACATATCTTCTGCTGACATACATTGATTTATTACCTCTTGCCTTTTCTGGGTTGAATAATGTCATTAAATTGTCACTTGTGACTCGTGGCTATTACTGTTCTACAGTATATCCTTCATGATCCAGCTAGGAATTATATTGTTTAACAAGCTCACACATCTACTTTACTACCTCACACTGTAGATACTGGCTTTGCTTGCTGATGCTTTGATTGAAATTCAAGAACAGGCTCCAGTTGGTGATGAAGAGGTAGGATGCATCGCTCTGATTCAGTTGGTTTTGCAGTAGTATGAAGGGTTGAGGATTTTTCACCCTAAACTCATATTTATAGGAGGATTCGGAGTGGGAAGAAGTGGAACCTGTGGATGGTGACAAAGACATTTTACACACAGCTGCTGCTGTATCATCCGATAGACCAGGATATGCACAGTTTGAGGCGATGGCCAGAGTATTTGATGAGGTTCCATTGTTTTTTCTTGTTTATTTTCCCTTTACTTCAGAAATATGGGATGGAACACTGATCATTCCCCTGAAAAGTAGCGATATGCCAAATAAAGAGGAAAATAATGGATTTATCACCTAAACTTCCTTGTTCATACTCTTGCATGTCATATGATCTTCAACAGGAAGATGGTGATGATGACGACCTTTCAAGTATTGATGACCCTTTAAACGAGGTATTTGATGGATCTTACATCCTAGATTCATTATCTGGTTCATGCATATTATGACCAACATTCTCAAATGTCTTGTTATGTAATACAGATTAATCTGGCCAACTTCCTGGGGGACTTTCTCATGAAGTTCTCCGAGAGCAACAGAAATCTGTTCAATCATCTCTGCCAGGTATGACTATCAAACTCTTTAGCTGTATATGTGTTTTAATATCCTTTCTCTGCTTTAACGCATAGATTTCCATGTATGATTATTGTTTGAATCCACAGAATCTAACGCAGTCTCAACACGCTACTATTCAAGCAATCCTCGGTCGTTGAGAAGTCTCTCTTTCAGAGATTTCTGTATTTGTTCTGTCCGTAGATGAGGTTTCTAGCGGTCGGTATTGAGCATTCTTTGATTGACCTGAGAGTGGAAATTTTTGACAGTTGAGGTTGTAAAGTTGAAGTTTTTGTCTTTTGTAAAGATGATGTCTCTTGTTAAAGGAACGATACCATCTGCCCCGAAATATTTACATGTAAACCAAGAGGAAGGGGGGGAGGTTCAGCTTCCAACTGTATATTTTTTTCCCCCATGATGTGAAGAAGCCAGAATTCCAATTCTCATCAATTATAACACAAGCGACGAAGCCAATAGAGTCAAATGGCCACTGATTTTTCTTTTTTCTTTTTTAAACCAACACCAGTTCATTTCACTAAATCACACCATCGTAACACGTCACCGACTCCCATGACTAATACCAAAAGGACTACTTGCACAAGCCAAACTCGGATTGCCCTCAGAGGTCTCGTCAGAGTTGAGTTTGACCCATTCACAGAGAGTTGTACCATCCAACATGATTGGTCAACGTTAAACCACATGACTCAGGGGACACTGAAGCTTCGTAGTCAGGTAACCCACCGATTCCACTCGTCCTAAACTAGTAAGCCTTCAGATTATAGTAAAACACACAAATAGACTCCGTTAAGATAAGAAGCGAGACCGACGGTTCATGAGTATCAATGACAGTGGCTGGAAACACTTATGTCGGCAATGATCTCCTTCCAACATGGCAGCAAGATGAAACTTTCTCCTTCCAAGTCTCCCCATTTAAGTCCACCAACACCCATATAACAACGTAATTACCATTATCATACGCAGGATTACGGCAATCAGCCGGAGCAATATGCCCTTCATCTCGTTCATGCGTTCTAAATCCTTCTACTGGTCTTAAAAGTTTTTCTATTTCTCTAGAACTCACCACAGTAAGCAAGATTTTCTTCCTGCTTATAAACAATGAGAAGATTCAGAATTACCAAAAGCTTTTGGAATGCGACAACGAGGCAATATCATTCTCCTATAAACAGGGTAAGTAGATTGACGACGAAAAAATCCACAACTTTAGATAGGGAAGTGATAAAATCGTACTAAAGCAGAAGCTATATGATCTCCATGAGAACAACATCAATTCACGAAGCATAAATTTTAAAGGCATCGGCTTGTCTTGAAAATTTTATTCCAAGATTTGCACAATAAGCAGGATATATCCCTGCTTGCCAACAAGCAAACGAAAATGATTATTAGCTAATATACCTGGTCAGTTCTTCAAATAACAACAAAAGCAATACAAGAAGGGGCAATGCCTCTTTCCTACAAGCATGGCTGATAGATATGTCACATAAAGCTACAAATTCAGAAAGCCGAAGCCAGAGACGATTACTAATTTCACGTCTTTGAACATAGTATAAAATGTGTGGATGGCAAAGTAATTCAGTGTTCAACTAGCTAAAGCCTCCACGGCATGTGCCTGTCATGAAGGCCTTCCAGCGGCAGTAGACTCTCCACATGATGAGTAAACGTTTGCCAAACAGCAGGAGGCAGTACTATTCTATATTTAGGTAACCCCCTAATTTCGATCCCACGAAAACTGTTATTCTTCGGATTGTAGTAGAACACACGCGGCGGCTTGAACATTATCTGTGATACCAACAACCATTCGCCGGTACTAACTGTACCAGCCAGAAAAACCTCTTCAGCCACGAGAATCTTTTTCCAACGCGGCGGCAATGCAATAACTTTCTTCCTCCAGATCTCCCGCTCAAAGTCCTCCGAGATCAACAAAACGACGTCATCACTGCCATCGCGCTTAAGGTTACGTAAATCGGCCACAGCGACGCGACCCTCGAATTCAATAAGGCATACTTTGTGATGACCTCCACGGGGACCATTATCGCCGGGGAACTTAACCATTAGAAAGCTCTCCGTTCCGACATCGAATTCCACCAAGTAGTCTTGCCTTGGATTGGTAATGTTGCCATTCCAAGCCCTATAATATACCAACCCGTTAAAACAAATTTCACCCTCTTTCTTGATGTGAGGAGGACCATCCTCGATCCTCCGCCACGTCTCGGATGCCAGATCGAGCACGTGCTGCTCCATGATCAACTCACGAAGACCGCCCGGCATCGACCTGCAGGTCGCCAACGTGCGCAACACCTTGTACTTCTTAGCAACCGGGTCGAACCCGAACGAGTAGTGCAGATAAGCGCACTCCCCGGTGACCTTCGCCTCCACTGTCCTCGACGTCATGTACTTCCCGGAGGTGGGGTTGCAAACTCCGACGTAACCATCGACCTGGAAGCAAATCAGGCCGTGGATAGACTGCGAGACGTAACGGCAGGCCGTGCCGAGCGCGAAGAAGTAAGGCGAAACGGTCCAGGGTCGGTGGTCGTTTCCGGGTTCGGATGGGTTCGCCGCGAAGAAGAGGCGGGCCCGCGGGCCGGCATGAGGGTGGCTCGGGAGGGAGATGACGAGCTTGGGGTGGTTGGCTGAGTGGGCGAAGTGGGAGTCGACGAAACGAGGGTCGGAGATGAGGGACCGCCAGAGAGTGGAGACGCACTTGAACCTGCACAGCGACTTCACCGGCAGCCGCTTGAGGATCTCGACGAGCAGGTCCTCCGGGATGACCATCGGAAACCAGCGACTCTCGCCGGCGACGAGACCACGACCGTCCTAGGTTTCGAAGGGCTTTGGCTTCTTTCTCTTTGGCTGTCATATCTCCCTCCCAGGCGGTCACGACAAGATTTTTTTTTTTTTTTTTTTAAATGTAGGCCCGCATAATCAGAAAAGAAAATTGCCAGATTAGGAAATTTTGTAAAAATTTATTCATTTACTAGAATGATGTAATGAGTAGGGGTGTGCATGGTCCGGGCGGGCGGTTCCCGACTTAGAACCGGGAATCGCCCGCTAAGGACCGGTTCCAAAAAATGGGAACCGGGATCCACTCGGGAATCGGACCGGGCGGTCCGGTTCCTGGGTGGATCCATGGAACCGATCTTGACACCAAAATTGCTGGTTCTTCGCTCAACCTATTCTTCTTCTCCTCCTCCTGCAGCCCTACTTCTTCGCGTGCTTGCTTTTTGCCCACTTAGTGCTCGGTGTTTTGTCAAGGACTCAAGATGCGCTTTGGAATTTTTAGCTTCTGGACCTCTCCATTTAGTTTGACTAGAGATTACCTAGCCTTGCTTCTTCGCGATCTTGACTTAATTTTTTTAGTTATTTGATTTAGGTTTATTAATTAGTAATTTCAATTTTTTAATATTAAAAATTAATATATTATCTTAATATAATCGGTCCGGTCCGGGTGGGTGGGTGGACGGATCCACCCATGGAACTGGGAACCGGACTGGTACCCACTGGTTCCCATAAATTGGAACCGGGAACCGGACAGGTTCTCTAAAGAACCATCGGTTCCGGGCGGTTCTGGTCCGTTTCCGGACGGTTCGGGCGGATCCCGATTCTTTTGCACACCCCTAGTAATAAGTTTCAACTGGATATGGAAAAGAAAGAGATTCACACATCGGATCGTCTTCAGACAAATTTCATCTCATGAAGGAATTATCTCTGAGCTATCCAATAAAATTTAGCATTAAAATGAAAGTCGAAAATTTATTCATTTCTAGTTACTCGTGAATGACTTGAAGATTAATGAAAAAAGATGCGCACCTTTGATAGCAGTGGAATAGGGAGATGCGGGATTCTTCAGCTTTCTCAAATTGTGTAGTGTCTTCCCTTTGGATTTTTCTTTTAACGACTCCGGTTCTACCGCTCAACGAGATATATTGCACTTTTTATTATGCAAATGCTTATTATGATAGAGACATGAAGACAACCTCATAAACTAAGAATAAAGGTGAAGGGATTGTTCAATAAATTTCATGTTAAGACACGAATAATAACCATTCTCTTTCCGGACCCTATTTATAGCCAGATTTTTTTTTTTTTTCATATGAATTTTTGAATAAAAATACGCGTTTGATAATGATGCAAAAATTTTATTCCCGGAGCAGAATTTCATTTGATAAACCTTTTTAAATATCTCCCTCCCATACCACCGCCCGCGGTGGAAGCGTTGGTTAGGGCTTGGTCCCCAAACGCAGGGGGAAGGGTTCGAACCTCCGTGGGGATGCTTCAATGCATAACGCGCGTCTTACCCGCGCTTGGGGGTCGGCGGTGGGGGCCCCGGCGCTCCGGGTTTACTCTCCCCGCGAACGCGTTCGGAGGTGGCAAGATGAGCGATGGGCGACCAACTGGTGGCAAGATGAGCGATCAGAAGAGTCTTATGTCTCATTTATGTTCCAAAAATTGAAAAGTTAAAAAAAAAAAAGTTTAATTTTCATTTCTGTTCCAAACCTATTTTTAGGCTAATAGAAAAACAAAATACTTAGCATTCGCATCCTAAGTCTATCGCAGGAGGATGATAAACCACTCAACTTGAAGGCTAATGGATCAGATCAGCAGCAGATTCAGCACCGAATCAATGGAAGTTCATACCACTCCCAGGTTTTGCCCAAGGATGCGGGAGTTGCATTTAAGATTGTCGAGCAAATACAGAACATGCTCTTTGCAAGAAATGCTCTCTTCCACGCTGCATTTATCGTGGACATGCAAGAGATTCGTACCCTTCATGTTCTAGTTGCAAATGATGGGCATCAGAAAATGTCATCTCATTTTCAGTTTAATCCCCCAGTTCGACTCTTTGGAAACCTGCTGGTCTTCGAATTGTTGGAGTAAAAGATGCACGCCCCGATTCCAAAGCCCGTGGCGAAAACTCGCCGGTAAGGAAAATGGCACGCGGAAGTATTTCGTGGTTTGAAGCTAAGAACTTTCGGTAAAACTTACTTGGGAATAGCTAGGAAAAATATCATAGGAAATATCTCCATTCTAAAATAAATCCCTATCAAGCAGCCCTCCTAAGGTGAGGTAGGGAATGTCATGGAAACTTTTGAGGAGAAAATATTCAGTAGTGTGATACCATCATTTCATGATGTGACACCTATATGCCATAATTAGATAAGCAATTTGAAATTAAATAAGAGCAAACAGAAAGACTACCTAGGGCGGGCTGCAAAAGAAGACAAACTAGCGGCTTTAATAAATGTCTGTAAAGTTGAAATGACCGCCAACCAACTATTTTAGCTTTGTCCGCTCTTTCTTTTACTCTTTTACACGTCTAGGATCTTTGTCCTTTAATTAACTTTCCCAAATTCCTTTTCGTTTATGAAGGTTTTGCATAAGAGAGAAGTGCGAAGGTTGAGCACTCCACTCTGCTTCGCACGGTAGAGACTAGAGAGATGCGATGCTGCGTTCGCGCGGCAAAGAGGATAGAAGGTTGAGCACACCAGCAAAGGTCGAGCATGGCACTCCGTCCCGATTGGTGCAGTAGAGATGTGCGAGAGTCGAGCACACGCAGTCTAGAAATGTGCTTTAGTTCGCGCAGCACTCCGCTTTAGTTCGTTCGGCAGAGAGATGCGAAGGTCAAGCACCACTCCCACTCCAGTTTATGCAACGCAAGCGGGAGTGGGGCGTTGTGCTCTTCTTCGCACCTCTATTCTGCACCGACTAGAGCGGAGTGCTGCGTGCTCGACCTTCGCTCCTCTTGCTACGTTACCAAAGCTTCACACTTTCTGCCCCACGCATCAAGAGTAGGATGCTCAACTTTTTGTACCTCTCTAAGTGTGAAACCCTCGAGGTGACACTCGTGAAATTATGAGATAGAAGTTCTCATGAGTTTCTCTAATTTCGTTTTTCCTTCGTAAACGAAATAGGAATGGGAGAAAGTTAATGAAAAGACATTTCTAAACAAAAAAAAAAAAAAAAGAGCGAAAGAGCGAAGGAAGAGTGAGTTACGGCCATTTCAATTTCGAAGGCATTTATTAAAATTTAAACCTACGTAATTAGTTTGTTTTCTTTTCCGACCTGTCCTGACAAACTTTCAATATATCCTGATTTAATTTCAAATTACTTGCCCCGTGTCAGGATCTGACTAAGCATATTGTGCCATATCACTACTATCATTGCATGAGGTGATAATATATCATACTACTAAAAATTTCCTCGAGTTTTGTGATTTGCAAAGGAAGTTAAATGCAAGTCAATAAAACCGGAGACAGCTGGGCAATGGCAACGTGTCACACAAAAGCAGCAAATTCAGATAGGCAAATGAAATCAATTGTCATCCAGGAAAAAAACATGAAAATCAACAGCGAAATGCAGCAGTCAACACTTCAACAACAAGCCGAATGCTTACATCAGTTCTTCATCTTCCAGGTTCAAAATAATTCGCCATTTCGTAGTTTGAGCGCATACTCCAAAACCAATCGATGAATGAACTGAAACTTCAGGCCGCAGGAAAGAGTTGGCTGGCTAGTTTCCCAGCGGCAGTAAACTCTCCACATGATCGGAAAACCTCAGCTGACAAAGTAAAAAATACATACAAGGTACACGGTTAGGCAATTCAAAAGATTCAGGGGGAGGCAATATATGAATCTCACTCTGCCTAAAGCCGTTGGTCTTCAGATCGTAATAAAACACTTTATAAAACGCGTTCAGATCGAAAAACGACGCCGATATGGTTTGGGTTTCAGCGAACAACAGTTCGCCGGAACGAACCATGCCCACTGCAGAAACATAACTGTCCCCAACCATCTTCTTCCAACACGGAGGCAAGACGAAGACTCTCTTCTTCCAAATCTCCCGGTCAAAGTCCTCCAGGATCCACATAATCACCTCAGCACCAGAAAGAGCACTGGAACAATCCACCACCGCAAGGTGCCCCTCGAATTTAATGAGCGCTTGTTTGCTGGCTCTGGCGGGAGTCATGATCATGCGAAAGCTCTCCGTTCTCAGATGGAACGCCACCAGGTAAATTTCACTGCACTCGGCGAAGACCTGTGAGCAATTCCAAGCCGTATAATAGAGCACCCCATCGAAGCAGAACTCGCCGTCCTTCTTGTGATGGGGAGGACAGTGCTCGACCGGCCTCCACTCATTCGTCCCCAGAGTGAGCACCCACGACTCCATGATGGGCTGGCCCGATTCCGGCCTGAGCACTGTGCTCAAAACCTTGTGCTCCCTCTTGACAGGATCGAACCCAAAAGAGTGCGTTGCCTGCGAATGTGCAGAACTCGCGGCTGCGTGAGGCAATTCGAAAGTCACTTGCTTCCCGGTGCTGGGATTGCATATGTTGACTCCACTAGCAACCTCGAGGCAGACCAGGCCCTCGACAGACGGCGAACAGTAAGAACCAGACCAGTCGGGGACCAGCAGGCCACGTCTAACGATCTGGGGTCGACCGTTCCGAGGATGAGATTGGTCGACCAGGCAGAGGCGTAGGAACGACCTGCCGTCGGGATTTCGGGCGGGGAAGCTGACGATGAGCTTAGGGCGAGTCGCGGAGTGGGCGAAATGGGAGTCGATGAAGCTGCGGCTGGAGATGAGGGAGCGCCACCGACGGGATACGCACTTGAACCGGCAAAGGGATTTGACAGGGAGTCTCTTCTGGATCTCGATCAACGCGTCTTCGTGGAGGACGATCGTCGAGTCGTCGTCGTCGTCGTCCCTCCTCCTCGGACCGAGGCATTCCTCCATCGCTGCTGTTTGCGGCGAGCACACGGTATTCTTTGGTAAAGGCGACAGAATAGTTGGCAATAGTTGGCTCTGTGCGGTTGTATTGACTGTTGAGGTCGGCTCTCTTTATTTATATGATTACAATATATATGTGTGTGTGTCTATATATATATATATATTATATTCGTCATATAAAAGAGAAAATTGCAATAATAAAAAAAATTTGTAAAAATTTAAAGATTAGAAAAAACCTATTTGATCATCGGATGACAAAGGAATGATGTCTTTTGTTTGAAAGATTCACAAGCCCATTAGTATTCACATTATTTTCATTGTAGATGTTCAAAACTGTTATTCTTCCGTTCATTTAATATATTTATTGGGAAAATGGTGCAAAATCACCTTAAAACTTTTGAGTAATTCAGGTTTACTCTGAACTTTTGACCATCATACCAAATTCCTACTTTGTTTTAACCGCTGACTGTTGCATTTTTAGTAGTCAAATTTGAGTCCGAATAGGTAACAAATTGTCTTATCAATCACCATCCTCCGGACTAGATGAACTTGGATATACTTGAAAAAGATATCGGATAAGAAATCTGGTATAGAGTGGAATAAACCATAATTAAATAAAAGTATTTTAAAAATAAAATAACAATCTTTGGTATCTTCTAATGACATAGAGAGGCATCTCACAAACATCAACGACAAATTCACAATTCTTAACACTCCCGGCAAATATCTCTCTAATCTCCAATTGATCCACCGTTGAATGGTCACTCAATCGTTCTCAACTCGATCATCGCTGGATTACTCGAAATGGAGAATCAATTGAAACCGACCTTCTCACGTACCTCTCCTCCTCCTCCTCCTCCTCCACCGGACCCACTGTCATGACCATTCACATCGTCAGTCTCCTTTGACGATTCGACTCTATTAATTTCTCCTAGTTCAACCTCGTTGTCTGCTCCTCTGTTTTCGCTACCAACAACAGTAGTCGCTGTCGTCCAGACGCTAAGAGACACAGCCAGGAGGAGGGAGTGCAAGGAGGGGGTTTGCATCCGCTCAGTTTATGTTTCTTCTTTGTAATAAGAATAAGCGCCAGCCTCTCTCTCTCTCTAGCAACGGCGTACTTACCTGAAGCTCTTAATATGCTGGGTTGGCGCTTTATCTTGGACATGTACTCATCTTCCTACTAGCCAAGCCAATTGAGCAATTGCTTCCCAAGGCTTCTAGTGCATTTTTGTTCTTCCTGAACTCCCTTTAAGACCAATCTCTTCTCCATCCATATCCGACTGGCGTAAAGCTTTCAATCACCCCCTCAATGCACCTGCCATACATCCATCTCCCTTGAGACCATGTAAGATTGCATGCTGCCTCAAATTCAGCAGCACAAGTGAATCTCGTTTTGACCTGCAACAATTCGCTGTTGTGGTCACCATTCGGGATATGTATAAGTCCCTAATCTTCATTAGGGCCAGTACCAACTCAAGCAGTCATTAAATCTCTCCTCATCATCCCCTAGATTACCTGCGCCAGACCATCCAACAACCTCGCTATTTGCAACAGCAGCAACATGAACATCCCTTAGAAACTCATTACCCTCTGCTGCATCTCCAACATTAGTTTATGGGCGCTGTTGCCTTAGCCTTGTGTAGTGCACAAACTCTTCATCACCCAACACGATTGAATCATCATCTGATAAGGATAATGAAATCATCGCCCTTTCATCCGTCCGTCCCTAATTTGGATCATCACTTTCATTGTCACTATCCCAATCATTTCCCTGGTCATTCATATTAGGAACACCCTCATTGTCACTATCCTCATCATCGACAATGTCATATTCCATAACATCTGGCATGAATTTGCCCTTCAACAAACACATTGATAAAAGCTTGCTGCTGCTGCTAGACCCTTGAAGTCCAACATCGGATCCTCTTATCTTATCCAAACAGCCCCTTCTTTTAAGCTCAATCCAGGAATCTGGTAAGACATTCGATCCGCTATATATCCATCGAAATTCACTCTAATAAGGTAATCATATGTTACCCTACGTGCGTCCAAGTTGTTTAATGGTTGTTTGATCTTACCAGTGTACCTGGCATTCGCACCAAAATCTATTATTCCACCCAGGTTTAAATATACAGTGAAATTGCCTCCATCTGGAGGCAAACAATGCGAAAGAAGAAAATCATGCGAAGCGACGATAGATGGTATCCGAATGTGATGGAAGATGTGTGATGTCTTCAAGCAACGAAATGAGTGGAGGCAGGAACCATAAGGGCCCAAATCGAGCGTCTCTCTGTCTCACACGATTTGATTTTATTTTAAAGCTCTTGGTCTTTAACGTGGATGACAGAGGCACCAGTTGCTAAATTGCTGGACCAAGTTGTTTTGATGAAGGGAGAGGAGGACGCATGCAAGGTCTGAAAGTGGCCCAACTTGTCCTTCTGAGAGACGTTGAGGGTTACATATGGGAGGCGGTTGGGGCCAAATTGTTCCCCCGGATGAAAGTTGGGGCCATTTTTTGGGGAAAAACCCATAGAGAATTTGAGAATAAGTACGAAAATAAAAATCCGATCTTTTGAGAAAATGTCAGTTTGGATTCTTCAAAACTATAGTTGGTAGATTACTTGAAAGATCAAAGATTAAGAAATTTCAGATTACGACAATGTTTTGTTTGCATGACCTGCTTCTCAAACAAAAGCACACCATAACATGATGGAGGGCAACACTACTCAGCTACAAGCCAAGGCTGATGGGTACTTTTTCACATGAAAGCTGCAAGTGCAGAGAGCGAAATGCAAGCTCTTAGGCATGTTATTCAAGGCTGATAGGTACATTTCACATGAAAGCTGCCAATTCAGACAGCATAATCTATGCTCTTAGATATGCCCACCTGGACCTAAGCAAGTCCTTAAACTACTTCATCTAAATTTTGAGACATAAAATTCGGGGTATCCCCTTTTTGGTTGGGAAGAAAAATATTTGCCAAGGAAATTGGGAGCCCTTAGGTCGGGCAGGTAGACTCCAAGTCCCCATTATTTGGAGTGGGGCTACCGTTAGGTAGGCCAATATAATAGCTCCTACACCTGACATGACAAGATGAAAACGCGAAAGGCTGTGCTTCACATAGTGTCTTGTGACCGACGAGTCAACCTTAGTACCCTGGTTACAATACACTGCAAATTGAAGCGAAAAACAATGAGATTACACAAGTTATCCGCCTGGTTCATAAATTGAAAGCACTTCAAGTTTCAGTCGCCTCAATGTACGTCTAGCTACTGGTTTATCAAAACAGAGAGTCAACATCCAATTACAGAGCTCAGCTTCCATGTACGGAATCTAGTGATGTAGGTAGTATAAAGGTAGAAATTGCAGAACCAATGGATGAACAAGCTGCACATCAGAGCTCAGCCTGAAGGAAAATGGTTCATAAATTGAAAACAATTCAAGTTTCAGTCGCCTCAATGTATGTTTTTACTGGAATGACTCATCGGCGGCAGCAAACTCTCTATGTGATCAGTAAACGTTAAACCATACATTTCAGGAGGCATCCCTGATTCGCATTCGGGGAATCCGCCAATTTCGCTTATCCTAAAACTGTTGGTCTTCAGATTGTAGTAAAACAGGCACATTGGCTTCGACAGGACCCAGGGCTCAAACAACAGTTCGCCAGTTTGGCGAACGATACCAGCTGGGAACATTTCATGGTCTACAACAATCTCCTTCCAACACGGTGGCAAGACGACAACTTTTTTCTTCCAGATCTCCCTGTCAAAGTCCTCCAAGATCCATATAGCAACCTCATCATCAGACCTGAGATTGTAGCAATCGACCAATGCGACTCGCCCCTCGAATTCTATGAGGCGCCTCTTGCTCATATCTACCTGGACACCACTAGGATTCACTATCATTCGGAAGCTCTCCGTCCTAACATCAAGTGCCACCAAGTACTCCACTCTGGGGATGGCGACCAAGCTCTTCCAGGCTATGTAATATATGACCCCATTGAAGCAAAATTCCGGGTCATGCTTGAGATGAGGAGGACCGCCCTCGATACCCCTCCACCCGCTTGATCCCAGAGTGAGCACAAATTGCTTCATGATCAACCCGCGGTTGTGCTTACCTGAATCACTCACCCATGTTTCGAAGACCTTGTGCTCCTTCCCGACTGGATCGAACCCGAACGAATGCCTGCAATAAGAACAGCCCCGGCCCAACCTTGCCTTGCTTTGTCCCAAAGGGACAAGTTTCCTAGTGCTGGGATTGCAGACAATGATCGAACCTCCGACTTCGAGGCAGATCAGGCCGTTGAGAGACTGCGAAACGTAGCGTTCGGGGGAGCCATGGACGAGCAGGTGAGGCTCCGCGATCTGGGAACGGTCCCTTCCGGATTCGGGGTGGTCGGCCGAGAAGAGCCACCGCCCTTCGTGGACCGGCAGGGTGACGAGGAGCCTCGGACGAGTCGCGGAGTGAGCCAGGTGCGCGGCGAGGAATCGCGGGTCAGAGATGAGGGAGCGCCAGAGCGTGGAGACGCACCTGAACCTGCACAGGGACTTGACGGGCAGTCTCCTGAGAATCTCGATCAGCAGGTCGTCGGGGATGACCGTCGGATCAGCGTTCGTCTTCTTCATTTCGTTTCGCGGTGCGTGGCGCAGGGCTTCGCCTTCGTCTTTGCGTGAGCTCTGGGAAACGAATCGAAGTCTGAACAGGACATCGGCGTGGAATTTTATATAGTGGCTACACCGTGAAGGGACTGAAATTCAATGGAAAGCCAGATACTCTCAACTTTTGACCTGGCATAGTGGTGTATAAGAAATACTTCTGACTTCTTCCCGCTCGTGCGATGAATGCAGTCTTGAACTTTTCATTAGTGCAATCGGAGTCTCGAATTGTTTATTCGGAGAATTGACGTCACGAGATTAAATTGGCCGTAATTAAGAATTCCGATATCTTTAGAACACAAATTAGGCTTCATTAGGGAGCTCATCACAGGTACAACCCTGCATTAGGATAATATGTGTGTCATAAGCCGGCAATTCTTTAACCACTAAATCGCCCGTGTGATGCTTGATGAACAAATAATACCACGCTAATTTTTCTTTTATAATTGTTCCAAAAAACAACACGGCTAATAACTTTTTCTTATTGGATCGTACCGTGTCCGACTTTGCTTAAACATCTTATCCATCGAGCAAGATAAAGAATCACTTTAGGCACAAAAACTAGTTTCCGCCTGCCATAACCTCACCAGAAGAGGGGTATTAGTTTTCGATCAATTTGTGCACAAGAGGCCAATGCCACCTTTAGAGCTCTTAAGAGATATATGATGCATTTGGTTTAACATTTGAAAGCCCATTGAAAAATGCAAAGTAGTTTAGCCTAAAGAATTTTAGGTAAATGTAAAGGCCGTTTGGTAAACTATGCTTTAAAAAACAACTTTGAAATAAATGCCGTTTGGTAGGATAATATGTGTGTCATAAGCCGGCAATTCTTTAACCACTAAATAGCCCACGTGATGCTTTATGAACAAATAACACCACGCTATTTTTTTTCTCTATAATTGTTACAAACAACAATACGGCTAATAACTTTTTCTTATTGGATCGTATCGCGCCCAACTTAGCTTAAAGGTCTTATCCATTGAGCAAGATAAAGAATCACTTCAGGCATAAAAACTAGTTTCCGCCTGCCATGACCTCATCAGAAGAGGGGTATCCATTTTCGATCAATTTGTGCACAAGAGGTCAATGCCACCTTCATAGCTCTTAAGAGATGTAATCTTTCTATTTTGGAACCCTTAAAACCAACTATCCCGATACTATTCTCATGAACTAATTGTATTCATCATCCCTATATCATTCACTTTTCATTTGATAACTCCAAGCTCCACTTATAAGGGCATGTGAGTACGGAAGAATTATGGACCTTAACATGTGCATGCAAGTATCTAAATGGTGGCATAGGAGGCTTAGGATATGTTTGGTTCGGCATTTCCAAGGAGCTTTTAGCCTTCAAAGATTGCGTTTGGGAACCACTTTACCAAGTATCTTTTGGGGGCTAAAGGCTTTTGGGCCAAAATAAAGGTGTCTGGGAACTACTTTGAAAATCCCATTAAGGCAAAGCTAGCATTTGTAAGATTGAAAGCCTAGCATTCTCAGAAGGAAGCCTCATGTCTACTGTTTATTGTCTTCTTCTCCAGCGGTGTGGCTAATCAGAGATGAGCTTGAGAGGCCGGCGAGATCACGGCCAAGATCGGCGAGGTCGTGGCGATCGTCACTGACCAGTCGCGTGACCCCAGCGAGTCGCGACGACCACTCGTGAGTCCCGGCGATCACCCGTGAGTCGCATCGCCGTGACCTAGCTTTGGGTTGCGAGACCTCAAGCGTGACCTAGATTTGGGTCGCTGGAGGTCGCACGATCTCGCAGCAATTGACGTGACCCAGATTTGGTCATCGAGAGGTCGTGCGACCTCAGGCGTGACCTAGATTTGGTCGCCAGAGGTCGCGCAACCTCGCTATGACTAGCGCTGGTCGTCACGAGGTCCTGCGACCTCCGGCGACCCAGATCTGGATTGCCACGACCCTCGCCGGAGGATTGCCCGATGCACCGCGACCTCCGGCGAGGCCGCACGATCTGGGTCCTACAACCCTTCGACGAGGGTCACGATGACCAGATCTAGCCAAGTCGCCGCGACGCTCACCGAAGGGTTGCACAACCCTCACCGGATCGCCTACCTCTATTGGACGGCTTTGCATTGGATTGCCTACCCTTCGCCGAACCGCCCTTTGCTTGCTAGCGACTACTTGCTCTTAGCCAACCAACTTTTTTTTTTTTTAATAACAAAAGCCTTTTGCAAATATAAGTATTCAAAACACCATTTTACTCAAAAATACTTCGTAATTGACTTTTACAATACAATTTACCAAACATAATTTGCATTTTGAAAAACACATTTTAACTTAATGGCCTTTACATTTCCCAAACACTTTCCTCAAAAGTTTTCCATACGCATCCAAAGTCCTTTGGGGAAATGTTGTTTGGCAATCATTTTGAAGTAGCTTTCAAGTGAAAGTTAGCATTGAGAAGATTAAAAGCCTAATGCTAGTAAGGACTTGCTTTGAGCTTTCGACATTTGGCCAAATGCTGAAACTTATTTTTTTTTTCAAAACTATCATCACTCATTCTTCAAATTTCTTATTTTTCCCTCATTACTATTTTTAAATGCCAAAATAATGCTAAAAAATCAAATTTATATAAATGCTAAAAAATTAAATATATTTTGGTCTTTTTTTAAAAATATATATATTTGTATATTTCATTTTTTTAGCATTATTGTCAACATTTATATTTAAAAATTGCTTACATTATTTTTTTTTTCAATTTTAAATGAATAAAAATTAAAAAATTCCAACGAAGGGTTTGGTCTTTTAAATATATATATATATATATATATATATATATATATATGTATGTATTTGATTTTTTAGCATTATTTTCAAATTTATATTTAAAAAGTTACACACATTATTTTTTCAATTTAAAAAAATAAAAATTAAAAAATTTTGACGGAGGATTTGGTCTTTTTTTCTTATAATTATATATATGTATTTTATTTTTTTAACATTATTGTAAAAATTTATACTTAAAAAGTTGCATACATTATTTTTTTTCAATTTTAAACAAATAAAAATTAAAAAATTTCTAATGAAGGGTTTGGTCTTTTAAAATATATATATGTATTTGATTTTTAGCATTATTTTGAAATTTCTATTTAAAAAGTTGCATACATTATTTTTTCAAATTTAAGAAAATAAAAATTAAAAAATTTCAACGAAAGATTTGGTCTTTTTTTTTTTTTTTAAAAATTATGTATATGTATTTTATTTTTTTAGCATTATTATCAAAATTTATATTTAAAAAGTTGCATACATTTTTTTTTTTAATTTTAAGCAAACAAAAATTAAAAAATTCCGATAAATGATTTGGTCTTTTTAAAAAAATATATATATATATATATAATATTTTTATATAAATTTTTATTATTATCAATACTTATATTTAAAAAGTTACATACATTATTTTTTCGATTTTAAACAAATGAAATTAAAAAAAACTAATATTAATCATCCAAAGAGCTTTTCAAATATGTTTTCTACCAAACGGCATTTCTCTCAAAATTGATTCTCAAACATAATTTATTAAATGGTCTTTGCATTTGCCTAAAGTCTTTTAGGCTAAACTATTTTGCATTTTCTTAATGGGTTTTCAAAATGTTGAACCAAACGCACTTTAGAATAATACGTGTATTAGGTGTTTTTCTTCTCGACATTAAAAAAGAAAACATTTGCCAAATTGAAAATCTCTAATCAAATTCACCCTTTAAATAATTGATAAACCTCAAATAACGCTGAGAAATCATGCTGCATTATTATAGGCATACATAATCAGCATGTAGACGTACCATGGACTTAATTACGGAAAAAAAAAAAACTTGATTAGAAAATATTTCTCCAATAGAAAAGAGAAAAAAGAGAGAGAAGAAAGGAAAAAAGAAGAGTCTACTGAGTGATGCAAGGGGCAGGAGTAGCACGACGCAGGTGGCGAGCTACACTTCTCCGGTCGGTCGTATAAATAGCGAGCGGCGGACGCAGACAACGTCAACAACAACAACAACAACCTCAAACCGGATCTTCCTCGCCCGGACCACATCGTAGGAACCGAACAAACATTGCTGCTTCTCCCGGCATATTCCCCTCTCCTACCCCACGTTCAACTACCCCCGTCGCCCACGCGGGAGGAGCAATGGCGGTTCATCCTCCGACGGCGGCGTTCCATTCCCTCGTGGCTCCCCGCGCTTCTCTGCCGTTCCGCGATCGCGCCGCCGCCCTCGGGCCGACGCCGCACCGCCGCCTCGGAGCCGCGCCGAGGATCGCCCTCTCGCGCTCTCGCAAGCGCGCTTCTTCTTCGGATGGCTTCGAACCTTCGCTCCGGACGGAGCATTCCGGCGCTCCGATTGGATCGCCCGCTCGCCGTTCCTCGGCCTCGGCCATTGATTTCCTCACGCTGTGCCACCGGCTCAAGGTACGCCCGCAAGACGCTCGGCCTCGGCTTTGATTTCGTTTTGCTCTCGCGACGAGTCTGAGGGAAGGTGAAATCTAAGTTGTGAAGCAATTAGGTTCTCTCTATCCCTTCTTCATCGCGATTCGTCAGTGTCCGCGACTCTTGGAGTATGAGCTGATTTTGCGAAGAATGCGGTCTGTTCTGTGCTGACTGCTTCTCGTATCTGTTCATCGAAAGTTTTGATTTTTATGTTCCCCTTGTAGAAGTGGGTTGCGTTATGGTTCTGGTCCAGCTGACTTTGGGTGCTCGGTATACTTGACGAGTGAAATTCTAGTCGTGAAGTAGGAAGGACTTTGGTCTCTCGTGTTTTATGATTTTGTTGTGAAATGAAGTGACTCTGCAAACTCTAGAAGCATGAGCTTGCAACTCTCATATGTGTTCTTTTCACAGTTTAGGTTCTTTTGAGCATTAGATTTGCCTTTTTAGTCTGATTTTTGGCACGGCTTAGCTGTGTGGTCTGCTATGCTCTACCTTCTTTGGTACTTTACCTTGTTGATATGTTCCATAGTTCAAACTTTGAATGAGGATTTTTTGCACGTGACTGTTTTGTGGTCATGGTACTTTAGTTTGACCTACTGGGTGGGTAACATCTAGCTTCGAGGTAGTCGTGCTGATGACTCGCATTCGCATCCCTTGATCACACCTATTTCTGCTCTTCAGATTGATTGTAAGTTGACGTTGGGCAAAATATCTGCCATGACATTGCACTTGTAGTACGTTCTATGTGGCCAGTAACATGAGTTTACACCTTGACAGATTTCTGTTTGTGTGTATTTGGGCTCTATGGGATCTCATCAATTCCAATAAAAAAAATTAAATGACAGTGAAAGCAAGGGGAACAGGCATTAAGTAGGAATTTTTGACATGTTTCGACAAAGTATGTTCAGTAGAAATAATTTTTTGCTCTTTTCACAGACCACCAAAAGGAAAGGGTGGATCAATCAAGGGATTGATGGTCCTGAGTCGATTGCTGATCATATGTACCGCATGGCATTGATGGCTTTAATTGCTGATGATCTTCCTGGACTGGATAGGGAAAGGTTGGGGACCCTTGTCATGCTCTTGAAACTCTGTGTTTGTCAAATATAGAGTGACATCGATTCGCAGTCATTCATCTTTCATCATCTTTTGCTGTATAATCCATTAAATTTCCCAATGATGTTATTGTACTTCTGAAATGATGCCCATTTGGTCAATCGGTACCAAACCATTTGTCAGAAATCTAAGAGAAAAGTTGATGTGGTATGTGGTGTGACCTGAATAAAGTTTCATGTTATTCCCTGTTCGCCCACACAGTCTCTATATTCTCTCACAGGTGAGTGATGGAGTAATTTCACTTTGAACCATTTTAGAAGTGTTGAAATATTGTCCCACATCACTTGACGAGGAGTCCTAAATACTCTTTATGTTTATGTGGTCTTCCTCCATCTATCAGCTTAATCTTTTTGGCTGGACTTTCTTAGATGGTATAAGAGTAGGGACCTCCTGAGTTCAGATCTTTAATGCTTTTATTTGCCTTCTCAATTATATATTTTAATGCTTGACTTAGGCCAAAGTCTAGTCTATTGTGAGGGGAAGGGGAAGTATTAGAATATTTAAAAATTAAACAGCGCATTCATCTAACAACTTAAGGCAAAGTATTAGTATATTTAATATTAAACCATGCATTCATCTAATAGCTTAAGCTTTTAAAACAGAAAGTAGGTATGTAGTTTACATATCAAAAGAAAAGTAGCTATAATTTGAATGACTTGTTTTCAACCTTACATCCCAATGAAACTCCTCCTAAAAATGTGTCTGTGACTGTTCAAGCTAATTGGCAGGAAAGAACTTTGCATGTTCTTTTTCTTATAAAGTCGAGATTTTGTTTGTCATAATGCTCTTGATCAAATGGCACATGCATCCATACCAACTTTTCAGTTGATATTCCATGTCACTTTTATGCCTTTCTCGTGTTCTCACGTCACTTCTTTTCCCTTCCACAGGTGCATCAAGATAGCGATTGTGCATGATATTGCTGAAGGTATAGTTATCCGTCTGATTTTCATGCTCATTTTCTTTAATTTTGTGATTATGTTGGCCCATTCTGTGCTTTTCTGATTTCCTGTTGCTGTTGTTGGTTCATGCAAATTTTTCTACTATGACTGTAAATGCTAATGGCTCACATGGACTGATCTTGCATTAATTCTTGTTTCTATTCTTACAGTTGGATCTCCAAAGACCGTTCTAATTGGATAAGTATTTTATTTGGGGAGCTACTGTTGATGTTATTCTGTATAGAATTAGCACCTTTAAAGATATATCAATTTTCTTGTCTTGTCTTGTCTTGTCTTGTCTAGCCCACTATTTGGAAATATCTTCGTACTTGGAAGAGGCATGTTTGAAAGGAAAGAACTGATTTAGATGTTTACTAGAGAAAAGAAGAGAAAGGGTTTGAAGTGCTTTGGTTATAGTTTAGTTTGGATTTTTTGGGTAGTTTTCATTCTCCCAAGACCATCACAGGCTTCATTTTGTGTCATCACTTTGAATGAAGTTGCATCTTGAATTCTGTAGCTATTGTTGGAGATATAACACCAGCAGATGGCGTGCCTAAAGAGGAAAAGAGTAGGAGAGAACAAGCAGCTTTAGATGAAATGTGTCAAGTTCTTGGTGGAGGGATGAGGGGTACTAATCTTCTCATCTTTTAGATATTGGATTACCTTTTCGCTCCTGAGTTTGACTCCAATTCAAATTCTCTTTCTGTAGCTGAAGAGATCAAGGAACTTTGGGCTGAGTATGAGAACAATTCTTCTCTAGAGGCTAATTTGGTCAAAGATTTTGACAAAGTATGTGTTTGCTGGCATGTAATACTTTATGAGCTACTGTTTGTAGGCAGGGCACACGTCAGAATTTTAAAATTTCAATTGTAGTCTTGTTTGCTCTTTGCTGGTTGATCATCATTTCATAGCTATGCTTTGATGTTGATATTTTCCTTGCAAATAATTTAAAACAAGTTATTTTGCCTTCAATGGCACAAGATTGCACAATGCTTCCAAGTCTATCATAGCGCTCACACATAACAGAAACAGTTTCTTATTTATTTCTGGATATGAAGCATTTGGTTGCCAATTTTTCAGGACTTCTCAATTTATTGAGCTTCTTGTTGAAATCAGATCGTGTTCTTGATGGCATGGTTTCCTTAATTCAAGTAAACTAACATATGCCATTTTCCAGGTCGAGTTGATTCTGCAAGCCCTGGAATATGAGATGGGTAATGCACCCTCCTACTGTCTCTCCATGTGTGTGCAGACCCCTTGGACATCTGCTGTGTGTGTAGTAGTTACCTATTCCCTGTTGGTGTTTCATGTTGGCCAACCAATCAAATTATCTGAGTTAATTATGAAGATGATTTTGTACATAACATGCTTTGGTAAACTTGGAAGAAAATGAGCTGCCATCATCAACAGTACAGAAGAGTTTGTGACCGCTTCAAAATCAAAGCTCAAATTTCTGACATTAACATTTCTGGAGAACCTCCATGGGGTGATTCTAAAGTTCTGATTCCAAATGAGCTGATTAGAGCTTAGGAGCAATTAGTTTTAATTGCTTTGATCTTGAATAATCTTTCCAGTCAATATTTTCATCTCTCTACAGCTTGAAAATCACATTTTCATATTTTTTTGGTTCCTTATTGACCAATCTAGGTGGTTATGTCCTCTACCAACATGCTGCTAATTAGCAAACAGCCAAGTCTTAAGATGATGAGTTAACTTGCACGTGATGGGAGACTGTTTGGCTGTGATATACTTTTCAACTTTGATCCTCTCTTCTGAAGGCAGTGGTTAAATCATTCTCGTGATTGTGCTGACCAGGAATCATCACTTTAATGGCATAGGACAGAACAGTTAGTGGGTGGAGATAGAAGAGCAAAAAGTTTTACTCTGGGATTTCATGAGCTGACATTATCATCAGATCTGCTAAAAGTTCATAATGAGCTCTTGCAATGAATGTGATGGATTCTCCATTCTTATGACTCTGCCTTTTGCTTTTGTTGATTTAATTTCATTGATTCTATGGAAAATCAATGACAGTGGGTATACAGATATCATGGTCAAGTCATGTGATATGTCTAATTTTTCTTGTTTCTTTTGTCAAGCTCTGTCTCATCTCTGTATCTGTGTCTGTCTCTTTCTCTCTCCCCCTCTCTTCCTCGCCCTCCCTCTTTAACTCTTCCATATTTGATTGTGCTGAATGAGATTTTGTTACTTGAATGACACGACATGACGCCCAACTTTTGGAAGTTTCTACTCACGTCTGAATGCTCATTTCTAGTCCTACAATTAGATTTGGGAACTGCATAAATGTCCTACCTATTTCTGGTTTTGATTCGGTTTCTACATATACACTTTCCTAGAACCTATCTCATTTGAGGTTATGCCATGTACATGCAGAACATGGGATGGTGCTGGATGAGTTTTTCCTTTCAACAGCAGGTAGATTTTTCTTCCAATTCTTTTCTCACTTTATGTTGGGATTTAAAATTTAATGTTGTCTTTCTTTCGTTATGTTTAATCATGTAGGTAAGTTTCAGACTGAAATTGGAAAGAACTGGGCAGCTGAGGTTCTTTCAAGGAGGAATGTGAGGCTATCGAACGGGCTGAACTAACTGCTTCATTCTTCATTAATAAGTCCCGTTCTTTTGCATCAAGTTGGGGCCAACTTTCTGGATTAAAATTTCTTATGGACAATCATCTCAAGGTTACGTCCTTCTTGCTACTCCCACAGCATTGGGAGTATAGGCTGATAGCTCTTCTCCTAGAAGCAAAGTCCCAAATTTCATCTGCCAACACCAACCAGAAGGAGTGCTAACTTAGAAATTCACCATTACAGCTACAGGTACTGAATCCCTTTAATGGTTGCATGAACTGTAGGGAAAAAAACTGTTCCCATTTTACTTTTTTCTGTTTTGTTCTCACAAATTTGTATGTGTGAGAAATGGATATAGCAAATGAAAATAGAATAGAGAGATATGAAGGTTCCTTTGATGTTGTGCTTTTCAACCCGATAAGTAGCCTTATAAATTTTTCTGACTCGGTGCTCAACCTGCCATAGCAATGGAAAACATGACTTGATCAATAGTATTCTTTTTCTCGGATATTTTCTATATCTGCCGATGCTCTTTGCCTTTTCCTTCTTGGGAGAATGTGGAGTACTGAATTCCTACTGCCCCTGCTCGTGGTATCTGTCTCTGAACCTGACATATGCTGACACTGCTATACTTCGAGCAAGCCAGAGAGTTGACGATGGCTACTATTGCAGCGCCTTTTACATCAGTGAGGGTAATTCAAAAAGCACACACTCGATATTCTCATTGATTTGACGATCGACTTTCGGTTAGAAAAATCTGTGCCGATACCTTTTCAGGTCATATGCATGCTGGAAATCTGCTTTCTTCAATCCAGCAACTCTTGATTCCAACTGCCAATTCTTTGGCATTCTTATACGCTACGTAGCTACCATTGCATTTTCCATTTCTGTATCACCCCTTTATCGAGTGCTTTGTTCGGGGGTGAAGGGGAGGGAAAATGGAAGGGGTGATGAAACTTGCTTGAAATATAAAGTCCGAGTGAAATCCAAATTTTTCCTTGCATAATTTCTATCCGCCATCTCCCAAACAAAGCAGCAACCGTCCTGGTAAAAAGGTTCGGTCCAGTGAACCAAGCTAAAGATGATCAAGCACCCTATTTTCATTCATCGTTCAAAGGCATATAATACAGTCAAACGGGCATCTGCATCGGGCGTGCGGTCTCTACATCGCGAAGTACAGAACCGCGTAGAGTAATAACTCCTCCCGAGGTCGTCGCCCAGAATTTCCACTTCGTTTTCTCATTGGAAAAAGCCTGAGGCTTGTACTGCCCGAGTTTTGAAGTCAAATGTCAACTACCAAATTAATGGGATGGTAGGATTCCAAAACTTTGAAAGCCAGAAAATTCCATCGCTGAATTATGAGAGTACTGCCAATTCGTGCTCTTTCGCTATCAAAACCATGCATCGGGACACAATCTTTCGACACGAAGTGGAAAGATCCCTATGACTCGGTCCTCAGTGGCCCAATCCAAATGTCTTAGTTCCCCGACCCGCCATCCGTTCCCGAAGCCTTCGCTTTCTAAAAGCTCTCACATTAACGGTCGGAGTGCGGGAGTGCCACGTCTGTAGAATTCGAATGATCGGGAAGAGAAGAAAAAGTTGATGTTAAAGGGGTGACTTTAAACTGGTTTTCGTCGAACCTCGAACAGATAAGTGCGCAAATGATTCAGTTTGAGCGTGCTTCGTTGGCTCAAAGGTCATACGTATGTCATACGCTCGAGAATTGGTCCACAAAATTCTCTCAAAGCTTTTGCGAAATAATCTCATCCATGAATATCTAGCACTATTATTTGTCCCGGTCCCTTCTCACTGACCAAACTCTCTAGCGGCTGACTTTATTGGGGGAAAATTACCAAAATAATCATTAACTTATTAATTGAGTCATAAACTTTTTCACTTTTTATCACTTGAATTCATCTTATCAATTTTGGTTGGAAATTGCTAATGTGGACCTCTTCCGTGACCAATACTATCATCGACAATTTTTAATAATTTTTTAAATTAATTTTCCTTTTTTTATATATTCTTCACTTATTTTTACTTTGGCCGACGAGGGTTTAGGCTGCCTCACCCGCAATCGCGATGGCCTCACCGATTCTGGCCCTCGCTAGTGCTTGGCAAGGGCTTTATTGTCCTCACCCAATGACTAGCAATGGCTTGATGACAATTGCCAGCCATAGTTAAAAAAGAAAAAAAGAAAAAAAAAAGGAATAAGAAAGAGAAAAGAAGGAAAAGAAGAGAAAAAAAGAAAAATCAATGAAAGAATTCGAAAAAAAAATATTTTATAATTTATTCATGTTAGCACTGGTCATACCACGCATGATGATTGGTGTGTCCACATTAGCAATTTTCAATTTAAATTGGCTAGATTGACTTAATTAACAAAATATTTTGGGTGATTTTCCAGCTTATCTGTGAAGGGGTGTTGCGTTCACATTCTTGAAAAGTTGAGCACATGGGTGGTGATCGGTGTTGTTCCGAAGCGGACCGTTCTGATCTGGACAAGGGCCTCTCACTCTGTCAAACCGCATGCGTTTTCAGACGGGGAAAACAGCGTAGCACCAAATGTTCTAAGATGCACCTTCCCACTTCTTAGCCCAGGTAAGGAAAACGAAACTTGTTCCACGCCACCATTCACTATTTCAGACCTAGCCGCAGTCCGAAATCTGGGAAAGAATTTCCTAGACTCCGTAGCCGGAGATATGGACCTGTCGTTTGGTCTTATATGGCTACCAACCAAGAAAAGCCCTAATGATGATGGTACATTTGCCGATAAAAGGTTGTCTCTACGCATGTTAGCGGTGGTGAAATCCGTAGTGACGCGTGCGCCCAAATCTACGGTCTCTCTCTCTCCCTCTTGTCTAGCATGCCCACCGACACTTTTCCTTTGTTAAATGTCGCCAATATGTCCGCATTCCATGTCATCCTTCTCAGTTCACATGCTCCAAATTTTACAGTTCACCGCTACAGTAAAAAAGATCTTTTGTTTTTTCCCTAAAGAGCAAGAGAAGTGCGGAAAAGAGAAAGCGTAGGACAAGAGAGCAAAAGAAAGTCAACAAAATAGGAGGAGGAAGATTAAAAAAGGGGGGAAAACGGAGAGAAAAAGTCCCACATGAGGGCTGGAATGGTGTGTTGCAGCGAACAAAAAGCTCACGACCATATACATATAACTTCACGGTGGCCATGGCCATATGATTGCATCGTTGAAACGTCATGAAGCCATCACGGTGTCCCAACGTGGGGCAGCATGTTAACGGGAACTTCACGGGTCGCAAAGATCGTCCCCAACAAAAGATTTGTGAATCTAGCGGGACACATCGTGACCCACCACACCCGAAACTCCTGTCGTTTTCCGGGTCCATTGTCCTAAGAACCAGGGGAGACCCACCAGATTCGAATGCTCCCGCTCTCGCCTTAACGTAGTAAAAGGTTACCTTAACTACATGGTTTAATGCGAGACCTATTCATAGATCAACAGTTTCATTTGGGACCCGTTCTGCATATAATTTAGTCACTCGTGTGTGCACACACCGTACCATAGCGAATCTCATGTTTAATTAAGATGAAAAAAGATTGGGGTGGGGGACCCCATATGATATGCTGTTTATTCTTATATTCTCTGTCATCTAATTCGCTTTTTAATCTATAAGTTCCATGCACCGTCGAGAATGCACCGACCCGGTCCTTTGTCATGGAGCAGGACAAATTGGGTCTTTTTTTATTTCTATAAATAAATATGTGGGTTGTGTTTATATTTTTTCTAGATTAAAGAATCCTCGTATGATCAGCACAAGAAATCCATGCAGAGCAAGCTGTATCTGCCCCCACTTAATTATTCCTGGTCAAATGCGGGCTCCGATAGGGAAAAAGTCCAAATGCTTGCAGCTGTGGAAATGTGATCTCTTATTTTATTTGTGGGCATCAAATGCTGCGCAGAGACAAAATAAAACATTTGAATAGTGCGGGAGGTTAGATTGATAAATTTAGTACATACATAATTTATATTATAATGGGCCGTGTGATATCAGTTGGATTGATAAACGAGCTTTGTTGACACACGCATACACCGTCAACTCAGAGATATTATTATTAAAGATATAAATGAGTTTGATGATTTTATTGATCAATTTACATAAACTAGTGGCTTTTTGATGTTGTAAGGGAGATCGTACTATTTTTGGTTTCGAATTTGAGGATTAATAATTTTTGTTTGTGGACGATCTGGAGTAACATGTGAAAAAATTCCCTCAGCATATTGGATACAAAAGGCACCAGGTACTTTTCGGGTTATTATATTTTTCTTTTAAAAAAAACAATATTAGCTTAAAATCCTGGTTTGGGATTAGCATAAAAGAGGTTTGTTTTTATGATAAACCTGTCACCCATAATTCACAATTGTTACGATAATCTGAAAAATCATCGAACATTGAAATTTTCTTTTGTTTTGCATTTCAGCCGGACGAAGAATAAGTCAAACCCTAAATATAGGGTTTGATATCAACCCGACTTAATTGCAATGAACTCAAAATAAGTCAAACTCAATATAATAATGTACATTAATATATTCAGTTATGATTCAAACGAATTGGAAAATAAAAAGAAGAGCTAACCCCAAATATTTAAAACCCAAATAGTCTTGTTGACAAACTTATTCAACTAGTAATTTGCATTCAGAAAAGTGAAACTCGAGATGCTCTCTCTAACAATAGTTCAATTCAAATCGAGAATCAATTCATATAAGAGAAGTCATAATTTGAAACGACCTCGATTAAAAAATCGAATCACCAACTTATCGATCCTCAATCGACCTTATTTGTCCTTTTGCATCCCTATTAACTATCCTAAATACTCACTACTATCCCAAATCCAAAGACGTCAACAACTTGCCTATGAACTGGATCTCATAGACTACCTTGAAATGACACCACCTTTAAGAAAATAAGATTGCGATTTTGCATAGATCTAGGCTGGGCAACGAGGAGGACATGCCGTTACTCAGCAGAACGCCTCATTAGGGAATGATAAAATAATAGTGATCTGATTTGACGTTGCAATGAAGCAACCTTATACAGAACAGAAGGCCGGGCTGACCGTGAACCTTGAATTATTCTCATGATGACTCGATAATTATATTGGAGACCTTCCCTGTTGTCCTCGTTTGAGTTCGGACAATCTCTCAAGAAAGTAATTCTCTCTTGACGTCCCCATCAACCTCGGTTTTGGATCGCGGACCCCACATACCGTGTGCCTCCTTTGCGGTTGCTCTCTCTCTCTCTCTCTCTCTCTAAGTGAGAGAGGGAGAGGAGAGGGGCACACGGAAGCTTCATTCATCATCGTCTAATTCGAAACTAAAGTGTGATGACTTCAAACGGCTGAACCAGTAATAAGAGATTCGCTTGGAGCGCAAAAGGTTCGGCTCTTGTGATTCTGAAGCATTCTCGGGTTCGCCTGCGCTCGCTCGTTAAAGTGTCGGTGTTGCCACATTTCTGTACTGGAGATTCGGGCTGTAGTTTTTTTCACTTTTCAAGTCCCGAATCGAATGAGAAAAAAGTTTTGATTTTGCTGGGGCTCAGCCTATGGTTTGGAGCTCATGAATCATTGTTTCTTTTGGAGACTGTGATCTGTCATTGCTTTTCTTTTCCTTGGAGCCGATCTGGGTTCTCTTATAACGTTGGCCACCTTGTTTCATCGGGGGTTCATAAGCCCCATCGCTCCCCGAACTGTGTTCTACTCTTCATTGGCTGATACTGATGGTCTTCCTGGGACTCTGAGTGGCAGAGTCTAGTGATTCTGTTTAGTGGTTTTAAATTTGAGGACTTGGGTTTGGCTCAAGAACTGATTTGGTCACTTGGGTTGTCCTCAAAATTTAGTCTTCCTCGCTGGAAAGGGAAATGTGGAGGTGCCCAGTGTGTTAGTAGAATCCTCAAGATTTGACATGATTTGTGAAACTGGAGATTGATTGATCTGTTGTCTGGGTTGTGTTGATCTCAGAGATGGCAAGTACTTCGCCATCTCCGGATGCATCCCCCTCCGCTGTGCCACCATCAACTACCATCTCTCCACCTCCACAGCCTTCCTCTCCTCCATCACCCCCACCTCAGACTCCTCCAGCGACGCCGTCCCCTCCGCCGTCGGCACCGGCCCCTAGTAGTGACTCACCTCCACCTCCACCTCCACCTCCACCTCCACCTTCCAAAGCTCCAACCCCCTCAACTCCTTCCTCACCACCATCAGATCCACCAGCAAGTCCGCCCCCATCTTCACCTCTTCCTGCAACTCCCCCACCGTCACCTAGTCCACCAGTTACCCCTTCGATACCTGTTGCTGCTCCTCCTACAAGCTCGCCTCCGCCTCTGCCTCCACCTCCATCACCAGTGCCGCCATCGCCTCCGCCACCTCCACCGTCACCTCCACCACAACCGGCTGCAAAACCACCAAGTCCAACTCCACCACCAACTGCAAATCCTCCTAGTCCACCTCCACCATCAACTGCAAAACCTCCTAGTTCACCTCCACCGCCTTCTGCAAAACCGCCTGAAAATCCACCTTCACCACCACCACCACCACCACCACGATCATCCAAATCCCCTGAAAATTCCCCACCGCCGCCGCCGCCGCCACGGTCACCACCATCGACTCCACCTCGAAGTTCGCCTCCACCCCCAGCACCTGTGTCGCCCTCACCCAAAAGTTCACCTCCATCACCAACGTCAAATCCACCAAAAAGTTCACCTCCCCCTCCGGCATCGGTTCCTACAGCTAAATCACCTACACCTGCTAGAGTTAGTTCCCCCACGGCCAGTTCTCCACCAACTACGCCTTCAAATTCTCCTTCAATCTCAGCATCTCCACCCTCTTCATCAGGTCTCTCTCCACCTTCCACTCCTGTCCCTTCAACCCCTGCATCAACTGGTCCAACTGCAAGCAATAATCCTAATTCAGCTTCCAGTTCCAATGACACCGGGAATTCCAGTTCTGGAATAGGAACAGCTGGCACAGTGGCTATTGTTGTGGCAGTATTCATCCTCATTAGTTTTATTGGATTTGCTGTCTGGTGCAAGAGAAAACGAAGGAAAAAGGTGACTGGACTTACTGGAGTCTACATCGTGCCGTCACCTGGGGCCTCTTCCACTGGAACAGGTACTCTAGAGATGCTACTCCCCTCTGGAAAATCTTTTGTACTTTTTTGCGTATCATTTGTGAGGGTACGCTATAATCTCGTTCTTAAAATGTGCTCTCTGTTTTGGTACATTAGTAATCTTACAAAAACCCACACTACAAATTGGCATGATGGTTAGTACACGTACTTCTCTTTTGAAGTTGTTAATATTAGAAGTATAAAGCATTCATGTGCTGCCAGATTTATAAGTGAGGCGACATGAATATATCAAATGATATCAGATGTCTCGCTTGACCTAATAGGGAATTTAGCACATTGGAATTTTCAATTTCATTAAATTGTAACTGTATCCTGAAGAAAGACCAAACATCGTTCAGAATTGGTGTAGAGAGGCATAAGAAATTCGCTTCTTTTAATCCTTGTTCTTAAGTATGTGTGGAATTAAGAGGGGATCTATATGTGGTGGTTGTTAACTTTACTGATTTTACAATATGAACTGTGTCCAGATTCATCTGTTATCAAGACACATTCTTCTGCACCCCTCCTTGGAAGTAGTTCAGGGAGTGATGCTTACTCGCCAAAGGAGCAGGGGGGAATTGGAAATTCCAGGCCATTGTTTTCGTATGAAGAGCTGGGCAAGGCTACCAATGGTTTTTCATCCCAAAATTTATTGGGTGAAGGTGGATTTGGTGCTGTCTATAAAGGATTCCTTCCAGATGGGAGAGAGATAGCTGTAAAGCAGCTAAAAGTTGGTGGTGGGCAAGGGGATCGAGAATTTAAAGCTGAAGTTGAAATCATTAGTCGCATACACCATCGCCATCTGGTGTCATTAGTCGGGTACTGCATTGCTGACACCAGAAGGTTGCTTGTGTATGACTATGTGCCTAATAATACCCTCTACTTTCATCTTCATGGTACGGTAATTACTCATCTCAAAGTTCTCAATGCTTCAATGCCCAAAGCATCTTTTTGCAGATTGTCTTCTGCCCCTTCTGATTTGAAGTTTTTCCCTTCTGACTAGTAGGAGAAGGTAGGCCGGTGCTGGAATGGGCAACACGTGTTAAGATTGCTGCTGGTGCTGCTCGTGGATTAGCTTACCTTCATGAAGACTGTAAGCATCAGTTCTCCAACTAATTTCACCATAGAAACTGTTGTTGGACAGATCACTAATAGCATTGATTAAATGAAGTACTGAATGTCAATGGCAACTTAATGCACATTAGCTTGAGCTAATCTGAGAATTACAAGTAAAATCCCTTTCTTCTTGTTGCAATGTTATTTGGAAAAAGGAGGGAAAAAAAAAAAAAGAATCAACTGTTCCTTGTGGATCAGGTTCGTGTTATTGATATCCATTAAAATCGAAAGCAAAGTACGAAAATAAGCTTGACAGATACACTTATTTTTCTTGACCTAAGTTTTATTCACTTGAGAGATGAAAGGATGTATAATGATTTAATTCCAAGAGGCTTTTGTTCTTGGAGTGAATTTGCTTGATTTACTTTTGCAGTAGTACATGTCTTTTAGTATATTTTATCATGGAATGTTCTCTGTCTCATGATTCACTAATGTGTAATTTTTTCTGAATTTTGATGTCTTGCTCAGGCCATCCTCGTATTATCCATAGAGACATCAAGTCATCAAACATTCTCCTAGATAATAACTTCGAAGCTCGGGTGTGCCTAATATCCCTATTGGATAGGCTTTAGTTGGTTCTTCTGAAAGTTTGGTTGTACTGATGCCTAGTTCTTTGCTTAACAGGTATCAGACTTTGGACTTGCCAAATTAGCTCTTGATGCAGATACACATATCACTACACGTGTCATGGGAACTTTCGGGTATGTACAGTTGTCCATTTTTGGCTATGACGCTTAGAGAGGACATCCATCTGATTTTTACAAGAACCAGTTGTCGCATGTTTGGCCCATGCACTTATTGTGCATGTTCTCATTAACATAAATTCTTCATGGTGACATTTCAGATACATGGCTCCTGAATATGCAACAAGTGGCAAATTGACCGAGAAATCTGATGTTTTCTCTTACGGAGTTGTGCTTCTGGAGCTAATCACTGGACGGAAGCCTGTGGATGCATCACAACCCTTGGGAGATGAGAGTTTAGTTGAATGGGTTAGTTATAAATCCTCGTTTTCTCCTTTTGTTTTCTAATCGTGATTCGCCATATTAAATTGACTTGGATAAAGCTGTTAGATCTAGCACAGCAAATATAGACGCTGGTCATCTGTCTTTGTGGAGCACGTGAAGCAATGTGTTGAATCTGTTAGTAGTTTTGTTCATACCCGTTATCCTCTGAGTTGGCCCATTCATAGCCCTGAATTATGAAGGAGTTCATTACTCAAGTACTTGGACAGAATTTATGTATCAGGGGTCTATCCTTAACAGTGGGAGTTTTTATAAGACAAATGTCCTAGCCAGATCAATCTAACTGTGCATTTATTTGCATCCTTTAAAATTTATCTATTAGAATTGGCTATGATGCTTTTCTATCATTATGATATGATAGTTGGATGTGTCTTTACTCTTATATTATACTGCAATTCTGACATTGCTGTCCATAGTGGAAGAAAACGAGAGATAAAATAGATTTTGGGAAATTTACAGACCATCATAGCAACATCAGTTGTGCAGGTCCATCATTTGACCTGACCATTTGTCAAACTTTGGAAATATCACATGATGTAATTGGTAATATAATGTTTATGCCCCAAGTCAGGACAGATGCTTATATACATTAAAGGTTTAAAACAATGCAACCCTGTTTAATCACCTCAAGATTGAGAATGCAGATGACATTTGAGCATTTTTACCTTTTTCTCAGGAAAACTGCCTAATCTATAATTATTATGTACGCATGGTTAAATTTCTAAGTACTTCTGGTAAAATTTAGGAACTACTAGCAGGTCTACTTTCCCTTAAGTTATTGTTTTCCATAGAAGGTAATGGACATTAGATTACTTCTTATTTGGCAACGACCGTTTTTATTTAGTCTCACTTCATTGTATCAAGGGTTTTATAAAAATTTCACAGCATATGCGAGTTTAAAAATGTATCTTGGTTGTCTTTGAACTTAGGTAGACTGGACCCTGTCATGAACGATGGGATCACCATCTCCTCTATTCTAGAATGTTGAGTGTTTTTCAGGTCCATCTCAATGAATGATTAATCCAGAATGCACAAGCATGGCAATAGAATAGTAGTAAAAATGAAAAATTTGCTTCATTAACCAATATATCCTACCATCTTCCAGGCTCGACCTTTGCTGAGCCATGCACTTGATAATGAAGAATTTGAGGGTTTGGCAGATCCAAAGCTTGAAAGAAATTATGTTGAAGCCGAAATGTTCCGGATGATGGAAGCTGCAGCTGCTTGTGTGCGACATTCAGCTGCCAAGAGACCTCGTATGGGACAGGTAAGTTCTAAATATGCATTCTGGTTGGAATTATCCGTTGTCAGTGAAGATATCCTGAGTCAAATCATACCTTGCAGATTGTGAGAGCATTTGATAGTTTGGCTGCTTCTGACTTAACTAATGGAATGAGACTAGGAGAGAGCGAGGTGTTTAATTCTGCTCAACAATCTGCAGAAATCAGATTGTTTCAGAGGATGGCTTTTGGCAGCCAAGATTACAGTACAGAATTCTTTAGCCGGTGTAGCTCGAATAGTTGAAGGATGGTTTTGGTAAATATTGCAAGAGGATTCATTTTGCATCGAGAGAGATTGTCTTGTCTGAGCTGTGGCTCTCAAGGGCTTGTCTGCTGGTAAAGGGCAAAACTCACTCTCTTGGGCCTGTAAGTAGGATTCTTCATAAAGTCAAGTTGTGCACTGCCTTACCGCAATTTTTTTTAGGGTAGCCAGTATTATTGCATATCTTCTATTGCCACCGAGGTTTAGGGTGGTGAAATCTCATTGGTTCAATTTTGTTCATTTTGTTCAAATTCAAACTCGTGTAATTAATCTCCGTAATATCTTAATGAGTTCCTTTTCCCACTCTTTCTTTAAATTGGGGGAGAAGATTATGTTACACATCGGTGAATGAACAGTCCCCAACTGTCACAGCATCTGCATCAATAGAATCAAGCTTGTGACTCCGAATAAAAGGGAATTTTGTAGAAGACCCCATAACATTACTGTATCTGCAAGAGGAAGACTTCTTCTTCTTCTTCTTCTTCTTCTTTTTGGCACGAGTAATGTTTGATATACAAGAGATTTTCTGAAGACTTGTATGCAAAAACTTATGAGATCATATTTGCAAGGAATGATGTATGATTGCATAAGCTTTTAAATATCAGTCTCGATAGTTTTGCATTTGTAACATTACTGTTTATATGATGGGTATAATCTGGAGATCTGGAGGAGGTCACGCTTTTGTATCAATGTACTTCGAAAGTCCATAAAACCAGTAAAGGGCACGGAATTGTTGCACCTATTTCTGAACTGAACGTTTCTGAGGAGATTTCTTGGTTTAGCTAAAACAATGAATGAGAACCGAGTCCACTGGAAAAAAAAAAAAAGGGCAAACGAGGGGTGCTCCATGTGCTAGTGTATACATGAAAGTGGCATTTGGTTATTATGCAGGAAATTTTGCCTGGGTGGTTGATGGAGCTGATGGTGCAAAATCTTAAGACTTATAGTTTTTTCTTTGAGATGCATGTTTTTTATTTAGGAAATCTCTCTTGTGATTTCATATTTTTACTCACGTCCATGGGATCTTATCAATGGACGCTTTGGTAAAGATGCGTTGAATACATGCCTTGCTAGTATTATAAGGAATTTGTCGCTATAAGTTTTTTTCCGGGTTGATGTTCTTCTGTATGATTATTATTGTACAGAATAAGAGATTGTAAACGTCATATCGGTATGCATCTATTGATAAGCCAAATACAATGACATGGATGAGGAGGTGCTCCTTCTAGTTTCTACAATGAGTCCCGCAAGTTGTTACGTCTGTTCCTATAAATCTGCGTGTGTTTAAAGTTTTGGTGTGATTAGCGTAATCGAAATCATGACAAAGCCTGTATCTCAGTCAATAACTTGAATTGCAAGAATCCAGTCATTGACCAGCTGTGAACCCATTAGATCAAGTATTAACAAAAGCTTAATATACTATTATGTTCAATTTTTCGTTAGTAGAGACAGGAACAGCGCTTAATGATCTTACCGAAAAAAAAAAAAAAAAAAAAAAAAAAAAAACAGCGCTTAATGATCCTGCTACGTCGGACAGGATTAAATCAAGTTGATGTTATGGGACAGATGGTTGCTTGATACTGGAAGGAAGACATGAGAACAGTGATCTTTAAGTCGAAAGCTGTAATAGCTACATCATTCCCTGTTGGAAACTATTTTCTCCTTAAACAAAGGACGTGAGAATCACACCAAAGCAAAGACCTGACAACCCAAGAATCATCCCGTAGCAGCTGAAACTGAAGAGTAGACTCCAAGATTACTAGATCTTGACAGGGAACAAAAAAGACGTTGCTTCCTTGAAATTTAGTATTCCTCTCATTCCTTGATACGCAAAACTGAAAGCAATGATTGCATCCTAAGATTTGCCAAGCAATTTAAAGCCCTATGACTCATTGCCACCTTTAATAGCTTTAGCCACATGACATCTGCTTGTTTGCTTTACCCTTCTCAATAACCTCCCCAGAGAGACAAAGAACCTTGTATCTTAAACCTAAGATAATGTCTTCCACGAATCATTTGCCTCCAAACCGCATCCTCGAGTCATGGAAGACTGGAACGCGCTTGCTGCGGATTGCATTGTTGTGTCATGTTGTTGCCAATGCCTGATCCTCCAGATTGCCGTCTTCATCTTGTTAAAAATTCCATGCCGGCTATTCCAAAAGACAAAGCGATTCGCCAAGAAAAGGTTTCGGCATTCCAGGAGAAGAAGGAAAAGCCTCGAAAAGACGAGGTATTTAAGCGAAGGTCAGCTCGTGGAAGGGCCCGGGTGTTCTATGAGAGATGGGGAAGATGGGTTTTTCCTAGACGTGTCGGAGAGAGGCGGGCGGTGCATGGAGGAGGTTGAGAAGGCATTGGAAGAGATGTCTCAGAAGGGTGTGTTTGGATTTGGGAGCTTTTGGGGCAGGGAATCTGGAGGGAGCTTCTCAGGATGTGTATGTGATCATCAGGGATTTGATTCCAGCGTTGTTCAGCTTCATCTAATCGAAATTGTTGGCTCTGCAGCTACAAATATCAGAGGAAGTAAATCCATTCTTTATGCGTGATTTGCCAAGGAGCCACAAATCAATGAATTCTTTTCGACATTTCCGACCTTCTTTCAATTGAGAAGACAGCCAAAGCTTCTGATATCTTCTATTGCATTCACCTCCCTTGCAAGGTGGCACAATGTGCTAGTCAGGATGATGTCTTCCTTTTGCCTTCAGAATAAAATCAAAGCAATGCAAAAGGCTAGGACAACCACTTATAACAAAAAGCATTCCTATACTACTTTCCATATTTCTTCAGTCACTTCATTTTATTTTTCAGATTTCCTTCCTTAAGCGCATCAAACAAGGTCCGTGAGACCAGAGAAGTCGGTCACGGGTTTAGAAAAATGAAACATCATGAGTGCACAACGGAAGTAGAGTAGTTAATTCACCAACAAGATGATTCTGTTTACTTCCTTAAGGAATCGCTTGTGCACACTCTGTCAAACAGTATATTTTATGAGTTCGTGAATAATGGATTTTTGAAAGCTCAGCAGGAAAACAATACACGATGAGGGCTGTATCTTCCTAGACCATTCTGATTTTGACTTCCTCTGAATTGACTCTGTACAGCTCAGTTGACAGATGTTTTAGCACTGGCAGCTTATTAAGTTACTGAGGTATTGCAATCAAGAATGGATATGATCATCGAAAAGTCAACACAAGTGACAATCATTTGAAGCATATTCTCTGAAACCAAATCCAAGTTTTGATTCCTCAGAGAGTATTCTCAAAGACTTTTAATGGGTCAACCGGATATGATGCTGCAAGATATTAAATGCTCAACAACCTTATCATTTCAGCAAATTCAAATGAAACCTAAATTAATTTCCAGATCTGTTCATCAGCACTGCCATGAGTAATGGAGCAACACCTCATGGAAGTTTGCCAACCATAATGCTCATTGCTTTATTTCTTGCAATGATTTACCTTTTTCCTATATATATTATGAGCAGTTCTGCAGTCCAGTCGCTTACACATAATTTTCTGCTTCAACTTCACTCAAACGGAGAACTAATCAATGAACGCATGAAATGATGTTACAGTCCACAAAAGCGCTTTCAGGAGTTCAATAGCTCAATGTGAAATTTCAAGTGCAGCATCCAAGGAGAAATGAAAGACTACCTCTGGATAATCATATAAGATGTTCTGTACACTATTCACACCTACAATGAATACTCTCTGGTGCTACATACATTTTGGTGATGATACAGGAGGCTGCACCCCAAAAAATTCACAATGTACAGCCTCTTTCACAATGTACAACCAAACCGTGTTTCTATACATCTTTATTGTGATATCGAGGGCAAAGGTCTGCTTTGAAGGAGGCCAATTTAATCAACATATCTTTCCTGTGAAACTCATCTACAGTGGTCGAGTTTTGTATTTGAACTCCCGGTCATCAGTCTGCCAAATCCTAATGTTTAGCGACCCAAGATGTAATGGTGGCTAGTCATCTGGTATGATTTCCATCTTGCACACGACTAGATTTTGCGGCTAGACGTGCAGTGTGACCAACTGTTGTCGGCCGCAATGATCTCTGCCGCACCACATTGCAGTACTCTATATCATCTGTTCGACCTTCGTGCCTTATCCACTGTATCATTCCATGGTACATGGGAAAGAACCGCATCTGAATTGCTGAGAACGAAAAGTAAGGGATCAGGGCTGAGATCATCACAAAGATTGTGACCAGCCAAAAGGAAGGTGCAGGGGCAAGCGCTTCAACGAAGACTTGGTAAGCAGTGGTTGATAGCTTAGGTGGTAAGGCTCCATACACCAAAAGGAAGAGATACCAGATGGCAACGGATCCCCAGATGAAGACATGCTGTATTAGAGTGAAGTAGCTTATGGCGAGTGCCATCTGCAAATTCACAACCCACACTATACATGTGTACATCGTAGCTCCTAAGATTTCAAACCCCACAATTTTCCCATCATTGATAAATGCCTGGGGCTCCAGGGCATTTGTGCACAAGAAGAAGACGATGATGGCACTAATGAACCCGTTGAACATCCAGCCAAGGATTCGACACCAGCTGAAGAGCATATTTTGAACTCCTTCTTGGTACAGTATAGGAAACTGATACAACAAAATGAATGCGAGAAAAGTCATATTCGAAATCATGATCTTCAAACGGACAGGCTAAATATGTTAACCATTAAATAGAGAGCTGCAGTTGTGGAATTTAATTTCTACACCGCAAGATTCATCCAGAGACTCTAGAAGTCATGCCCCATGATCAGACTTGGTCCACTTCCTCCCACTACATGGTGAAGTATTGTAAGAAACATAAAGGTCCTTTCCCATGGGGTACCAGTTAAGCATATTCCATTAGGAATATTTGATTTGTAAAGCAGTGATTACACATAACAAAAGAGTAGTGCATTGGAAATAGCAAATTTTCATCACGTTCTGCTTATCTTCACTCGTTAACAAGATAACTATCTTTGTTCTTTCACTTTCCTATAAGATTTTGATGCTTGATCAGTACAAAGGCTTAAGTTGATCTTATTTTGAGTTTCCAGCAGAAAGCCTTAGGCATTTTCCAAAATTATCCAACTCTGCGATGAATTAGAATGCAAGAGGAAAGAACTTTCACCAAAGAAGGGGACTAAATTTATAAGGTCACTATCAAGAGTCGTGAGATATTCATCTAAGGTGTTTGCCACAAGAAATTGGTAAGCGTTTACATTGCTTTTCCCTATGATTTGATCCCTTATATGGCTACATGTCAATTGTAGTAAACTCTATTGACATTCGATTAAAACATGAACATACCTTGAGACAAAACCGCGCTGATACATCCTGATCAAAAACTCCCAGTGCAATTACAGGGAGTGATGTGAAGAAGACATTGAAAAGCGACATAAACCAATCGTTGTAGGCAGGTTGCGCAGAGAAAGAGGTATGTGTTTCATACAAGAAGAGAGAGAAGCCGAATGCGATGTTCTTGTAGAAAAAGTAGCATATCTGCAGCAGAAAGACAGCATCATCATTGGACAAATTAAAGGGCTTTATTGGATTGTTTCCAATCATTTTATCGGTCATAATGTAGAGATACTGATGTCTGTTTCTAGATTTAGAAGAGCATTACCATTGTTGAGATCCTCCTATAACACCAATGTCCATGCACAAGAAGCAAGCGCTCTAAGTAACGGAACTGAGCAATGGCAATATCACTGGACATGACTGCCTGGATTATTGGAGAAGCAGAGAAAAGATAACACATGTAAGAAATATTAAGATAAGAAAGCTGATGTAAACTTGGAAAAAGGAAAGAAATTAATATAATTTCTATACATTCTGATGATTACCTGCATTCCTTCGACCCCACTAATTCCAACACCAATGTCTGCTTCTTGGAGCATTCCCACATCGTTTGCACCATCACCAATTGCTAATGTCGTTTTGCCAGTTCCGGCTTTAACCAATCTCGTCACCTGCATTTACCAGTTTTGAATGTTATGTGTGACTTACTGGGTTACGTATTGTTTGCATGAATGGCATAAGCGCAAAAATTTATGAAGGGATGCAACCCTCCAAGTAAGAAATGCATACTAAATGTAAGGACTCACCAGGGCCTTTTGCTTTGGTGATGAACGACAGCATATAACAGATGCACAACTGATTGCAAGTTGTAGAAACTTATCCTTAACATCATCCTCCAAAGCATAGGCAAGTGATTTTCCATCAATGATCAAAGCAAATGCTTCAGAGCTTCCACTTGATTGTCTGAGCAGAGCCATCCCATCATTTATCTGTTGAAGAACACTTTGTTTCGATTCCTGAAGGATCAATCGGCGATAGTTCAGTAAGAATTATAATTTATTTCACTTCCTCTTCACCGTTGAAAAAACTAACTTAGAGGAAGGTGGCAAACAGATTAAAGAAGTCCATATCCGCTATACTAATGTGTTTCTTGATGCAGTAAATGAGGGGCTTAAATGTTTTCAAAGAGTTGCACATGTTAGGAAAAGAATATCTTTTCTAGACTTGCGAACCCCCCCCTTTCTCTTTTCCCCTCCTCTATCCCTCTCTCTCTCCATGTTCTGGCGCACCTTTCTTAGCGCAGTCTTCTCTCCTGCCTTTTCTAATGCTTGA
This sequence comes from Eucalyptus decipiens, assembly GCA_014182575.1. Lineage (NCBI taxonomy): Eukaryota > Viridiplantae > Streptophyta > Magnoliopsida > Myrtales > Myrtaceae > Eucalyptus > Eucalyptus decipiens. The sequence continues at coordinate 43,288,383 of CM024610.1, read as the reverse complement.
ATATTAGGGTTCTCCAGAGTGATTATGATTTGCTTCATTCCTTGTCTTAATAAGCTACAAGCAAACCTGCAATATATTGTATTCAGAGATTAGAAGGACAGAGCATTGTAGCAAGGTTGGACTTTGCAAATGATATCGACCTAAAGATAATATGTGCAGACTATACCCAATATTGATGGCTGTCTCCATCTTATCTCCCGTCAAAACCCATATTTTGATCCCAGCTTGAGCAAGTTTGTCGATGCAGTCAGGAACCTACCAGCAAAGACACGGGAAATTCATTTTCACTTCTTTGATGGCTGACTAACTCATTAATTTTGATATTTCTTGTCTTACCCCATTCTGCAGCTTGTCCTCAACAGCAGTGGCGCCAAGGAGAATCAGATCCTTCTCAACTGTCTCCATCACTTCTTCAATTAATGAGTCACGCTCTGCACTAACCAAATTCTTGGCCTCATTAAATTTCTCATTGAACTCCCTGTACTCATCTTCTCCAAGTTCGCGATAGGCAAGTATTAATGTCCTCAAGCCTGTGTCAGCATACTCATTCACATGATCCCTGGTGTTCTCTTCAAAGTCCAGACCACTCTTCGATAGCCTTTCAAACATGACACTGCATAGAATTTTAGAGTGCAAATTCTGACATCAGTAAAATGCATGAATGAGGAATCGGACAAAGCCTTGAATTAAGCAGTTGAAAACAAACCTGTCGGCCCCTTTACACAATAATAGTAGCTCTCCTCCCTCATTTCTCACAATCACTGACATCCGCTTCCTTGAGCTGTTGAATTCTAGAACATTCAAAAGCTGGCACACCCTGCAGATGAAATTAATACTGTCAAGAAAATAACTAAGTGGTAAAAGCAAAGCCTGCCAACAATTATCATATGATTGATCCATGGAGAGGTGGGTTTATTAAAGTAACTGTAGAGGTATTAAATTTGTATATTTACCAGCAAGGGTAGACTTCAAAATCAAGCATACAGAATGACAAGGAAAAGAGGTGCTCCTACCAGAGGCGAAAAAAAGAACCATCACTAATGCTCAACCATCTATCACGATTCCTCTGAATTACAAGCGTTGATGGGATGAAAAATCCAACTACTTTAGAGCATCTGAGTTCGTTTCCTATTTTATACTTCAGGGGTATAGACCACTAAGATCACAAGAATCTTGGTGATGACCAGTAGACTGCAGCATGGTTTATATTTAATTAGTGATGAAGCAAAAGACACCGACCTTTCAACTTTCTGCCCAGTTACCGGATCCAGCTCACGCAATGAAATACTCGTCTGTGTTCTCTTGTAAAACTCAAAACCAATTTCTCTGGCGGCAATGACAAAAGCTGCTTCATCGGGCGATTCAGCTTCGTAAGATACCTTTCCTGTCTCTTCATCAACTTCAGGTATAGCAGTATGACAAAGTGCCAGCACACAAAAGAACTTATGAATAACATCTGCATGAGGCTCCTTCACCCAATTTGCATTCATAATTCGCTCATCACTAAAGTTGAATCCCTTAATCAATGGCTTTGGATCAGCTGAGTGCTCAAATTGGTCATTGCCATTCTCTTTCCCATGAGCCACTGGAACTGGAAAACCCTTCCTCCTACCAATAGCCCTTTCAACCTCAGTGACACCACGTCCATAGGCCGTCCCAGCTATTGAACACTTGACAAACTCCATCGAGTTGCAAGTCAGAGTTCCCGTCTTATCAGAAAGTATTGTATCAACTTGCCCAAGTTCCTCATTCAGATTCGATGTACGGGCATGCGCTGGTTTATCAGCTTCTTCATAGTACATGTGAATATCCTGGTTGATGAAGATGCTCTGAAGAACTTTGACAATTTCTATGGACACATACAGTGAAATTGGAATGAAGTAGCTGTACAACATCAGTGCAGTCAGGAAATGATAGATGGCAGCAACTGGCGCTCTCTTGGGGTCAAAGTAAATTGTAGAACTGTCCGGCCTAAGATACCACCTCTTCATTTTCCCATTTTGCAGATCTTCTTTCGTATATATGCCAAAGAAAATGGACCCAACAAAAGCCATCAAGAATAGAATGAAGAACAAGAAGTAGATGATTTTGTCCATCTTTCTCTCGATTTTGCTTCTCTTTGAAGGTGGTTCGGTGGAGTTTTGTATAACCTTCGTGTCGTGCCCTGTGAAGATAACTGCCCCGTATATAAAATCCGTGTTTCGCAGCTTTGAATCCCTAAGAAGAAGCTGTTGAGGAGAAAGGGGGTACTGTTGCTCTTCAAATTCCATACTTCCAATGAACGAATATAGATTTGCATTTGGGTCTTCACATTTCACAGTTGCTTGGAAGTCCCGGAAGTCTGTGTCCTCATGCAAACGTGAGGTTACCTCCAATGCTTGTTTTACTTTCAAGTTTGTCTCACCATCAAGGTTCATGGTCTCAACATAGCAGATAGCGTCTTCATAACTAGATGATAGCAAGAGGAGATCGGCTGGAAAGAATTCATCCTTCTCTACCTTCACTATGTCTCCTACTCTCAGATTCTTCCACTCAGTGTAGTCAAAAACTCCGTTTTGCCGGTGAACTTTGACTTTTCTATTGTTGATCTCAATATCCTGGATGATATGTGAAGGGTTAAACAAAACACCGACAGATACAACCAAAACCAAAAGAACTGATACAGACTGTATTGGTGATGTGAATAGATTGGAGGTGTGGAAGTTTAATGAAATCACAGGCATGAAACAAAGATTTTGCAGAAGTGGAAATCTACATCAGCAAGTAACAATATTTTCTATTTAATTCCTAATATATTCAAAATCACACAATCACACATAAACAAATGTACGGCCTTTTCTATTTTCTGATTGATTTTAAAAAAAGGAGAAAATCAGCATAGAGATTTACAGTATGAACTGCACCATTAGGTAAGCAAGAGCGGAAGCTATGTGATACAACCAATTGCAAGCATAAGGTCCCAGAAGATCAATCTACTTCACATCTGAATGTACTTCCACACAAGTGTACTTAGTAAGGTTCCAAAAATTCGTTATTTTCAAGTCCAAAACAAAGTTCATTTTAATCAGTTTTCCAGGAATTCCAGAGTGACCCAGAACCAACCAGATTCGCTCGATTACACTAACCAAGAAAGAGAATTCAGAAGTATGATAACAATAAGTTCGATGGACAAAATTAAGTGGAGTAAGGAAAATAGTACTACCTGCTGTTTCCGCCGCCAATCTTCTATACCTTCCTTAACCATGGTGGCGCCAACAACAAGGACAAGAGGAATGATGGCACTACTGGCCGAATAAGGTGCAAGGGATGTGAAGGCAAGGACTCCTGAGACCAGGAAGTAAAAGTTGGCCACCCTCCTGAACTGCTCAAACAAGGATTTGGGCAAGAAAGTGGCAAGTGTATACTTTGTGCTCCTGACATAGTTGCCGGTGTAATTGTGAATATTGGCCTCAAAACAATCCGGTTCATTGCAATGGACTACCCTAGAGAATCCTGGTCCCCCAATTTGCGAATGGTCTTCCTCGAAAGATGCCTTCCCACATCTAAATGAGTAGATCTTGCTAAAATGCAGCTTTCTTCTTCTTCCACCAGCCATTCGATTTCTGTTTTCCTTCCCACCTCCTCCCTTCAGCTAGAGAAGCTACCGCTATCCCAACTTGATACTACACTTGAGAAACACTAGAACCAAAAGAAAATTCTGATCCTGCCCAGCAAATAATGCGGCTCTCCAGGCTGCACAAAGCCCGGTCCGACAGTCCTTCGCCAAATTCCAGAGGAAATTCACTAGAAACAGAACTCGAAATGAGTTCTTGAAGACCTCAAAAAGAAAATTTCGCAATTAACAGGATAAAGATTCTCCTTGAAAACGGCTTCTTCCAACCAAGATCAAGTCACCACCTCCACATAAAAAATAAAAAAAAATTTCCAGAGTAAACGCTCGAAAGCGAAGACAGATCTAGCTCCAGATAAACACAGCACCAGAAAAGAACTCCGACCCAGAAGCTCAAAAGTACCCAGAAACTGAATGAACCAATGAACAAATACTGATCCGAAGCGAATTGGGAAAAAAAATAAAATAAAAGAACAAGAACAAGAGCTATGAGAGAGAGGGAGAGAGAGGGACAGGGAGGGAGAAAAGCTGCAGCATATAACAGTAACAACTACCACAGAGAGAGAGAGAGAAGAGGAGGACGAGGAGGAGGAGGCCTTTTAAACTAGGACACATCAACCTTCTCGAGAGCTCATTAAAATGCTGCCACGGACATGGGTTTGAATAAATATTCTCTTGTTTAACTCCCCCCCTCTCCCTCTCTCCCTCTCCCTCTCTCTCTCAAACATAAGCGCAAACGTAAGGCGTTGAACGTAGACTTGGCTTGGCTCTACAAATTTGACTTTCCAACTCCTTATATTTTTGTCCCTTCTCTCTCTCTCTCCTATTTCCCCTTCCGGGCAAATGCATCAGCAACGGGAACGAGCTCGGAAGCTCGAATTCCCGTCACCTCCCGCCGAAAAAGGTCAAAAGGAAGAAACTTGATATTCCACACAAACCCCTTTCCTCGACATACAAAGAAAAGTCATAAAAAGGTGGGAGATATACCATTAGAACATGGAAAAAAGAAGAAGAAAAAGCAGAGGAGGTTCTTGGAAAATGATATAAGGAAAAAATAAACAAATACAACAGGCGGTATTCGCGTACTGTTCAATATCGCGGGAAAGGCCTCCTCCCCCTCCGACGACGACCCGTGAAGTCATCAGGGACGTCGGGCCTTTGGTCTCCTCCGAGAAGAAGAAAGAGACAAAAAAAAAACCCAGATTCCTTTTTTCCTCGCTTCCCATACTAAAATTTCCCATGTTCTAGGCTGTCCCTGGGGGGAGCTGCCAAGTCGAGTTTGGCTGTCGTCTCCCAGCTTAAGGTCTTTACTGAAAGTAAGCCTCGGGTAATATATTGCACCTGTAAAAATCCCTTTAAATTTAAATTTCATTTAACCAGATTTACATTAACATTGTCGAGAGAAAAAAGGAAAGATAGGGGAGCTGCACTGTATATCCACCCCCCCGCCCTCTTTCGTTTCTGGGGTCCTTTCCTCTTTGAAAATCTCTCCCTTAATTATTGCTCTTCGTGGTTGAGATTAGCGTGGGTTGGGGGATACGATAATGAAGGGTTCGAGGACAAATAAGGGAGTGAGCGATTATAGAGAGGAGAACCGATCAAAGCAATGCGTTGTCGTCGTGGAGGTGGAGGAAGTCGCAACGCGATAGCCGGCCGGATGAAGGCCCCCCTCTAACAAAAAACTAATCCCAAATGCCAACGAACGCTTCGGAATTCCCGTTCTTTTCTACTCGTCTTTTTCGCATGTTTGATCCTCGTCGATTTCTCTTTCCTTAAACTATCTCTAATGACGCATCTTGTCTCGATAAACTAATCATTTTCCTCTTTTCTCGTTAGGTGTGGATCTGATTATTTTTTCCTACGTCCTTGTTCATCTTTTGCGATATACGAATCTCGGGATATTTAATTTCTCATGAAAACGATCGCTTTACATCAAGTTTCAACAAGTCTCGTGATAAATTGTCATCAAACGAAAGAAGGTTTCTTGTCAAAAGATTAAATAAATTCGAGGTGAATTGTATGGAAGTCAGCTAAATTCAAGGCGAATCATAATTGAAGAGTGTTCTAGCGGGGTGTATCCGGCGGATAGAAGAATTTTGATGGAATCAAAGGGAATGGATGTAAATGCGGAGGGTCCGGATGCTGCCTGAGATTGTCCGTTTTATCGTCCTTTTCCTTGCTTCTTCCCACGTAATGTCATACATCACTTAAGCCTTCCAGAAAGAAAAGACTTGCCCAAAATATTGGAAAAATCGGGAAAAGAACGCGGATGCAAATAAAATATCCAGGAAGGTGCTAGAACAGGGGGATTGCAGGCAAGCTTATGTTATCAAGATAGACAACGAAGACAAAATTCCCAAATTGGATTAGTTGAGCGGCAAAGGGTGTCAATCTCTAGCGCTGGATTTTTCGAATTCGGATCTCCAATCATTTCTATTCTCTAAAGTCGCAGTGTGATTTTATTGTGACTCATCTATCCCTAGCGATATATACTATGTTAACGCGATTTATGAAAGAATTGATATCATATATCCCTTTAATGAAACTACGGTCCTTATAGTATCATTGTTATATTTGTCGCAACCAGCGGGTCTATGCGGTAGCAATTCAATGTGGATGGAGGAATAATTACTTTCCAAAGATGATTCACGCGGGACACCATCTTGACTCTTGAACAAATCAATTTCAAGTGACCATCTTTTCGAGAAAAGTGAACACCTTTTTGAAGGACGATTTCAATTTGAATTGGTTGAAAGTCAATCCATTTATTAATCGAAAGTTTTGTCCACGTGATTTTATTTATATATCAAGGAATTTTCCACCTCAAAACTTTCTGGTTGTGGTCTATCCGCGTAGCGGAAGTTCTGACGGACTATTCCTAATCGAGGTCAAAGTCACTTTGGATTCATATAGATACGAACGCGTCCTCTTTTTTCCAAGAGCCTTTTCGCTTATTTATTTTTTATTTATTTGTTGAAACTTAAGAATTGAACTTTTCATGATCAATCAAGAAACCTGCTAGAAATAAAGACTTTGTCCACGATGAGAAGACGAAACAAAACAGCGTGCATGCAACGTCTAGAAAGTAATGGACCTTTACTGATTACGCGTTAGTTGTTGTCAAGGTTAGGAAAAATTCAAGAGGACCACACGCGGCAAATTAAAGATCACTTAGGATTATCATCTCATAATCGTGATTCCGCGATCCTAAAGGTGGCCTAAGCGTTTCGAGCCTAGCGTGTGTTAGGCTCTACAAGCGGTCATCTTTTCCTTCGATCGGTTGTGAGGTAATAAAAAATAATAAAAATAAGTTGATGGGCATATGGCTCGTCGGTAGCGGGGTTTGGTGGTTAGGGCACTTAGTTCAGGGTTCTAGGATTGATTTCTAGGGTGAGGAAGAGAGAGAGAGACAAGAATGGCTAAATTTTTCTTGCAATCGCTTAAAGTTTAGTGAAATTCGCAAACAAATTGCTGAAAATTGATTCTAGGACCCTTGACTAAGTACACCCTAATCACCAAACTCTCATCGTTTTACAATTAATGCACCTTGGCTGGAATTCGACCAAATTTTTAGGGATCCAAGGTGCGACAAGGGAAGGACGAACTATCGACATTGCATTGACGTGGCATCTTAAAAATTGGCCCCGTATCCATCATGTGAACAATTTGTAGAAAAATTGTTTGGAATCCAGCCAAAATGCATTAGTTACAAAATTAATATTGAAATTTCGTGATCTTTATTGCATATTTCTTTGCAAGTCACTTGTTACGAAGGGAACTCGTTATTCTAAAATAAAAAATAAAAATAAAAATGGGAGGGGTTGCACCAATGAAAGACATAAACTCTTGAATCATCATACCATGCCTACACGTTTACTCAAGGCAATTTTAGAAGAATAGATTTTACTGACCTGCTAGATAAAGAATTCTTCCCAACGCGAAGAGATCAGCTAACCGTTGGAACCGTCCTGATCGCCTCTTCTACGAAAAGCAGGGGAAAGAAAAAAAGTTCACCAGAATCGACAAAATATAATAAAAAAAAGTTCAACAAAATCGACAAAATATGATAAAAGAGAGACGTCGTGATCAAGAGCCGTAAAATCCACGCTGGAGAAAAAGAATATACCCGCCAACGTTGGCGAACCCGACAAGAACGAGCATCCCACACGACCGCAACCTTTAGCGAATCCACGTGTCGTACCGCGATTTGCTGAACCTGTCAGAGAGATGGCCGAAGGAGGGAGGGAAGCGGACAAAGTCCACGGAAAGACGGTCAATAGCCGGCAATAATGCAATCGGGTCATAAATCAACTTCGCATGAAAAATCGAATTTCGGATCCAAAAAATAAAAGGAAAAAAAAAGAAAAGCACACATGTCTCACGAAATTAATTAAAATTTCTCCTCCATCATTGGTGGGTCGCTTCAAATCGATGAGTTCATGCGGATGCTATCTAATTTCAGAACAATAATACTCCACCTACGCTGATTAGCTGATTATCATCACCATCATCATGATTAACAATTCAAAAAATTTAATTTAAGGACCAGCCACCAATTATACTGATATTAAGCACGCCATAATGATTCTCTAATATGAGTAGTTCTAACCACATCTTATTAAAATAGACTATTTTGAGAGGTATAATATCCAAAACAAAGAATTAAAGCAAACAAGAAATTTCAAATTTTTCCAGTCATGGGTTTTTTCTCTAAGTTAAATGTTCTTTGAAATCAGATTTGTTCAAAAATCATTCGTGTAAGTGCTGATAGCTATGTCAGCAATTTTCAATCAAAATAATTTAAAATGATTAAATTGATAAATTGTCAAAAAGTTAGAGCTGAATCGGTCAAAATTATAAAATTTGTGACTAAATTGATTGTTGTATAATAGATTCGAGACTTTTCGACAATTACCCTTTTGTTGGCTACTCACGAAAGAAATAATTTAATAATCGCTACCTAAATCTTGAATCAGTTCAATACCACCCAATCGCTGATCTTGACTCTTAGTAAAACATCCACCACCACGACAATGACGAGGATGACGAAGAAGAAGAAGAGGAGGAATCACCTGACTGTCCTACGTTAGCCTTACCTCTTTGCACATACCACGAGCCGGTCCGCCATTTCCATCGATGGACGTCAAACTTTTTGGGTGTTTTCCCAGCGACCGACCTGCAAAACGCACATAAGATTCGACCCTCCCCACGAAAAAGCTAGCCTTAAAGAAAAGGTCGCGTATCTCAAGCGAATCCAAGCCCTTCATATGACGTAATAGGAAGATAATCCTCCCTCGAGATCCAATCAGTGATTAAGTGGGGCCCTAAGCCATTAATTAAGGGGAGGGGCGAGTGCTTCGTGACGTGCGCGGAATCGTATTTTTTGCATGGGCATGATCGGTGTCACTCGGCCTCCCCTGTTTGGGCATTACTTGTCTTTTAATGCCGAGAGGGGATTATTTTATATTCTATTGGGAAATATTCCAAGGTATATCTGACGTTCTGACAAAAAGGAAAACGAAAAAGAAAAAAAGAGTGCTCGTTTGGATACTTCTGGATGATGATGTTAGAATATTCTGCTCTCATCATCATTTGGGCCAGAGAGATAACACCAACACCCACCCCAGAAAAAATAAAAATAAAATAACCCAACTTGTGGAAATGAGGAAACTGATCATCTCCTCTTGCATCATTGAGAAAGATGCGATATTATTTACTTTTGGGCCACGCATGTTCATTGCTCTACGTCTAGACTAGACAAGCGAACGGTGTCACGGATAGATGTTTTAGCCGGGTCCATATGTCGGTGCCTGCAAATGATAAAAAAAAAATAGATATAAAAAAATATAGGTTTGATTTGGAAAATGTTACTGCTCAAATCAACCGTACTGATTCGCTCATGTTGGTTTTGAATGGAATTGAAATTTACATTAAACAATCAGTCTGAGTAGATGTTATGATGGTGGATGCATTTCTTGTGGAGCTAATCCAGCTTTGCTTCACACAATCCTCCCAATTGGGAAAAGGTTTTTGATATGTCTTGATGAAAGTGTCTCAACCTAAACGATTATACAAGTGTAATTGATTATTGAAACCGTGACAACGTACGGCACAGGTTGAAGGTTATTAATAATGTTAGATGTTGTGATCAGTTGGGTTTGCTAGGTGTGATGTTGAAACATTGTTAGCCGGAATAGCATTGAATGTACTAAAATCATATTATATATTCAATACATTAAGTGATATAAGAGACTCTAATGGAGCATTGAAAGTGACTCATTGCCTATGGGCAGATGGGTTTGACCCCACTTTTGAAAAAAAATAGTCTAAAAAGTTTGAAACCTATCATATTTTTACCAAATCAATTTTAAATATTTTAATTGTATTAATTAAGTCCTAAATATTTTTGCATTTTGCCAATTGACTAAATTCGATTAATTTGGCTAAAAATCCCTAACATGAATGCCGATTATCCCGCATAACGGTCGGTATCGACGAAAATAATTTTTAATAATATATATATATTTTATTTTCTTATTAATATTTTTTCCCAATGCTAAATTTGATTTTCAAAACGAAACTTATTTAATAATAAAAAAATAAGCTAAATTTAAAATGATAAAAAAAGTTGAGAAACTAAGGAGGCGAGGGATTGCACAGTCGTCACCCTTGCCGCTCCACCTTCATCGAGAAGGCCCACGAGGGTGGGGGATGGTTGGCGATGGTTTCTCATTTCTTTTTTTTTTTCTTTTTAAAAATAATTTTTTAAATAAAATTTAAATAAAAATTGTATGAAAAATCAAATTTGGACCAAAATGATGTTGTTTTAGCCTTATGCTTTATGTTTTAGCCAAGTAGGGAGATAAAATCATTAAAAGAGTCATGTCAACATTTTTCATCAACGAAGTTGAACAGAGTTAACAAAATGACTCAATTTCACAAATTTGATTAGTTTTAGGATGTGGTTGTACTTTTCATGAGTTTTAAAACATAATTGCAATTTTATGACAAGTTTTAGAACTTTCAATGTAATTATATTTAATTAAAAAAATTTGCCTCCAACCTATTTCATTCTCTTTCTCTCTTAAAAAAAAAAAAAATCATCTTCGAATCACAATCTTAGTCACCATTCTCACTATGATGTTATTTACCATTGCCACAAATGTTGTTGGCACCATCATCTCAATTAGGATAGATAATTTTCAACCTAAAGTGGAGCTCAATTGGACCTGAGCAGGTCCTTAAACTGCTTCACCCTGAATCGGACATCCCAAGGTGCCCAGTTAACCCCCATTTATAGGGGGTTTAACTGAGATTACGGGATAAAATCCCAATTGGGTATCCTGGCCAACCCCCAAAAAGGGATAAGGGACCCACCTCGGATACCCGTGAAGCCATTCTCCTATCATACTAGGCTGGGTTCAGGGAAATGAAGAGGCTCGGGTAGCCCCCCACCGTGAGTCAGGCCATGTCACAGAGTGAGAGAGACGATAACATTTGCAACAATGGAATTGAATTAGATGTTTCCAAGAGGGACATGCAACGCACATTCAATGGAACTGAATTAGATGTCTCCAAGAGGGACATGCGATGCACATTCAATACTTGAACGGGTCAAGTGGACCACAAGGGTCTAGATCCTATTGCACGAGTAATGGATAGCCTCGTTCGGGTCACGTGCATCAAACGCATCTAAGATTCTTTTTTCTCTTTCGTGACCAACCTTCTTGGCTCGTGCTATGGAGAAGACGAGATTGGGACATGCCAAAAAATGACCAAATAAGCACTGGCAATGAAAACGAAAATGGGGTCAATTTGAGCAAAATCGATAAGAAGAACGCGGATCCTAATATAAAAACGAACCGGTCAAACACGAAATCGAACATCTCTTTTGTGCGGGGAAGGTAACTACGAAAGTCCTTGTCCTAAGCCGCGGTCGTGTGGTCCACATGGCGGCGACCTTGCCGGCCGCGGGGGGGCTCCGTGGAGCAAGACTTCTGACAATTTCAACACTTCTCCCGTCTGTCCTTTCTCTTCTCTTTATGCACAAATGTGCGCGTACGAATAATTGTACGATTCTCAATAGCTTTAATCCGATGTTAGTTTTTAAGAATCGAAAAAGATCAGTCAGCTAACGATTGAGGTCAACGCAGATTATATTAATATCTGTTAGGTCAGCTCGATCCTTTGTATTCAAATGAGGAGGACGGAACGACTTTGTGGGTTGAGTTTAGTTTAATATGACGCGTTTATTATGTGTGACGTATATGCTTATGCGATTTGGACATCGATTCAAGATAAGTAAAACAAAGGAGGAAAGAGAATAGACATTTATCAATCACATTATAATCCCATGATTTGCGCCTAATACCTTAAAAGATCCGAACTTGAGCTCTAATCTCAACTCTACCATAATTTCTTTTGTTCCATAAAGAACTTTCAATTTAGATCAAGTCATAATTCTAACATAAACTTTTTTTGTCTCATAATCGCAAACTTTTATTCAAGTCCCAAATCAACCATCACTAATTCTCTGCCCAAAATTTCTCATTGACAATCAAGAGATCAAAATTCTCGAACACGAGTTGTTCAAGTGTCTCGAGCTGAGTGTCCCAGTGCAAGCTCTCGGAGCACAAGCTCTCCGACCGTGAGATATAGAAGAGTCCTAAGTACAAGAGATTGAAAACTGAGTGCAAAATCGAAGATTTCTGAGTAAGATGGAAGAAAGACTCTTTAAAAGTAAGAGCAATTGAGGAAAGCTAATCAAAATTGTTTTAATTTTCTACCCAAATTTCAGATTCAAGAAGACGTCATTTGGGTTGACGTGGAAATTCATCTCCAAAAGACATTTATGTGAATATGAAATATGGGAAAAAAATTAGAACAAAAATATGGAAATGCCACGTAGGATCACTAAAGCAATTTTGGACAAAGGGCTAACGAGGTAGATATGTGACTCAAGTAAAAGTTAGGTGTATTTTTAATGAGATAATAAAAAAAAATTAGGATAAAATTGGGATAGGGGTTAAAGTTGGGGTTCTTTTCTTAAGGCACTAGGCCCTTATTTTGTCAATTTGAAAATTATTTTTCTTCTCTCCAATTTCAGCCCCACCTTCCGTCACCACTCTCACCTAATGCCTTAAAATGCCGACGGTCCACGAAGCTGATAATGTATAACCATCCCAATGTAACAACTTTGACAATGTCGCATCCGAATTTCTCCAATGAAAAACTTCCACGGTTGACAAAATTGGCAACTCGAGAACTTTTGAGTTGTTCTTGGTTGTTTCTTGAAGAGATTCAAGTCTACCTTTATACCACCATAATGTAAAGGACATGAACTCGGTGCTATACTCAAAAGTGTTGTTTTGCTGGAATTTCTCTTGTGATAATTATCTTTCATCAAAAGTCGTTTTCAATTTTTGTTAGAAGAGACAGGTTTTGTGCCAACTCCAAATTGGAAATATCCAGGCAGATAAGGATACAAATTTGGATTCGAACGAGACTATATGAACACAAACCATAACAGAATTTAATCAACAACAAAACTTGAGAAATACGGGCATTACAAACGAACCAAACGTAAACAAACTTTGTTGATATTTAATTGACAACAAAGCCTGAACATGCCAAGATAAAGATACACGTTGAAATTTAATTGACAATGTTGATCTAGAAACTACGGTTAAGAAACATACCGGAATTTAATCAACGACACAAATTTGTAAAATAAAAGTACAGTACAAAAAAAGTAAAAATAACTTAAAGATAGTAAATTCGTTTAATTTGTGCGGGAGTACTCAATAGACAGCTAGTGGTATCTATCGTAGCGGTGTGGTAACTGCTCTTGAATGGTTTCCGGCGCTTGCATTCATCTCAAGCGTTTCTTGCGATTGCATCCATATTTCTTCACTTCCGAAAGTCTTGCGCCCACGCCCTCATGATCTTCTAATCTTGTTCATGAGTGGTTTTTCTCATAAAAACGAACGTCGATTGCTTCATGATCTCAATTTCTTTATCCCTAGTAACCTTGGATTTGCAACACCTTGATGCTCTCTATCCATTCAAAGACCTTGATGGTTTGCTCCTTCTTATTCACTGATACCTCGGTCGATTATCGTTAACCATCCGTTTTTATAAGTAATCATCAAAGGGCGTTATCTATGTACGCTGGTGCTGATTGCTAAATTTAATATTGATCATCATGGTCATCAACAATGCATCATGTTGTTGACTACAATTTTGCATTAGTCATGTACATATCCATGTGACAACTTGATTTTTTTATTTGTGTGTACATAAGTACGTCAATTACCCAGAAATTATCTTTAGAAAATTGGGAAAAAATTGCTTAAGTGGTTTTTTTTCTTTTGTGTTGATAAAATATCTCATATCGATTACCAATGAAATTTATACGCTCTTTATAAATTTCTCTTCTCGCAATATGGTCACAAGATTCCTTTCCTAAAATTAAGGGTGAAGCACTAGTCAACCAACCATCACTTTCCGAGCTTGAGCTGGGCAATGTATGAGCTAACAAGATATATTAACGATTCTCCATTGTGAGACTTTTTTTAACACCGATCATTCTTGCATCTCCACATTAAACATTATGATATCAATGGTAATCCATTGACCAAACAATTAAGCCATCCATGTTAGCGGTTGGCCTTGTTCCGGATCGAGACCGGAAGATTAGAGATCCAAGTGCTAGATCAGGGTTAGGCGATACCTGCACTAGCGTACGAATAATTATCAGCCACAAGAAACCATAATCGTACCGACTACGGCAAATGGAGAAGAGTTACATACCTTTAAAAAGAACCCAACCTAAGAACGAGGGGGGGGCGTTTTTGGTTTGTGGGGTTCCTTTCGTGGAAAACGTTGTCAAAGTGGCTCATCTACTTTCGTGCTCGCGCCAAACGTGGTTGTCAATTCGACTGGGTATGACAGCGAAAGACGTTCCATCATTGCGCTCTGGCCCCCGGGAACGTCACCCGTTTCATGCGTGCTAAAGACGATGAAATTGAACGCGATACTTGAAAACGAACGTGACGAACGTGAACGTCTCTGGCCAGGCTGCTGAACGGCACGTAGCGCCGTCGCCACGGTGTGGAAAACGCAGGGACGCAATCGATGGGTAGCAAGTTAGCAACTGGCGTTATCCCATTAGATATGTGTCCATCATTTTCGTCATGTCGCGTTCGCGATGGTTGACTTTCGGGATGGAAGGTTTAGTGACAGACGATGGTAGGAGTATGGGAATTGAAAATTAGGGGCGCGAATTGATTATCTTAGGTGAGATTTTTTTCTGCTTATTTTGGAAGAATTTGGCCAGGTAGGGCCTAGGGGTTGGTGAGGTCTCGTTGGATCGGATGTGGCCGACCTGGCGTTGCATAGATATAACTCTGTGATTAAGAAGGCTGTGTTACAATGACGGCGGCAATTAATTGACGGGTTAAGGAATATAGCACCAGAAAATGTTTTTTTTTAGCTTATTATTAGGTTTCGGTGAAGAAAATGAGAATCCCGGTCGAGCTAAACGCGTGCTCAAATTTAATGTTGAACGCGCGTCGTTCGATATGGTTTTTGGTACGTTGTCGACGCCGTCCACGCTCGAAAGCCCAACGATGTTGATGCTATGGCCTTCGCAAGTTCTGCTTTCTCGTTTCGGGAGTTCGAGCTCGATACGGGGCCCAAAATGGAACAGAGCTCGAAGGTTTATCGACACGGACCGGGATCATTCGTCCGTGCAGACGGTCGTCAAAGCCCACGAACGTTTCGGTCGTTCAAACCATCGTCAGTTCTGGGAGCGTACATGCTAACCGAAACCTGCCAAGAAAAGCCATGCGAGTGTCCATGGAACGACTAGTTGTTGTTCGGGGTCTGGTCTTCATGAGAGGTCTGGAACTCGGATTGGCTGTCTTTCCAACCTCCGCTATCTGATCTTCGATGAAACTGCTTCAAGCGACGTAGGCCGAGGGACGGAGCTATTCCCTCTCCTCGCATTTCCGAAGGCATACGGAAGAGAAGCGAGCCTCTGTTTCTTGTTTTTCACCTCCCCGCCCGCCCACTTTCTCATCAGCTCTCTCTCTGTTCAGTCATTCCTAATGGACGCACTCGATGAATCCGAGCGCATGGAGGACATAGCCAACATCTTCGTCATGGGGATTACTCTGGTGATCATCGCCGGCGTCGTCATCGGCGTTGTCGCGGGGATAACCGGGCCCACAGGCTCCCCATCCCGAGCTTAGAGAAATTATCCATATGAACTGGCTTGTATCGAACTGGATGTTCGCATTCTTGGAACTTGTATTTTGTGTCCTTTCTCATTGCTACTATGAATGGTACAGCAGGCTGATCAAGAACGCGTACATGTTTTGTTTTGCTGCTACTTGCGAAAAAGGGACTTCAATGAAATGTTAAAAAGGTTGCCGATGAGGAATGAATGTCATCGATAGTTCAATGTCGGGAGGAACGTTTCAGATTCTGAGGCAAACAGACGGCGAATCCGATGTCTAGGGCAAGTCGTGCGGCAACCAATGAGCGAACATAACAACTGGGCATTAATTTGTTTATCTCTGTTGAAAGAAAAATTCTGTGTACAAGTTATGGAAATTATCTACGTATGCCGCCGAACAATGAGAAGATTCTGATAACGTGTGACATCAGTTTGTCGAAAAAGACATTAAAGACTCGAGGAATTTGTGGGAGAGGTTTCTTCCACCGTGCATTTCGCAAAGAATCGAATTCTCTAAGCGATTGTAGCTAAAATTGGCATCAATCTTCCTCATCCACTTCATGAAAGGGAAGTGGCACTATCTTCACTGCTCTGAATTTTCCTGCGTTGTTCAAATGCTCATTCTCCAACCTGCATACAAGTGGGAAAAATTCATCTATCGGATGTTGCAATTGTAATGGAACTATTCTTATCTGCTTGCATATTCGGCAACTTATTAGAATGCATACGACTGAGAATTACATGTGGAACCAAAGTTACCTGTAGAAATTCCAAAGTCCTCTCCTGGTAACTTCAAGGGCTGCCAAAAATAGCCCCGTCACGTGGGAATCAACATGCTGAAAATTGTAGTGAAGAACCGTTTGCAACCAAGCAAGCCTGAGAATGAGGTTCAGACCCTGCATGACATACCATAACTTTTGTCACAACATGATGTTGAAATCAAAGATCATACCACTGTTTCAATCAAAGAACCCAGTAACTGCCATAATCGTAGTTGGTGTTTGGAAAAATCTCTCTTGTCATGTTAAACAAGGATTTGTTTTTCCCCTGATTTGGGAAAAAGAGCCTTTTTCTCACATGATCAAATCCAAAATTTTAGTTGACATTTTATGATTTCTGCTATTCTCTTGGGAAAGCATGTGTATATATACCATGGAGACGTAGTATAAGGTTTTTCGGCGTAGCATTAACTCGTTCCTCAACCACGGGTTCTTGGAATTCATTTGGAGCAAACCCCAATCCTTTACAAAGTCCCAGTATAGTTGGTAAACAGTTGCGGAACTCGAAATGATCACAAAAAGACACAGCCACCCAGTGCTTTTTTCTTTCTCGTATGCAACTTTAGCCCCAGCTGCAAACATTGCCGACACATATTTCCCTAGATTCACAAGATGGCTCATCTGTCCTTCATCAAACCATCGGCGAGCACACTGCGAAACAAATGTTTTCAGTATTTGATCAGATCCCTTCCAAATACGAGAATCACAGCACTAATATGCAATTCATATCAACCATGGAAGCACAGTGATCAAACAGACCTGCATTGCTCTCCAATAGTAGGGGAGGAAGGACACCGCGTATGCCAGGTCCCGGTAGTTCTTAGAATTCATGCAATAGTGGTAGTTTTGAGTCCTGAAGCTGCCGCTTATGTAGTAACATGCTACGTATTCTAGGTTTCTCAGCAAAGGAACCTGTCATTGATTCACAAATTGCGCTTCAGAACAAATTTTTCATCAGGGAACCAGATTCCTGATGATGGGTCGAGTCCTAAAGCCTTACCTGACTACACAGTTGGTCAGCCATGAAAAAGTCCAGCATGACAACCTGCATTAGGTCATAAGATGGAACCATTAAGATTCACATGCTTTTTCCCTACAAATCTGGGCTCAAAATCTTAGGTTTTATCATCAGAAGCAGGAAAATTTAGTACCTTGTAAAGAGGGGACAGAATTATGTTTCTCATCACACTGAGGAAACGGTAACGGCTAGAATGATAGAGAATGTTAAATGGGCACACGAGGGCAAGTAGGAATGCCTGCATTACCAAAAAAAGCAATATGCTGATCAGTTTGAAGAATTTGAATCCAAATGAGTAATTTTTTTTTTTTTTTTTTTGGGTAAAGAAAATGAGTAATTATTTTCATTCTTGCTATCATGAAAAAAAGAGAATTACCAGTAAAAGCAGTCCTGGGATCGCCTGAACTTGAGTAGAGGAATACCCTTTCTGTTGTAGTGACAGATGAGCGAACACAACGCCTAGAACGACAGCCATCGATGACGCACAAATCAAGAAAACGTCTCTGTACTTAAGCTCCTTGGTAGGGGCCAGCTCGAAGATGAAGCTGTAATTTATCCTCACTTTTTTCCATGCAAAAATATTGCAACCGTATAGAAAGAAGTGCAGAAACAAAAGGCTGAACATGCTGCAAAGCGCAAACCAAAAAATAAGTTCACCATTCTTAGTTGAAATGGGGATATCACAAAGTTCTAGAGTTCTCATAAATTCGATTATGCACTTGCCTTAAAACTGGATAGACAGTTTCCATGTAGACCGGGTCATGTTGCTTTCTGTACATCCCGGTCATGTGAGCCATGATTATGTATCCAGCCAAAAGCGCAATGAAACAGCCGGTAAATATCCCTGATGATGACAGAGTAATGCTTGAGTTAGTTTCTGCCGCCGTTAATTACAATTCCATTGAAGCTTAAAATTCATGCATATGCTGAATTTTTTGTTTTCAGTCACTAATAGACAGAACCTATTAAATTGGTTAACCTTTTTTCCCCCAAGTTTCATCACCTCCCATTATCTAGCAGATGCATTTCTAAATGATTTCGTCATTTAATGGTTCGATACTATTACTACGTTGTTGCATGGGGCCTTTCACTTTCACTTTCTATCCCACCAGCAAAAAGAAAAGACTGAACCACTCAGTGCCACTGCTACTAGCCCAATGGGGCCCTACTTCCTGCTTTTCCTTAGAAGAGATAGCTAAAGAAATCTCCATTAACTACCGAAAAAAATGGTCATTTTAATAATTGTCGAGTTTGGAGCTATTGTTTATGGTGGATCATATTAGTTTTCTAGCAAAGAAAGATCAGGAGGGTTACCTATGAAAAAGGTCTTGCCATGGGAGTCTTTGCGCTGACGAGGCTTCAGGTACTTCATGGCCTTTGTACGGTCCTCCTCAGCAAAGTGCTTGATAAATAGCTCCTCAACTTCGTCGCACAAATTCATCACCTGTCATTTGTCAGATTTTTCAGCAAACATTTTTTCTTTTCTTTCATAGTTAGACAGGAATATCTGAGCTGAAACAACAGAATCCTAAGGAGGCCATTCGTTATGCACACACGACACCCATGAAATCTAGGACGAATGGGCCACTTTGTCCTGTCGGCAAATATTCCAATGTAATGTTGTGGCCATCATCTTAAGCGGTCTCCAATATATGTTTTTCATGGGGTGTGTTCTGTTTCAGAAATTGCAGATGATAAATAATTTGCTAAAAGATTTGAAAACTACCTTGTTTGAGCTGTTAAAGTAGGAGCTCTCCACCACTCTCAGGTAAACTGGAAGAACTTGCTTTCCGGTCACCTGAATAAATTAAGAAACCAGTACCCATTTTACTTTTCTTGTTTCTTTTAGAGATAAAGTTATCGGGAGATTTGTTTAGACAGGAGAGAAAGACTCAAAAGTATGGTCCAACATCACTTACTTTGTCAAACTTCTTCAAGATCTTTACAAAAGCCAGCATGTTCAAGTTCCTGATGGTAAATGGTCATCTTGGTTAACACGAAAGATGCTCTTCTGAATCAGGCAATTCGATAAACTTTTTTTTGATCATTTTCCTATGAATAAAAAATTCCAGTTACCTGTAAGTTTCGAGGTAGCCCAGACCCTTGTAAAGCTCCACAAATGCTCCTCTAATAATCTTTTCTGCTCTGCGTAACTTTGTTTTGTTGATATTCGGTCTGCCGCCATCTGAATTGCACTTTTTAGAGGACTGATTGATCAGGTCTTCCCGAACTAGGTAAGTGATAGCAGAAAACGAACGAGTCGGTGTAGTTAGAGGGATATTGATCTTCAAGTTCTTTCCCTGGCAGTTGAAAGAGCGATTTGAGAGCGATCGCAGTTTGCTGTCCTCCCTTTTGATTCTCTTCGAATTCCCAATGTCCTCTGCTTTCGGAAACTCTGAGAATAGCATTTCGCTTGCCTCTGAGCCATCTGTGTTAGCTTCCTGCTGCTGCTGCTCTTGTCCTGCTCTGTCCTTAACTGAGTCCTCCTCTGTTTCAAGATAAAAGCAAAAACTTGAGCGATCATCTCCTTGTAGCTTGCTTTACAATTGTCTTTCCTAAAAAGATGTCAAAACTAAGCGCCATGATCCTGAACTCTATGTTTTTCTCCTTCCAAATTTACTAAAATGCTGTTCTTTTCACCCCTTCACATTTTTTAAATCAAAGTCATAGAGAAAATCCGATATTATTTACAATCATCTACAATAAATCCCCACAAAATACATAGTGATCATATTTACGGATGCACCACTGTGCCGAACATACTTAGCACAAGCGTGCCATAAAAGTATATTTTGAAAAGTGTCACTGATCTGTCCTAGATGTTAGTGAAATTGGTTTCTTAAATGAGGAAAAACAGAGCATGGGAGTAGTCGCAATGGCCTAGAGTAATGGTTTGCAAGAAGAGCCAGTCCTGTTTCAAGGTTGTGTTATGACTTCAAAAAAGCCAAAGGCTAAAGATTAGATACCACAGGAGATGTGAGATGAAATGGAAAGATCCTCCTTGAAATCCTGGCTCGAAGCCCCATCGCTTTGCTGCTGCTTGAGTGTGGCCTTGAGCTCGACCAGTACATCCATTTGCTTCTTCAGTGCCTCTCCTCTGCTTAAGAACTCCTCCTCCTTTGTCCTGTAGAACTTGTTCACTTTATTGAGCTGGAAATCCAGGCATGCGAAGAACTCCTTGGCAGCCTCCGAATCAGCCAACTGCTCGTGCAGCTCGGTCTCGTAGACATCGTTCATGCTAGCCGAAGACGCGAGCTTTCTGTGCACCTAATAGTCACCACCAAAAACAACAGGCAAATGAGTTCATGCTAATGCGCAGGCATATAATTAGACAGAATGGTGGACAGGATTTTACATGAATGTCTCCATTTTCTCTGTGCCTGTGGCCCAGCACAGAGAACTTCCTGAGAGAGGACAAGAAGCTGCCCTGAGAAGAGCCGTCGTGGTGGTGCTTGTCAGTTTTAGGGGTGTCTGAGTTAAGGAGATGGATTCTCTTGAGGTCCTTCTTGAGTTGCCAATAATCGACAAAGGCCTCTTTCCACTCAGGCACAAGCTCAGCCTCAAACTGCTTAGAGAACTTCACCATCTTTTTGTTCTCTCTCTCTCTCTCTCTCCCTCTCTTATGTGCTCCTAAAGACAGATGTTGTCTTAAGGCCCTGTTTTGGGGAGTGAGCTGCTTGAGTGGTTCAGTCGAAGCTCGTGATCATGTATTTATATGAAGAAAAAAGAGTGAGCTCAAGGTGTGTGATGATGCTGTAGCAAGTACTGATTCCTGGTGGACACATTCCTTCATATAATACCCCCTCGGCAGGCATTGATTCGATCCTATGCTATGATTCGTCCCACTTGACAGGGGGGAAAGGGGAGAGCGGGAGGAGGGGGTGATTCTCAGAGGCGCAATTCGCCGGAAACCGACCGGACTGCCGCCTCCGCGAAAAGCTTCTTGGCCGGCGTATGCATTCTATGAAGATCGTGCGAAAACTATGGGAATTTAAAGAAAGGCCCTTTGGAGGGAGATTATATAATATGTAATGTAGAGGTTGCAAAGTTTTTAATTTCCATCCTCAGATTACGTATTGACGACCTCTTTTAGTTTAGAAAGAGAACAGAAATGATGGGCGGCTTTGTTTTTTTTTTGGGGGGGTAAAGTGGGCGTATAAAGAGGATTAAGTTGCTTGCAGGGAAGGATGGTCATTTGGTTTTAATCAATGTATCGGCACGCCATGCACAAAGGTTGCCTGCCATTAGACCAGCCTGATTTTCCACTAGTTGAGGATAACCAGAAAGCCCCATTCCTTTTGCATATCAAAAAGGAATGACATGGAAGATATGTACTTAAAATGCCGGCGTATCGGATTGGATTGCTACATCATTTGACGGACAATTTTCACGTTTTTGGGATAATCTTATTTATCATCGAAATTCGAGCGGAATGCCATTAAATTATAAACTTTTTAACGAGTGCTATCAGATCCCAGACTGTTCCATCAGAAGCACTTGATTTCGCTTCTCGAAAAAAGATATGATATGACTTCACTAATTAGAAAGTTGAAAACTCGATCGCATTCCATAAATAAAATTTTCTATCCCTAAACGAGTAATTCTTATATACATAAGCTAGTAAAATGAATTGACGGTCTTTTCTCTAGATGCATAATTTTCCTAAGTGAGTATTCCTATTCTTATAAGTGATTACTTCCGGAGAGAAGGATCGAGGTCAAGTTGAGCTCATTGGAGGGTGACTACTTTATAATTGTTTTCCATTATGTTAGATCTATGCATATGTATGCACTTTGAACCAATCACAAGTACCATCATTAACATGCCTTATCTCATAGTTATAATCATGATTCCTCCTAAGTGGGCATCGATGATCTCTCCCTCCAAATATCCTAGCCGAGGCACTGGTACGTTCAGCACTAAAAACGAGCACTAAATATCTCGCTTAATTGCCGATTATCTCCCACACTTTCCTCATGCCACCCTCTTTTTTCGCGATTAACTATGTTTCGCCACCATAAACAATGGCTAAGGACGTGATCATATTCCTCCACTGAGGAAGATTAGATGGATCGGAATTGTGCACATGGTGCGATTCATCTATTTTATAGGGGAAGGCGGGGTTCGGCCAATGGATTATTCCTAAAGAGGGGGGAGATTAGCAAATGAGGGGAGAATCTCGGGGAGACGGGGTTGTGCACTTTTAGGATAAGCTTGGAGCTTAGGGATGGAAATATGCGGAGGCTGCTTGAAGAAAAGAAGCAATTATTAAGAAGGGTGGAGGGGAAGGCACAATGGGGAAGAAGGTTCCTAGCTCTAAAATTCCATATGAGCGAAACAGCCCCCCACTCTCTCCCACTCCACTTGTCAACATGATTGCATTTTCATCTATGTAAGCTTCCACAAACTGTCTGACGAGAAAAATTCCCAAATCCGTAGCCGCTGCTCTCTCTCTCTCTCTCTCTCTCTCTCTCTCTCACTGTGTCTCTGTGGGGTATATGTGAATGTGGACCGTAACATCGGCACTATCATTGTGGAAAAATGACAGCGTGCTTAAGTTGGCTGACTCAAAGATACGCCATTTTGCTTTTCCTCTCTGTCTCTCTCTTTTGCTGTCTCCTCTTATTGGTATCCCTTTGCCAATTAGAAAACAGGCACTAAAACAAGGCCGGGTTTAATTGGATTCATGACTCGTACTGACTCTTAACAAAACTCGAATGAACTTTTCGCTTTAAGGGACGAGACTCTCCATTTTTCCAATTGAGTTCGAGCGTAACATCTTGAAGACCTCGCAGGAGATTGGACAAGAGCTCGCGTTGTCATTCAAAAGTAAGACCCGCCGTACATGGTGAGCTCGAGTGCGCGTTTCGGGAGTCGACATATGCAGATTGGGTCAGATCTTTATAGATAGTATCGAGTGGGGCCCTCTCCAGTATATCTACTAGACCTATATGCAAATTGACGAGGGCAGAAAGTGATCGTAGTAACGAGAGAACTTAGACAAGATGCGACTCTTGACATTCTTATAAGATGGCGAGGGAGGCGGAACTACAATCAAATGGATAAAGCATCGTCAGGTGATATGTACAAACATTGATAAGGTCGGCTCTTTGAGTAGGAGACATGAAAGCATGATCGCTATGCCGAATCAATTCGCCTATTAGGGTCAACGCAATATCTTACAATGCAAGTGAGGCATCTCAATGTTTATAACGTGTCTCGTCAGGAAGAGAATCTAGGCATCTTTATAGCCCCGGCACACCACGCCCGCGATACCTAACTTTGCTTTTAATTTTCATTGGCACATGACACCAATTTCATTTCCGAAGTGAAGATGAGACGCGAGAAATCTAATTTTTACAATTCGGAAGACTCGAGTGAAAGGAGAGGAAACCAAATTAGAATAATGGGGGAGCCAATCGGAAGCTGCGTATGGAAATTGGGGGTCGATGCGGATCGCATTACGTGGTTGCGCCCTCGCAGCTACGCAACCGATCCGATGATGATGATCTCTGTCATCTTTCATTCCTTGTTGGGTCAGACACATGAATTTGTCACCAGACCTCCTCACGTGCCTGCTATTCTATCTTCATTTGACTTTAGGTAAAGCGAGGAAATATGATTGCGTCACGCGTGTGGCGGTCCACGTCGCTCATCTCACGCCAATGCGTACAAAGCCGATTCCCTTTTGATTAGTCTTACCGTTCGTTAAACATCGACAACGTGCGAAGTATAATTTCTTGCCCGAATCCTCGTCACGATGAAGAATAAAGGAGATGGATGTCTGTAAACTGTAATCCCGCCAAAAAAGGAAGGATGCTTTTCTCCTCCCGGAAAGGGATAAGTTCAGCAGCTTGTCGAATTCTTCATGATTCTGGGGTCATATTAGTCGCAACTCCTTAATCGGGATCATGTTACAAGAATTTGAATTTCAACCATGATATCATGTTAAAAAAAAAACACTTAGACCTTGATAAGTAACTCAAATGGAGCCAGCAACCTCATATTAGTCAATAATTTAATTGGATAAAAGTTGATAGGTCGCTGCATATAAGAGTTGGTAAATTTTTGAAATTTATGTAAGCCACACTATCAAAGGTTGACGAGTTAGTACAAGAATTTGTAATGTGCAAACTATATATAAGTTGGCAACTTCATAAAAGTATTGGTATGTGAAAAAGTACTAGTTAATTTTGAACAAGTTACCCTAGTCACTGGTCATAATTTTCTATCCATGATTTTTTGACAGTTAACAATATTTATTGCGATTTATCAGTATGGAAAAAAAAAAACATTTCGTACTTTTGGGCATGGAACGATAGAATTTCGCCACTTTCTGATAAGATATGATTAATGCGCAAAATATTATACTTTTCAATATGGTGATGCATATCAATTTTAAATTATCTCGAGGGTCCCCCCACCACGTCATTTATCTACCATCCCTAGTTTTGAGCCATGAGCATCAGAAGAATAAAAGTATCATTTATACTTGAATAAAGCGACTATCGAAGAGAAAAAGGTCGAACCTAACCAATGCAATGCGTCTTTAACATCTAAAACTGCCGACACAGTACTCTAATCTTGTCATAAACATTGCATCTTAGAATATCACAGGTCCCATCTCTCCAGATCAAGATGCCATTCTCCATCCACTCTGTTCCAATGGTCAATCGACACTGCAAAAACTCGGATAATTCAAATTGGGGGTCCGGTTTATACTCCTTTAAAATACCATAAACATCGATTGTCAAAGAGAATGTGATTCCAGATTACGAGGTTCTGTACCGCCAACCTTGAATAGTTAAGGTTCTAAACCAAAACGAAACGAGAATATCCAACGCCTAGTCTTAAGGACAAAAAATGATGGCAATATCCATCCTATCTCTTGAAAAACGGATTGATTCATCCTCCTCCTCCTCAAAGGAAGCTCGAGACGATCTAATAAATCCGGCATATGCTGGCGCTAAATACCCTTTATGATTCTAAACGTACGCATTCTAGCACGTCATACTTGTTGCAGAATCTGTCCTTTTATCTGTTCTTGGAAAAATAAAAACCCTGGCCAACCAACAGTTACTTCTCTTCAAGTATATGCTCCGCATGTGCATCTTCGATCGTCTGAACAGGAGGAGAACATGATGGTGAACGGTGAGCGATTCGGATTCGCTCGTAAGCCGGTGAAGAACCACAATCTTTCTGGAGAGTGGAAGGCATATATGTTAGAGCAAAAGGTTCTCCAAATCTGTCTACGTCTGATAAGTGCATGGACATTGAACCAACGAGGGAAATGTGCTTCCTATAACATACTGATTCGAAGAACTTTGCGTAGCCCACACGTGGCTATATAATTCATTTATACGATGTTAGGCTCTCCGCTCGTTAAGGAACGATGCTGTTGGATCTATCATATATAATCCAGAAAAGTAAACCAAATATTCCTCAAGATTTGAGGGATTATGAGACATAGGACACCATATGAATTATGTACATGTACCTGTAAATAATGCCACCAAACCTTTTTTTTTGGTCGAAGCGTCGCGAAACTTCACGTGCGATGGAAATGAGTAAATTAACGTGATGACATAAGCTCGATGGTAGCTTCCTTGGTATGTTCCGTCTCTAGAGAAAATAAAGCCTAAGAAAAGTCCGGTGGCTAAAAAATTATCAAGAATGTGATTGTGGATCGTGTCATGATTGAGAATCAAAATAACTTTGGATAAGAGAATATATCATCGCATTCAAAATTTTCAATATATACTTTATATGGGCAATGACCAGATTGTGTTCATTTTAATATAAAATAATTAATTAGTGTATGATATGTCTCTTCCCTTTGTTCGCTCCTCCGGACCCCATTTAATTCTTATTTTCGTCAAATAAGTGCAAAGTTTTTGGAGTTCTTACTTATTAAATCCTCCGCAAAAAGAAAAGGACATAAATAGCATTTCTTTTGGTAGGCGTATAAATAGCACTTAGATAGTTGACAGGTCTGAAACTCTTGCCATTTTATACGGCAGGAAGGGAAATTATACGGCCCGAGATATGTTTATATATATGTATATGTATATGTATATGTATATGTATGTGTGTGTGTTATCGTTTTCCTGAATATACGTTCTTTCAACTCAAGCTAAACACCTTAAAGATATATTTTCTTTTGATTATTAAAGGACATGAGCACGAAACCCTGGTTATCTAAAAACTCATAAAACATCTTATAAGTGCATGAATTAGAGTATAGGTATTTCTTTTCTTTTATAAAGTATTTCTTGGATAAATAAACTAATGAGGGATAGGGTACAATATACGAATATTTCAAGTTTATCTTTTATAATGCACACACAACACGTACACCCCATCCTTAATTCTAGAGAAAATTTCAAATAAAGACCTGAAATACTATCATTTTCTTTAATAGGGACTTGAAGTGGATCTTATTTCAAATAAAGACTTGAAGTAGCCAAATCGTCCCAAATAAAGACTGGAAGTGGAACTTGTTTCAAATTATGGCTTGAAGTGACCATATCATTTTCAAAAAATGGTCTAACCTCTCAGATTGAAGGGCATTTTTATCTTTTAATTTACTTTTTTATTTATTTTTCTTTGCTTTATTTTTATTTATTTTTCTTTTATTTTTATTTTATTTTTCTTTTATTTTTATTTATTTTTCTTTCTTCTTTTTCCCCCTCTCTCTGCCGGACATGGCGGAAGTCGCTAGACTCAAGCGAGGGTAACCCCTATTGACGTTGGGCGAGGGCGACCCTTGCCCCGCCCAACTTAGCTGAGGCGACCCTCGTCGGATCTGACGAGGGCTACCCTCGCCCTCACCTAAGGCGGGCGACCTCCATTGGCTATCAACAGTAATGACCGAGGGAGGGAAGAAGAAAAAAGAAAAAAAGAAAAAGAAAAAGGAAAAAGGAAAAAATACATGGTTATATTTTTTTTACCAAAATACCCTTTCTCCCATGACATGAAAAGAAAAAAGGAAAAAAATACGTTGTTATATTTTTTTTACTAAAATACCCTTTCTCCCATGACAAGAATAGTCATCAGTAGGCCAAAGGCTCTTATTTGAGACGATTTAACCACTTCATACTCTTTTTTGAAACAATTTGGCACTCAAACCCTTATTTGAAACAAAATTCATTCAGGATCCTTATTTGAGAAACCGATGGTACTTTAAGCTCTTATTTAGAATTTTTCCCTAATTTTGTAATAATAATAATTAGGATAAAGATTTCCTACTCTTTTTTTTTTTTTTTTTTTCGTTCAAGAGATTCCCAACTCACTTGGCACTTTTATCGGTATCTCAAGAAATCTCGACCATTAATTATTTTGATAACTATCCTTGTTAGCGTTGATTAATAGCTTCGATCATTGAGACATTTGATGGAAACATCAACAAGAGTAGGGGAGCTCATCTGCTTCTCCTTGCACCTTCCCTTCTGCATTCCGATCTCCTAACTCACTCACACAAAACACACACATGTGAAAAGATAGGTCATATGCTATTGGTGTACAGGACACTTTACGCGAGACATTGTCCACCCTTCCTTTGAGGATTATAATTGTTCATTTCTCGATTCTAAATGCCGACAGTTTATGCTATATTATTCTATGTATGTATGCATGTATGATCACAATCTTGATCTATAGGTCAGCAGGTTCATTTAGTTCAGCATTTTGAAAGCTCATTAGGAAAATGTAAAGTAATTTAGCTTAAAAGACTTTAGGTAAATGCAAAGGCCGTTTGGTAAATTATGCTTTAAAAAGCAATTTTGAGAGAAATGTTGTTTGGTAGAAAACACATTTGAAAAGCTCTTTGAGTGATTATTATTATTTTTCAATTTTAAACAATAAAATTGGAAAAAAAAATAATGTATACAACTTTTTAAATATAAATTTTAACAATAATACAAAAAAATTGAATACATATATAACTTTTTTTTTTAAAAAAAAAAACCAAACCCTTCATTGGAATTTTGTAATTTTATTTGCCTAAAATTGAAAATAAAATGATGTGTGCAAATTTTTAAATAAAAATTTCACAATAATGCTTTAAAAAAAATCAAGTACATATATATAATTTTTTTAAAAAAAAATTCTTCATAGGAATTTTTTAAATTTTTAATTTTTAAAATTGAAAAAAAAAATATATGCAACTTTTTAAATATAAATTTCGACAATAATACTAAAAATCAAATACATATATATTTTTAAAAAGACCAAATCCTTGGTCAAAATTTTTTAATTTTTCTTTTTTAAAATTTTAAAAAATAATGTATCCGACTTTTTAATATAAATTTGAAAATAATGCTATATATATATTTTTAAAAGACCAAACCCTTCGTCGGAATTTTTAATTTTAATTGTTTAAAATTGAAAAAAAAAATAATGTATGCAACTTTTTAAATATAAATTTTTGACAATAATGCTAAAAAAATCACATATATATGCTAAAAAAAAATCAAATATATAAATAATTTTTTAAAAAAGACCAAAATATATTTAATTTTTTTAGCATTTATATATATTTTTTATTTTTTAGCATTATTTTGGCATTTAAAAAAATAATAATGAGGGAAAAATAAAAAATTTGAAGAATGAGTGAAGATAGTTTTGGAAGAAAAAAATAAGTTTCAACATTTTGCCAAATGTTGAAAGCTCAAAATTAGTCCCTATTAATATTGGGCTTTCAGCCTTCCCAATGCTGACTTTCACTTGAAACCTACTTCAAAATGATTGCCAAACAGTCTAGGATTTTCCTAATGGGCTTTGAAAGCTGAAAGACCCTTGGAAATGCTGAACCAAACACATACAGCGTCGTTGACCTTGGATATGAGGTCCATATATGAGCTTATCAAAAAGGGCAACATAGAGGCAGTGGTGACGGTGGTGCAGAGAGAGAAAGAGAGTGGATGGGTTAGTTTTTCTTTGGTGGCACTTGCAGAGTTTTCTTTTCTTTTGTAAAAATTACGTGTGATCCTTGAGTGAATAACCAATCAATCGGAGGTTGATCTCATGGCATCATCGCTCCCTGTTCCACGACGGGAAACACGGGTTTACAAAAATTGATCCACAAAATTGATTCACATAGTGATGTGACTGGACTGTAAGTGGTTATTTAAATAAATAACCTGCATTCAATATCGAATTACTACTGATCACTTAATTGATCAATTTGGTTTCCATTTCATCAAACTTAGCATCTCCCTCTTATGTGACAAGGACGCTCGGACATTCTCCAACTTGTAATCAAAACTGTGACCTGAATTATTTACACCGCATAACCATAGTCTCCGCACGAAGTCAAATTTCATGATAAAGTCCATATCCATCGTACCAATTCACCTAAGAAAGATCATAAGCTATGTGAGGAGAAGAAGCGAAAAAGGAAAAAAAACAAATGGATATTGTTATTGCTCTTTGTTGAGATGCACGTGTAAATTGTGTTAAAAAAGATCCCATGGTGTTATAAAAGCAATTAATATATGAGAAGATTGTCTAAAAAATCCTAAACTTATTGTATTTTTGTCAATTTAATTTTAAACCTTTAAATTTTACCAATTGAATCCATCCAGCCAATTTTGATCAAAAATCTCCAATATTGACGTCGGCCTTTCTATGTGATATGGTCAACGCTGATATTGACAATTTTTAATAATATTATTATATTTATTTTTTTCTTTCCTTTATTTTTTCCCTTTCATTCTTCCTTCTCTAGCTACTCGCTAGGCCTCGATGACTGAGTAGAGGTGAAGATCGACAAGATCAACCTCACTAGCCTCTGGCAAAGCTTGCCTCCATTGATCCCCGCGAGATTGAGCCTTACCTACCCCTGGCAATGTCGACCTTGTCGTCACTAAGCAAGGTTGACCTCGCTCTACCACTGGTGAGGCTTTACCTCTTTCTACGACTAGGGAGGCTAACCTTGCCTAGTGACTGTGAGGTCGAGCCTTGCTAGGGGTGAGCGAGGCTCACTAGAGGCCGACAAGATCGACCTCGCCTCCAGTCGGCCATTGTTGAGGCCTAGTGACTAGTTAGCAAAGGAAGAAGGGAAGAAAAAAATATATATATATATATATATATATAAATAATTGAGAAGAATAGTAAAATATTATTTGAAACTATCCATGTCAAAGCCAGTCTCTATGTCAGCAATTTTCAGCCAAAATAAGCTAGATGAACTCAATTGGCATAACATGAAAAAATTTAGAATTTAATTGGCAAAATTAAAAAGATTTATGACTGAATTAAGACTTTTTGGGTAATTTTTCCATTAATATATCATAATTTGTCCATAACTCATTTATTTTAAGTTTTGACTAAGGTATTAGGATTCTGTAATGCAATCCAAAAAATGCTATTAGAGCCATTGGCAAATTGGTAGGCCCCCAATCTATTCGGGTGTTTGGTGAATATCTCAAGAATGGAATCTCATGATCGACCTGATTTCCAGGCAGTTTTCACAGTTCGGTATGACAAAAGAGATCAGGGATGAAGGTGGGCTCGTGGTTCAGTGTGAGTTGTGTTAAAAAAAATGTCTCATATCAAAGAATTTTTATGGTTTGGAGTAATTAATATTTTCTAAGCTGGCCCATAACTAATCAGCATAAGCTTTTGAGTGAAGGTAAACCTAATTGTATATGTTGATGTGCTTGAATTTGGGCTCCCTCTTGACAATCTTTCCGTATGTTGGTATCTGGCTTCTTCTACAAGCTCTTAATACTTTTTACTATTATAATGGCCAAATGGCGACGGTCAACTAGTCCCAACTTTCCACGATACAAGATCACGTTACAAATTGCTGGCCACATGCGATGAACTAGAAATGCGAGGATTGTCTTTGCGCGTTGCATGCAATCTGAACTTGTTACGTGTACGTGTTGTTGAGCAACAAAGTGATCAGGTTAAAATCTATCATCTCTTGCACGCCCCTCATATAGAAACCCCTTGTCTCGGAAAAGTTCACGCTTTTCTTTGCCTAACTTATGAAATTGACTTTTACTCTTTTCTTTAGTGGTTTCATGCGTTAATCGGCAGTTTTGCATTAGCAGAATTCGAACCCTTTTCGGGAACCACTTTTGTACGTGACCTCGACATGTTGAATTCTGGGAAATGATTTCATAGATTTGGGTAACAAAAGTTAGCAAAAGCTAGATAGACTGAATTGATATAGCGATTCAATCAAGGCCAAACAAATCATTTGGATTATTTTCCAAATGTAAGATGTGAGACATCTTATTCAAATGAGAATACAAACTTGTTATAGTATAGTTTTGGCTTGGTTGAAGCTAACCAAATTGAAATCTCACAATCTCGAGTTAAATCAATATAGTCCTAGTGCCTATATAGGATAAGGAAGAGTTTGTGGTGAGTCGAATTAATGAGAGATGGATAGATTACATGCATCCCATGATCAATTGTCAAAAACTATGCACCTTAGAATGATACTTGCCTTTCCATATTGAAGAAAAGCTATGTTTTATATTAAATTGATATTGATTAAATGCAATAAATCTATTCATATTTTTGTCGACTGCGTGCCAATTGCTTTGAATCAAGATCAATCACGAGCCAAAGGCATGCACAGTCTTGTATGGATCTTATCGTAGTTCAGCCGCTGCGTTTATGTCCCTGAATCAATTAATCAAAACGAAAAAACAAAGTTTCAATCAATCGATTGATGCATCTCCATATCCACCTTTTCCTTTTAGTCTAGTGATCATTTTCGCTCGGCATGATTTGGCACAACAAAGTGCAATACGGTGATGACAAGGGAACGTGGGAAAAGGACTAAATAAATGAAAGTGAGTCTTTCAAATACGCATGCCCGTTTGCAAAGACAGAGAAACCCTAAGTCAAAAATGTTCGATATCGAAAAATCAAATGTCTTTATTAAAAGGTATATATGAGAAACACGGTAGTTGAAATTGCATGCATTTAAAGATGAAGAAAGAAGAGAAATTCTTACTTTTGCAGAAAAGGGTGTGCTCATCTTTCCGACTCCAAAGTTACCGGCCACCAAACCGGGGATAGAAGGCAGGAGAGCGATCCCATTCCACTTTATTTCATTCTATCATATCACCCAAACACGTAAAAAGAAAAGTGTGCGAAATTTAATTTACTTCGATAGGTCCAAATGGGCTTTACCAAAAAGTACGCATAAGTGACATTGAACGATGACATCCGCTTCAAGCGAAAACGGATGTTGGTAATCGCGAAGAACAAATGGTTCCTCTTGTTGGGACGCGGGCTATCTAACTTACGTCTCCTGCATGACAATTTCTTTTTAAAGTTTGCTCATCATTTAGGTAATATCAAATGTATGAGGAGAAATTCTTGACGTAAGTGAGATTAAGCGCACAAACACAATAAAATAGATAGTAAAAGTGAAAGAAAAATCGAGATACAAAATTTATTCCAATTCACCCATAAACTAGGGCAACATCCAGCAAGGAGTTTTACTATAATTAGCATCTAACACCTCTTTGTCACAACTCTCAATTACACGAAAAATAGATTATATATATTCAATGACTATTCATGGACACAAACAAACTATAAAAATCTCCCAGCATCTCAAGGGCATTGCACCCTAAGACCCTCGCTAGGGCAGCTTTCAAACCCCTATCCAAGCACTGAGAAGTAGAATCCGCTACTTTCCCATCAATGGAGAGTATGAACCACACCCCAATAGTAATAAAACCTGAAAAAAGGTATAATATACAAATAAAAGCCACAACTATATTGAAATTATACAGGGACACTTAAACAATTAATTGCTCTCAGTAAAAACACAAAATCGAGCAAGTTGCTCTTAAAGACACGCCTCTCTCTAATTCTCTCACTGTCCTACCGTCGTCTCCGTGGCACACTAGTTTCAATTTATAATTGGACTGCCTGAAGAACTTATCATCGTGGTAAGAATCAGTTTTCTTCGGACACTTAGCACCACTCGTCACCAAGATGTGAAGGAGCCATTTTATCTCCCGATCTTCAGGATACGGCTCAATGATATGCAAGGGCTCGTCCAACACAGCATCACTACATGCAAAAGCACTTCATGTACCTTCACCACTTGATCCTACGCATCCTCACTACTTAAAACTTTAAACTTTACTAACATAACAGTCTTTAGGTTAATTTGAGAATAACAACTTGTTATGAATCACAAATTCTTGACGAAGTGAGCCTCGTAACGATTTATAATTATTTGTTATTTAGTTTTTCATGGTCTAGAATAGACCATTATTCTTATAGTAAATTAAAAAACTATTAACCAATCAGTTCTCTAACACTTTCTATTGTACAAAATGATGTTGGACTTCCACGTGCCTTGTTCTCACACAAATCGCTGGCTTGTCCACCAATAGAATCGCTCATTGATTATCCCAGCATGGCTTATTGGGCACTCATCACCTTGTTTGTGCAGATTTTGGCAATAAGAATAGCATGAATGTCATAACTTTATATGGCGCTCACTTGAGGTCATAATTTTTTTCACTCAAGTGTCAAATTGGAGTAAAATCATTTAGTTCAGTGTCATTTTCAGCAAATATGTGGATTTTTTACTTAATTTTCCATCCCAACTTGGAATTTTTGGTTCACCCGAAGAGAAACGACGTCATTTCCATGCAATCTGTTGGCTCTCTCTTTTTAACAGAAAAGACGTCGGACGTCGTTTCACTCGCGCTCTCTTCCTTTTGTTCGTCTCTGAACGCCCAAAATCCCTCGATCTTTCTCTTTTATTACAAATTAGGGCTTTAATTTTCCTCAACACATCCTTGGTGAGGAGGTGCCAGGTGCGATGGAGAGCTAACGGTGACTACTAGATGATGAAACGGATTGATAATCACCGGAGAAACCTGCAAAGGAAACAGTTAGGCGCAGGAAATTTGCAGGGCCGGCTACTAAACGCTGCTGGTACGTCAGGTAAGAGCCGGCAACAGCAGCATGACGGTGGAGGACTGCCGCCTCCTGGAATCAACGCAGGGACTGGTGGACACGGTTGTTGTGGCCGAGGACGAGCAAGATGTGCAGGGCCAAGGCAAGGAGGAGGAGTTCTGCGAGTGATGTGGAAAACCTGTGGAGGATGCCTGGGCTGGTCCAGTCGCTGGTGGAGTGCTAGGCTGATCTTGTCGCATATTGTCAATAGCCCTGAGATCGCCTGAGCTACTTTGTATGGAGTTGCAGATCTAAAGATCTAAGCAACGGGCAGTGGGAAGAAGCTGAAGCTTGCTGAAGTGACACCGGCGATGGTCTGAAGCCAGCGGAACATGAAGCGATGTCGTTTGCCCCAATTTGTTGAAGTAAGGCCAGTGTTCTTTAATTAGATGAGTCCTACAATGTCGTTTAACATCTCTAAGTGCTGTTTTTAGCTTGTCAATATGCCCCGTCAATTCGTTTAATTTATTTTAATGCCACATCAATTTGTTTAATTTATTTTAATGCCACGTCGGATTTTCTGATAAGACAAATCATTGATAATACTTGAATAATCAAAATTTCAAATTTGTTCCATTGAAGGGGGCGGGAAAAAAAAAAATAATACTTGAATAATCAAATTTTCAAATTTGTTCCATTGAAGTGAGCAAAAAAAAAAAAAAAAAAAAAAAAGCCAAAGTGGTTTTAAGAAGAGAGCTGCTAGCATAACGGTGCTGTTATGCTCAAATTGAAACGGTGAACTTCTAGCCATAATTTTTAGATGATGTTAGATCGGCAACCCGGTAAACTGAAAAGGCAAAAAATGGGTTATTCTTTAAAGGGCAACCAGATTAGAGAAATAGTGGGATTATAAAGAAGTCTAAGTGAATAATATTCAAATAATATGTAATTTATGAAGGATTCATTTGCAACTTTCAAAATAGTGGACATTGTTCTCTTGTCGAAAAGAAAAAAATTGGTAGATATTGCTCCAAAATAAAAAGAAAAGATTAAGAACTCAAAAAAGTAGAAAAAGTGAATATCTAATATCAATTTCCGATTATTTTAGGCTTTGTGATCGATTAACACCCATATAGATTTTGATTGAATTTGTTTTCTAAACTTTAGTCTTGACTCATCCTAAAATTGAACTAATATCTTTTTAGGTACTTTCATATCTTCACCTACGAGATTCCAATTTGTAGGATAATTTTTTTCCTCTACTAATTCATTATTTATATTTTGATCTTTTCTTTAATTCATATGTTATTATGCATAATCGACATCACCAATCTTGATTTTAAATCACCAAGGAGTCCTTGTAAAGTAACTTGATTTGAGCAAAAGGATAAGGAAGCATTCGATTGTATAATGATTTATTTAGTTGTAAAGTAAACATTTGAAGTTCTTTTTTAAATCTTTAAAATTTATTCAATCTTTCTAAAAAATTTAAAAATCTATTTTTGCTACCGATAATATTTTTCTGTTAGTGATCACCTCTGTTTTGGTATTTAATTTGCTTTAGAATGATGTGTTTTGTTATGTTGTTTTTTTGTTTATTCATATTTAAGGAGTCTCACTTGGGAGATTTGAGGAAATGACGCCAAGTGAGATTTTCTGGCTTTAACTTTTTAAGGAAACCGGTTAAACCAGTCAACAGGTTTCCTGAAAATGAAGAAATCACCGTTTGATTTGCGATTCTCACGGCACGTTCATCTCATCTTTTTCCCTTTTAAGAATATGCATGAAGTGCGTTTGCATGTTATGACGATGCATCGAATGTGCAAACGTGAAGGGCTTGCGTGGCATCGCGTCCCATGCGTATGCATGGAAAATGAAATGAGTAATCTTGGCACTTTGGTGACAAGGGCGGCTGAGCTTGTCAGGGCCGAGCAAACCAAACAACCTGAGAGTAAAGAGAATTAGAGGAAACTGGCGGAGCAACTCGCTCGCTTTTGATCTTTTCTAGGAAAGCAAATGAATTATTTTAGTATTTTTGCACTATCCCCATTAGTGCGCTTTTTCATTTGTGCATCATACTTTTCACTGGATTTCCACCACCACGCTCGAGTCCAAATTCTCTATAAATAGTATCAAAGTCAGACGGTCATGAATCATTTACCCCAACCAGGTTGACCAGGATCGACATACAAGCAGCACTGGCACAACCCAAAATAGTTGTTAAATAATTAAATATTAAATCATGTATTCATTTTACATATTATCGGAGTAAGAGATTTTAAGTTTATATCTTTCCAGACCCTTGTATGTCTCCCTAAACTACCCAAGCTTTAGACAAAATTTAGCTTGCGCTTTAGACTATGGTTCCACAAAATTTCACAACAACAAAGTTGGTTGGTCGGGATTAGACTTACTTGAAGAAATTAAAGGCAACGGGTAATCGACTCACTGTGGCTGAATTACTACTTCAGCTAGGAATAATGAAAAGCTCTATAACCACTTGCAGAGGATGTCGACTCGGACGCAACGGTGGAAACCCAACAAAACTTTGAGGGACAAATGTAAACAGAGTTTATTGAAACAGTACAAAGACACTATTACAATTTTTTTTTATTGAAACCTTACTCACTATGCGTTTTGTTGTAGTGCTTCTCTTCAATTGATAAACCTAAACTTTTCTCCGAAATGATTGTTGGTTGCGTGAATTTTAATTTGGCATAGCTCACGAAATCAATGTGTTGGTGAGCCAGTAGAGCAACAATCTCATTTCAAACACCTTTGTCCTTGAAAGATCGCTTAGTAAGGTTTCAAATCCGAGCCCACTCAACATATCGTGTTGCATTCATCTCCATCCAAAAACTTACACAAATGAGTGATGAGCTAATTATGATATATAAATTACTCGACCTTACTGGTCAAGGGCTTCTTTTACCTGAT
Source organism: Eucalyptus decipiens (assembly GCA_014182575.1). NCBI lineage: Eukaryota > Viridiplantae > Streptophyta > Magnoliopsida > Myrtales > Myrtaceae > Eucalyptus > Eucalyptus decipiens. The sequence continues at coordinate 43,250,908 of CM024610.1, read as the reverse complement.
GCTCTCATTAGTGCACCTCAACATACTCAAATATTGAAGATCCTAAATCTTCATGATTTAGTTAACGTCATTTGAATTGACTTAAACTTTTTCAAGTATCTACTTTTAGGGGAAATTCCAAAAAATGGATTTTGAGTTGGCTTAAACCCGAACCAAAGCATGCTTCCGACACAGTAGGGAATTTACAAATTTAGATAGGACGAGGGCGCTACTGCATTGTTGAATTGATTAAAGTATAATAAATCAAGTAACTTATTGAACCAAAAAACAAACCCTCAAAAGTGATATAAGAAAATGGGGTGATGAATATCTAGAGTACCAAAACTTGGCACAAAATAACAATTAAGTACCAAAAGTTAAAAAAAGTGACACTTAAATGTCAAAATCGGAGTAAAATGGATTACTTAAATGCTAACAAAGAGAAAATCTGGCCAAAATGCTGACATAGCGGTTTTCCAACGAGACAAGTGCAAAAGGACATAGTTACAATTGATGTGAATAAATAATTAATATAAAATTAATTAAATAAAATGTAAAAATAAATTTATTTATTTAATTAAAAAGGCAAGATGGAGCCCTCACCTTTTGCCTCCTCTTCCCCTTCTCTCTTTTTTTTTTAAATTTTATTTTAAGTAGTTGAATATATATTAAATTATTATTTAAATAAAAAAATTAATTTAATATATTAAAAAAATTTTAAAAAAAAAAAAAAAAAAAAAAAAAAAAGACAACGTTATTTTGATTCTTCATCACTGACTCAGCTCTCCTACGTGTCATGTAGACAAGTTATATTATTAAAAAATTATCATGTAGGATTTCCGGCCATTTTCGTCGACTTGACACTCGAGTGTTTTTTTTTTTAGGTGTCACTTTCGTAACTTTTAGCACTTAAGTGTCCCCTCGTGTCAAGTTTTGGCATTTTATGTGTACTTTTGCCTAAGAAAATGAGAGAAAGTGGAGTCAAATGGTCCAGCTAGCAGACAGGAACATTTTGGTCGATGATCTTTATAATTTTCTTAATCCCCACTTGATCATCTTTCCCAATCTTTTTGGCCCCAAGAAAGTGATGGGAAAATAGAAAAGGAGACAAAAAAAAAAATACTCAGTGCGGGGAAAAGACAGAGACGACTTGAACTTTGTAGCAACAATAATGAGATTGTGATTTTGGCTTCTGTCGTTGAGTTCGAGGGAAAGGTCAAGTGCAAACGAAAGGAAACGTGACTCTCATTTGTGCTTTAAATTTTGTGAAGCTCCTTTACAATCAAATTGTAAATCATTATAAGTAAATTAGATCATTTGAAGCTTTAAACCTAATAAGATCGAACATTTGACCCAACCCGAGTTAAACTTTTTTTAGAATTGGAAGTTCTTATTTAGAATGAACTATAACTTGTAATTCAAATTTTGTCAAGCTCTTTTAGGATGAAATGAACGCAATAACAAGTAATTTAAATGATTTGAACACTATATACCTCACAAAATCATTCATTTGACGAAGCATTTGACGCAATAGTTGCGAAACTTTCTTAAAATCAGCATTTATTCCTTTTTGGTCCAAGCTGGTGGACAAAACATACTGATCGATTACGTTTAGGGTCATTTTTTTTTCCATTCTTTATTTGGCTCAAACACATCATATCACCCGTCGTTTTTGCCTCCTTTACAGTCAAATGCGAGGCCCATATAGGGTCCTCTTTTGAATTCGTTTCTTCTTTTTCTTCCACTTTCCTTCTTCTTGTTCTTGCTCGCGTTGAAGCGATTCGCTGGCATTTCTTCGTCCTCCTCTTTTGACCTCCATGGACACACACAAGGCAGTCTCACAGAGCCTCACAAGCTTCCTCCCTACCTTACCATCGCCCCTCACAAACACTTGACATGACTGGCAAAACCACCCCTATGCTGACACAATCTCCCTCTGCATCGATCCTTTGATTCTTATGATAATTTCTGATAATCGAAACAGAATGGTCAATGTGCTTTGGACAACAGGTAAAATGAGCAAAGACGTGAACATGAAAAGGATAACTCCGATGCATCCATAATTGACCGACCAGGAGGATAAAGTGCTTGACACTCTGATCAAATGATCATCGCGAGAGACAGCCACATGGTCAGATCCAAGAGTCCCTAATCAATAAAATCACCAAGATGAAAAAGGAAAGTGGAAGAAAAAGAATAAACAAATTCAAAAAAAAAAAAAACCCAAATAGACCCCACTTTTGACTCTTTGTAGGTAGAGCATAGAAAAATCAATGGGTAATATAGTCGGTGCACTGTAAAAGGAAGTGTCAAAACTAAATGAGGAGTGAAAAAAACGCGAGTCTTCTCCTTTTGCTATCCAAAAAAGTTATGATGAAGAAAGATAAACAATCAAGATCATTCGTGCGGGAAGAAACGACAACGATAAATCGAACTTTGTGTCAATCATCCCACCTTTTCTAACTTTGTTGATTGAGGGAACGGGATCTGCGATTTCGGTTTTTGGCAGTGGTGAGCTTTTGGGAAAAGGTGGAGTGCGATTCCGATGCGGATTGGCATTTGTTTATCTCGACGGTGTCTTTTGCATGTTGAAACGCAATCGTATGCGTACGTTCTCACTTAAAAGTTTCCGCAACGATGATGCAGCAGGTTCTACACGACAAGGTCGGAGTAGCAATCGATGAGATGCGAGCTCTATTATGTTCAGCTCTATTATGTTCCATAAGATCAGCTACAACTTGTCCAACCTTTTGGTACCGATGTTTGTCTTCTGGGTAGGCAAAATTATCTTCGGCCTCTTGGCGAACGAGACGCGATTTTCGAGCGTGATGACATAACAAGGGTCAAGAAAAATTAGTGGCGATCCCACGTTGGAGAAGCGTAGCATCACGCCTACAATGTAAAAGCTAACCTTTTCTTTTGTTCTTTTTTTTTTCCTTTTTCTTTTTGTCCTTTTTGACCCTTAATTTGGCTACCGATCTTTGCGGAAAGCGGGAACACTTCCAAGAGTCCAATTATTACGAGCAATAATTAGGGTCTTTGGCAGTCCTAATTGTGATTTGGTGTCAATCCATGATTGGTAATTTAAGTTCTTGCCGATACTCGATTGCAGTGTAAGCCCAGCGAGCGAAAAGAAAGATGGTCACCGGCTCAATGGACTCTGCACAAAGACCACAATACTACTCCCACGACCCGGTTGCATCATTCCCTCCGCGAATTTTGTATCCCGATCCCCCGGAGCACCGCTTTTGAAGCTCAAAGAGACACTGACTGGATTGCAAGAGCCCAACGACAACATTACCTCCCTCAAAACTGGGTAATCTACCCACCAATAGCCTTAATCGATTTACTAAGTGCTGATGTTACTGATGTAATTGCTCCGAACTTATCTAAGTAAATGAATAGAAGGTGCACTTTCGACCCAAAAAAAAAAAAGCTCAAAGAGACAAGGAAGAAATTGGACCGTGGAGCGCAATGGCGATGGGCCGGTCGGCCGTCGTAAGTGCTCGTGTCAACTCATGAATGCTTTCCGTTAGTGCTTAATAGGCCGGGATTTGTGGGCTCCAGGACCTAAGTGGGCTAGGCCTGATCATTGGGCCGTCTCTACTCCTTTTGGGCCGAAAGACGTATCCGGGCTGAAACACTTAATCCATCCTCTGGTAGGGTCGTTTCTGGCATCTGTCTATAAGGAGTTGCAATGTCGCAAGCATCGAAACCATAAAAAAACTTGTGAAATTACAAAACCAAAGCGATGCCCATTAAAAATGGATGTCACGTGGCTTCAGATTATAAATCAAATGGGTCGTCCATGATGCACGAAATCTCCATCTGATTTTCGACGACATCGAGCTCCTCCAATGGTCGTGGATCTACACACCTAAGATGAAGAAAGTCATTTTTATTTTCTCAAGGAGGACTCTTCGATACTTAAGTCAGTTATTATGATAAAGTGATCAAAGATAGTTAAAAAGGATAATAATATTAACCAAGAGTCAAGTTATGACACACACAGGCACATGATGTCCAATGATACGGTGGCGAGATGAGCATGGAGTAGTTGGAGATCCACCGGAGATTTCATGCATCATCCTGTGATTCTAATTCATAAAATTTTCCTGCTGGTTCTTATATTCTCCCTAAGTCCAGAGATAGAGGATCAGATTCCGTTGCTGCGTCAAATCTAAAACATCAAAATCGTTGCCACAAGTTAACAAGCTTCCTTTGCTTTGCTTCGCATGGATCTGAGGGTTCAGGATGATGCCCTCAAAGGGCAGGCCTCGACTCCTTTTGGATCGTGCAATGCAAAGAGGATAGAAAAAGCAAAGACTCGAGCAAGCTGGAATTCAAGCAAGGCTGCAGAGTCCAATTAGTTTAATGATGATCATGCTAAGAAAGTCAATAGGAGTAATTTAAAGGTAAAGCTATTGAGATTTACTAATTAGAATCTTTGTTTATTGCATAATGTAAGGGGATCACGTTGACTGTCAAGCCTACTTCCAACTCACGAACCCGAGATCCGTCATAACTATGGGTGAGGATAAGTTGATTCCTTCACCAATATTTTTGCAAAAGCATGTTTAAATATCATAATAGCTACTCTTCTAAGTACAACCTATTCTTTAAAATTAAAGTCTTACAATAATTTATAAACCCATATAACGTAAGCAGCAAATAGGCTAGTCAATCATATATAAATATGAAGATACATAATTAAATCAGTCGGATGAGTTTCATTCTTGGTATATTCGAGCTTGACCCAGTCGTCGATCCGATCACGCCAGCGATGCTAACGGTTCATTAAATCCAACAATTTGATTGCTGAACTTTATACAAAGAAGGAAAATATCTCAGTATCGAGAGCTGGTTAACATACAAATAGGTATTTTCCCGTCTAGCAAGTGTCCAAGAAACGCTAAAAACTAATCGAATATAAACATGCGCATTTATTCTCGGGAGAGGAGAAGCATTTAAAACATAACTTAAAAGGACAGCAGCAGCTCTCCGAATCAGACTTCGACACTTTCGATTCTCCCATTGGTTTCTCTCTCCTCTGCAACCATCTCTGTGTTTCTCTCTCCTCTACTCCTGCTTCTTCTGCAACAGTGGCGAGGCGATCTTCCTCCATCTTCGATCGATCCTCCTCAACCGAAACCCGACCCGGGAACGGATTCCGGGTCCCTGACGGCGCATCCCCAGCTGAGCTCCGTTCGCAATGCCGTCTCCCCTCCTGCCCATCAGTAACCCCTCCTCCCACCACCATGCCTCCTCCCTCTCCTCCCTCGCCTCCTCGCCGGCGCCCGCCGTCTTCGGCTCCAAGAACGGCGGCGCCGGCGCCGGCGGCCACGGCGACGATCCGATGGCGAATCTCCTCATCTCCTCCCCCTTCGACGACGAGAAGGCCGCCTCCATCCGGCCCCTCCTCTCCAGGACCTCCAGCTACGCCTCCACCGGGGTTGCCCCCGCCGCGGCCGCCGCCCCCTCCTCCGGGCTCTACCAGCAGCGGCGGCGGCGGTCCGCCAGCGAGAACTCCCTCTCGTCTATGTCCGACAACGGCCGGCACCAGCCGCTGGGGCGCGAGGTCGCGGATGCGACTTCTACCCGCCTCGGCTTGAGGCTCTTGAGATATCTTGGGTAATGCGCAAGTTCATTTTTTTTTTTTTCTTTCGGTCATCGCGAGATCTTCTTCTTCTTCTTCTTTTTCAATCGATGGTCATGCTCTACCCGATAGATGCTGAACTCGTAATGGTTATCAGCTTATTAAGCCCCATGGCATGGTTACTTGACTGCGATCTTTCGAGGGTAGTGATTTCTCCTTTGAGTTCATATATTTTTTCCCTGATATTGATTGCAATATTCCCTATTAGCACAGTAAGTTTCTAGTTTTCTCATGATCGTGACGAAACAAGTGCATGGTTCATGCTTTGATCCGGATACCTTATTGTGGTTTGGTTTTTGGTTGGGGGGGGTGGTGTGGTGTGGTGGACCGCATTCGAGAGGTCATGAGGAAACTCGTGAATTTGGAAAAATGTATGTCCTCCAGATAGGCAGTGGAAATTACTGATGACTTTCCTTTTCCAGTGAGTGGCTGAGCCGCATTCGAGAGGTCATGAGGAAAGTTGTAAATTTGGAAAATGCTTCTCATCCAGATAGGCAGTGGAAATTAATGATGAATTTCCTTTTCCAATGAGAAAATCATCGAGTCCTTGAGTCGGGGTGAAGCAAAGTGCCTTAAAGTGATTGTGCTTCGAATGTGGGATATTGGTCGTAGGTGTTATGCAAGAAGAATCAATTGACATTACTGCCTACCTACGGGGCAGGAGTCAAATTAGAAAGTCACATTAAAGATTAGCTGCTTTTCCTGTGCTGCAAACCACAAGCAACCTATCGCCAATGGTGTCATGATCATGGTTGCTGAGCAGGATTCTGTTGGATTTTGAGTTAGCTCTTTGCTAGTGAATGCAGATTTGTTATGCAAGAAGAATCAATTGACATTACTGCCTACCTACGGGGCAGGAGTCAAATTAGAAAGTCACATTAAAGATTAGCTGCTTTTCCTGTGCTGCAAACCACAAGCAACCTATCGGCAATGGTGTCATGATCATGGTTGCTGAGCAGGATTCTGTTGGATTTTGAGTTAGCTCTTTGCTAGTGAATGCAGATTTGATTAAAAAGTTATGGCTTCTTACCCCATTCACCGTCCTACATTATTTCTGACTAATGTTGAGTGAGTGGAAGTTGATTCTTCAGCATTAGGAAACACTATTTGAAAATATCGGGGTGTTCAGAACCTCAGCATTTAGTGGCGCCTCCGTAGTGTAGGCACTTGGCCATGAGACGATCAGGAAAATTGCTGTGTGAACTATTGGCCAGATGGTCATTTAATTAAATCGCTAGGACTGTGGAAGAGTAAGTGGAAATTCGATGCTATTTGATGCACCTGGAAAACCTTTGGCATAAAAATAAAATGAAATGAGTAGTGGGAAGTGAAGTTTGTAAGAGGTGCAATGCGTTCTATTTCTTTATTTTTTCAGCTAAAAACTGAAATCATCTACGAATTTTAAATCCTTTTAAACGTGAATTACAAGGTTCTTTTGCATTTCCATCTCAACTTCTTGATGTTGCCCGATCATTTAAATCTTATTCAGGGTAGGCTACAGATGGATTACAAGATTTCTTGCTCTTGGGTGTTATTCCTTGTTACTAATGCCTGGTTTTGTCCAAGGTCTGTTCCTTATATCTATCATGCTGAGCCATTCTAACATTAATTGCCTACTTCCAGCTTATACTACTAGTGTTGACATGCCTAAGCATATGACCAATGTTCTATCTTTTTGCAGTTGGGTATTACTATTTCTTCTCTAGTCAGGTACGCAGAGGAATAGTTTATGGTGATCTACCCCGAAATAGGTAACATCAAATTTGACTGTTATGTCAAACGCACCAAATAGGTGTACGCTTTGTGCTTCCATGGATTATCTATCCATCACTGGAAGATATTTTTTAGTGCAGGCTCGATTTATATCTGCCAAAAAACATGGATGGGCCAAAGCCAGTTGTTGCATTTATAACTGGAGGAGCCTGGATTATTGGGTGAGTGTTTCTCAATGTGTCGGTGGAGTAAAATGTGAGAGTGAATTCATTGGTTGAGAACGGATGTCCTTGACAAAGTTCTGATGACACAACTGCAATGTTTGTTAATAACGTTATATGAAAGATCTTTTAGGATGATGTCGTTGGTCCCTTGACAAAGATCTTTTAGGATAACATTGTTGGTGCCTTGACAGAATTCATGGATGAAGAAGCAAAACAAGTTTTTTGTCTCATTTGCTGTGATTAGATATAACATTCTACTGCAATTTTCTCTTCATGCAGCTACAAAGCATGGGGATCTCTTTTAGGTCAACAATTGTCAGAAAGAGACATCATGGTGGCCTGCATTGATTACAGGTTTACATTGAATGCAATTTCTGCAGAAACTTGTTGAGTTTACATAATTTTAGTGAGTCAAAACTTAGGACAAGGAGCAAGTATAATTAGTTTATGAACATTTTCTTGGCAAAGAGATGTTGCAAAATCTGATTACTTTTTACAGTTTTCATTCCATTCTTACCTTTTTAAAAGCACTGAATGTACATCTCAATAAGCAATGGTTTGCTAAAACTGCTGGAGGAGCATGGCATTGTTGGAAGTAGTAATAACTATTCTGATTTTGCAACAGTTATTTTTGCAAAATATTCATTGACCAGCAAAATGTTGAAAAGCGAAATCCTCAAGTTGTTCAATGCAACTGCTTGCAGAAACTTTCCCCAAGTTACCATTGGCGATATGGTTAAGGATGCTTCCCAGGGCATTTCTTTCGTGTGCAACCATATAGCTGAGTATGGAGGCGATCCAAACAGGTAAAATATTTCTTGAAGTCCTAAGACACTTAAATCACTGCCAGTTCATGTTGTTTTGTCAGTATCTGAGTCGACATGGCATTGAACTTTTATAGTCATGATGACATCGTATGCTTTCTTTTGGTAGAGTCTATTTAATGGGACAGTCTGCTGGGGCACATATTGCTGCTTGTGCACTCTTGGAGCAAACAATCAAAGAGTTCGGTGAAGGAGAGAGCACTTCTTGGAGTGTGTCTCAGATTAAAGCTTACTTTGGTTTATCTGGAGGGTAAACATCTCTTGACATCTTCAGTGATCTCTATTTTCATAGCTGCCATTTGAGAATTATATGGTCGTCATTGAGTAGTGAAAATGTGTCTGATTGACCTTGGACCATCACATGGGAGAGTTTACCGGCGTTTTGTGGAATCCTACCTGCATAAGCAGATTAAATCGATTAACAATATGACTGACAGACCCATTTTCTGGTATTTACTTTAATTCTTGATTTTTCATGTACTTTTCATTTTCTCGCTGATGTGAAGTCTCAACGTATTACACACGACAACTACTTAACCGTGATTTTGGAACGCCTGATCTGTGTTTCACGAGTTACAGAAACCAAACGACAATTTGTTAACTGGGAGTCAATTTAAAGGAGGTTTTCCCTTTTGGATTCTCTTTAAATTAAATCTCCCGCTGCACTCGATAGATTATTTTGGCCATGTCACAGAATGTTATGTCCTCAAAGAATGTTCTTTGAAGAGCCACTTTTGAACTTCCCGCATCATATATACAGCTTGGTAGTTCATGCATATATGACAGCGACTAGTATCAAACTTTAGATTAAGTTTTCCTTGATCATTCAGTTTCAGTATTAAGACCAACGATTTCACCAGTAGTGAGACAACAACTTTATTGGTTTATGCTCCCCATTCTTGTGTTCCTGTGGTTCAGATCTTATAGTTTCAAATTCTATGTCAATTCAATCACACAGCTATCTCTTTGCTCAAATTGTATCATCTAACAGCAAAGCTAATGTCTGGATCAACTTCACCTGGAAATTCAGTGATCTGATTTGTTTTGAAATTTCAACCTCTATAAGTTAGGGTTCATGAATATACATTACGGCTTTGTTTTGAGAGTCCTACTGGCTGCATTCTGATTGTTGGGCAATTTTTAGGTGCAATTATAATCACCTGTAGTCATCTTACTTACATTTCTGTGAACAGGTACAATTTGTTAGAACTCGTTGATTACTTTAACAGTCGAGGCCTGTACCGCTCCCTCTTCCTGGGGTACCCTCCATTTCCCAGTGTACTTTCTTTGTTTTTCTAATAACTCGATACTGCAGTTGATTCCATCAAATTGAAGGATCTGAGGTGTTTCATTTTCCTTGTTTTCAAAGCATCATGGAGGGTGAACAATCATTACGACGATATTCTCCGGATTTAGTGGCCCAGGACCCAAACATAAGAACTGCTGTCTCTCGTTTGCCTCCTGTAATTTTGTTTCATGGCACTGCAGATTATTCTATTCCATCAGATGCCAGGTTTGTGTTTCTTCCAGGATGTATTGTCTAATGAAGGATAAATTCTTAGATTGAATCATCAATGCTACTTGCATAAACTGAATTGGATGGCCTAGTAGGTGTGTTGTAAAGAGCCGGCCATGATGTGACAAACACTACTTGTCAAAATCATGAAGTGCTAATAATCATGACATTTAACTGTAAGCAAGATAAGTGTATCATTACCGACCCCCAAAAAAAAAAAAGATAAGTATATCATTTGACAGTGATCTGTTCAACACAATTCTGGTTGGTAAACCATGCAAGTTGTTCTGGACTTCTTGTTGCAAATTGTGCATGTCTCTTGACTGACATCATTGTTTCATCAGCAATGATATCCATGTGGATATACTACGTAATTGTTGCTTGATTGTGTCAAAGATGAGTAGTTATTTATTCTCGAGGCTGCCATTCCGAGCAGGATGATGCTTGTATGTCAGTATCGTTTTCCACATAGCTTCCACTGACATATTTTTTTCACAGTAAAAATTTTGCGGAGACTCTTCGAAGAGCTGGAGTGAACGCGGAAGCAATATTATACAAAGGGAAAACCCACACTGATTTATTTCTCCAGGTTAGGAGATGCTAACAACATTTTGAGGTCTTCTTGACTTCGTTTCCACTTGGGTTGAGTCTATGATAGGAGGACAGAATTAGTAAATTCCTTCTCTTCCTCATTTCGTTCAATGGATCTTCCAAGTTTCGTGCATTAAGCATGGCGATGGTCCTGTAATCTAATTTATACGTATCTCAAGTTATTAAGACTCGGTTTTTTTCAGGGAAAATAACTTTCAAGAAAATGTTTTGCGGATTTTCTTGCGTTCATTTTACAGAAAATGAATTAGTTAAGGAAAACATTTTCTGCTATTAGGAAAAACACCTTCAAAAGTAAGGAAAATGTTTTCCACTTTTCAGAAAATGAGAAACATTATCCATAACTTGTTCCACGTCACTTATTTTTCCTTTACCAAACACATTTTCATTTTATTTTATGTTTTATGTTTTTTATTTTTTTTTAAATCAAGTTTTAATTTTTTTCTGTCCTTTTTATCTTTTCTTTCTTTCCTTTTCTTCTTCTTCCTTGGTCTTGGCCGGTCACCAGCCACTGCGACGGTCGGCAACTATCCATAGGCCAACTCGAGCCTTGCTGACCTGGTGAAGCCAAACTCAGGCCTTGCCGAATTTGGCAAATTGGGCAAGGCTAGAACTTCACCCAAGGTTGCCAAAGGTTAGCGAGGCTCTAGTGACCTCAAGCAAGGCCCAAGTCCTGCCTAGCTCACTAGGTCTAGCGAGGCTCGAGTTCATCGGCCTCAAGCGAGCTTGGCTTTGCCATATCAAGTGAGGTGAAGCCTCATTGGAATCTAGTGAGGTTGAGCCTCGTCAGCCTGGGGCAAGGCCAGAGCTCGTCAAAGGCCAGTCGCCGGTTGTCACTACAGCTGATGACTGGCCATGGCCAAGGACAAGGAAGAAGAAGAAAAGGAAAAAAAATTAAAAAATTAAAAAAATCCATTTTAAAAATAAAATAATAAAAAATTATTGAAAATGAAAGAAAATAATTTCCTTACCAAGCAGCAGAAAATATTTTCTAATTCATTTTCAAATTTCAACCGACCGAACATAGGAAAATATGGTTATTTTCCTAGAAAACAATTTCTGGAAAACGCTACATCTTCTGCAAAACGATCAGTGCCTAAATGCTTCATTCTGAAATCGGTTCCCCATTTATGATCCTTCGTTGGACTGTCTTATTGAATTTCCTACCCAATAATTGACTCAATTTAGGCAGATGTTCAATAATTGCCTGATTTGTTAAAACTTCAGAAAATACTTATAATTTCATTAGTTTATTTCGGCATCTATGATGAGTCTCCATATGCTTAATTTGGGGTTAAGCTTATCCTAAATGACTTTCCAGGATCCTATGAGGGGTGGCAAAGATGATATGTTGGAAGATTTGGTGGGCTACATACATGCTGCTGATCCAGAAGCTCGCGCCAAGGATGCGGCAGCTCCTCCTAGACGTCGGATGGTACCCGAGTGTATGTTGAAGTTGGCACGTGCCGTCAGCCCATTTTGAACTGTAATGTTGCCATTAGGTAGCTCAAAGACAACCAACCTTTCGAAGTAATCATAGTTAGAGCTTAGGTGACTCTGAATAATATTCTATTCTAAGCTCACTTTAGTGTTTTTGCTACAGTATTTCTCTTCCTCGCCTACTTTTTACTGCCATTGTTCAGCTACTTAAATTTTGGTCTCTTTCTTAGGATCTCCGAGGAAGATCCCTTGAACTGGATGCTCCCTGTAACTTCTCTTGATGTAAAATGCACTTGTATACCGCGGATACAAGTATTTGTAACGACATTGCATATAACCAAAAAGTGGGTTTCTGATGTTCTTTATTAGCTCGTGTCGAAGGAGTTGGCAGTTTTTTCTGCTGCTTTTCATATTAAGGTAACTAAATTACGTTCATGTTCTTTACAATCACAAGATTTTGCAGCTTATAATTCATTCGAGGAACAAGATTGAAGCAGGCAATGTGACAAATGAATGATGCAATATTCCGATAGAAGTTGAGGTTAAAGTTATATTGTCTTTCCTAGTTACATAGGAAGAATTATCAAAAAAGTGATAAAACTTATTGCAATTGTACCAATTTAGTCTTAAATTTTTCTTTTGGGCCAATTTAGTCCTAAGCATTTTGTATTTGTGTCAATTCAATTTATTCGGCTGTTTTTGGCCGGCCAAAGTTGACTTGGCACTACTGATATTGACGTGGCATTTTTAAAATTATATTTTAATTTTTAATTTTTTTATATTTTTTTCTTTTCTTCTTTTATTTTCTTTTTTTTTTCCCTTCCCCTTCCAAGCGAGGGCTGTGACACCCTCGCCCATTGCCAATGAGGGCGTCATAACCCTCGCCTAGTTAGATCTAGCGACACCCTCGCTTGGCCAAATTTGGCAATACCCTCGCCCATTGCTAGTGAGAGCATCAGAGCCTTGCATGTGGCCGGTGAGGGTTGGCCGGCAACCCTCCTTGGCGCTCAAGGTAGGGGAAGGAGAAGGGAAAAGAATAAAAAGAATAAAAGAAAAAAATTATAAAAAAATTCAAAAAATATTAAATATTATTTTAAAAATGTCGCGTCATAGCTTATAGTGTCGCGCTAATGACAGCTAGCTAAAATTGACCAAATGGACTGAACTAGCATAAATGTAAAATGTGTAGGATTGAATTGACAAAAAAAAAAATTAAGATTGAATTCGTATAATTGCATTAAGTTTATGACTTTTTTAGTAATTTTCCCTTGTTACATATGGTGTCTAGTTTTTTACGGTAGCTTCAAACCACCAAACTGTCAAAGGTTTGGGATGTTTTTGCATCAAGCAGTGCAGAGCTATTTATTTCGGAAAATCTCAAACGCTATTCTCCTTATAGGATGGGTTTTTGACTATCTATGGATTATCGCTGTATACGCAAATAAAGGAATTCTAGCTTCTTCTTTTTCTTAGTGGTCCGGTGATGTCCGAACTAGCTTTTGAGTATTGCGACTGGTCCACCTAGCCAAGAGATGTCATAGACACATTCTCTCACACCAGTCTGGTGCATTTTTCCAGATTTTAATCTTTGTAGTGCTCCAAACAAGATTTGAACTCAAAATTATAAGAAGAGAGTATACTCCACTGCCATCTAAACCAATACTTCATTGGTAAGGCAGTCTACTTTAGATCCATGAAGACAAATGTTGTTTTAATCCTAATTAGTTCTAAAAGCATTAATTGGAAAGTATTATTTAAGATTAATACCGCGAAAAATTTCATAGGTATATTTATAATAAATTCACCCTAATTTAATTTTTTTACCATCAAAAGCCTCAAACTAGTATATCCGTGATAAATTTACTTTCTATCGGTTTCCATTAAATTTTACGTAAGTTGGTTAGCACTAAGTAATTAATGGATGTACCGGTTTGAGGTTTTGATGGTTAAAAAGTTAGTTTGACATGAATATATCACATATATACCAGTTTATAGGTTTTAGTGGTCAAAAAATTAGCTTAAGGTAAATTTATTATAAATGTATTGATTTGGAATTTTTTATAATATTAACCCTATTTTTTACTAGAACGAAGCCTATTAGCTCTAGATTAACGTACATTTTATCATAAAAATCCATTTTGGTTGCACAAATCAAAGTTAGAAAAGCAAGATCGACATGGTAAGTCCCCTATAAACATAAAATAGGCTCATTCTCAATTAGTCGATTGTAGGATCAGTAGATTTTTCAAACATATTATTCACGTTATCAATCTTCTAATAAGCTAAAATGTTTTTGTTTGGGGTGTTTTCAGTCATTGTAGATCATCAAGAAGCAAATATTAGCCACCCTTCCTACATGAGAAGGGGGAGGTGAGGGTTTTAAATCCTCACATTTTCGGGAAAATGGGGGTTAGGATGAGGGTGATTTAGTTTTAAGTGTGGTTTCGACCCCACACCTTCCAATGAAATAAGAGAAAAGTTTGAGAGTGAGAATTAAAGTGGGAGTAAAGTATGACCGACGAAAAAAAAAAAGATCATCAAGAAGCCCAACTTCTTTTCTTGAATTATTGATCTACCGTAGAATTTGCACAATGTGTTATATATAGCGTATTTAAGTCTTAATTGTTACTTTGGCATGAATCGTGGTTAAAAGTTCATGTAATTGTTCAATTTGGGATTGTCACACATAATTCGTGCCGTAAATATTCAAGATCAATGGTGAGATTTTCGGTTAATAAGTATTTGAATGAAATTTTCCCGTTTAACCTTCTCCCAAGCGGGCGTAATGTGCAAGATATGAGCACTATATTGTCCTGCCAGGGCATCTCTATACAGGCCGTCGCCGGCAGGATATTTTGCGCTCTGGCTGCAGATCGCCATGTGCCATCACGACTTTAGAATGCATTGTGCTAGTTTGAGATATGTGAGACTTATCTACCACTACGACGGAATAGACATATAGGAGAGGTGAAGACTAATTAAAGAATGCGTTAACGGCCGTCCATGGGAGATTATCCTTCTACAAAACGAACACCATCGTCGAGCAACTCTTGCATGTTCCTGGAGCTTGTTAGCATACTCAAATCTCATCTGTCGAATAATGCAAATGTCACCCAGGATCAATATGATTGAACAATTGGGTTCAAGTGAACTCACACGCACGAGCAACGCATCTACGTTATCGTCGGAGACACGGAGAGAGATCGAGCGTTGTCGAGCCATTATCATTCTGATGATTGGGTGAATTCTCTATTTTCCTCAATTTATGGTTAATTAAAGTTCATCCTTTGCCGGCTAAGAAATAATCGTTAAAACGCTAGATTTCCAAAGTTGTAACGCTAAAGCCGTGAGAGCATCCATTTGGATCAATAATTTCAATGTCACTTTAGTTAAATCAATGTACGTTTACATTGGATATGATGTCAAACCTGCGTGGAGAATACTAGGAAGGATTAACGTTAGGTTATGAAAGTTTTGGTTACCATACATGGGCAAAACTTAGGGAAAAAGTACCCAAAAAAGTCATAAATCTATTATATTAGTATCAATTCAGCCCACCCGGCCAATTTAGGTTGACAATCACTGACGTGGACGCCGGCCATCTTACTTGGCATGGTCGACTCTAGTTTACCATTTTTAAATTATTTTTTAAATATTTTTTAAAAAATTAGAAAAAAATTATTTTTTCTTTTTTTCCTCTTTTTTTTTCTATTCCTTTTCCTTTGCACTGTAGTCAGCGACTGGCCACTAGCAAGGACTAACAAGGGCATCGCAACCCTCGTTGGATCTGGCAAGGGCACGGCCCTTGCAGCCTGGGCTCGCTAGCCCTTGCCTGTAGCCAGTCACCAATCATAGCCAATACCGGCCACGGTCCAAAGGAAAAAGAATATGAAAAAAAAAGGAAAAAATATTAAGAACTTTTTTTAAAATATCCATATCAGCACTAGTAATGTTACGTAAGATAGCCAACATTCACATCAGTAATTTTCGGCTTAAATAGGCCAGATGGACTAAATTAGTATCGATGTTAAAATATTTAGGACTAAATGAATTCAATTAAAAAGTTTAGAACTGAATTGATATTTTTCCTTAAGAATTAGTGGTGTCTTCAGCAAAAGGCAATGCATGCTGAGTCTGATTTTTGACATATGCGAGGATGCCACTGTCTTCTGCATCTAATGGATGAGACTATACATGCTTTGCGCCCTGTTAGGTTTATGGACAGTGCTTGTGCATCCTATTTTATACAGTGTCCGGATAATCCTGTGGGGACAATAACATATATGTTATACTTTTTTATTAAGTAAAGAGCACGATTTCCGTATGCATTGTCCGTATATTAACCCGAGTCAATTCGAATCTAAGTTGTCTTCATTTGTTTGATAAATTAATCTTTACTGTCTAGTGTCTACACATCAACATCCCGACGCCGCTCGTGAAAATTGTGTTTAACACTCATGATTATGTGCACATATATTCACGTAAGTTTTTCGCAATTAATAGAAAAGAGAAAGGAAGCAGGGAAGTGTCCCTAGCTTGGATCAGCCTGTCTAAGTTTAATCAGTGAGCTCTCTCGATTTCGTTCGAAGTATGGAGCAACCAAACGAGAAGAACATAGACAAGTCCTGTTTCTTTCGATACTTATCTTTTATTCATCAAAGCGAGCTGAGGCGGAGAGGGAGGACATGGTTAAAGTTCAAAAGCTAAAGTACAACACCGTATACATGGAAGACACTTATTAGAGAGCCCCATCCATGAGTGTAAGCTTCATGACTGAGTCTCCGGCACGACAAAAACCGCCGATGCGATCTTCTACTTCTTGCCACCGGTTGCCTGACAACACTTGTTGAGAAAGTTAGGATGAGTAACATCTAATCTTCAGTTTGCAGACCATACAGAACGCCCATAATTTGAATCTATATCGCATTTTAACTTTGAATGAGAAAAAAAAACAGCGTTACGTCATACCTTCTTCTTAGGATGAGCCGGCTTCGGCTCGGCCTTCTTGGGGGCCGGCTTGGATGCCGGGGCTTTCGGGGCGCTGCCGCTTTGTTTGGGAGGGTCTTGCTTGGCCTGGGGGGCAGCAGGCACTTGAGAGCCAGCAGGTTTATCAGCCTTGAGGGATGCCATATCTGTTTCTAGGGCTTCTTTCTTTTGCTCGCAAAAGAGAGATGATATCTTGCTGGCCTCAAGGGTTAGCTCTTCCAGTGGTCCTTTATTTATAGACGATCAATAGCATCGACAATGACATGGAATAAATGAAGTGCAACTGAGTTGGAGAATAATGATGGAGACCGGAGAGTTCTTTCAGAGAGAAGCTTGTATCAGATGCTTTGCTTAAGCATATTTTTCGTGACACCATGATGGAGAAAAATATGCTCCTTGCAAGGCTACATTTTTCAGGCACAACTCCTTTCCGGCCTGTCAATTTTCAGGCATCTATCCCTCAAAACGGTGGAAAAGGAAGAGATATTTCACTTGGGAATCGTTTGGTAGGCATCCCATCTGCAAAGTTGAGATATATGTTTAGCAGTGTGTATGTATTGCGTGTTCCATTGACATGGCTCAAATTCAAATCTAATCTAGGCCTGATACATGGCTTGTTCATCTGCTCTTCGAGATATCACTTTAAGTTTGAGATTGGAGCATGTTATGCGCGGTATAGATGTAAGTACAAATGTCATCCATAGATGATCACGTTAGTTGTTTTTGGAACCATCATTCGACCTAATAGTAACTTACTAGATTAACCGACGGTGTGAAAAATAGATGGGACATTACTGTTTGATCGCCTTTTTAAATGGAATGTCATTTTTCTGACGTGTCTAGTATTCTTCTGTTAGGCCCAAATGGAACACTTCAGTAGTAAACTTGCAACGCCATTCGTAAAATCTAAATAGCGGTGGTAAAAAATCATGCAATTTGCAACATCCCGATCAAGTATAATTATGTAATCTATCAATAATGTTAATGAATAATTACCGCTTGATGTTCTGGTAATCTACCTATCATGTTATGCATTTATTACTCAAAAGAAAATTATAGATGCAAAATGGTTACGTGCCCTCTTATAAAATACAAAAACGAGTAGTGATCTAATATCAGTTTATGGATGATAAAATTATTATTTCATTGGTAACATGTAAACAGCTAATCAGACTATTAAATTACCAGTCACTTAATACTTACCAACTTTATACGTATCATCGGTATTTCAAATTTACTATCGACATTACATATGTATCAACCACGGAACAGAATTCTGTGCTTGAAGAACTTTAGAAATGTGCCTGTTCTTTTAGTAGGCAGAAATGTAGGAACTGGGTTTCTACAATGCAGATTATAGTTAAGAGTGCATTTGAAAAGTTAACACTCCAGTTAGAGCCCTTGATGGTGATTGATTTCACGGTTCAGGATTCTTTGCACCTTCTTCCCACTTGAATTCCACCATTTCATCCCCATTACCGATTCCCTCTGCACAAGCTTATTCCGTCACGAATTCTAAGTACTTCCTTCCGTTCACCGTTCTCTATCTTCTTCCTACCGTCGTCGTGAAGGCTTTGATTGCAGTTATTGTTAAATGCGCTACTGATGTATTTCCTTCCTCACATGATTGCATGTCCTATATGAATGGGGATCGATCTTGCATCTGAGACAAGTATACGTTCGGAAGCACCTAATTTTGTTCATGAATGAAAGCTCACTTGTAGCCGTGTTGCGATACATAAGGGTTGAGAAGTGGCGTTACTTCTGCATGGGGTATTACATGTTTCAAAACAGAGGTACTTTCATGCTGGGAGAAGTAGCTTCTTAACAGTGAGTGTAAGCCGCCTCTGGCTCCGAAGGTGCTGCAGCTACTAGATATTCTCCGAGCACTTGAGAGAAAACTACAACCTTCATCCTCTCAATTGAGATTATTGAAGGAAAGCTTTATCGTTCAGCCACTAAGAGTGCGTTTGGTAATATTTCTGTTTAAAAATTATTTCTGGGAACAGAAATAGAAAAAAGTATTTTTGTTTCAGGGAACAATTTTTGAACAAAAAAACGTGTTTGATAAATCTGTTCCAGAAATATAAAAAGAATAGAAACATGTTTGGTAAATTTGTATAATTTTTTTTATTTCTTTTATTTTTATTTTTTATTTTTTCTATTTTCTTTCTTATTTACTTTTCTTTTTTTCTTTTTTCTTTTTCCTTTTTTTCTTTTTTCTTCTTTTGGCCGATCGCCGGCCTTGACCATGGCCGACGACCGGCCGACGAGGGCCAGCGGCCTCGCCTAGCCACGGCGAGGCTCGCCGACCCCCTGCAAGGCTCGGCCTCGCCTTGGCTGGGCGAGCTCGAGCTCACCAGATCCGGCGAGGCCGAACTAGCCCAACGGCCGGCCAGCTCGACGTCGTCGGGCCACGGCCCGCAACGCCGACCTAGTGGTGGCCGGGCGAGACCGAGCCTCACCGGCCGGCGAGCTCGACCTCACCGAATCTGGGCGAGATCGAGCTCACCCGCCCCGACGCGAGGTCGGCCTCGCCTTGGCGGGCGAGATCGGCTCGCCCGGGCCGGCGAGATCGGCTCACCTTCGCCGGCGAGATCGGCCTCGCCTTGCCGCGCGCGGTCGGCCTCGGCCGGGCGAGCTCGAGCTCGCCCAGATCCGGCTAGGCGAAGCTTGCCCAGCGGCCGGTGAGGCTTGGCGTCGCCAGCCGCTAGGCGAGCTCCGCCTCGCCGGGGGCCGGCGACGCTCCGACGACCGGCCAAATAAAAAAGAAGAAGAAAAAAGAGAGAAAAATGTGTTCTTAAACAGAAACAAGAAACAAAAAAATAACTTTTTTTTTTTTCTTGTTTCTGTTCCAGATGTGTTTCTGGGAACAAAAAAATAATTTTGAAACAAAAACGCAAACAAACGCGTTTCTGTTCTTTTTTTGTTCCCAGGAACAAAAATAATTTTTAACAAACGCAGCCTAAATCAACATACATTATTACTCCCTCCTCTTGCGGTTGTTTACCAAACTATACAAAGTGCCTGGAAAATTGGTAACACGTCGTAACACAGATCTAGATGCAGATGAGAAACTTATGAGCTTTTTAAGATCCAGTAACGATTGCATCGCTATTTATTTTGAAGTCTCCAACGTAGGACAATGATGCTGTGAAGAGTGGTTTGATGCACTTTTCCATGTACATAGCCCTCAAATTTTAGGGTGCATTCATATCAATTCTTCTGGCAAACAAGAATTTTGGACCAAGACCACCGTACGTGATTGGCTCAGTGGCCACACGTTTAATTCTGTAATCAACAAGGTCAAAAGTTCGAGCGATCCCGTGAGCCAATTTCAAGCCAGTTCGTGCCCGCCTTGTATGAGAGAAGTCACCAACTGCTGACTCACCGGTGTGATTGCATCGGCACTATATGCAAATGTGGAACATCAGTGTTCTCGTGGTGCCGAGTAATCATAATTCAAACCGAGTTAATGGATTTGAAACTCCAGGTGAAATCGACGCGGGTCAACCCATCCGCCTGTTTCATTCATTGAAAGAAGAAATTGCGGGACAAGGGGTGTGGCAGACGATAATGGATGACCGGAGCACAACCATCCTCACAATCTTTTGAAAGAGCGGCAATGGCAGATGCCACCGCCCTCAGTCCGCCATGCAAAGTAGCATCAGATTCCTCTCCAGCCAAGCAACTCGCGTATCACATCCCTTATCTAGACATGTTCCCTCACTCTGCTAGATGCGGAGATGACTTATCTTGATCCTATTGGTCCATACCTTACCATTTCAATGTGCATGGAATCTTGTATCAATCAGATGCGATTGACATTTCATTTTGAAGGCACGCGAACGACTCTACTTTTTCCTTCTAAAATAACAGTTTCTTTCTCTATGCTTGTATATTCTTGAAAAAAAAAAAATAAGTGTCTACAACTATTGATAAGTAAACGTACTGATCATTTGATTTACCAATAATTTATTGGCCACTTACCAACATTTTTATGAAACTACTAACTCTTTTTAACAGTTTACAAATTATCGAATTTTCTAAATTTGTGCTAAGTTTTATTCATCAAAGTCCTGAATTTTTTATCATTTAGATGAATTTTACTGATGTTCATTTGAGTGACATACAAATCTTTTCTGATACGAACGTGAGGAAAAGGACAAACTTGTCAGAACCATGAGCGAGGAAGTGGAGAGAAATCAAATAATTCGTCCACCAGAGTTTGTTCACCCCCTAAACGCCCCCAACTTTTTGGGCAGATTCAGAAGTGAGGATCAAAGAAAACGCAGTACCAAATCCAAATCCTTTCCCTTCTCTTCGTTCGACTCGCCAGACCGAAGGTTGTCAGGTGACTTTGTAGAATAAGGTTTCGCGTGCAGGAAATGCAATTGCGTCTCCCAGGGCAGCCAGAAGCTAGAACCAGTTAGTTATATGCCTGCCTCGTCAGTAAAATCTAGGGAAAAATTATTCAAAAAGCCTTAAACTTATTATACTAAATTATTCAAAGTCTTAAACTTATTATACTTTTATCAATTCAGTTCTATTAAATCTTGTCACTTCTTACCAATTGAGTCCATCTAATCAATTTTGACTAGAAAATACTGACATAAACACTGATGATGCCACATAAGACCACTGGCACTAACATGGGCAAAATTTAATAATATTTTATTGTTTTGAATTTTTATTTTTATTTTCTTTCTTTTCTTTTTGGCTGTCTTCTTTTCCTCTTGCCGATGACTGGCCATCAGCCTCAAGCGACGATCATCCACCGGCCACAACTAGCTAGATAGCCTCGCTCGCCATAGGCGAGGCCCGATTAGCAAGGGCGAGCCCCGGCAAGTAGGGGTGAGCATAATCCGAGTTGAGCCGATCCACCTCCTGACCTTATGACCAACTCACACAATATTGATAGAGGACCGGACCAACCCAATGGGTTCGATCCGGTTCTAGGGTCAACTCGAAATCAACTGATAATATTTTATTTCATTTTTTGTACTCCTTGAAAAAGCGATTGAGGACCAAACTGACTTAATGGATTCGGTCCGGTTTTAAAGTCAACCCAAGATTAACCAATAATTTTTTATTTCATTTTTTGTACTCCTTGAAATAGCAACTTAGGACTGGACCGGCCCAATGGGTTTGATGACGAGCAATGTCAGCTAAGAAAGGCAAGCGGTGAGGGTTTAGTGGAGTGAGCATCAAACAAAGTGAGCATCGAGTGTCGAGTGGGGAGCAACAAGCTAAGCAATCATCAAGCGGCGAATTGCACGAGTGACCCAAAGTGAGCGAGGCGAGTGTCGAATAGTGAGTAGAGAAGTTGTTTTTTTCAATTTTGACAAATTGAAAACTAAGAGAATAAATAAGACAGAAGAGGATGAGTACTAGAGGAGGATGCCGTAAGGAATTGTTTATGCCCTTTTGGATGCCGTGAGGACTCCTCACAAAAATATTTTCCTCCTTCGTAAATTATGACAATTGACGCCGTAAAAAATATTAAAAATCTAAGTTATTAAAGAATAATGTAAGATTACTTGAATTCCTCACTAAAGAGCTATTTAACGTTGTTGATGTCGTTTATTTTAAGGTTTTCTTTATATATAAAATATAAATAACATATTAGATATAATATATATATATATAGTCAGAGTTAATCCGGGTTAAACCGATCCTGAACTCTCAGTACCAAAGTCCAATTCACACGGTGCTAGTCCCGAAATCTTAGGACCAAGGACCGACCTAGTCTCCTTGAGAATCAGACCAGAAACGACAAAGTTGGGTTGGTCCAAGGTCGGTCCAAGGTTAACTCTAAACCAATGCTCACCCCTATCGGCAAGGGGAGCCCTCGCCCAAGCGTAGCCCAGCGAGGGTCAACCTCACCCAGGCCAAGCACTCACTCACTTGGGCGAGGGCGAGCCCCGACAAGGCTCCCCTCGCCAAATCTGGCCTAGGCAAGGCTAACCCTCGTCGAGCCATGCCTAGGCAAGGGCTCCCCTCGCTAGGGCTCGCCCTTGCCCAGCTGAGCCTCGCATGTGGTGGGCAAAGCAAGCTAGTTGGCCGTGGTTGATGGCTGACCTTTGCCCGTGGGAAAGCGGTAAAAGGAAAAAAAGCCAAAAAGAAAAGAAAGAAAAATTAGAATTAAAATATTATTAAAATCTATCAACGTCAACACCGACAATCTTACGTGGCAACGCCAACATTCACTACTATATTTTCCAACCAAAATGATCATATTAACTCAATTGCAAAGTGATAATGTTTAGAATTGAATTGACAAAATTAAAAGGTTTAGAATTAAAGTGCTATGGGTTTAGAACTTTTTGGACAATTTTTCCTAAAATCTAATGAACTGTACTCGCCTAACAGTGCATGAGAAAGTGTTCTCGGCTTACTTCACGAAACATGCCAACAATTCAAGCATAACATTCCTACTATAAACTTACTAACATGGTTCGACAGTGCACAATGTCGTCGCCGTGTATCTCCGATTACACCACTTATAAACACTAAAGAGATGCCGTTCCAAGAGGTCAGGCTTAGGGAATGAAAAAAGTTTCCGTTGGTCAGCAGGCTCATTCAGTAGTAGAGCCACCAAGAGGACACTTTCTAGCCGGTGTTCCTCATGCCAGCAGCGATCCCATTGAAGGTGATTTGTAATGCATCTCTGAGCTTATTGTTGTCATCATCACGCCTTAATCTCTTCAGTATCTCCACCTGCAACATGTTCATGGGATTTAAATAAGGTAACCTGCTCTCGATCAGCCTCCTTAAGCTCCGGTTGTTCTCGGATAGTTTCTCGTGCCCGCTGATTACCAAGACATACTTCTCTGTCGTTAAGAGCTCCCTCCTGAGTTCAGCACCGAGCTCCCGCCGGCTCTCTGATACAAGCACTTCATCATAATGCTTGGCAATGGGTATGTCCGCCTTCCCTAACACCATCTCAATAAGGTCCACAGTGGACTGAAAGAAAGGCCACTCTTTATACATTTCTTGTAACTCTGCAGTATGTCCCTTCTCGCAAACACCCCTTAGACCTGCTCCTACACCTAGCCAGGCTGGAAGAACAAATCTGGTTTGAGTCCATGCAAACACCCACGGAATGGCACGTAGATGTCCAACTCCCGTTGAGCTCTTCCTCCGAGTGGGGCGGCTTCCAATGTTGAGGAAGCCAAGTTCAGCCTGTGGTGTAGCTTCATGAAAGTAGGCAAGGAATTCAGGATTTTCATATACAGTATTGCGATAACTCTGGCAACTGATCTTCGAAATTTCCTCCATAAGGTTACGCCATTTTTCTTCTCTAGGAGAGAGTGGGGGCCGTAAAGTAGCAAGGAGAACGGCTGTAGTGTAAATCTCCAGCTGCCTTACTGCTGTCTGTGGCAACCCAAACTTGGCCTGCACCATCTCTCCTTGCTCAGTTGAGCGAAGTGTACCCTGTCAAGCACCATAGTTGTGCCTAAGAAACGGTATTGTATGCTTCTTGACTACTTGATACAGAACTAGCTATACTTTATATCAATGTACAAACTAACAGAACTTCAAAACTATCATATTATAATCAAGTGTTATGTATAACTGCTGCAGATGTATAAAAAAGCACATTAAGCCACTGGAAGTGCAGTAAGACTCGTCATGTCCAAGTTTACAGGAGTACCAGTGCTTTTCTGGACCAAGAAGACAAATGGTGCTTATGAATTGTATTTATAAGTTTGAACACGAGACGTGATATTTCTCAGGTCAAATAGAATTGTACAGAACCTTCAAAACAAGATGTTGCACAAAGTGGAAAGGTCAATTCACATGGTTTCAGCTTGTGCTATCTTGAGTTCAAATCACCATTCAATCAATGTGGCAGAAATTTTCCTTGTGTGCATTGGCTTAATCAAACAGACTCTCATCCAGATTAAGGTCCAATTATGACTCCAGAGTCAAGAAAGCCAAAGCTTCTCCCTCACAACACTCATGCTACGTCAGTGTATCAAATAGGCAACCATAGATGGCATCCAACACAGAATTCAAGCACCAGTTAAAGAATCGCTTCATTTCAGGTCAACTACACCCAAATAGGTCTGGCAGATAGATCTCCCTCAAATTGAAAATGATTTTTTTATTTTGTCAATAAATGATGGTATACAGGTACATAATCAGATGTACTTTTATCCTTACATTATATTTATTCATTTTATACTAATGTATTGCAGAAGATTTTATGATTATTTGGTTTGAGTTGGGCGGATGCAATTTTGATCGGTTTGAGGTCTATTCTTAGTTCATTCAGTCATTTGGCTTACTCGTAGGCACCATTCTGTTTCCAAGTACAAAATGGGCTCCTCTAGTCTATTTCAGTCAGACGGCCTCCGACTCTCGCAATCAGCCAAGATGAAAAGTTCAATGGTAGAGAGTCTATGTGCTACAGATCACTCCCTGCCATTTGATATAAGTCGAATGATCCATCTTGCAAGATGTGAGTAGGATGACTAACCATGACAGAACCTGGAGGCTGGGATTGAATAGCTAGATATGTGGGGCCACCACCCCGACCAATGCTCCCTCCACGTCCATGGAATAAGGTAACCTTAATGTCATATTCATTGCATGCAGCTACAACGTCCTCTTGTGCTTTGTATAGTTCCCATGCAGCTGTGAAGCGCCCAGCATCTTTACCAGAGTCAGAATATCCAACCATTACCTGTGAAAACGATTGAAAATTTGTTAATATTTCTGAAAGTTATCTAACTAGTTCTTGAATATATATTCAAAAATACGTACCTCCTGGTGGCCACCATGATTTCTTAAAATGTGTTCCCTGTACCAGTCAATTGATAGCAGTTTCCTGATCACCGACCCAGCTTCTCTAAGGTCCTTCACAGTTTCAAACAGGGGCACGACCCGCAGCCTGTTTAGAGTATAAGGTCATATGAGAAGAGCCAGGCTAGGGAGAATGAATGACAAGAAGCAACACTTCCATCAAACCAGGTTGAACAGCCACATAAGCTGAATTGACTTTGAAATTTTATGTCATCCAAGTTCTTGCAAAAAGCAAAAAAATCAAAAAAGCATACCTTTTTTAGCAGAAAAAATTGCTTCCAGCATTAGAACTTGTTCCATAATGAGAAATTTCACACCCTAGAAGCCATGACTAGTTGGTTCTTGTTAACTTTCCTTTAAATAGCAACCAAGGAGAACATGAGTAAATGTGAATCGGCTCACATGACCGAGAAATTAGATTAAGATCTCCAGAAGGAGGTATGACGAGTGCAATTCCACTCACTTTCTTGGTTGTAGTGTCATAGCTAAAGCACAATGGGACTAGAAAGAAGTACTTAGATGAGTATAAAGTGGCGCATAGTATCATATTGTATGTTCGTATACAACAGGGAAATTTGTGGCCTAAAATAGATCTTTAACCACCAGCAAAGGTGGATTTTTGCTGGCTTCAAACTGGTGTCAGGTTAATTGATGAATAATCCATGTTATGGACCATAAAATCACCTGGATTAGTTCTTTCTAGTAATATTGCTCAAAAGAAAGTACTGACAGGACAAAAGAAGAATTAAACTTTACAATATGTAATTATATTTACATCAGCTGAAGGTAAATGCATCAATCCACTGGAGAAAATTTGACACAAAAGTGTCATAAAATATGTGGCCTCTTTAAGACTTCTTAAGAAACTACCAGAAAGTCAAGTGCTTGATTTCACATTTGAAGCAAACAATCAAAAATTATGGCACCACTTGACATTCAAACAACCATGTAATGCACATAACCATGAACTCCCATGACAAAAGGCCTATAATATCATAATCTGTAATAATATTACTCATGCATACATTCGAAATGCAGATAATAACTGTAGCTAAACTAACAATATGGAGCAAGTGATCAGACTAATAGCAAATCACACATTCCATTTTATTCAGAGAATGAAGTAGATTCATGATAGGAAAAAGAGCTCTGCAATAAGGTACCAACAGTAGAGAGCACATGAGCTTACATTTCACCAGGACACTGTCTCCCTAACTCTCCACTGACTGCAAGGCGAGCATCTTTCTGCAAGAGCTCCACAGCTAGAACATCGCTGGCCTACAATATTCCAATCCCAGACTACAGTTAGCATCAGAAAATCATAGGCTAACAACACCTTGAAGGTAAAAATAAGTAGACTACAGTTAGCATCTGAAAATCCTGGGCTAAGAGCACCTTGAAGGTAAAAATAAGTGGACTGCCGTAAAGTAAAAATAGCATTTGACAGTTAAGAATAGTACATTTGAAGCCATGGAAATCACATAAGCTCCTAGTGAGTCACTTCCCAGTTCAGCAGCTACTCGGAATGTATCCAGTACTTCTCTGATGTCTGGGGCAACCTGAAGAGGCTCAACTCACAAGTCAGAATATATATATATATATATATATATATATATATATATATATATATATATGTATGTATGTATGTATGTATGTATGTATGTATGTATGTATTGCCACAAAGGAAAAAAGTAAAACATGATGAGAAAACGTAGAATTATGGTTACAGGTATAGGTCAGAAAGATATAAAAACAATACGTAAACTGATTTTCAGACAGAAAGTATTTCAGAAAGGTAGATGAGTTTTTCAGATCCACAACACATACATTTGATTGTTTCAATATATTGCTTACTCCTCAATTTATATTTTTTACCCTAATATGTCACAGTCAATAATATAATCACCAGTTCCGAGGACAAATTATGGACAATCACAAGAGAATGCCCTTTTTGCTCATTGCTAGAGTTGAAATACCCTTAACCGAGCTCTCGTAGCATACATATTTCATGCACTTCTTACAGACAAGTGCTTACGGGAACAGATGCATGTATGCAGTTATCCGAATTCAAAGGTGCACAGAAGCAGTGGCATGTTTCTCCGCCACGTTCGTGCTTTCTTCAGTACAAATTTTAAGACTTCATAAGAGCCCATTCAAAAAATTCTTCATGAACGAGGTCCTACTTTAAAAAAGAAAACTTCGGATCCATCTTTCTCGAGGTACACACTATGAAAACATTCTTGTCATTGAACACATTAATTTTCATGTAAACATAGAACAGCTTGCACCATTTAGGGCTAGAACTTGTACTTTTGAGGTAAAAGGTTGGCAATTGTTATGTTTCATTTCATAAATTTATTTCTTGCATACTTAAAGTCCAATTATTGCATACAGTACGTCCCAGACCTTACCTCAATGGAAGGTGGCACTAGCGGCCTTTTCCCTTTTAACTCTCTTGTCAGGAATTCCAGTCTCTTCTCTTCATCCCACTCGCTATATATACCCATATCAAGATATCTTGTTATGGCATCTAGTGTTTCCGAGTGCCTTCCTGATTCCTGACTCATTAAAGAACAATATTTGAAATGAGTCGCAGAAGTAGCAATCATCCAGGATCATATTAGCACCTAATATTTACAAACCTGGCGCAAGTCAAGTTTCATTAGCACAATCCCAAATGTGGCCACCCTCCGAATCAGGTCAGCAAGCCGACCATCTGCCATCACACCAGATCCACATGATTGCTGCAAATAATAAAAACTGTCAGCGCGAAGAGAGCTTCATCACTGTCAAAGAGTGGGAACAGGAACTGGCACTCATTAGGAGGAGATGCTATATACCAGAGATTCATAGCAAAGAATCAGAGGCTCCAAAAGCTGGTCTGATGACTCATAATAATCACAAAAATCATGTTCACAAGGAAGATCCTCAAGGCGAAGCTCCAGTCTTCTACGTGTCTTCATAAGCTGAACTCAGAAAATTTGAGCACTTCATGTTACAGTCAATTAAACGAAAAGTAGAAAAAACACAAGCCATTTATGTGATTTGGTCAATGTGATCTGCTTCTGCATCAAAAGGTGGTTCAAAGTTTCAATGTCAAAGAACTCAGTGAACACATTACAAAAGCGACTGCCATGAAACAACCTTATATATTATCCCAAAACCAACCTAAAACAGGAAACCACGTAATACAATTGGTTCGATTGATATGCCAGATAACCATCCTGCAGAGTATATTGAACAAGATACCAACTTCCTAACCCTTCAACAGAGGGAGGTAGCTCATTGGTCCATGTTAATAAAACCCAAGCTAGACATAACACTTTAAATATAATATTGCAGATTAGAATGGTTGAAACTAATAATATGCCAGGAACAGTTCTCATGCCAGCAATAAAATGAGCAGGTGTTTCGCACATTCACTTGTCAGTCCAAGAGAAAAAGGGAGGCAGGGACAGATGAAATTTAATAAATCACATCAAATCAATCTATTAAAACATTTGAAAATGTGGCTTATCTTGTCTAAAGGCTTAATTGTGAGACACTGTTCTAAATCATCTGACCTGACTACCAGCCTTGCTCCCAGTGCACGTACCTAATCATTTGCTTTTAGTTGTGCATCATGATTACCTACAAGCCTTAACTGCATATCTTTAGAAAATGGTTGACACTGAATATTGCAAAATAGAGAGCATTTTAATATCTCTACAACATTCGCTTGGTTATCCTTGGCCCAAAATTTTGCATTTGTGTGTGTGTGTGTGTGTGTGGGTGGGTGGTTGGGGGAGGGAGGAGACACTGAGAGAAATAGACAGTATCAATGCATGACAAGCAGATTAAGAAAAGCTAAGCCAATGTAATAATGAAAGAAGCGGCTGGTCCTCTTCCCTCTCCCTACCAATCTTTGAAATCCGACCTGGGTTCCAAGAAAGAACTCTTACAGTCAACACAGCCGTAGTAATTCTAGGTGAGAATCTTTCTATTTTTGTTTGGTTCAATCTGACTTGAGCAATATCCATATTGAAAAACCAGGTCACTTGGTCAAGAGAGAAAATACCTTATCTTTTACATCACCAAGAACAATCCTATAAGGAGCAATTCCTGGAAGCTGAGGCAGACTTGGCTCTAGAAGCTTGTGGAAGCTGGATCTTCCTATCTGTGATTCTGCAAAGAGTTTTCTTTGGGCATGAAATTGACTAGATGCAAAAGAGGAACCGCGGGGTGTCACAGCAGGCTGCAAACCATTGGAGCTAGTTCCATTTTCAGATGGTTTAGAAGAACTGCACCCTGAATCTTGGAACTGGGAATCTAAAAATGAAGGACCTTGACCCTCCTACAGAAGAAATATACAGAATCAGGTGTATCAAAAGGTTGACTGCACAAAGGCGCAGCTGCACACCACAATTACATTAGAAGTTGGTTTACCTGACGATTTAAGGGCATGTAATCAGTACCAGGAAGTTCCAGTCTTGGATATTGAGAGTCACCATCATTGCATTCTAGAAGAGACGTGACATTAAACAAAAAATAACAATGCCATGATGATGTTATTGTCTAGCCAAAAAGCAACTATGTTTTGCTCCCAATAATGGAGATAAAAATAAGCACTAAATTACAGTAAAAGAAATTAGTTGCAAAACCAAGTTTGTCGGTGAATTAGATGCCCTTCTTCCCATACCCGTCTCCAATACAGTCTTTTCAAGGCACGTCACTATCCTCTCCAACCATTGTCATTCCGTCCACTTATAATACTTAGAAATATTTTGTTTATCCAAATGCTCACAACCCAAACAATTTCATGAGGGCATTTGTACTTCAGACTGCTGTTACAGCAATTTGCAAGCAGGAGTCATATACTTCCCCAATTGAAGAGCAACAAGAAATGAAAAAAAAAAATCCCGGATGTGCGTGAAGGCATAATACTTTAGGCAGAAACAAAGTAAATGTTAACCTGTGCAAGATGGCATATCAGCTCCAGCTGGGAGTTGAGTTGGAAGAGATGGAAGTTGTTGATTGTTAAGCTTTATTTGACTTCTGGTCAAAGATTGACTTCGACTCTCAAGCCTATCCTCTGATGATGTTTCTGAAGAGAAATTTTTGAAGAGACATTCAACTTCAGAACCAATAACAACAATAATGAATGGTGAAAAAATAGCCAGGCCCAAACAAGTTTTGTTCATATGCTGAGACCTATCCAACAAACCAGGAAAAGAAAAAAAAAATCAGCTTTTCTGAACTTTATCATCATTTATTTCCAGGTTTTCACTCAGTTGTTTCACCAGCCATGTCAACCAATGGTTTTGATGGCACCGCCAGCCAATCAGAACCTCCACTGCTGCTTTTACGCTAAACATAGCAGATTCAATATATTGTAATGAAATGCAATGAAGGCAGCAAAAGGAGCAGAGGCATTAATAACTTTATATCCCAATGGAGAAATTTATCGGTAATCTATTGACGAACTCAATTGAAAACAAAACGTGTATGACACTCAAAATCTGAAAACAGATATTGAAACCACTGCAATCATGAAATCATCAACATTGTCACCATCATGGTCAGATATATGATTCACAAATTACTAAGTTCCAGTGACTTCGAAATAGTAAAGCATTATAATTATGACATCTAACTAATGGCCAGGATATCCAGTCCTATCATGAGAATCTTAGTTCTCTAACCTTTTTCAAGAATTTCATGTGCTAGCCTTAGCAGCCTGTCACTGCACCTATTCATGGATAGTTCAAATCTCAGGCTGTCAACTTCTCGGATGTAGAGGTCAATTGCCATCCACCTTGATAACAGAGAAACATCTTTTGTCACCTGAAGTAAGAAAATTAAGGTAGAAAATTAAGGTCACACAATTATATAAGACAAATATGAGGCACGATCACCCATAGGGACAAAGCAGAACACCATAAGGGAGTCCTGTCCTTAGGACACTGGAATATGCAATTTTTGTTATTCAGGGAACCCAGAAAATAACATAAATTTCTTCAATGAAAAGGAAGGAGAGTAACTTGTAGGTTCTTTTTTTCTCATCTGTATCTTTTAAACGGTTTAAGGATAAGACAAGTATAGGCTAACAAATTGACATGAAACACCAGAGCAATCTCACTAATCTCAGTTCACAAATCCAAATAAAGAAATATTCAGTTGTGTATGTGCTTTTGTTGCTACAGACTCTTCTAAGCATTTAAGAAAATACCGGTATTGGAGCACACATATACGTGTGCATCAAAACTAATAGACAGGGAATGAGTGGAATGAAGAAAGTGGGAAGCATAAAATATGGAACAGGGACAAAAAAAAAAAAAATAGAGTGAAGTGGAAGTCCAATCACTATAATAACATTCAACTGTGTTGGTGTCAAGTTTTTCACGACATGAATAAGTAGTGAAAAACAAAATTTCATGGACAAATTTGACAAAGAGACAGAACCATTAAATTTTTCATATAATTGAAATATGTATACATATACATATATACATTCACAATTCTACCTACGCATTTGCATCTTAAGTACAACATTTTGCAGGCCATAAGTAAAAGGCGTCAAAACATAATTTTTATCTCAGTCATCCGTCACTTCTCAGAAATCTCGGAGTTTCGGTTGTTAAATTAATATGACATATAGTTGGGCCATCATAATGCAGGGCTTGCTTGTAAAACTTCCATACCAATTAAGTTATGCATTATTCAAGTTGGAAAGAATACCTTTGCTGTTACATTAGGGTTTCCATCTCTATCACCACCCATCCAAGATCCAAATTTAATAGGTGTGCAAGTCAAAGGAAGGGGCTGCCCTGTATGCTGTGGGAAAAGCATATGAAATTGTTAAAGATGAAAGCAATACAACACAAGCATTCAAATTGTCAGGGTTACTGGAGATAAACCTTCTTCAAAGCACTGCTGACGCGGCGCAAGTAATGAGGTATAGCTTTCCAAAGAGACTGCTCAACAATGTTCAACCCTGAAATGTTTGAAATATTTCACAATGAACTAGATCGTTGCCGACACGTATGTAAATAATGCATGTATCTTGGGTTACCAGCCCTGGCTTCATCTACAGGAGTTGGTTTCTGTCGCCTCAGCTCATCTGTTTGCCATATAGCAGTAATTTCTCTAACCTATAAAAAGACGAATAATCAGAAACCAGTAGGAAACCAAAATTCATGTTAGCCAACACTTCTCCAAGAAACTTTCCCAAAGAAATTCAGAGAGAGGAGTGGCTCCTATTAGCACGGAAGGACACGTCCCAGACACATGAAAATAACATGGACATGCATGCACATGCATACCAGTAACCCTACTTGTGTAAGTATATAGCATGGAAATGCACACACTAGTATTCATTTTCCAGAGTCCAGAATACAGATAGGACAGACAATACCAGATCTTCAATCAGCATTTCTCGATCCTCATGAGTAAGATCAGGTCTGTCGTTGTAGTCCAAAAGATGCTGAAGAAAAGGATGCATATAGTAAATAGAGCTGGGGGAACAAGCTCTGCAGGGACAAATATCAGCTCTCTAGTATTATCTTCGTTGAAGGCGCCAAGAGACTTACAGCAATTCTGATGTGTTTGTATTGCAAGGTACGGCGATTAATTTGAGTGGGATGAGCAGTGAGAACAATCTCAACCTCCTGAAGGAACAAGAGGAAAATAAATCAGCCACATGACAGAATATTAATGCCAGATGACTGACTACATGCTGTTTGCATATGTTAGATGCATCATTGTGTTAAATGAGGAAGCATAGTTACTAATTAAATATCTTTACATCATGCAATCCTGTCCAGAGCTCATTAAATTATGATGCCAAGATGATAATATCATAGTTCTATGCACTGGTATTCTTTCTAATCAAAATACGAGAACACTCAGAAGAGGGTAGGACCACCAGAAAGCACATAAGCCAGAAAACTGAACCTGCTTGCAGACTGTATCATAAAGCTCGTCTGGAGAGACACCACCCTGAATCAGCTGACTGAAAATGTCATCGCACGATCTTGATAAAAGTGTCAAATTCCGTGACTTCCTCACCCTGCACAAGACGATATAACATCCCAAGAGCACACGAATACTAAATCAAACAATCTACACCCAGCAGACAAACAGACAACATGTAAATTTAAGAAAAGCGTAAACTTCCTGCTCATCGATGATTGCACCCATTTCAATTCGTTCTCTCACAGGTCAATGTCGCCCGACCTCAGAATTCAGTAACACTATCAGTTTCAGTACCTCTATTTACTCGGTGAATGGATTTCTTCCATTTTGAGTATAATCCAAGAAATTTCTTGGGGGTGACTCAGCAGAATCCGATAGGCAATGCTTATTTAGATAGAAGCGGTTTGATGACAGACAACAAAAGCATAGCAACTGAACCCCCGGAACACCTGAACAAACGAACAGACGTGGCCGCCAAATCAGCCATACCTGTGATGGGTTTCGGCGATTCCCATCAGATTTAGATAATGGCTGAACGCGCGGGCGAGCGTCAGGGCTTCCTCTAGCGTCATCTTCGATATCTCGGACGCGAGTTGCTTCTCTAGCAGCTCCGCCGCATCTTCGATTCCCGCCGTCCTCATGTTACAAGCGCTCTAGAAACAAAACCAAAGAACCAAAACCATCAAGAGAGAAAGCATCACGCCACGCAGGCATTCACCTCTTTTTTTCTTCCATTCAGAGCGCCTGGCAAATCTCTGTTTCGCATCACTCGAGCAAAAAAAAAAAAAAAACGAAAAATGGAATCGAGAAAATCAGCATCCACGGCCCTTCTCTTTTTCTCCTTTTCACGGCACCTCTCTTCCATCGTCGCGAGCCGAAGCGCTTCATCGCAATCCTCAGGTTTTCAGCGTCCGAACAGAGACTCCGGCCGAATCGACGTGACAAAGGAGCAAAATCCAGAAAGCATCCGCAGGAGAAGAAGAAGAGGAAGAAGGAACGATAGGCCGGACGACTCGGACAGGCTAACCTCACGAGGCAAAGAGCATGCACATCAGAAGCTCGAGAAGAAGACGAGAGCACGAACCTGAGCCAGAATGCGATTCCTCTCGATCTTCTCCATGAACTTGGCCCCGACTTCTCTCTGGAGCACGTCGTTGAGGAGGTTGCCGAGCAGCTTGCAGTCGTCGTCGAAGTTCTGGAACGAGATCTCCTCCGCTATGTCGTCGGTGGTGTCCGTCATCTTCTCCGGCGAGGGCGGCGGCGGCGGCGGCGGCGGGAGGCGGAGCAGCGGCCGAGCACGGAAACGCGGACGACGCGTCGCGGCGGCGCGATCACGGAGAGAGAGATAGAGAGCGAGAGAGAGAGAGAGAGAGAGGAGTGGTGGAGCGGAGAGCGAGGGAGGTGCTGGAGAAGGAGAGCTTGAGGGAGAGCGAGCGAGCGTGTTTTGTTTTGTCAGTTACAGAGCGCGATTGCAGTGAATGCGGGGCCCCGCGCCAAGTGATTTTGTTTTGCTTTATGACGAGAATACCCCCCCGAGCGAGCAAGGGCGGCCACGTGGCGGGCGGAGAGGGAATGCCGGGGGGTAGATTCGGTCTTTCCCGGTGCCATCGCGGAGCAGCTCTGCACTGGGACTGGGGCGCTCTCGCCGCCAGGTGATTCTGGCGAATGTCGGATTATTGATTCATATTATTATTATTATTATTATCGTCCCTCCCCCGCGACGCTTGAGGAATCAAATATTCTTATTTTTAGAAAGATACCGCACGTCCATTTCGTCTTTACTTTACACCCGATTATTATTGACGTAATTCCATTTTTTAAATCACTGATTACGTACCCGAGATTTACTTCGAAAACGACTTTGCACCTCCGCCTCCATTATCTCCGTGCGCTCTTCGTTTTCTTTCGGAAAAAAATGTCCATCGCAAAATTCTAAAATTTCACGTCCATCCAAAACGCTCAAAATAATTTTATAAAAAAAAAAATCAAAAATCAAATCCTAAATAAGATGATAAGTTTACAATGAAGGACGATTCGGTCTTTTTAATGCGAGGTTTTATTTGAACGTGTACAACTAATATATATAAAAAAAAAACAAATGGTTATATATAGTCATTCAATCAAAATGAAACCTGTGATAGGGTCTTAAATGTGTTGAAAATTTAGTAACGCAATTTATTTTCCATGTAAATTCAATGCATGTGACTTTAAATGAATGCTAGAAAGAATGTCATGCACGTGGTAAAAGCCTCAAACCGATAAGATGGCATTAGCCAAGCATACGAAAGCATCAACCATTACAATTGCAAAACCAAGGAGTATAGGCAATTCAACTTGCTGCTCACATTAATCGCACAAGGATCATGCATTGAGATATGTGGTGCCTATAATTATATCTTTATATAATAAATCGAATTCAGAAAGAATTGTAGACTCAAAAATCTAACAAAATTTTGCAAAATTCCCATGTCAGTCGAACAGCAAATAAATATCACGTATCACTTAGAAAAAGGATTGAACGGTAATCCAAAAATGCCAACCAAATGATCATGCCATCGAATGAATCGAACCCCATGCACATTCTAAATGTAACTAACCTACCTTATCGTGAAATAAGTAATTTACTTTCTAAATTATATTAGATCACATTTTTCCTTTACTCGGTTAAAATTCTTTTATAATCCCCACGTATTTGGCCAGTTGTAAGAACGAAATGCTTTAGCAGAGAAATGATGGTCTGGTTGGTTACGAGTACAGATACCTGGAGATTCCTTACGTTGCGAATCAGATCCCGAGGATATTCGCTTGGCTTTCCCCCGTGTAAAATTCTCTTTTTGACATTTACCTCCTCGGCCCAGTCAAGACTATTACACAGTAGGAAAGAAAAAGGAATATGCCATTCGATTCCAAAAATTTGTTTATAGGACCATTTTATTTAGTAAAAAAATAAATAATTAAAAATATATTTTATTAAAAATAATCACATAAATCACTTGAAATGATTAGTTATTAAAAAAATTGTTATCAATTAAAGGTTCATGTGTAATTATTTTCGTGGATAGTAAAAATATTAATTATCTATCCATTTATGGAGAGATCATTTAAAAAAAAAAAATTTTCAAATTAGAGGATGAATTAACTTGGCAGGTGCATTCATTCACAAGGGCTTTCAACGACAGTAAAAACTTTACATTCAACGCATTTTTTCTTAACACGACACCAAAATTCATCTAAGCGAAACAAGCTTTTGAGCTATTAATCCTCGCATGCGAGGTTGAGTCCGTAATTTTTCCTTACTCTCTCCTCAAAGAGGCGGTGTCGCGACATCGATATAGCGGCATGGACCCATAAATGTAACTATAAAAGAGAAGGCCGCGGCTTCCATACTTCCAAACTATGGTACAAGTTCGATCCTTGAGATTAATTAATGATTTCGGGAGGTACGTTAGATTTTGGGGCCCGTGACTCGCACACATTACATAAATACAAAATCGAAAATGGGCGTGGTCCCCAGCCCCTAGTAAGAGTCGCTGTCGTATAATAAGGTCACACGGAGCAGCTTGCTTTTCAGAAGCAGGTGATGTTACGAGCTCTCACATGTTTGTACAGTTGTCCTCGAATTATTGATGTCGTGCGATTTGATCGCATCCTTTCGAAGACGACGTGAAATAGTAATGCCAAAATCAAGAAATTAAGTAAGTGGGGGTAACTATTTAAATGTGGCGTCGAAATCTAACCGGCGCCTTTTTTATTTTATTTTATTTTATTTTATTTTATTTTGTGGCCGATCAATTTTACGAAGTAACTTGTTATGCTTACTTTGGTACATCAAGGTTTATGCAGCATGAAATTCGACATAATTCGCGTCGAGATTACTCTCGTACACTGCCGAGTGAAATTTCATTTTTTTCTATAATCAAGAAAATATTCGAGATTTGTGCAAGTTGATTGGATGGGCAATATCATAAAACGTAATGTGCTTACTCGGTGTGTTTGATGAATGCTAGACCAATTCTCGCGTCACTTTTTCGATATCCATGAGGCCCATCTATCGAGTTTTTGTGAATTATAAGAAGTTAATTATGAGGGTCTTTGCTCGGATTGATTGCTAATGCAATTTCCATTTTTGCTTAAAAGTATGAAGGGTGTTTTTTAGCATTTATATGCTCACGAGCCTGAAAGTTCCTTTTGCTTTGCGGGGGGAAAAGAGGCAGAGGCTACCAGCACAAATCCGTGAAACAAGAGATGGGGTTAGGTTTCCATTTGGAATTCAACGGGAGTCCCATGAAAGTAATGCTTCTTTTTACTTACTCAACCCAAAAGAAAATCACATGGATCCATTTTGGAAGATACTTCCCAGACTTTCCAATAATATATTCATGCCGTGACACGCTCACGTGCGAGTTTTGCCCAGTAATTTACCTTTTGTGGTCACTTCTGCAAATCTTCGATCCTAGAATATCTCCAAAACTGTATTTTTACTTGTTACGCATACATTAGTATATATGTGAATTATACTTTGAAATGGATGTAGATTGGGTTTTTAGGGTGATGGAACAGATTCCTGCGTCACGTTGTGCAGAGAAAATCAAGTAATAAAAAAGCAACATTTCAGGATCGCGTATGGACCTAAACTTACTATGATTGAGTTACGCGGGAGTCATGAGTTGTCCTGAAACAACTGACCCAAGTCATTTGTCTCTAACAACTGACAAGAGAGCTTCTTTTCTTTTCGAATGACAACTTACGCGACACACGACACGACACGCTAACACATCATTTTTTAAAAATTAAGAATTTCGATACGTTTCGATACGTTATATTTTAAATATATTTTTATATATAAATACATAAATAAATAATTAAAAAATAGCCTATAATTAATTTATACGAAAAATATTAAATAATATCATTAATTATTTTAATTTGTTACAATAATACAAAAATTTAGAGGTAAAAAACATTGTTTAAAAAAAATGCCAAAATGATATTTTTAAATTTATTTATTTATCATATATAGCATTTTTTATTACTTCTGTCATAGTAAAAGACTTTTAAAAAAAATTCTAAAAAAAACTGAAAAAAAAATGACCCCATGCATGTATATTTATAACAATTTATTACTTCTCTTAGTACTTCTTTTGTGTATATTTATATTTTGACCCCTCAAGTATTATAAATTTTTAAAATTGACCCGTGCGTGTCAGAATCGCGTGTCGGAATTCTAGACTCGCGTGTCAGAGAGAGTTGACCACATGTCGGATTTTTCGACACTCGTTAACCGCGTGTCGAGACGTGTCGGAGCGTGTCGGACACGTGTGGAAGTGTCGGACACGACAGGCTTTCGGAGAGTGTCCATGCTACATAAATGACAACGGGTCCAACGGCCTTTTGCGAGGGCGGTCGATGGCTTCCCCGTCTTTTTACGTGGAAACCCCCCGCGACACGTCGCTATGCCCCCACTTTCGCTTGACCGTCCATTGCGAAAGTAATCTGCAATCATGTCGGGTACGTGCTCGTGCTCGTGCTCGTGCGCGTCGCGACTGTACGTAATGATGATCGTCAAAACGGCGACATAGAAGATGAAGGACAAACGCGAAATCCATTATCCAATCTTCCGGGGACCTCAAAGCAAAAAGCAAAGCGAGAGGACGAAGAAGGGCCTCGAAGATCTTCTTGCTCCTTCGGTGCCGCGGAGGGTCGCTTTTTGTTTCTAGAGCCGCGTTGCCCCTTTGCGAATGCCGATAAAGCGGCTTCTCATCTCATGTGTCGGGAATGCGACACTGGTTCGTGGGCCAGGAGGGGCCATCGTACCCAATAGAGTCTAACACACCCTCGAATTCCAACTCAATACTTGGCTACCCACGTACTTGACGTTATAAAATCGATCGAGTAGTAACTTTCTTGCTTGAACCTGACTTGATAAGAAAATTGAGATCTCGAATTGGACTCGATAATGAACTGAGCTCGAGTTAGCATTCAATAAGCTCGAATACTATTAAAGTGCCTATTTTGGAATCGTTAATTATTTTGGAAAAGACGAAGCTCGATCGGGCTTGTGAGTTTGTTGAGCTAACTATAAACGAGCTCAACTTGAAATTATGATAGCCAATATCGAATGATCATCGAGGGAAGCCTGGGCCCTACTCGTAGGTAATTGATGAGCTCTTTGCTCCTACAATGGGTCATTTCGATGTCTAGCGGTACGTATGGTCATGCGTCGATTTCTAATATGGACTAAACAAGCATTGCGTATGCCAAAGGGGTACTTGAGTTTGCGGTCCACGTGTTCCCCTCTGCGTAGCTCCCTAATTAATCGAAGTTTGATGGTGATATATGGGGATCTTTCGCATCGGGGTAGCTGCTACACTTAGAGCCTTAGACACCATAAATTGAGTGATCAGGCTTGATTAGTAATCCCATCATGTCGATGATTATGGTTGGATGGCAAGATGGGCAAGCACCTGGACCACTTGATTGATCATGTCAAATGGCGACGTGGGCACTTAATGATCGATTAACGGCGTGAGCCACTGTACTAGTAATTTTTGTAAATAGATATATAATGGCAAAATGGAATTGAATCGATCTTAGAAAGTATAAGGACAAGATGGAATGACAAATAGTATAAAAAGTATCGAGTATCAATCCCCTAGTGGGAAGGTATGACTAGGGGTGTGCATGGTCCGGGCGGGCGGTTCCCGAACTAAAATAGGGAACCGCCCGCTAAAAACCGGTTCCGAAAAATTGGAACCGGGATCCACCCGTTTGTTGCATGGATCCACCCAAGAACCGGACCACCGGTTCGGTCCGATTCCTGTGTAAATCCATGAAACCGATCTTGACACGAAACAATTTTGGTTTTTAACATAGAACGATTACGTGACATCAGAGCAAGCCAAAAAAAAAACCAAATTTAAGTATGTGGAACAAAATTCATTTGTTACAACTATAAATGCAACCATTGAAGGAATGGATGTACGTAAGTTGATATAGAGGTAGAGAGAGTAGTAAGTGTTCAGGAAAAATGGGTCTCTCTTAAAGTTATGAATTGGACATATCCCTCATCAGGTTCAGTAAAATATCACAAGTCGCACAAACACCATCCAAACACAGGAAAACAAAGGAAGTGCAATTAAACAAGACTTTATTGAATACATCACCTTCATCATTATATTAATAAATAAACTAAACAACCAAAAAGCATAAGAATTCCCCAATATTCAGCTTTGTATTCATCCTGCAGCAGAAACAATTGCCACAAAACAATTGCTTTGTATTCAATTTTAGTAATTTTTTTTTTAATATTAAAAGGGAACCGGTCCGGTCTGGGTGGGTAGGCGGGCGGATCCGCCCATGGAACCGAGAATCGGACCGGTTCCCAAGAACGGTTCCCAAAATTGGAACCGAGAACCGGACCAGGTTCAAGAATTGTTCCGGTTCCC
The DNA here is from genome assembly GCA_014182575.1 of Eucalyptus decipiens. Taxonomy (NCBI): domain Eukaryota; kingdom Viridiplantae; phylum Streptophyta; class Magnoliopsida; order Myrtales; family Myrtaceae; genus Eucalyptus; species Eucalyptus decipiens. The sequence continues at coordinate 43,209,752 of CM024610.1, read as the reverse complement.
GTCCGGTTCGGCGATCCGTCAGGCGGTTCCCGGGTATTTTGCACACCCCTAGGTATGACCAACACAGTTACCTTCTCCAAACGTTATCATAGTAATCACACCTTTTGTAGATGTCTATTTTCAGCCATATTAACTCAATTCACTCTAAACCCGACATTCAAAACTCAATGAGTGTGTCATTATAGGGCCATCGACATTCTAAAAGTCAAGAATCTCTTCACGCATAATAGTAAATACATAAGACATGACGCAAGCAAAGGTTCTTTCCTGTTATGATGTTAACTCTCGACCTCTTGGGAGATGGACAACTCAAACTACCCTATCATGCTTGATGGTCTAGCCATATTACGTATATCTACAGCAACTTCGACCCATATTTTTCAAGTCATATAAACACAGACTACCATTTACTCATTTTCTCTCGAATCTCATACCATGATGTTGATCTTATTTTCACTTTTTCGGGCCATTGACAAGATGAAACCTATAATCTCATCACTTCAAAAGTTAGTCGGATTCATTTTCTCTCCTTTTTTCCTATAGCTATAATCGGGAGTACTATTCGATTATTTAGTGTCCAATTACAGGGTGATCTCACTAAACAATAGAGAGTTGGACTTCTTATATTGGGATTGATTCGCCTACCTAGCATCAGATGCATTTCTTACTTTAATAAGTCAGTATCCACATAACCAGTATCTTATCAATTTCCACACATATATTTTTCTTCATGGGCAAAAGGGAATACATTAGTGTGCACTGTGCAGCAGGGAGTCCCACCCCTCCGGAGTTTTTTTCTCTGTTCTTGTTCTCTTAGGCTACGTTTGGTCATACGGATTTCTAATCGGAATGTGATTTGATATAATAGAATATGAAATATCGAGATTTTTTTATATCATATCCATTGTTTTAGTGAATCGCAATATTAAAGTCATATATATTCACATTATATCATGTATATATATATATTTTTATATAAACAACATATTATTATGAATAAGCCTAAATGTTCATAAATGGAGATGGTGAAAATCTCTTGTAACATTATTCCTTAATTAATTTTAATTTTCATCTTTTTTATATTATTTTATTTATTATTTCTTTTTTCCACTTTCATAATTCTTTAATAAAATTTTATCAAATAGTAAATTGTACTCACATACCTAAATATTTAATAAATATAAATAGTTAATCTATAGATTGAATGTTTATTATAGGATAGAATTAAAGTTGAATATATAAATTAAAATAATATTAATTAAAAATATTTTTTTAATTTCTTAAATTATAATTCAAATATTATTTACTTTAAAATATAATTTCAATTTTGTTAATTTAATAAGTTTGTTATTAAAGAAAAATAACTTTTCTATTATGAGTGTTAGAAATCCTATCCACCTTTATCTCACATTCTCCATGGGATAATTTTATCCAGTCTATATCACATTACATCTGATTTTATCATGTCTTGAATGAGTACTAAATGTAGGATATGATAAATCATATTTTATCCCGAATGCCAAACGCAGCCTTAAGTCTTTTAAAGATGTACTAAGCTCCGAATGACATCCTGTTTGTATAAACAATTTTATACTCGGGATGATTAAATAATTTGGCCTGAGATTCCCAGACCTTTTCGTGCTGCCCAAGTCGTAGAAAATTAGAAATCAACCAAGAAGAAGAAAAAAATCGTAGAAACAGAGTGTAATCCACTTGGCAGGTCCCTAGTGGAGCAAAAACAGAGGAACAGTCAAACTGTCAAACCAAAAAAAAGCGCAAGCGTCAAGTCAGCAATGGGCGGGAACTGGTGGAAAGCAAAAATGGCGGGGGGAAACAGCCCACGAAACTCCCCTCTCCTCTTGAAAAATTTCCCAACTCCCCATATAAAAATCGAATCGTCTACTGGAAATCCACCCTCGAAACAATTTCAATCCCAATTCTTAAGAAGATGACAGACCGATCGTCGCCGGCGCCGGCGCCGCCCGTGCCGCGGGTGGCGGTGGTCGTGTTCTTGCTCAAGGGCAGAACGGTGCTCCTGGGCCGCCGCCGCTCCTCCGTCGGCGACTCCACCTTCGCACTCCCCGGCGGCCACCTCGAATTCGGTCCCTCTCTCTCTCTCTCTCTCTCTCCCCGATCAAATCATTCTTGGAATAACCATAGACCGGAGAAACAATCGATTTCCAGCGCGATCTGATCTCGGGTGTGGGTGGTTTCAGGGGAAAGCTTCGAGGAGTGCGCCGCGAGGGAGGTGGAGGAAGAGACGGGCCTCAAGATCGACGGAACGGAGCTCCTGACGGTCACCAACAACGTGTTCTTGGAGGAGCCCAAGCCGGCGCACTACGTCACCGTGTTCTTGCGCGCGCGTCCGGCACGCCCCGAGCAGGAGCCCGAGAACCGCGAGCCCGACAAGTGCCACGGGTGGGGTTGGTACGACTGGGACGACCTCCCGACCCCGCTGTTCTGGCCGCTCGAGAAGATGGTCCGGAGCGGGTTCGACCCCTTCCCTCCTCAAGCCTCGCGAGGAGCCGAGAATTGATCGATTCGATTCGCGATTCGATGCCATTGTCTCGTGGCGATCATGTTTCTGATTAGTAAGTTGGTGGGTCATTCGGGAGTCTTTCGAGGGGTTGGATTAGATCCCTCGTTTCATAGCCAGTAGTATGCTTGTGCTTCCTCTTTAGGTTTGAACGTGTCTTCTTCATGGATGTAGGATTGATGAAGTTTCCCTCTGTTTCGTTCAATGGTTACAGTGCAAAGACGTATTACTTTACTTGATAGATTAGGGCAAGTGCCATGGAGGTAGCAAACGAGTAGGCCTAAGTCGGGTTTGGGTTGGATTTCATGCGGGGGAACCAAATCGGCCTAATTATCTCAAATTGGTTCATTAAAAATTGACCCATATTATATATACATATATATAAATTCTTCTAGATATATATAAATTCAAATTCTTCTTCAGGTATTGTTTCTAAGTCTGCCACCCAGACTCTAGATTACTATAATTGGTCTCTCCTTGCTGAAGAAGATTCGGTCTTTTCTCCACCAAAGTAGCATAACAAATATGCACTACTATATCTTTCTCCTCTCTCCTTATTTTCTTATACTAATTAGTTGCTTTCTACTTGGATAATTTAATTTATTTGTACCTTTCACAACTAATGATACGTCGAAATAATGTTGTATATATTCTAAAATGTTCTGTACTCCATCAATTGCAAATTTTTTTTTAATCATAATTCGCTCGATGGTCAGGTAAAGATTCTATAGTATATCGTGAAAATCCGTAACATGATTTCCTAATCCATGCACAGCCAAACGTGAAAATGTGCCAAAGAAAAAATTCTTGGTGTGTTTGGATAAGGCTATTTGATTTTAAAGTCCCACCGATCTTGCCTGAACACATTAACTTTAATTATGGCTGGGCCTAAGCAACAAAATAGGCCCAACTCGCAACAAAAGAGTCCCTTAAATCTTTTAACCTAAACAAAATAACTATCCCTCCTCCACCAACCATCACCACTTTGGGTGCCCAAGAACAATTTTACGAATGAAAAAAATAGATCTGAAAGTTTTTACACGATAAAATAATGTATCAAACATTAGCAATTTTACTATGATTTTTATAGCGGGTGTCCTCGTGTCACTTGTTAAATAAGTAAATAGAAAATTTTACAATTCACATTGCATAATTTTCTTTTATTACGTGTAATTACTGTCTGCAAAATTGAAACATTTCTGAGTAAGCATGCTTAACAAGTGCTCCGAGGCATTTGTTAATAAAACCCCATTATTGATTATGAGCAAAACCATTTACAAAACGCGAAAGCAAAAAATTAAGAAAAAGGACATATTTGCTCAAAAGAATCTTGGCAATCATCGCATGATGCTTGTCAAATGTTCTCTCTTTGCGCGCTCAAGGGATGGAAGGAGAGGGGGTGCATGGAACAAGTTGCCGTCTTCAAGCTCGGCTAATTAGGAAAAATTACTAAATTGGTCCTTTCATCATATCAAAGTTTTTCGGTGAAGGTTTAGGACCATATGAAAGTTTCGTGCAAAGATTGAGGATCCAATTAAAAATATTGAAAAATTCAGGACCGAATTAGTGTATTAAAATAGATTATGAATGGTTGGACAATTTTCCAAGTTCCAAATGCCACAAGTAGACATCTCCGCAATTCTATCTCATACAAAATTAATCCAGAGTCGGGTTCCACGCCGTGTCATGCGTGGATGGATTATTGGACCAAAACTTTCTTTAGTCGCACCACGACACACGCGAGCATGTCGCTAATTCTAATCTATTCGCGGAAGTCCATGCGAAGATGTTTTGAGTTAACTTAACGATCGAGAAAGGCCACTATAAATCTATGGGCACCCATGGAAAACAGGGAGGGGGGACGTGTACTTTTAATTAGGAGTTGGTGCGATTTGAGGATCGTGGTTAGTTGATCCGTGAGCCCGATTGGGTCCCCCACTCCCCCTCTCTTTTCATTATCCCACAACGTTTGCGTGGCTCGAATTTCGTACCCGGTTTGACTCGTCGAAGAAAAGAATATGGGGGAATCCAATTTCTGCTGGGGATCCACCAATTTCAAACCCTATTTCGATCGATTTGCGTGATAATCGAAGGAGGTTTACGTCGCTCGCTCTAGACAGGTAGCGAGCACGTTCCCGAATAAGGGGGGGAATCAGCTCGGCTTATCCTGTTATCCACAGGCACGACAAATGGGACACGCATGGCCTCGGGATATATAGTTTCTTACCCCTAGGATCCTCTTTTAATAGCACTCTCCTTTCCAAATTCCCAATTTTCAATTTCCTTGGACAATGCATCCGTATTCATAAGGGGCGGACATAAGCAAAAAGGACATGGCAAAATTCTTATTTGTGCCACGATATGTTGAAATGGTGTAAACATGGTCATTGGATTGTGTGATGAAAACAATATGGGTGGGATGAGAGGTGGCAAGCGTGAGGCAAACATCTCTTTAGGAATAGTCATGTTATGTACAGGCCAATGATAGATTTGTCAATATGGGTCATAAACCCATTTTTTAACTCATATTTGATAAGTTAAGTTGTTACATAAGTTAATTATATTTAGTAAATGTGTTTAGATCTAATTTTATGGATCATAAATGGATTTAATATGGGTTCACAATTTACTTAGAATCAACTCTCTTCTATAACTCTCTCTTTACCTTCTTTATTTTATGCTTGCTACCTCCATACTTTTGTTTTAATCTGGGTATGAATTTTTTAAATTAGATAAAATAGAGAAGTGTTTTAATAATATGGATCGGATTAAGTATATATTGGACCATTATAAATCAGTAAAGATATATCGTGTGAAAATGAGTTAAAATGAAATAAGTTAATTTGAATTGGATTATTTTCGATATATGATTCATCTCATTTATTTGACAAGTCTAGCCAACAGCAGCCGTGTGGGCAGGAGTCCGTGCGGTGGTGCTTAGGTCGGAGTGGGGAAGGAGCACGGAATACCGAAGGGGCTCTGGCAGCGGTTGTGGGGCGGTTCGGGTGGGTACTGGGTCGCCCTGGTTGGCGCATCCTTACCTCGCCAAACTTTAACCGTTACCGATGCAAAGCCAGAGTTTTTTGTTTTTATCTGTGCTCCCCTCCCACCAATCGTGGTTTAACCGTCGTTTCAACTGTCCAAATCAGAGTAACGTCGCTTTCGATTAGGAAAATCGGGTGTCCATTTACCGACTCCCGTGGCAGTCCTTTTACCCACCAATCTAAACTAACCGCAATTTCCCCTAAATCCTTCATTTTCTGGCCATGTCCTGTCAAGTTGCCCTGACCTCAGTAGGACCTTGGACCCTAAAAAAGCTCAACAGTAGCCTTTTCGCATCGTCACTTCCGTGGATTAGATCTCCTCTTCCTTGTCTCGTTCCTCGGACTTTTTGTCTCTGCACTTTGGTCTTCCATTGTTAACAGTTAGGTGGGACTGATCACCTTCCCTCCGTCTCTATTCTCCCACCCGTTTCTTCTCCTTCTTCTTCATCGAGTCCCACAGACGCTGACAAGAAGCGCCACCGCAAGAGCACAGAAGAACGACCCCACACCAACTCTCATATATATTTCTTTCCAACTCCCCGGCATTTCAGCATCCTCCTCCTGCAAGCAACGAAATTTAGTTTGCTTCTCTCTCGCTCCCTCTCTGTGAGTGATGAAGACAATCCTCTCAGGCTCGCCCCACGAGTCCTCCTTCTCTTTCTCCCGGCGCTACTTCAACTGGAGAAAGAAGCTGACCAACGACGACGAAGACCAGACCCTCAACTTCAAGTTCAGCTCCTCCTCCGATCACTTCTTCGACGACGACGACGAGGCCCCATCCACGGCGAGCCCGACTACCCGGTCCCCAACTCTCTCGCCCCCTTCCAGGCCCCGCCGAAGAAGCTCCCGAAGCTCCGCTCCGCGCTCCACCTCTTCGGGAAGAAGCGCTCCAAGTTCCACGCCATGCGCAGGACGCACGTGGTCGGGACGCTCTTCGGCAACCGGCGGGGCCACGTCCACTTCGCGTTCCAGGACGACCCGAGCTCGGCCCCGGCCTTCATGATCCAGCTGGCGATGCCGACGAGCGTCCTGGTGCGCGAGATGGCGTCGGGGCTCGTCCGGATCGCCCTCGAGTGCGATAAGAAGGCGACGGCGGCGGCGGCGGAGGCCGCCAAGAAGAAGAAGAATAAGAAGAAGAATGGCGGGAAGCTCACGGAGGAGGCGGTGTGGACGACGTACTGCAACGGGAGGAAGTGTGGCTACGCGCTGCGGAGGGAGCGCGGCGAGGAGGAGGAGAAAGTGCTGAGGGCGCTGGAAGTGGTCACGATGGGGGCCGGGGTATTGCCGGCCGACGAGGGCGACGCGGCGGCGGGGGAGGAGGGGGAGATGATGTACATGAGGGCGAGGTTCGAGAGGGTGGTGGGCTCCGGGGATTCGGAGGCGTTCTACATGGTGAGCCCCGACGGGGGCGGCGGCCCCGAGCTCAGCCTTTACTTGCTCAGAGTTTGAGCGTCATGATGAAAGACGAAATATGGTGGTTGGCCTTCATTAGGTTAATTAAGGTCGAGAAAGTTGCCTTGTTGTTTTTGAGTTTTGGCTTGTTTTTTTTTGCTTTGTTTTGCTGTTCTTTTTTCTTTGGAGTTTGGACTGATGTGTTCTTAGTATTACTTCAGCAGCCGAAGGTGGTGAATTGACTTGAGTATTTCCGTAGTATGAATAGACTCTTGAGGGGTAAGGTGGGCAGCGAATGAAGAACATCGACGTCTGTCTCGGTTTGTTTTGACTAGACTAAGCTGCGATCATTAGTGACTTTTCAAGTTTTATTGCCATTGGCAAACTACAGTGATGACGATGTGATAGTCAAATCCAGGTTTTTTTTTTCTCTTCTATTACTTGATTTGCCAATGAGAAGGGAGAATGACGATAGGTGCGTCTCCTCGTTATTATGAATTTATGATGACGTTCATCATATTAAATGATTTTTTGTCACATAAAAAATATATTGAATCCTACACTTTAAGGCCGCCAACCTCAGACTTTACAATTTTGACTTATAACTTGCATACAGTTAGCATATATCCATAGCTAAAAATCTATGCACTTATTTCGCCAAGGATGTTCTCCAAGGAAATATCTTTTATTGAGAGTTAATACTTCAGCTCTTTTCTTTTCTTTTTTTAATATTTTGGGTTCTCCGTCGATTTGAAAATAAAATAATAGCTTCTAATGGTTATAATTATTTGTAAAGGAAATAAATTTAAAGTATTCGATAGTAGATATGAGATGATAGATAACTAAAATGCGAATAGTAAAAATAACAAGTGCATGGTGTTCTCAGTAATTTTTCCTTGTCATCCCTACAGCAACTCTCCTTTGGCTGTTTATATAGCCAGATGGAGATGGAGTTGAATAACTACCATAGTAGTTTCTACTTCAAATTCAAATTCTTCCCGCTTCGGTAACTTCTCTCTTTCTTATCCTTCCGTTTCCCGAATTGCGGTTGATGCCGAACCGTCGGTAATTGCAAACTATTGTTACATTTGAATTCCTATGGATCAACCACTGGGGGTTTGCCACAGTGGCCACCCTTCCAACATGGAAGGGGGAGGTGAGGGGTTCAAATCCCCACCTTCTCAGGGGGGATGGGAGTAGGGACACGTAAGTTTTGAGAATGGGTTGCGACTCCCACACCCTGCACGAGGCAGGGCACAAGTCTGCGAGTGAGTGTAGAGTAGAATAGAGTTGGAATGACAAAAAAAAGAATTCCTATGGATCTACAGGCTTATCATGGGTCCAATGGGCCTCATCGGTTAACCAGAGCCCATGAGGTCAACTTTTGTGTCAACAACAGTCATTTACTATGATATGCGTGAATCGGATTGTTTTACATGCGGGCTAAATTTCATTTTCTGGGTCCCTATGCACTAGAGTCCACTGGATTAAGATCACCTCGGTTGAGGTTATAATCAAATGAACTGAACTTTGAATTCACTTACAACTGACTGACTTTGATCATTTCTGGAAACAATTTTAAGGGAAGATCAACATGGCTTCTAATATGAAATTTTTAGTTCCTTAGACAGACTTATAATAGTTGATGTGGTTTCATTTTCATTTCAAAATCCATTGGTCAGGCATGGGATGCTAGAACTAGAAGTGTCCTGAAGAGTAGATGAGTGGCTCATCCAACCATGATTATCAATTTGAAAGAGGACATTGGTGCCTCAAATTGTCAAACGATGATTTCATTTGAGCTCATCATGGACACCCTTTGCAGCCGTCCATGCGCTGTGCCCCCATAAAATAACCAAAAAAATCATAAATTTATTATATTTGTGCTATTTCATTCTTAAGCCTTTTAATTTGACCAAATTAGTTTCAACTTTATGACAATGTAGTCAATCTAGTTAATTTTGGTTGGAAATTATTGACATGGACGTTAGTTATCTTAAGTGGCACCATTCATGTTGACATGAACACTTCTTTTAAACTTTTTAAAAAATTTCTAAATTATTTATTTAGTATTTTTTTCACTATCACTAATGAGGGTCGATGGAGCTCGTCAGTTACTAGGCAAGTGCTGCGAAGTCCTTTCTTGACCTTGCCCGGACTATTGCAGCCTCACTTAGATCTAGGTGAAGTTGAGTAAGGGCTATGACCCTCGCTGAATGGTCGGAGAGCTTCGATGTTGCCCACCTTAGTGAAAAAAAAAGAAAAAAATAGAAGGAAAAGAGAAAATAAAAAGATAAACGAAAAATTCAGAAAATATTAAAAAATAAGAAAGTTGTCTGCATTTGTGCTAATTGAACTAGTAGGGTGCTAGCATCCGCGTTAGTGAATTTTCGGCCAAACTTAATCGGATAGACTACATTGACAGATTTACAAAAATGTTTCAAACTAAATTGGCTAAATGACAAAAATTTATTATTGAATTGGCACAAAATGTAATAGATTTACGATTTTTTTTTCTAAGTATTCCGCTAGACCTCAATCTTGATCATTGGTTTCTTTTTAGTGTCCCTCTTGTCCGGAAGATTTCTACCGATTGGCGGCATGTTCTCCATCCGCAAATCTAGGGATGACCTGGTCGCTAGCTAATCTGAAAAAATAACCTAAAGCCAAAGGGTCATAGGTGTCCAATATCAACCATTAACTAACTATGTGACTTGACTTGAGAAGTTGGTCAACCATATGGCCATGAAACAATATTATTTGTATGGTCGTCTTCATTTTATTTATTTTTAACATGAATGATCATTTTTTTCCCGTCCTCGTCACTCCACAAAACTTTTTGAGTAGACATTTACAAGCTAATAGAAGAAAATTTTTTAGATGCACTTGGAGCATTATTTAGCTAACACTGAATTATTCATGGATCCTCTAACTTCTATTTGTAATGTTACTTTCTTAGAGAATAATAAGGAAATCCCTAACATTTCGTATTTCGTGATTAGTCGAGTGGATGATCGAGCGTTGCCACGAAATTTTTTTGAAGAAACTCCCAATGACTAGATCAGAACTGGGGTGTAGAGCACATATGGGTCAAGGGCAAATAGTAAAGCTTGAGCTCTAGGAGAATCATATATGGGCCAGTAAGAAAGTCGAGTCCATTAATCGCTTTGTGATCTATCTTCCATATCATGATATCTCCCTCTATACATACACAAACACAATCAAATGCCACCACCATGAGCGGTGGTGCAGCTGGCTTTGGGCCCTCTCCCCCTCATGAAGGGGAAGAGTTCGAATCCCAGAGGCGTCGCGTTCGCCCGACTCAAACACGACTGGGTCTGTGGTGGTGGCTCAGTCCGCCCTGGGTTTACGTCTAGGTTATCGGGTGACGGCGGTTCCGGGTCATCAAAAAAAAAAAAACACAATCAAACGCCTTCTTTTTTTAACCCCAAAGAGGATAAGCCACTTTGATGTGCGTGGGGGAGAGAGAGAGAGAGAGAGAGAGAGAGAGAGAGAATGTATTCGCTGCGAAAAGAGAAGCCGTAGTCGCCGAGACAGAGAATCCAAGAAGGTGTGGACCTAGAAAACTCATTCGTGTCTAGGGAAAACGATTTCGGGTTTTTTAATCTCGTAAGTCATTTTCCTGATCTTTTAACTTGAGTTTCGCACTTACTATCTAATATTTTGTCAACGGACGTAGAATAAAGAGGAAAACATCTTACAAACAAAGGCAGCCTTAAGTATCTTAAAATTCTCCATCAAATGCGTGATTAATCTCGTAGGACAACAATGAGTGTGTATCGCGCTTTTGCATGTCTCTCTCTATTCAATTTCCGCGCACTAGATTAAGCCCACTTTCCTAGCCCAATCAAAGTAAGCATCCATGCCCCCAATTAGAGAAATTGGACCGCATTTGCTTTCTAGTGGACCCAATTCAATTTGATTGACCGAAACAAGATGGATATGCCCAATCGATGGCTCGCCCCGTGCTTTAGCGGCCACTCCCTTAGTCCCTAAAATGAACATTTGAGAAATAATTGCAATCCATCATGTTAAGTGCATCCTAATTATTTTTGACATTTCAAATTAATTTCATTTTGTCAAACGGAATTCAAAATGTAAAAATGGATATAATGACATTTCAACATTTCAATTGTACTAATTTAGTAAATTTTTTCACGTTTACTAATTGAGTCTATCTAGCCAATTTAGGTTGGAAATCATGCATGGACACCGGTGACATTGATCTAAATCTTTTAAAAATAAATTTAATTATTTTTTGATTTTTTAATCTTTTTTTATTTGTTCTTTCCTTTTTTTTCAAATTGTGGGCTAGCAATCGGCATTGAGTGAGGGCTCGTAGGCCCATGTTGTAGCCGGCAAGGGCACCATTGCCCTTGCCTAGACCTCCAAGGTCTGCATTAGATCTAGGCCATGCAAGAGCTACAATGATTGTGCCACATAGGAAACCAATGATTATTGTCGATCAGTAATCCAAAAAGAAAAATATTATAAAAAAATCAAAAAAGATTTAAAAATAATAAAAAAATGTTTATGTTAGTGTTGATTGTGTCAGGTAAGTTGGCCAACGTCCACATTAACAATTTCTTACCTAAATTAGCCAAATGAACTTAATTGTCAAAATGTAAAAAATATTGAAGACTAAATTAGTACAATTAAAATATTTTTTTATACTTTTCCCATCAAACATACATATTTTATACCGTTCTCTACGTCACTCCATTCCGTACAGATTCCTTAATTACTCCTATATGACCCTAAGTCCACTCTATCGTGGTGACATTAATCCCAGTGAACGATAATTGAGGAGGCACTTGCCTCATGCAAGCCATGTTGCCATGCCCCCATCCCCACCCACATGGAACATTTGGGTTTTGCCGCCCCATTTGTCTCGTCCCACATTTATTCCATCTTAACTTTAATTTTAAAATACGTCGTTTATATTTAATTCCACTCGGATTCTCTAATCTTTAAGAAAAAGCAAAGGAAAGCCCATAGTAAAATATTAATCTAACAAAAAGGACGACGAAGAAATAAGTGGCACAAAATATGTAGCACAAACAACCGCGTAGAAATGATGGTATTTATTCCTTATGGATCAAATTCTCATCCCTGAATTAACCCTAACGAAAAGCATAACCGTTATGTATTTTTTCTGCTACGGCTATTATAAATTGATACGCTTGTTCCAAGCCCAACCCCCCTTGGCCCACGGAAAAGAAATAGTCATACGCCAACTTTTTCGTGTATAAATTTAAAGGTCCTACCTAACAGCTAGAAGATCTAGGCAAACTAAAATGCTAAAATGTCGGAATACAGCGCTATGGTCTAGAGATCAAGCAGCATTCCATTCGTTCATTCATGCCGTTTCTCCTTCTATTTCCATAATTTGACTTCTTTACACAATAATAAATCGCTTCATTAATATATTTGAAATTCTCGACAACAGTCTCTTTCTCTCGATATCTCTTACTCTAAAGGATTAATTTTTCTAATTAACATGATCACATACACTTTTCTCCAAAGCATGATGCTTGCAATGACATGACGATGTTTCGGAATCTCTCGAGATTTTAGGCCTATTCCAAGATTCCTATTAGGGTTTGGGCACCAAGAAACTGATGATATGACCTTTTCTTTTCACCGACATGCATCCTTTTTTTATAATATAAGGGAGTCTTCATGCGTCTTTATTGTTTATACGAAGGAACAAAAAAGCTAGATGATTCCATGCACAAGCTGACAGAATCGTTAGTTAATCCATTAACGCGCTTAGCTTTCTATTATTCTGCCAATACAGATTTGTGCTTGGTAAAGATTATGCGTACACATCATGTTAATCTATGTAAATTACACTTTGGCGAAAAAAAAGGAATATATGTAAACAAATACATGTACATATATCATACACATGCATATGTACATATATATTCATGCATTATTTCAATTATTTTTTCATTATATTGTTCGACTTTACTGATTTAGATTCTACTAAAGTGATTGCGGTAAAAGTGGATTGTGACTTTGGCTATGTTGCAACAAAATGTTAATAATCAGGCCCCCCAAAAGAAACACCATAGAAAGTAGAAAGATTATAAACTTTATATGTAAGATTGATGGACCAAAGACTCAATTAGGCTTTTAGCCGAATTAACGCTAACCTAACCGACGCCGGCCGGGTGAGTGGGGCCAGCTTATGCCGCCCTAGTCTACTCCCAACGAACCCTATTCAAGATTTCAACTTTGACTTTCTCCCTTCTCCCTTTGGAGGCTTTTTCAGCTATGGTTGGGGAAAAAATATACGATCCGGATGGTGGCTTTTCTACGCCATCAAAAGTCAACTCTCAACACCCACGTTTTCACAGAGAGAGAGAGAGAGAGAGAGAGATTGAGAGAGATTGAGAAGGATTTGATCAGCATTCTGATCTTAATGAGAAATAACCCTTTCCTCTATAATTTGTCATGGATTGGTCACATGCTTCTGGAGAACAAACAAAAGAACATCTTCTCTGTACAGTATAACTCGAAACGTACGATGACATAGCACCCCCAAAAAAAGGAAGAAGGAAAAAAAAAAGGCATTAATCAATCATCGATCAGCCCCTTAGAAATCTTTTCTTGCTGGGCTCTTGATCCGTCCCGTAATTAAATCCTCTCTGCTATAAATCTATACCCTGAAAAAAATGAAAAACTTGGGAACAGAAAATAGAGAAGCGGCTCAAAAACCTACGCACCCTCCATGCCGCTGATCCCCCTCAGTCCTGGGGCTCCGAGTCGGTTTCTTCGTTGTGTCTCTTCGAAGGTCCGGAAGGAGGCACCGTGGATCCCTTGGGGAAGAAGTTGAAGACCCGGCCTCGGTGCCGGAAGCTGGTGACGCCCTCCTGGCGGCGAGGCTGGTCCCAATTCAGGGCGACTAGCGGGGAGGCCGGGTTCGCCATCCCGAGATGGCGGGCGGCGGAGCAAGAATTCAGGAGCAGCAGGATCAAAAGGGAGACCTGCAGGAGCTTCGACAGGAGGGTTCTGGATCTCGACGAAGGAGAAGGAGATGGAGAGGACGAAGAGGCGGCCATCGGGCGGGCGTCGGGGTTTCGGTTTGGTAGAGAGCCTTCTTAGGGTTCTGGAGGGGGTTATTCTTTTCAGAACGAGATGCTGTCGAAATATATAGATTGCACAGAGAGAGAGAGAGAGAGAGAGAGAGAGAGAAGGGAGTGAGATTTACGCTAAAAATGTCAAACGGAGGTGCATAAAAAATTATTTTGCATGCATTTTTTCTTTTATTTTTTTCCACCTTTCAGGCTCCGTGGACGGACTGCCGTCGGACTTTTCCTATTGATTTTTCCGGGTCAATAGTTCGGGCTTTTTCTTTGACGTTCCTGTTCAACATAGTAGGTAAAAAAAGAGGTGCGAGGACGCCGACGATCGGGAAAAACATGTAGTAACAGTCAAATACGAAGGTTGGACCGCCATCATCATCTGTATTATTGACAAAGATTTCCCACGGGCATGTTCCGACGTCGCCCGAAACAGTGTCGAGGCTTCGTCCTTCGTGAGAAACCAAGCCACGAAAAGAAAAGTCAGATTGTAACCAATTGGGCTGTTGCTTGGGGAATTGGTATAACGAAAAATGACGAGAAAAATTCAGAGTCGTCTTGCCTAATTTCAAGAAGTAGCCTGCAATGCATGTGTTTTATGTAATGTTTGTTCGGTTCACAATAATAGAATTTGTAAAGTTATATTTCAGTCATGTGACGAGAAGAAAGATTTCTATTTTCAAGGAGAAGGAATAGTCCATCTATTCAACTATGCACCTAGCTAATTGTCATAGATATGTAATATATAGAGGGCAATGTTTTACAAGTTCTTGGTAATAAATCTCCACCTATCGATTTAAGGAATCTCATACATGCTCATGGCTCATGACCGGGAGTTAGAGTCGGGAGCTCGACATTATCACCGGCACCTAATCAAAGGACACCAAATTTAATGTGATCAAATACCATCGAAGGTAATTAAATCCGCCACACACGCATTGACAACTAAGTGCCTCAGCGCCACGATTCGCGGAACATAATAACTTGATGAGAAAGGGAGTTCTTGATGGGGATGTAATAGGAGGACCAGACTAGTCCAAAAGATCATCTTAGCCGGGCTAATTGCTTCACGAACTTCCCCAAGTCACGAAGTCACGATTCACAAGTCACGTACTAAAATTCGCCATCGAAAAATTGCTGCGACTGAGCTCGAGCTAGACCTAATTTTTCCCCCTTCGCGTCACCTACTCGACAGGGAGGATTGTGGAATTCGATGCCAATTCAGAAAGCCCCAAGGAATCTTTTGCGTGCGAAGCTCTCATAAGAAATCAAAGCTCCCCCCCCACACACAATTCACCACGCGGTGGGCCCCGCCCGATCCCTGTAGGCACCCTCGCTGACGTTGATGGGACCATCACGATGACTGCCTCCCACCCTAATCCCACCACTGAGTCTCTCTCTCTTTTCGGAATAAGCATCACCTTATCAAAAAGACGATGTCATAAAAAAGAAAAAGAAAAAAGAAAGAACCATAAAAAAATGTATTAATTAATTTCCGAGTCAAAGCGAAGAGAGATCGTCATCATGTGGGGTTATGATTGTATTTTTTTAATTTTTTTGTCCCCCTTTTTCCAAATGGTGTTCCATTAAGCAAGGGTGTAAAAGAAGGAATCGAGAAATGGGTCGGCCTCGGCGACTTTGAACGGAGGAGGAGGACGACATGAGAGATCGATCCAATACGTGTTGAACCGGGAGAGGGACGGATGACGTGCGTCTTTGGGTTGGTTGGCGAGGACGGAGGGGGGGTTCGTCCCTGTCGAAAGTCAACTCGCGCCGGTCGATCCGGACCGTCGGTTTTGCGGGATGGAGGGGAGGGGGAAGAGAGCGGGAATTAGGCGAGAGACGAGGAAATGGATGGACCCCACCCCCCCCCGCGGTGAGACCGACATTCGGAGGCAGGTGAACGCGGGCGCCGGGCGTTCCAACACGACATCATTTCTTCGTGCGAATCTCGGACAGAGATTTTCCTCTTCATTTTCTATCCCCTCTCTCTCTCTCTCTTTTTTCCATTAAGGATTAGCGTGTAATAGAAGTATCTTATAACTCGCTTATTCGAAAAATAAAACAATGCGGAGCTTCAATTTTTTATTTTTATTTTATTTTTCAAGAAAGTTTGGTTTTGAGAAAGGAACATGTTGGGGTGGGGACGGTCGTCGAAGGCGTCTTGCCAACGGTTTCAAGTGGAAGACGTTTTCACGCCCCGTTCAAATTCCGGGGTCATTTTCCCGGAACACGTTCGGCGTCAAACCCATCTCGCAGTCACGCCATCCCCCGCGGTCCTACCATCTTCTCATCTTTTTTCTTGGCTTTTTTATGAGAGCGACTAACATTCAATCCTAAAAGATGCACGTCCCTACTTGGAAAAAAAAAATATCAAATCAAGCTTGGCCTCTCGCCGGAACTTTAGATAGCTTTCAAGGAATTTGATCGCAAAAGCAACCCGCGTAAGCTCGTTCCCCCGAGAGCCGACTTCTTTCTCACGGAGATTTCCAATAGCTTTCGTGGTTTCTCCATTAATAAGTCGGTTGGTCAAGCGGAGCACGTCCGGATTGGTTAAATTTTCCCATCTTAAAATGCTTAATGTTCGCGTCAATACACAAACCATGTCTCCGATTGACTTGCTTTCAATGTCGAGTCTCGCCAAGGCTCGTTTGCCCCCCACCACTAGCGCAAAGAAACTATCCCGAAACCGACCGCCAGCCAGGTCACTGGGAGTCGGTCGAAATGACGAACGAACGGGGAGGAGTCAAAGACGTTCCCCAGCATTAAGTGCTCTGCTTTAGAATTAGCTGGGTCTACCGCTTGACCGAGTCGTGGAGAGCAAGCCACCCATCTTTGAACGCGGGCGTGATGAGCTCGATCGCAATTACCGGTCCACACTCGGGACTCCGGACGCGCGTAAATGTCGTGGCTCACGTAGCGGAAGACCTAACGTGAGATTTCCAAGATTCAAAAGCTCCTTTTTACGAATTCATTTCCACGGTCAACACCAGTTCCATTAAGGACGACTTATTGCCAATATCACGGAGATTAGACGAATGAATGGGGGGGAAGAATCGAGCTGTAATTCTAGGCGGAGTCAAAGGTTGGCCAGGCGAATTGGCCAGGCGAAGTCGTGCCTTACGTGCGCAACGGATGGATGGGGGCGTGCCCCAAAAATTCCGGCCTTGCAAAGTTGTCAGCTTCTTGATTAGGCTCGTGTTCCTATCATGGGGGGTAAAAAGAGAGACTAAACTGACTCGGATTCCTTCACTTTGCTGCCAATTTTGGGAAGCCGGATACAATGAATTTTCTCGGGCCATGTCCAACTTCCTTTTCCATGCACTGAAAAGTATAGACTGATGTATATGTGTGGCGTGCAGCTAAACAGATTGGCTTGATGATAAAAATGGTCATCCATCTTTCAAGAGGTCACAAGTTCGATTTATGTCATGAGTAAACATTTGAATTGCTCGTACCGCATTACCTAGTTGTAACTTGTATCTCGTATAGAGAGAAATTCAGCGTCTTAATGAAGGTGAGGTGCCGAACACACTGTGGCGGGTGCAAGATCCTTTTAATAACAATAAAAAAGGATTCCTAACTATAGGGAGTACCTTGTGTGGAGAGAAATCTGATGTAGTACGTCAATTTTGAACTTTCAAATCACGGATGGTATGAAATAGCTATAGTACAATATCGAATATTACATGATGGGTACGATCGAATATTACATGATGGGTACAATACCCTTACAATATCATTCAATAGGATGCCTATACTTCCGAAAAGATCCCTAGGTTGGCCCCCTAGCTCTTTCGCTAATATAGAAATGTGTGTAGTGTGTGCGCGTGGCAACTTTGGTCTTCAACTCTCATATCCAACTTTCCTTCCAATCTCTTTCGCATTTAGTCATGTCAAAGCATGTTGCCGTAATCTCCCAGCACAATTATCTGTCAAAATCAAGAGCGATGTGAGTTCAGGAACTAAAAGTCCAACCAACCACAACTTTCTTAGTCAATGATTATCGCAACAGTGGTGTATTTTACTTTTGCAACTCGTATTTAGATATTACATAGAAGACTTAGAATCCATAAGATAATACATGCGTCCCAACTTTGTCAATCTTGTAGCGCTGAACTAGGAACGACGGGATCAGTTTAGGTTAAGGAAGGAATAATCTTGTTGACAAAATAGCTTGAACATGGAATATTTTAAAATTAAAGAAGCGTCCTTCATAAGAAACATAGGGACTAGGGCAAAAAAGAATGGTGGTGATGAGGATGGAAAACTAAAATAGCATTCAATCTCATCGCTTGGACTTGGGGCCCAAGAAGTATCCACGTCAATAGAAGAAAATTAAAATTTAATGAAGAATTGGAGACTAAAAAGCTAAGTTTCATTTCACAATTTGAAAATGCACCTCAAACCGGAAATTTAAAAAATAAAGAAAAGAAAAGAAGAAGATAGCGCCAAGCTGTCCCGATTAACTGCACTAGCTAATAGATGCAAACATCACGATGAACCCTCTGATTCATTACATGAAAAGCGACTTTTACGCATTACATGTATTAAATTTCAATGGAGGGAGGTTTTGTCCTTTTCCAATTGAAAACTTAATAGTTTTTCAAGGAAAAATAATGAAAGTTCAGAGGAAAATCTCTTAACAATGAGTAGTAAATATATATATATATTTTAAAGTAAAAATGTTAATTGAGTTAGAGATACTACATCTATTTAGGAATATCTAAATTAATTCTACGAGAATTCGAAAGTAATTATATGTATGATTAAGTAAATTTGACTCCATCATACATGATATGTGATTTAAGATACTTATAGGAAACTGGCAACAAAATATAACGTAAAGAGTAAAATTATTTTGATTTTATCCATTACAACACGTATTAAAATACTACATAAAATGCTAGCATAAGGAACCGCGGTGCAATTTCAACCATTACTTTCATTTTAAGAGGAACCGACTGTGGAACTTTTGTCAATGCTAATCAAAGGTTGTTTAGCGGGTCGCCCGGGAGCCAAAAAAAGTCCAAAAAGGAAAATTAGAGCACTTTTCGTTTCTTTTCATCCTGCCCAAACATATTTTCTCGATGTCCAGCCCATCTTTCTCTTTGAGAATTTTCATTGTTCGGGACCACTCGTTTTTGCTAATTTTACAACATTTAGCACTTAATTGCTATGGAATGCCAGAGTTATGTATAAAATTAAGGGTATGAATTCCACGCGACGCATGGGCAGATATACTAGTTTTAGTACAAAGAAAAGATTTTTAAGGGAGCTACTTTAATTAGGGGGTAAGTACAGTAGGAGTGCCAAAATTTTCATGTGACGCTTACTTAAGTGCCAATTTTTTTTCCACTCATTTAAATGTCACAACTTTGAAAAATCGATCACTTGAATGTCAATTTCGATTTGTCTCGTTGAAAAATGCAACATAAACATTGTTTGTCTAACACGACTTGGCTAGCACTGACGTGAATAATTTTTAAATATTTTTTGAATTTTGAATTTTGAATTTTATTTTTCTTTAGGGTCACGTAGGGGTCACTAGTGAGCCCCGCCAACTACAAAATCCTTGCCCTTGGTCATGAAGGCCCTAAGCAAGGCCATTGGGGCCTCGCCAACCGCTAGTGATGTCACGAGGCTCGTTGCTTTGCTTGCAGCCGGCGAGGTTGGGATGCCCTCACCAAGGGCCTTCATGGCCAGATTTGGGTAAGAGTCGCTAGCGATGTTGCCTAGAGGTGGCAAGGGAGGGACTTGGCGGCCAAGGGCGAGGCAACCCTTGCCCAATCTAGGTGAGGGTTTTGAGGCCAACGAGGGTTGCCGGTGACCCTTGCCAACTCTAAAGAAAAAGAAAATTATTTTAAAAAAATTAAAATTTTTTATGTAAGATGATTTGTCAGATTTGGCATTCAAGTAATCGATTTTACTCTGATGTGACACCGAAGTGAATGATTTTTTTTTTTGGGCACTAAAGTCAATGTTGTACGAAAGTTTTGACACTCCTATTATTCTTATCTCTTAATTATGTGTATTACTTCTAGCCAGAATTAATGACGTATTATAATTAGAAATATTGTTAGAGCAATATTGAGGAGGATGCCTAGACAATGCGGAATAAGGCAGTTATTCAAGATAACCTGAATTGTGATCACCATCTAATCGCTCATTTAATGACTAATCAACTTGTGACAATTTCCGGCCATTCTTTTACCTATCAAATTCCATTAATCCGTCCATATATGATCCGTATAATTACCTACTAAAATTAACGAAAAGGGGAGCGCACAGGCCGTTTGCAATGTTATCAAATTGGAAGGTTTAGAACCTGGTTTATGGCACTTCGATATTGACCGGCATTGAATGGTTTTCTGCGATTGGAGAGAACTTTGATCAATTTTAGTCGTCCAATTTCTTCAGAGTTGGTGATGCAGACAAAATGCATCTGGCGATTAATGAGAAATAAGGAGGAGATACGGTTTTAATGGGTCAGAGATCGGTAGATGTGGATGGTTGAAATTTATGGTTGATATAAATGAGTTTTAGACCTGATTTGGTTGTACGGAGAGGAAACCTAAGTACATATTTGGCTCAGAAATTAATGGCTCTTTGAAGTTCGACAACGCGACAAGGCACTGCCGTCCTAGTGAGGTGTCACTCTAGGACTCTACAATGGTCCCAGCATGGCAGCAAGTTCAAGAGGTGCCTCGTCTACTATAATTTTGGAAAAAGTATCCACTCAATTATAGACTTGATGTACAAATATAAATTTAATCCTAAAAATTTTATTTTACCAATTTAATTATAAATTTCTGTGCAATATTCAAATATAGTCATTTTGACCATTTTTGTTAAAAATCATCGATATGACAATGTAATATATAGAATGATCGACGATGACCAGACCGCTATATTAGCGATTTTCTAATGAAAAAAGACTAGAAGGATTGTATTATAATTTTGCATAAAAATTTCATATTAAATTGACAAAATTAAAAAATTTAAGACTAAACTAGTATCCGTACAAAAGGTTTGGGACCGATTGGGTTATTTTCCTTACCATACTTCGTCCCAAATTAGCAATTCATACAAATATTATTATTTATATTTAAAATCATATTAGTTTTGGTAAGTAACTTGAAAAAGAGTTGGTAAACAAAAAAAAGAAGAAGTTAGTAACCTATTGGGTGGAACGACAGTAACTCACACAAAAGGAGTTCCGTGAATTCATATAAGAGTTGATAAATTTAGGACATTTTGTTAGATAGATAAATAAAAATTGGTGAATAATAATAAAAAAATTATATTTTAAAAAATAAATATTATTAACTAAATTGAGAATTGATATAATTGGGAAAAGTTAGTAAGTTGTTCAAATGAAGAGTAGTAAATTCCCATAGGAGTTTGGTAAATTTCAAGCTTTTGTAAAGAACTTCATAAAAGTGATAACTATTAAACTATCAAAAAAAAAACTTCTTAAAAGTGTCAGCACCAATAAGTTATGAAGAAATCAAGTGATCAGTAATTTTTTGCACCAATGATATTTCAAACTTATTAACTCTTTAGAAATATATACAAATGAAAAAAAAATCAATTCTTTTAAATGGAATAATAACTACGAAGAGTTAAGCTCTCATGTCAAAATTTCAATTGATGGGAAATATACATATGAACATAAAACTAGTTCAGCCTTTATAAGTTCTTGCATAACGATCGAAAATCATTTTCACAAGAAAGTTGAAAAAAAAACATAAATTTACCTCACTAAGACAGTCACGCATGAGTTCAAAAGGCCTATTAGTAGCTCCCTTTCATAATCTAGATGATTATTTTTTTTTCCTATGTACATTTAAAAAAGTCGATGCGCTCATACGATACATAACATTTATTGACATTGTATAGAGATATCTCAATAGCTATACATACTGACCCGATCAATTCATCGGTGAAAAAGCTTCACGAGTTAGGTCGAGAGAAGGAGCGCCCTTCGGCCTTTCTTTGTACAAAGAACCCTCAAACGGATTCTCATTCGAAGTAATGTTAATGCTTGCAACAGGATTCCCTTTTTCGTTGTTTGAATGACCGAAAAGTTTGCCCTTTTCTTCACCGAGTTATTCAACCAATTATGCACAAATACAAAGCCAGCCAAGTCTACTACTTTGATTTTCTTCACCAAATTATTCAAAAAAAAAAAAAGCCAGCCAAGTCTACTACTTATGTAATTTTAATAGAGTTCCTCAATCGCGTTTCTCACGACTTTGGAGAAAGAGAAACACGCGTTTCTTGCCACGTTGTTGAATAAATTAAGAAAATTATACGTGCTGTGGAAAAAGAAGATTTTTGCATGATTACGAGGAAGAAAATGAAGAAAGGGAAAGCGATGGGCCTCTTGATTCAGAATCATCGGGACATGATTCTATGGCTTTCTTTTTCATGTAGTGAATTACTCATTTTACGTGGAGAGGTTCATTTCTTTCATTATCTTCCAATCTCGAGCAGTTAGGAAGATCCGACGATTCATTGAACATCTCACAGGACCCATATATCGTTTAAGTCAATGTTTTTGACCTGTGCAGTAGTCTCCTAATTTAGAGCAATTTCTACATAGTCGGTGGAATTTAAACACATGACATCTAGTTTGTGCATTGGAAATTTCCTAACGTTCTAACCAATTGCATCCTAGGGTCGGTCTTAATGGTAGATTTTTAAGGTGCATTTCTGAGATGTCGCGATTGTCATCTTTAGAGATTTGGATTGAGATATGCGAAGCTATCTCCTTTATTTTGCATTCTTTTCACGGTCAAATTTCATATGATTTATTAACTCGTTGCAGCCTTGCTAGTCCATCGTATTTGCCATTTTCAATCATTTCTTCTTCCCCTTTTCGTCCTAATTACAATTTTGACGGCCAAAAAGCTCTTTTAGAGCTGATTATATTATTTGGAAAAGCACGAAGTTGACTAAGTTTCATTAATTAAAGTAATCTGATAAAGATACTTTTTAAATGCGACCTTCATCACTTTAGGACAACCTGATCAACTCGCATATTTTTCTAAAACCCTTTTGGATCCAAACTTTGAAAAGACAATGCATTGGGGGTCTTATGTAAAGTGATGAGAAAGGAGAGAAGGCTTTGAAGTAGGGTTTAGATGATGACTTTGTTTATTGTATTATAAGTTTTCAAATTGTGACTTCTTTGAAGTTGGACTTAATAAAAATTAGGTACAGAATATTCACGATATGCATGTGACATCATAAATTTCCCAAGCTGTGTTTTGGGAGGTTTACCCTTAAAAAAATTGAAAAAGCAACAATGATAAACTTACTGAACTAAATTCTCTGTACTTCCAGAGACATAAGAGTATTCGAGTTATAAACCTACTGAGCAAATGCAAAATAAGCCTTATTAAGGAAATCGGTCCAAAAGAAAGGGATGAAGACGCGAACTTCAATTTGGGGCAAATGATTTGAATTGGTAAGGCCGTTTTAGGGTTAGGACTTTGGATTCTAAGATCAGGTGGCTGATGCAAACTTGGGCCATATTAAATTAAAAACCGAGGCAGTGAAGGCTAGAAACATCCACAAGCAAACATCACCCACAAAGACATGAAATTGGTAACACCATTTTAGTGTTGTGTAGACCTGTTCAACAGGTTGGTTGGATCGGGTTTGGGTCAGGTCATAAATGATCCGATCTAAATCAACCCATTTAACTCGTTTATGACCCATTTATCGTAATGCAAAATTTTTGACTTATACCCAACCTGATCTATACTTAACCCATATTCGACTCATTTAACTAAACCTAAGAAAACTTATTTCTTATGATTTTTTAAAAAAATGGTATTGCTAAAATACTTTTATGCAATACAAATTCAATGGACAATATATATATATATTAAAAAATAATTTTTAATTATTTTATTTTTTATTTTTTAAATATAATTTTTATTTTTATTTTTCTTTTTCTTCTTCAGCTAGCCATAGGGCTCACCAAATCAACGAGGCTCGAGCCTTGCTCGACGTTAGAGAGCTTGAGTCTCCCTAGATTGGTGAGGCTTAAGCCTTGTCGGCGTTAGGTGAGTTCGAACCTTGCTGAAATCTGGTGAGGCCTCTGCCTCGCCGGATCCAGCCAGCTCAAGCTCACTCGATGCTAGCGAGCTTGAGTCTTGCCAAATCCGGCGAGGCTCAAGCCTCGCCGGGCGTCGCAAGGCCTCCGCCTCACCTGGCCGATCGTCGGCTGTCACCATGCCAACCACCGGCTAAGGAAGGAGGAAGAAGAAAAAGAAAAGAAAGAAAAAGAAAAGAAAATCGAAATATAAAAAATAATTATAATTTCTATTTTTATTAAAAAAATATACTTTTATAAAGTTAAAAAGAGGGAAGAGAGAGATTGTGAGGCTTTAATTAAAAATAGGTTCTAAGCCCAACTCATTTAAGACCCATTTATCTTAAATCTTCAATTTTTAAACTCATTTAATTAGTTTATTTAAAAAATAAGTGACTCATATGACCCATTTATGATTTAAATGTGTCATATATAAGTTTAAGACCTATTTTGCCACCTCTAATGTTGTGTAATAAAGATGACGATGAGGAGGAGGAGGAGGAGGAGGAGGAGAAGGAGGTGATAATTGTGTACAATACGCGCAAAAAATACTGATAAAAGGTAATAGAATGGTTCTTCATTCACGGGGTGCCATATAAGTTTTCATCTAGGCTTACTTCATCAATAATCCTCTCGTATTTAGATGTGGCAATATGTAAGTAAGGTAGTGCTTTTATTCTTATTTTTACGTTTTAATAAAATATATGGATAAAGTGAATTAGAAGCCTTAATATTTTCATTACCCTTGAAAATGTGATTGGGTTATGTAACTTTTGTATCTTAGTACTACGTCTTAAAACTTGCCAACGTTATGCAATCAAGTGCCTCATTTAGATTCGCTTGTGTCATGTGAAGAAAAATCCGAGGCTGCAAGACACTAGCGGTGCCCCAAAACACATGAACATGACTTCGTTTCTGATTTCTATCAAACATGGAAGCGAAACATTTGAGAGCATCGACGGCTGTTCCTTGCTATTTTATAATTGCGACTTCTGGACAGAGGATTCAAGAGATCGGACGTCGTCAAACTGTTATGATTGGTTCTCCTAGGAATCCAATCCTGATGCTGTCTTGCACCAGAGTCTTGTGTTGCCTGGCCGGCATGGACAAACATGACGCAGCGACAACCGCGGTGTGACATTGGAGGCTAGGGCTAGAGTTAATCCATTGGAGAAGAATGCAAATTTGGAGGACGTTCTCGGACTTGCTGATGTCATTGCGATTGTCTTATAGCATAGTAGATTAGGGCACTGACGAGGTGCAGTGAGGTATACCTCGTTCCCTCTGCTACTCTATGCAGATAAGTAGCAAGCATGGTCATCCCCATGTTTGGACGTGCCTCCGTCAACATCAAATTTAATACCATTAGGCACTGCATCGCCTAAGATCAGTTGTGACTTATCTAGCGTCCTCGGTGAAATTCGATATCAGAGCTTGAAACGGTATATTATGAGGTCTTATTTTACATAAATATGTCGTGAATGAATTGTGTAATTGAAGTGAAATTACATGAAGCAATTCACTTCACTGTCGAGATCTTTCAACACGATCGACACGATCAGATATACGTATGTCGTGGAGCTGTTTCATTCCACACGAGGAGTTTGTATATGGATAATCAAATTCAATCATGAACACCATAGAGGAGGAAGCAACGGCAATGGGGTATTTCATAAAGTAAAAATTCACTCATAAGTAGAAGACCTCATGTCGGCGGTCCTTGACCTCGGGTTTGAGGTCGCTGAAGGTCGCGACCTCCCCCGCCAAGTTGCAGAGGAGGAGCGACAACATGGGAACTCACTGACACGGTGGCAGCGGATCGCTGCCATTATTACACATGGGATATCGCTTAAAACTAAACCAACGTTTATTCATACCTCGCCCTAGTTCATTCCACTTCTTCTTGGCTCCATATAACCTCTTTCAGAGCTTTCGATGTTATTTATTTTGTGATCCCACATTTATTAGACCCAATTTTCTCTTAAAAGTTGCGACTATTCGACATGCTTCGTACCCTTTCGTGACAACCGCTCGTCTTGATAGAAGACATATATAAAGGAACGTACGTTCATTTCTGACGGGTGATGATCAAGGTCTAACACAAAATCCTCACATTTAGAATACACCATCGACGTGAGGAAATTTGGTTAGTAGAGTGCGCCTATTACTTTCTTGATTTTCCAGGACATTCGACGAACGTGAATGCAAACAATGGCTGGAGGTTTGTCTATAAACGATTTTGGCTTCCGCATATAAATTATATTGTCTTACATTTGGTATCGGCGTGTTAAGAGCCTCTGCCTTGTTTTGTTATATTTTCGTGTGTTTTCGGTGTATTTTCGGCCATTTTCTAAGGATGAACAGTAACTTGAAGTTTTGAGGCCAAGAGAGTTTCGTCGGTTCCGGGAAAAAATCCGGCGACCCACCCTTCGAATTTGAACCCATACGGTCGCACCGCCACGAGGAATATTAGCCATGAGTTATTTCGGCATATCTGTGTTCGCCGGAGGCTAATCGGGCGGCGGAAGGCGTGGTGGTTGAAGGAATCGTGTTTTTGGGAAATTTTCGTCTGATTTTGGGGCTTATTTCTTCGTTATTTTCGCTGAAACCTGTACCCATGTGGTCGTGCCGACGTTCTCTTCAAAACCCACTATTAATTTGCGTCTGAAATGGGCTGCCGGAGAAGAAACGGCCGGCGAAACCGCGGCGGAACGGCGAAAAACGACGAAGGAATGCTTCTGTTCGCGCGAGGAAGAAGGCGCGTGGAGCCCACGCGCCACGCGCTCTCACGCGCGCGGCAGTTGCCAGGCGCGTGCAACGCACGCGCCTGCGCGCTGAACCGCGCGCGTGCGGGTCACGCGCCCCGCGGAATTTTGGCGCGTGCTCGGCACGCGCTCGTCACCCCTCACCCGCGGCTCCTATTACGCTTTTGCCTTAAAATTTTTTAAATTTTTGCAATCATGCCCTTGGTCGATTTATTTACTGTTCTGCCCTTCGATGTTTTTATTTACTATTTTGTCATTTCATGTATTTTATGAATATTTTGTGCATGATCTTAAATGTCCAATGGTCCATATAATTAATTAATTAGAGAGTGGCCACAGCATCTTTAATTAATTAAATTATATATTTAAAGCCTCCGGATCATATTTAGAAATGGACATTAATTGTAATTAATTATATTAATATGATGAATTTTATCCCACAGAATTTTCATTATATTAATATGATTAATTAGGATGAAATATCATATTATTTTTCTTAATTTACCCACAGGATTAAGAAAATGCATATAATATGGTAGTTTCTTCATGAAGTGATTATGAATCTATTTAAATTAAAAACTTAGCCCACAGTAGTTTTTATGTTATGTGATTCATATTGTGACATGTTTACATTGGTAAAACATGATTTATTTATATATATTTGCCTCAAATTTTGTGACATAAGCATGATTATTTGATATGCGGTTTCGCAACCTGTGAATTTCTCTGAATTTAAGTTTGATGTTCCTATACCGAATGGTGAAAACTATAAAGTTTGGAAGGAGTCGGTTCTTCTTCAATTGGGGTGGATGGACATTGACTATGCTATAAGGAAAGATGAACCACCTGCTCCTACTGATTCGAGCACTCCAGCTGAGATAACTCTTTATAACCAATGAGAGCGGTCCAACCGCGTTTGTGCCATGTTTATAAGAGCTAAGATATCTCCTAGTATCCGTGGTTCGCTTTCTCAAAGATAGCAATGCTAAGGCTTTATTGGAGGCCATAGATGCGCAATTTGAAAGTTCCGAGAAGGCGCATGCCATGACCCTGATTATGAAGTTTTCATCATTGAAGCTCACTAGTGTTAGAGGTGTGCGTGAGCACATCATGCAAATGAGGAACATTGCAGCTCAGCTTAAGAACCTTGAGGTTGAGATATCTGAATCCTTCCTTGTGTATTATATTCTGAACACTCTCCCACAACAGTATGCACCTTTCAAGATCTCTTATAACACACATAAGAATAAATGGTCAATTAATGAACTCATGACCATGTGTGTTCAAGAGGAAGAAAGACTGGTTATGGAATTGGGAGAAAGTGCTCATTTGGCAACACAAAGAAAGAATAAGGGCTATGACAAGCATAAGGGAAAAGGTAAAATACCTCCCCAAGCTAACATTAAGAAAGAATCCAAGTGTTTCTTCTGTAGACAGAAGGGGCATATAAGGAAGGATTGTGTCAAATTTAAGGTCTGGCTCGAGAAGAAAGGTAATCCAATCTCTTGTGTTTGTTATGAATCTAATATGACTGATGTAAGTCACAACACTTGGTGGATTGATTCGGATCTACAATCCATATTTCGAATTCCTTGCGGGGTTTTCAAAACCACCGGAAGCCGGTGGGAAGTGAACAAAGCATCTATTCAGAAACAAGATGCGTTCGCATGTGGAAGCTATTGGGACATATAGACTAGTTCTCAATAGTGGTTTTGTTTTAGATTTGGAAAAGACCTTTTATGTTCCTAGTTTTTCTAGAAACTTAATTTCAGTTTCAAGACTTGTACCTTTGGGATACTCTTTTAACTTTTCATATTCAAACTTTTGTTTATCATTTAAATCTGAAATTGTTGGGAGTGGTATTTTGTCGATGGTCTTTTTCGAATTAATTTACAAGACAATGCCTATTATGATGCGATGCATGTTCATGATAAAGCTGGTATGAAACGATGTGTTGTGAAAGAACATTCCTCTATGTTGTGGCACCGGAGATTGGGACATATCTCCATAGAAAGAATTAAGCGATTAGTAAATGATGGAGTACTTGGTACTTTAGATTTTACTGATTGTGATACTTGTGTGGACTGCATAAAGGGAAAGCAGACTAACAAGTCAAAGAAAGGCGCCAAGAGGAGTACAGAAATATTAGAAATCATACATACGGATATTTGTAGTCCGGATATGGACTCTTGTGGTCAGAAATACTTCATTTCTTTCATTGATGATTACTCACGTTACATGTATCTTTATTTGATTCATAATAAGTATGAAGCATTAGATGCCTTTAAAATATTTAAGGCGGAAGTAGAGAAACAATGCAATAAGCAAATTAAGATTGTGAGATCAGATAGAGGTGGAGAATTCTATGGTAGATACACTGAAGATGGACAAGCACCTGGTCCATTTGCAAAGTTTCTTCAAGAGCATGGGATAGTTGCCCAATATACTATGCCTGGTTCTCCGGACCAAAATGGTGTAGCGGAAAGAAGAAACCGGACCTTATTGGACATGGTGCGTAGTATGCTTAGCAGCTCCAAACTTCCTAAATCCTTGTGGACTGAAGCACTTAAGACGGCAGTGTACATATTAAACCGAGTTCGACTAAGGCTGTCCCAAAGACACCTTTTGAGTTATTTAAGGGTTGGAAACCGAGTTTGCATCATGTGCGCGTTTGGGGATGCCCGTCTGAAGTGAGAATTTATAATCCACAAGAAAAGAAGTTGGACCCAAGGACCATAAGTGGGTATTTCATTGGATATGCCGAAAGGTCTAAGGGATACAGTTTTATTGTCCATCTCACACCACTAGGATTGTGGAATCAAGAAATGCTAAATTTCTTGAAAATGACTTGATCAGTGGGAGCGATCGATCAAAGGACCTTCATCCTGAGAAAGATCATTCAGACACTCAACCCTCCACCTCAAGTTTAGGGTTAGTTGTTGCTTATAATGCCCCTTCAACTCAGCCGGCTATTGAACGACCAATTGTTGAAGTTCCACAATCTGCCGATATTGATCTAGTAGATCCGGTTGTTCAGCAATTACCGAAACCGTTGAACAACCGGTTGAACAACACGCTCCTCAAGAGAATGTTGATGCAACATTGAGAAGATCTTCTAGAATAAAGAAATCGGCTATTCCTAGTGATTATATTGTGTATTTACAAGAGTCTCGACTACAATATTGAGCCGAGAATGATCCTGAAACGTTTTCACAAGCCATGGATAGTAATAAATCCAATTTGTGGTACAATGCCATGAAGGAAGAGATGAGTTCTATGGCATCTAACAAAGTCTGGGATTTGGTTGAGTTACCTGATGGCGCAAAGGCCATTGGTTGTAAATGGGTCTTCAAAACTAAGAAGGATTCATTGGGTAACATTGAAAGATATAAAGCTAGACTTGTTGCCAAAGGATTCACTCAAAAGGAAGGAATCGATTACACGGAGACTTTTTCTCCTGTATCTAAGAAAGATTCTCTTCGTATTGTTTTGGCATTGGTTGCCCATTTTGATATGGAATTACATCGATGGATGTGAAAACGGCGTTCCTCAATGGAGAACTAGAGGAGGAGGTTTACATGAAACAACCTGAAGGATTCTCCTCTAGTAAAGGTGAGCATTTGGTGTGCAAGCTTAAGAAATCTATATATGGTTTGAAACAAGCATCCCGCCAATGGTACTTAAGGTTTCATGATGTCATCTCTTCGTTTGGCTTTGTAGAGAATGTCATGGATCAATGTATATACCAAAAGGTCAAAGTGGGAGCAAAATTTGTTTCCTTGTGCTGTATGTGGATGATATATTACTTGCAACCAATGATAAAGGGTTGCTACATGAGGTGAAACAATTTCTCTCTAAGAGTTTTGACATGAAGGATATGGGTGATGCATCTTATGTCATTGGCATTAAGATCCATAGAGATAGATCTCGAGGAATTTTAGGACTATCTCAAGAAACTTATATCAATAAGGTCCTAGAGAGATTTCGGATGAAAGATTGTTCACCAAGTATAGCACCCATCGTGAAGGGTGACAGGTTCAATTTGAACCAATGCCCGAAGAACGATCTAGAAAGGGAACAAATGCACAACATTCCATATGCTTCTGCTGTTGGAAGCTTGATGTATGCTCAGGTTTGCACTCGACCTGACATCGCTTTTGTTGTGGGAATGTTGGGAAGATATCGAGTAATCCAGTTTAGACCACTTTGGAGAGCTGCAAAGAAAGTGATGAGATACCTTCAAGGTACCAAAGACTATATGCTTATGTATAGACGGACTGACAACTTGGAAGTGGTCGGTTATTCGGATGCGGACTTCGCGGGCTGCGTTGATTCACGAAAATCAACATCTGGATACATTTTTATGTTAGCTGGTGGAGCCGTGTCATGGAGAAGTGCCAAGCGTACTTTGACTGCTACTTCCACTATGGAGGCTGAGTTCGTTTCTTGTTTTGAGGCTACCTCGCATGGTGTATGGTTGAAGAGTTTCATTGCTGGGCTTAGAATTATTGATTCTATTTCTAGGCCATTAAGAATATATTG
Source organism: Eucalyptus decipiens (assembly GCA_014182575.1). Taxonomy (NCBI): domain Eukaryota; kingdom Viridiplantae; phylum Streptophyta; class Magnoliopsida; order Myrtales; family Myrtaceae; genus Eucalyptus; species Eucalyptus decipiens. The sequence goes on along the minus strand of CM024610.1, from coordinate 43,178,253 downwards.
TGACAATTCAGCTGCGGTTTTTATGGCTAAAAATGCCAAAAGTGGTAGTCGAAGTAAGCATATCGACATTAAGTATTTAGCCATAAGGGAACGTGTTAAGGAGAATAAAGTGGTCATTGAACACGTTAGCACTGAATTGATGATAGCTGATCCTTTAACTAAAGGCATGCCACCAATGAAGTATAAGGATCATGTAACTAGTATGGGAATAGGTCCCATTATGTAATTTGTCGTCATATGAACGATTTTTGTTGTATGAAACTCTTATTCAGTTGTAATGTTGATTCTCAATTTTTGTGTACACATTTTGTTGTTTATGAGAATAACATTTATCCTTGGTTTTGGAATAAACATGGGGTTTATTCATTAAGATACGTTGTCACATATTGGCTGACATTAAAGAAATAAGATGCATTGTGATACATGGAAGGTATTACTCACTCTTAGAGGACATGTCGCCATGATTCATGTGTTTTGTTTCTTTTCTTTAAGCATAAAGTTTTTGTGGAATTAGTTGAATGATCCGTATGATGAAAATGATGGGATCAAGTGGGAGAATGTTATTTATTTTGTGATCCCACATTTATTAGACCCAATTTTCTCTTAAAAGTTGCGACTATTCGACATGCTTCGTACCCTTTCGTGACAACCGCTCGTCTTGATGGAAGACATATATAAAGGAACGTACGTTCATTTCTGACGGGTGATGATCAAGGTCTAACACAAAATCCTCACATTTAGAATACACCATCAGTACGTGAGGAAATTTGGTTAGTAGAGTGCGCCTATTACTTTCTTGATTTTCCAGGACATTCGACGAACGTGAATGCAAACAATGGCTGGAGGTTTGTCTATAAACGATTTTGGCTTCCGCATATAAATTATATTGTCTTACATTCGAAAACACGATACGCTCGGGACCAAATCACTTGCAAGTAGCCACCAACACTTTCCTTGGCGGGAGCGATGGCCTGCGTCCATGGAGCGAGGCCATGTTGTCGAAGAAGAGGACGTCGCCCTTCTCCCACTTGAATGGATGCTCTCCTCGTCGAGGATCTCGCCGCATCGCTTCACCACGTGGTCGGGGATCTCGGTCCCGTCGATCATCGTGGCCGAGCTGATCTCCTTCCCGTGCATCCCCACCACCGTGTTGTACCACATCCTCCTCCCTTTTCTCCCCTCAAACACCCTCGTGAGGGTTCGTGGGCAGATGATCGTCTTCAGTCCACCGTCGGGCAGCCATTCGACATCCATTCCCATGGCCTTCACCCTACAAAAGATTATGTACAATGGAATGAAATTTGCATTTTCCCTCGCGAAATTTTTGTGCAAATCAAAATCGAAATTAGGTAAATACCGGTGTTAATGTTGAGTTGCATTAGTCAAATTATCTAGAGATTGTGTAAAAATCCAAATTATGTTAATACGAATGGTATCTTTTTCAATTTAATCCGCTTTTTCTCCTGAAAAAAAAGAAGATTTTCAGCACGCGAGTCTCAAATATTACATATTGCAAGCCAAACTCATATTTGCGACAAGGGTTTGTATTGTACGGGCTTTCCTAAATGCATAAGAAAACTTGTTATGAAGTTCGTTCATTTTAGAAAGGAGAGTAAAAATTTTGGATTCAAATGGTCACATAAAAATTAAACTTTACGCTGATTATGTATAGACTATCAAAATCCTCTACAAAAAAGAAGAAGAAGAAAATGCTAATTTTGTTCTGCTTCAATTGCATACCTGGTATTGAGCTATAGTCTGTGAAAATTAATTCTTGTTGTGATGACGAACAGAACATGGATATAATCATGAACCATATATACGAGTATACCTTCTCTCGGCTTCAGCTGGGTCAGGGGTGCCAAAAGCATCCTGCCAGCCGCGACCCCTCATGGAGGAAGTGTTATTTGCGCTCGGGGCAGTGAAGGTGTACATCAGCCCCTTCTTCTCCATTTCCTCCACCTCCTCCGGGAACTCCTCCAGCATCCGCTCCGTCACCCGGAAACTCGGCACAAATGGTGTCTCCCCACCCTCTGGTGGCGGCACCTCGCAGAACAGTATCACCTTCTTGGGGTTTTCCTTGAACTGTTGCATCCACAATAGTTGATGTTCGTCTTGTAATTAGATCCAATTTAGTTCGGTCGCCGCTCAACAGGAGAGAGACTAGCTACTCTCTCTAGATAGAGATAGTGTGCTTTCTAAATCCATAGAGAACTAGTCGATTTCAGTTTAAAGAACATGAACTTGAAAAATAAGGCATGATTGCTGCCCGTTGTTTTTAATTAGTGTTTGATTGAACTGAATATATCTATTTTCCTCTCTAACGCATATGTAAGAAACAGAGAAAAAAAGAAATAGACGAGAATACTTCTACCAATCATCGTGGATGCAATTGCTTATTGAGGATTGCGGTGATGGAATGAATAAGCATGTAAGAAAAGTTAAAAGTCGGACAATCCCATTTGAATCCTGATGCATTCCATTCATTCCACTAGATCACTCAACCACGAAAAGAACTCATTTCGATTGGCCCTTGGATTTCTTCTATAATTAAATCAACTATAGTAACTGATGTGACGAATCGAACTAACTAGATATTTGATATGCATCTTGAAACTTAAAGGTTGAAAAAAATTCTCGAGCATATAGAAGTGAAATTTATTTCAAAAAGCGAAAAGATGTATGAATTGATAAACTCGTAAGTGATATCACGTCAGCGGAGCATGTGCGATGAAAGATGTTTTCACTGCAGTAAATGTGTTGACCTAGTCACTCACCAGAACCATCTCATGGTGGTAGTAGATGAACTCCGACAGCGGGCCCTCGTTCGCTGTCCAAACCCGCTTGTAGATGTGAGTCCTCGGCGCGGGCCCGATGTAGCGGATGTCCTCCCATCCACAAGCCTCGACGATCTCATTGAAGTCCTCGGCCTTCTTCACGTCGAAGCCACGGAGCAGAACTGCGCTGTTCTTGATGATCATCTGGTCGAACCATTCCCGGTTCTTCTTCAGAGCTGCGACGAGGGACTCAGTGTCGGCTTTGGCGGGCTCTGGCGGGAGCAGGACGAGGGGCATCACCTCGCCGTCGACCACCTTCTGGCCTTGGCACTCGCCGATCTTGAAGTCCTTGCCGGTGGAGGATTCCATTGCCGTAAAAATTTGGTATGCTATTGCACTTAAAATCTCTCTCTCTCTCTCTCTCGAGGGTTGAACTCCTTTGCTGGGTTGTGTTTCGATGGAGTCTGATACTGGGGTGGTGACGTCTTTATACAGGGTGGTTGAATTCAATTGCGAATTTTAAGTAATTATTAACGGGCGTCGTTTATGACGATCGTCATGATGATCTGGAATCAAGACGATGAATGGCACGACATGTCGAAGATCCTTGGGGGCGTCGTCTTGCGAGGGAGCCGTAATCGTTTTGGGGTTTAGCCGAGCCCCGGCTAATGAGCCAAGTGTCCGCTTCTTGGAGGCTCGGCTGCACTCGTTTCTTATTAAGTAATTGCCTAATTTCGAGATTATTACAAATTCCACAAGGGATTTACCCGACTCACTATATTGTAAAAATAACAATATATGACCAACTTGAAAATGAAAAAAAATCATTCATCTTAATAAAGTCACTTACTTCAAATAGTGAATTTAACAAGTGCTCAAGAGGCACTCTTTAATATTTACATTTCTTTTTTATTAAGTTGTGCTAGTTTGAGAGAGTCATCAATAGTTTCCCGAATTAAGTGCCTTAAGGACATTTATTAAGAACATCCAATGAGATATATACTAACAACACATATTATCGGATTAATGTCTTGAAGAGTCTAATATTTATTTGGTTCATGAACAGGCATTTGTTAATTGAATCAATAAAATGTTATTCATCTAGACCATGGAAATATGTTTTTTCCCTAATATTAAATGTTGAAACTTTAGAGTGAATATGGGTTCTAATTAAGGGTCGGCTTGTAGCCACATTGCTTGTGTAGAGTCTGCTTTAATTCTACGGTCACGAAAGGAATGGTTTATTCTTTCTTCATCTCTCGCCAATGGCAATGACTATGAGATCACTTCAACAGATAGCCTTAAGAGCACACGTTTGCATTTATCTAAGTGAGCCTTTTGAGATTGAGAGATACACTGTAGAAGGGGGAATATTTTCACACAAGGCTTAGCTCTTGTGAGCCGATGAAGCTGTTTCTTTCAACTCCCAAAGGCCGATGAATGTGATGCCCGTATCGAACCTAGGATTCTCCACAGGATGAGCGAATCAACCCGCATTGTAAATGAAGTGATAAACAAGATTTGCTTTGATCCAAAGATGTTCCCATTTAAATATGCATTCGATAAAACCAAAAGGGGAGAACAAGTATCCACAACGCACCAAGGACAAACTTCGGAGCTTCTCCCAACCAATTTCTCGATTCGTTAATTCGTCCGCTTCGCTGTGATAACTCAGAACGGACGGCCCCACTTTCCAAGGGAATGCGTGTCGTTCCAAAAGCAACGAGTCCCCAAGTTCCCCGGTTCGAATAAGGTCACGACATTCGTCCTGGTCCAAGGTTAAGATTCCAATGTGACAGTATCCTCAGGAACAAGGTGATTTATTCTTTGGCGACGTAGAAAAGCATACATAAATTTTTTATATATTTATTTATTTATTTATTTATTGGGGTCGAACGTAGGAAAGCATTTGATACAGCCTTAATGGCTAAAAGCTGGTTCCAAGAAGTGGAACATCTAAGAAGTCTCGAGAACTTTAGCGTTAAACAGCACATTGATATTGTCTTTTTGGGGTTGTAACATTGTTGTGGTAACTCATCTACTATGTAACCTCATACTTGTCATGATGATCATTTAGAAAATTCTAAACCTATTGTATGATGGTGAATTCAATCCTAAAATTTTCAATTATAATAATTTAGTATTGAATATTTTGATAATTTGCTTATTTAGTCATAAATAATTCAATTATACCATTCTAGTTCTAAACATTTTGATAATTTGCCAACTTACTCCTAAACCTTTTAACAATTTGCTAATTTACTCATTTTGATCAATTTTGACTAAAAATCACTAACTAATAGTCTAGGTAGCATCAATCGTCCTATACAGCATGACTGGCATTAACATAGATAATTTTTTGCAATTTTTGTTTATGAATTTTTTTTCCTCTATTTTACAAATGCCTCATTGATAGCTGGCGGATGTGGCCTTAGGCGAGGGTAGCCCTCCCCTAACTTGCCCAAGTGAGGGCATAATAAAAGAAAGTAAAGAAAAATAATTTGTAAAATTAAAAAAAATTGCAAAAATTGTCCATGTCATTGCTAGTCATGCCACATAGGACATTTGTTGCTGGCTATACTATCACGTCAGCAATTTCCAGTCAAAATTGGATGGAATGACTAAATTGGCAAATCATCCAAAAGTTTAGGACTAAATTAGCATGATTTGAAAGTTTAAGACTAAATCGGCAAGTTGTCAAAATGTTTAGGGTTTGATTGGCACAATTAAAGATTTAAGACTAAATTGGTTGCCATATAATAGGTTTATGATTTTTTTTTTTTTTATTTCCTGCGTTTGTCTATGTTATCACGTTTAGTCTATCGAAATAATTCCCTTTGCCCCATGGTAGTACCGTGACCTTGTGGCTGGAACTTCTTCATTTTGAGAAAGAAAACCCTATGTTTTCGAAATCCTTCTTTGAAGGAAACTTCTTCCTTTCTTTATGTGTGGCGTGTTTGCATAAATTGCCATGTGTCTAGCAATTGTGATCCAAACAAACAAATTCCTAGCAAAACGCAAATTTTCTCCATGGTACCATCATTAAGTCAAGCAGTAGAACGATAGAACAAGAAAATAAATTGGATATCAAATTTATGTTATTCGATCAAGATAACCTATATTTATGGAGAGAGCAGTAAATGATTACATCATAAATCAAGTGATACAATGAAAATTATAGTCATACTCAATTCACTTGGACACTTTCAATATTTGCTAAGCATCAATTGCATTCAATAATTTATTGTTTAGCCTTATAATTCCTCATGAAATAATTTTTCAATCTTCCAAAGAAATTAAACAAATCTTACACAAGATTTAATTAGCTTCGGCACTTAAATTCTTGGACAACTTGCAAGATATGTGTGCACGCGCGCGAAAATCCAAGTTGGACGTTTCCCCTTTTAATTTTCCTGAACTGACTTGAATAAGGATTCGTGTATTTCCTTTTTCTTGTTTTGTTCAGACCAAAATTCAAACTTGTCCTTAGAGGTCAAACGATAATCCAAGTCCAATATGGACCTTCCGGTAATTTAATTTCAGCATGGATTTTATTCGACAGACATAAACTCAAGACATATTCAGACAATTTCTATCATTGCCACTCATATCCGAGAAGACATGACATCGATGCGGGACAATGGCAGAGGATGAGGGGAGGCGAAGAGAAGAAGAACTAGGATATGGATGAGTATTCTAGATAAATTACTCCAAATACGAGGACATTTTGGTCATTTTTAGGTAATACATGTGTTGTAGCTAGAGATGATCGGGTTGAGTGTAGGTGGTTCCCATTGGAACCATAAACTCATTAAGAATGGGTTTCACAAAATGGAAACTGGGAATCGGTTAATGGTTTCATGGACCCACTCAAGAACCAGTTAGATGGGTCCATGGAATCAATGTTGCTAGGGAAACCTGCAAGCATGTGCTAATTCAAGATAGATTTTGGAATGGTTCGTGTCCAATGAAAGTATTGGTTTTAGTTGAGTTATAAATCCATGCATCTCATCTCATTTGTCATACCTATTAATCCTCTAGACATTTCTGGCTTGTTTTTCCAAGAGTCTAAGGGTTGTTCTCTTGCACCTTTGGAAAAAAAAAAAAAAAAAGAACAGCACGAACTACTCTATGGTCCAGCTCTTGATTGTCGTGGCCGCAAATCTTGGAGCAATCAACATTCATGCAATGGAATTAGGAATTCTCATTGTTTCAGTGCAGCGGCTATCTTCTTTTGGATGAGCTGCGCTGAAATTTTGACCCAGAGCATATTGCGAAATCTAATATAATGGGAAGCACAGAAAGGAGTATAAGGGTTAAGAACTGAATAACAATTAAGAGGCGGGTGAGGCTAACTGCGAGCGAGGGCCGGAGACGAGCCCACGACTGGAAGAGGCTAGGCGACTGACAAATGGAGAGCGAGATGAGGCTAACTGCGAGCGAAGGCCGGAGACGAGCCCACGACTGGAAGAGGCTAGGCGACTGACAAATGGAGAGCGAGATGAGGCAAGAGAGTTGGAAGGCATGGGAGTGAGATGAGGAGTAGAGGAGGTGGAGACTTGGGTTTCTTTCTAATTTGACTCTGCGGACCGACAAGTAAAGTAAAAGGCATGAAAGACTAGAGAGAGACTGAATCTGAGAGAGCTCTAATTTAGTATATATATATTTGTCTGGTCTGATTGGACAAATAGGTGGTTCCACGACTGGAATTAGGAACCGAACTAATCCCAATAAAAATCTCTGGTTTGGTCTGGTTATAAGCAGTTTTTGATTCTTTTACGCATCTCTAATTATAGCTACTCCCTAATTATAAAAGATCCATATCGATAATGGGGAATGACCAATCAAAGCTTGAATAATGTGAAATTGCTCAACAATCGATTGATTGCTTTAAAACATATTAAGGTCTCGAGCCTCGTGTATGGAGCAAACAACGTAGGGAGTGCCACCCCCTTTGTGAGTCCAACAATGCTCAATTCCGGATTTAGTTGGGGATACCTTGGATACTGGAAGGTCATAGACCAAAAAAAAAACAAAAAATTATTAAGGTCAATAACGTCTACTCACAAAACTTTAAAAAAAAATTATCCGTCTTTCAAGAGGTCACAAATTCGATTTATGTCATGAGTGAACCTCTAAATTGCTCATTCTACATTACCTAGTTGCAGCTTGTACCTCATATAGAGAGAAATTTGGCATCTTAGTGAGGGTGAGATGCTGAATTCTCCGTGGCGGGTGCGAGACCCTTCTAATAACAATCGAAAGGGATCCCTGTCTATAGCGTGTACCTCGCGTTGAGAGAAATCTGGTGTCTTAGTGGACGTGTAGTGATTGGCTCGTCAATTTTGAATCCTTGAATCACGGATGGTGTGGAATAATTATGGTACAATGCCAAATATTATATGGTGGGTACAATATCCTTATGATATCATTCAACACGGATCCCTATACATCCAAAAGGATCCCTAGGTTGGCCCCTAGCTCTTTTGCTAATATAAAAATGTGCCTAGTGTGTGCACATGTGGCAACTTTCTGTCTTTAAATATCTGTTAGGGGATTCAACTCTCCCATCCAACTTTCCTTCCAATCTCTTTCGCACTTAGTCATGTCAAAGCATGTTGCCATAATCTCCTAGCCCAATTACCTGTCAAAATAAAGAGCGATGTGAGTTCGGGAACTAAAAGTTCAACCAACCGCAACTTTCTTAGGCAATGATTATCGCAACAGTGGTGTATTTTACTATCACAACTCGTATTTAAGAAAGTATATAGAAGACTTAGAATCCATAAGATAATACATGCGTCTCAACTTTGTCAATCTTGTAGCGCTAAACTAGGGAGTGACGGGATTAGTTTAGGTTAAGTGGACTGGTTGAGGAATGAGATCAGATAAGGATCAAGGAAGGAATAATTTGGTTGACAAAATAGCTTAAACACAGAATATTTTAAAATTTAAAGAAGCGTCCTTCATAAGAAACATAGGACTAGGGCGTAAAAGAACGGTGGTGATGAGGATGGAAAACTAAAATTTCATTCAATCTCATCGCTTGGACTTGGGGCCCAAGAACTATCCAAATCAATAGAAGAAAATTTAAATTTAATGATGAATTGGAGACCGAAAGCTAAGTTTCATTTCACAATTTGAAAATGCATCTCAAACTGGAAATTCAAAAAAAAAAAGAAAAGAAAAGAAAAGAAAAGAAGAAGATAGCGCCAAGCTGTCCATTATATGGAAACATCACAATGAACCATCTGATCCATTAGATGGAATGTGACTTTTACGCATTACATGTATCAAATTTCAATGGAGCTTTTTTAACTTTTTCAAATGAATCTTAATAGTTTTCAAGGAAAAAAAAAGTTCAAGAGGAAAATCTCTTAACAATAAGTACTAAATATTGACATGTGAGAACGAGAAAAATATTTTTTTAGAAAAGTTGAAGAGAAGATATTTAAAAAAAAAAAATTAATAGAGCTATGGATACTACTTCTATTTTGGAATATCTAAATTAATAAGTAGTAAAATTAATTCTATGAGAATTTGAAAGTAATTATATGTATGATTAAGTAAATTTGACTCTCTCATACATGATATGCGATTTGAGATATTTATAGGGAACTCGCAACAAAATTTAACATAAAGAGTAAAATTATTTCAACTTTATCCAACACTATACTTATTCAAATGCTATATAAAATGCTAGCATAAGGGTGCCATTATTGTTCGGAAACGACGGTGCAATTTCAACCATTACTTTCATTTCAAGAGGAACTGACTATGGAACTTTTGTAAATAATTATCAAAGGGAGCCTAAAAAAAAAAGTCCAAAAAGGAAAATTAGAGCAATTTTTTGTTTCTTTTGGTCGTGATCAAACATGTTCTCTCGATGTCGAGCCCATCTTTCTCTTTGGGAATTTTTATTGTCCGGGACAACTCTTTTTTGCTAATCTTATGATATTTAGTACTTAATTGCTATGAAAAGCCAGAGTTAAGGGTATGAAATCCACGGGACAGATGGGCAAATATACTAGTTCTACCACAAAGAAAAACTTTTTAGGAGCTACTTCAATTAAGGGTATTATTTCTAGCCAGAATTAATGACGTGTTATAATTAGAAATATTGTTGGGGCATTATTGAGGATGATGCCTAGACGGTGTAGAACAAGGCAGTTATTCAAGATAACCTAAATCCCGATCACCATCTAATCACACATTTAATGACTAATGAACTTGCGACGATTTCCGGCCATTCTTTTACCTATCGAATTCCATTAATCGGTATGACCCATATATTTACCTACTAAAATTAACGAAAAGGGGAGCCACAGGTTATTTATAATGTTATCAAATTGAAAGGTTTAGAACTTGGTTTATGGCACTTCAATATTGACCGGCATTGAATGGTTTTCAAATTGGATTTAGAGAGAACTTTGATCAATTTTAGTCAATTTTAGTCCAATTTCTTCAGAGTTGGTGTTGCAGACAAAATGCATCTGGCGATTAATGAGAAATGCGAAGGAGATACGGTGTTAATGGGTCAGAGATCGGTGGATGCGGATGGTTGAAATTTATGGCTGATAAGTGAGTTTTGGACCTGGTTTGGTTGTACGGAGACGAAAATCTAAGTATACATTTGGCTCCGAAATTGACGGCTCTTCGAAGTTTGACAACGCGACAAGGCACTGACGTACTAGTAAGGTGTCACTCTAGGACTCTACAGACGGTCCCAGCATGGCAGCAAGTTCAAGAGGTGCCATAAATAACAGCCTCACCTACCATAATTTTGGAAAAATCATTTAATCAATTATAGATTATCGTACAAATATCAATTCATTCCTAAAATTTTTTATTTTATCAATTTAATAGTAAACCTCTATGTGAGATTCCAATATAGTCATTTTGATCAATTTTTGTTAGAAATTGTGAATGTGACAGTGTAATATGTAGGAGGCCGATGATGATTAAATCGCCATGTTGGCAATTTTCTAATGAAAATAGACCGGAAGGATTGCATTAAAATTTACATAAAGGTTTGAGATTATATTGATAAAAATGAAAAATTTAAGATTGAACTAATATTCATAAAAGAGATTGGGGACTAATTGGATCATTTTTCCTATCATACTTTATCCCAAACTAGCAATTCATACAATTATTGTTGTTTATATTGAAAATCATATTAGTTTTGGTAAGTAACTCAAAAAAGAGTTGGTAAACAAAAAAAAAAGTTAGTGACCTATTGAAATAGAAATTGAAAAATCGGAATGATAGTTCACACAAAAGAAAAAAAAAAATGTTCCTATTGGGCGGAATGAATTCATTCCATAAGAGTTGATAAATTTAGGACATTTTGTTAGATAGATAAATAAAAATTGGTAAATAATAAAAAAATTATATTTTAAAAAAAGATATTATTAGCTAAATTGAGAATTGATCATACAAAACTTGTTGATGATATAATTGGGGAAAGTTGGTAAGTTGCTCAAATGAAGAGTAGTAAATATCCATATAAGCATAAAACTAGCTCAGCCTTTATAAGTTCTTGCATAACGATAGAAAATCATTTTCACAAGAAAGTTGAAAAAAAAGAAGAAGACATAAATGTTTTTTCACTAATGATATTTCAAACTTATCAATTTTTTTTTTTTTTTTTGTCGGTCCCTACTCTATATATACAAATGAAAAAAAAAAAACAAATTAATTCTTTTAAATGGAATAGTAATTATTAAGAGTTAAGCTCTCATGTCGAAATTTCGATTGATGGGAAATATCCATATAAGCATAAAACTAGCTCAGAGATTTGAACCCTTGCATAACGATAGAAAATCATTTTCTCAAGAAAGTTGAAAAGAAAAAACATAAATGTACCTCACTAAGGTTAGTCATGCATGAGTTCAAAAGGCCGATTAGTAGCTCCCTTTAGATAGTCCTAATTTTTTTCAGACGCATTCATACGGTACAAAACATTTATTGACATTGTATAGAGATATTTCAATAGCTAGACTAAACCGATCAATTCATTGGTTAAAAAGCTTCACAAGTTAGGTCGAGAGAAGGATCACCCTTCCACCTTTCCTTGTACAAGGAACCCTGAAATGGATTCTCATTCCAAGTAATGTTATTGCCTACAACAGGATTCCCTTTTTCATTGTTTGAATGACCGAAAAGTTTGACATTTTTTTCACCAAGACTACATTCATTTCACAGAAAATAACTTTCAAGAAAGCGTTTTCCGAGTTTTCTGATATTTGTTAAACAGAAAATGAATTGATTAGGGAAAATATTTTCCATGAAAGGAAGAGAGTGTTCTAAGATAGAAGAAAATGTTTTTCACTTTTAAGAAAAAGGAAAACATTTTACATGCCTTCTTTCACCTCACTTTCTTTCATTAAATATATTTTCCTTTTTTTATTATTTAATTTTTAAAATCAAATTATTATTATTTATTATTTTTTCTATTATTTATTTATTTTTTTTTTCCTTTTCTTTTTCTTCTCCATTGGCTGGTCGGCGATCACGGTGGTAGTCGGTGATTGGACACGGGTGAGCTAGAGCCTCGCCGGCCTATGGTGAGGTTGAGCTTGCCCAACACCAACAAGCTCGAGCCCTATTAGATCCAACTACCTAGGGAAGCTTGAATCTCACCTGAGGTCCCCAAAGTCTTGCCTGAGGTCCCCAAAGCCTTTCCTAGATGGTTGGATCTAGCAAGGCTCGAGCTCACCTGTGGCTGGCGATTGGCCAATGAAGAAAAAAAGAAGAAGAAAGAAAAGGAAAAGAATAAGAATAAAAAATATAATAATAAAAACTATTGGCATTGGTGTATGGAGGAAAAGATTTTATTTACCAAATAATGAAATATATTTTCTAACTCATTTTCAAGTTTCAATCTAACACAAAAAATATAGTGATTTTTTTGAAAAATAACTTTTTGAGATATATTTTTAAAAACGCTATATTTTTCGTAAAACAAACTGAGCCCAAGTTATTCAACCATTTACGCACACATACAAAGCCAGCCAATTCTACTACTTATGTAATTTTAATAGAGTTCCCAATCACGTTTCTCACGACTTTGGAGAAAGAGAAACGCATTCCTTGCCACGTTCTTGAATAAATTAAGAATATTATATGTGCTGTGGAAAAAGAAGATTTTTGTATGATTACGAGGAAGAAAATGGAGAAAGGAAAAGTGATGGGCCTCTTTATTCAAAATCATTGGGAAATGATTCTATGGCTTTCTTTTTCATGTAGTGAATTACTCACCTTACATGGAGAGGTGCATTTCTTTCATTGTCTCCTAATCTGGGACAGTTAGGAAGACCCGACGATCCATTGAACATTTCACAGGACCGGTAAATCGATTAAGTTAATATCTTTGACCTGTGCAATAGCCTTCTAATCCAGAGCAATTTCTACATAATTAGTGGAATTTGAGCACATGACGTCTAGTTTTTGCATTGAAAATTCCCTAACGTTTTAATCAATTGCGTAAATCCTAGGATTGGTTTCAATGGTAGGTTTTTAAGGTGCATTTCTGAGATGTCCCAGTTGTCACCTTAAGAGATTTGGATTGAGATATGTGAAGTTATCATGTTATCTCTTTTGCGGTCAAATTTCATATGATTTATTAACTCGTTGTAGCCTTGCAAGTCCATCGTATTTGCCCTTCTTCAATCATTTCTTCTTCCCTTTTTCGTCCTAATCACAATTTTGACGGCCAAAAAGCTCTTTTTCGGGCTGATTATATTATTTGGAAAAGCACAAAGTTGACTAAATTTCATTCATTAAAGTAATCTGATAAAGGTACCTTTTAAACGCAAACTTCATCTCTTTAGGACAAGCTGATCAACTCGCATACGTTTTTTTTAAAATCCTTTTGGATCAAAACTTTGAAAAACTAGTGCATTGGGGTCTTATGTAAAGCGATTAGAAAGGAGAGAGGGCTTTGAAGTAGGGTTTAGATGATGGCTTTGTTTATCGTATTATAAGTTTTTAAATTGTGACTTCTTTGAAGTTGGACCTTATAAAAATTAGGTACAGAATATTCACGATATGCATGTGACATTATAAAAATTTAAATTTGTTTCACTAAGAAGATAATTTTTAGCGTGCAAGATAAATTTCCCAAGCTGTGTTTTGGGAGGTTTACCCTTAAAAAAATTGAAAAAGCAACGAGGATAAACTCACTGAACTAAATTCTCTATACTTCCAGAGACATAAGAGTATTCGAGTTATAAACCCACTGAGCTACTGCAAAATTGGTCTGATTGAGAAAATCGGTCCAAATCGGTCCAAAAGGAAAAAGGATGAAGACACGAACTTCAATTTGCGACAAATGATTTTAATTGGTGAGGCCGTTTTAGGGTTAGGATGAGTATTTTGGATTCTAAGACCAGGTGGACTAATGTAAACTCGGGCCATATTAAATTAAAAACCGAGGCAGTGAAGGCCAGAAACATCCACGAGCAAACATCCCCCATGAAGGGTAGCTGTAGTGTCTGACTGCTCCACATCAGTTCGGACGATTTTGGAGATAGATTCTCACCTTGGGAAGTCAACTACGTAATCCAGATGGGCCGGGCTGTGCTCATTTCTAATCCAGGTTTAAAATTAATCCATGAGCCGAGAGAGTTAAATAAAACCGCGGATTGGGTTGCAAAAGCTCACCTCCGCTAACCTCTACCTCGGAATTGGGTTTCTCGCCCCCCAAAATCCCTTTTGGATGTTCTTTGTTTTGAAGCCCATTTGGGTTATTCCTCTACTTTTACTACTTGAAATGAAATGAGGAATCTTTCCACCAAAAAAAAAAAAAAAAATCCCCCCATGAAGACCTGAAACTAGTAACACCATTTTAGTGGTTATGTAATAAAGACGAGGAGGAGGAGGTAATAATTGTATATTATAAGCGGAAACAGTACTGATGAAAGGCAATCAAGCGGGTTTTTCATTCGTGCGGTGCCATATAAGTTTTCAGCTAGGCTTACTTCATCAATATTCCTCTCGTATTTAGATGTGGAATTGTGTAACTGAGATAGTGCTTTTATTCTTATTTTTACGGTTTAATAAAATATGTGAATAAAGTGAATTAGAAACCTTAATATTTTTATGGCCCCAAATAATGTGATTGGGTCATGAACTTTCGTATCATAGTATAACGTCCTGAAACTTGCCAACACTATGCAATTGAGTGTCTCATTTAGATCCGTTCATGTCATGTGAGTAAGAATCCGAGGCTACCATTTTAATTGTTCTCTCTCTTAAATGGTTGCGAGACACTAATGGTGCCCCCAAACACGTGAATACAACGTCGTTTCTGATTTCCCTCAAACAACATGGAAGGGAAGCGAAGCATTTGAGAGCATTAATGGTGGTCACTTGCTATTTTATGATTACAGACTTCTGGACAAAGGATTCAAGAGATCGAACGTCCTCAAACTGTTACGATTGGTTCTCTTAAGAATCCAATCCTGATGCTGTCTTGCACCAGCGTCTTTTGTTGCCCTGCCGGCGTGGACAAACGTGACGCGGCAACAACCGTGGTGTGACGTTGGAGGCTAGGGCTGGACGTCGATTGAGATAGCGCGCAAAGAGTTAATGGATTGAAGAAGAATGCAAATTTGGAGGATATTCTGGGAATTGCTGATGTCGTTGCGATTGTTTTTAGGGCATGCGGACCTCATTCCCTCTGCCACTATATGCAGATAAGCAGCGAGCATGGTCATCCCCATTTTTGAACGTGCGTCCGTCAACATCAAAGTCAATACCATTAAGCATTGCATCACCCTAAGATCAGTTGTGACTTGTCTAGCGTCCTCGGCAAAATTCAATATTAGAGCTCAAACCGGTATACCATGAGATGTTGTTTTATGTAAATATGTCGTGAATGAATTGCGTAATTGAAGTGAAACTATATGAAACAATTCACTTCACTGTCGAAATCTTTGGACACGACTGGACGTACGTATCTTGTGGAGCTCTTTCATTCCACTCGAGGAATTGGTATATGAATAATCAAATTCAATCATGAACACCATAGAGGAGGAAGCGAACAGCGATAGGGTGTTTCATAAAGTAAAAATTCACTTATAAGTAGAAGACCTCATGTTGGCGGTCCTTGACCTCGGGTTTGAGGCCGCCCGAGTTCGCGACCTCCCCCCGCCGAGTTGCAGAGGAGGAACGACAACATGGGAACTCGCTGACACGGTGGCGGCGGATCGCCGCCATTACTACATATGGGATAACGCTTAAAACTAAATCAATGTTTACTCATACCTTGCCCTAGTTCATTCCACTTCTTCTTGGCTCCATATAACCTGTTTCAGAGCTTTCTAAAACACGATACGCTCGGGACCAAATCACTTGCAAGTAGCCACCAGCACTTTCCTTGGCGGGAGCGATGGCCTGCGTCCATGGAGCAAGGCCATGTTGTCGAAGAAGAGGACGTCGCCCTTCTCCCACTTGAATTGGATGCTCTCCTCGTCGAGGATCTCGCCGCATCGCTTCACCAAGTGGTCCGGGATCTCGGTCCCATCAGCCATCGTGGCCGAGCTGATCTCCTTCCCGTGAATCCCCACCACCGTGTTGTACCACATCCTCCTCCCTTTTCTCCCCTCGAACACCCTCGTGAGAGTTCGTGGGCAGATGATCATCTTCAGTCCACCGTCGGGCAGCCATTCCACGTCCGTTCCCATGGCCTTCACCCTACAAAAAATTATGTACGATGGAATGAAATTTGCATTTTACCTCGCGAAATTTTTGTGCAAAGCAAAGTCGAAATAGGGTAAGTACCGGCGTTTTCATTGGGCTGCATTTGTCAATTCATCTATATATTGTGTAAAATTCCAAATTATGTCAAGAGGGGTCCGAATCGAAATATGAATGGCATCATTTTCAATTTATCTACTTTTTTTCTGGGAATAAAAATGATATTTCCACACGCGAGCCTCAAATATTACATATTGCAAGCCAAACTTATATTTGCAACAAGGGTTTGATTATAGACACAATTTGTGTGAAATTTGATTTATACGGGCTTGCCAGAATATGTGATAATAATTGTTATGAAGTTCATTTTATAAAGGAAAGTAAAAATTTTGGATTCAAATAGTCACATAGATTAAATTTTTACGCAGATTATGTATAGACTATCAAAATCCTCTACGAAAAAATTGTCAATTTTGTTCTACTTCAATTGCATACTCGAGACTGAGCTATGGTCTACGAAAATCGATTCTTGTCACGATGACGAATAGAACATGGAAATAATCGTGAACCATATATACGAGTATACCTTCTCTCAGCTTCGGCTGGGTCGAGGGTGCCGAAAGCATCCTGCCAGCCGCGGCCTATCATGGAGGAAGTGTTATTCGTGCTCGGGGCAGTGAAGGTGTACATCAGCCCCTTCTTCTCCATTTCCTCCACCTCCTTTGGGAACTCCTCCAGCATCCGCTCCGTCACTCGGAAGCTTGGCACAAATGGTGTCTCCCTGCCCTCCGGCGGCGGCACTTCGCAGAACAGTATCACCTTCTTGGGGCTTTCCTTGAACTGTTGCATCCACAGTAGTTCGATATTCATTTTATAATTAGATCCAATGTAGTTTGGTCGCTGCTCGAAAGGAGACCGCCTAATCTACTCTTCTACCGATAGAGATAGTGCCCTTTCTAAATCCACAGAGAACTGGTCGATTTCAATTTAAAGAATATGCACTTGAATTATAGGGCATGATTGCTGCCTGGGGTTTTTAATTAGTGTTTGATTGAACTGAATATATATAATTTGTTCTCTAACGAATACGTGAGAAACTGACAATGAGAAAATAGACGAGAAAAAAGACATATACTTCTATCAATCATTGTGGATATAAGAAAATTAAAAATCGGAACCTCTCATTTGAATCCCGAGGCATTCCATTCGCTCAACTATATCACTCAACCATGAAAAGAACTCATTTTGATCGGCCCTCAGATATCTTATTGTTAAGAACATAAGACAGCAGCTTACTCAACAACAAAAACAGAAGCCAGCCAGAAGTATAGATGATGCTGAGAAATGTGCAGAACAAAGAAGATCTACGGTTGAAAATAAAGAAAGGAAAGAAGAAGGATGATCTACAGATCAAGAAATTGCATAAAGAAACGCTGAGAAGAAAAGGCTGCGAAGTTGGCCAAAATCGACTCTGTTCATTTACTATGTTTTTCCTTCTCTTTGCATCTTGCTGTTGTGACCGGTATTCGGTTATTTCTTTCAGTTAAGTAGTTGACTTGTTCTTTCAATTGACTTTGAGTGAACCAGAGTCATTAAGAGAAATAGAATAGATATAAGAAGGAACTCTCGAATACATGTAATCAGTCAAGGAAGTTGAAATTACAGAAGATATACATTCTCTCTCTCTCTCTCTCTCTCTCTCTCTCTCTCTCTCGATTGCTTCCATCTCTGTTTCTGTTCGTAAAGTTCTTCATGGTATCGAGCTTCCATCCCGAAGAAATCATCTCAAGTCTGTATAAAAATGGCTGATTCTACAGCATTGGATTCAAGAATCGAAGCCTCATTGATCCGTGAGTCGATATTCTGATCTTTGATTCTACAGCGAGTTTATTCGATCTTCAACTTCCTTCAAATCTCTATCATTAGAAACCGATTTACTTGCTTCATACCGCAAAAACCAGTAAAGATTGTAGTCGAAACAAGTGGTATTCAAAGATCTGGAAAGTAGAATGGCAGCAAAAAGCTCGAGATATCCATTTCCTATTCATGTCAACATCTCAAACTTTGTTACAATCGATTAACTGAGAACAACTTCCTCCTATGGCAAGCTCAATTTCATCGATTTTTAAGGAGTCAAGATCTGTTTGGATTTGTGAATGGAGAAACTCCACCGCCCGCTAAAACACTTCGGGTAGAAGAAGGAGATCAAACACTTGATATCCCTAATCCCGACTATATTGACTGGATTAAAACGGATCAACTTATTTCCTCTTGGATCGGTGGTGCTGTTTCCGAAGACATACTTAGCCTAATAATTGGCTTGAACACAGCCCATGAACTTTGGGAGACTCTACTTAATCGGTTCACCCAAAAATCTGTGGCAAAAGAGTTTGAACTAAGAGGAAAATTGCAAGCTTGTCAAAAACGTGATAGAACTCTGTCAACATACCTCAGAGAATACAAGACAATATGTGATCAATTAAATGCCATCGGTAAACCAAAGATGACATAACAAAACTGTTTGGCATTTTGGAAGGTCTGGGGTCCGAGTATGAGAGCTTTAGAACAACAATTTATTGTTTAAAGCCTCAACCGGAATATGATGAAGTGATTTCTCATTTAGAGAGGTTTGAATCAAGGCTGCAAAACTATTCCTCAAGTCGTTCGGTCAAATCTAGCCTATTATGGCCAAAGGAAGACTGAAGCTATACACAAAGATGAGTTTAATAGAAACTTTTTACAGCAAAATAGCAATCTTGGAAACTCAAGGAGTTATAGTCGTGGAGGAAGAAGTATTGGAAGAGGAAGACCATTCAAAGAGATACAAAGCAATTTTGGGAGACCCGGAAGAAATATGAATTACGAACTAATAACTCAAGCTATGAACAAGGGAGTCAACATCTTAACCAAGCTAATACTCCCTCTACCTTGAGTCCAGGTCGGGGTTCGAGACCATATAATGGTTCAGCTCGGAGGTATACGAAGCCAAGACGTATCCACCATCAAATTTAACTTTTCATAAAGATATGCAGATGGAAAAAGCAACAACAAACACTCGACGGAGTGCCGGATCCGCAGAAAACCAGGTCACGATGCATTACACTTTGTTGGTATAGATTTGATAATTCTTACCAAGCTGAAGAAATACCTACAGCTCTATCAGCACTCCATATTGAGGATACTAATGGAAATGAATGGTATCCTGATACTGGAGAACTGCTCACATTTCGGCAAATGCTGGTGTTCTCCAAAACTTCTCTAAGAATGCTGGTACTGATACAGTAATGATTGGCAACGGTTCATGTTTACCTGTGAAGTATATTGGGAATACAATGTTAACTACTGCTGTTTCTACTTTACCTCTAAAAGACGTGTTAATTGTTCCAGCAATTAAGAAAAATCTTCTTTCAATCTCTAGACTAACCGATGATTATCCCTGTTCTTTTGTCTTCGACAAAATTGGGGTATACATAAAGGACAGCACCACCAACATAACCAGGATGATAGGGAAGAAGGAGAAAGGACTATACTGAGAATTGATCCTTGCGCTGCAGAAGTGTTCTTCACTCAAAGACAGAAGATCACGGAGAGAAACATATGGCATCAAAGGCTAGCTCATACAAATCAAAATGTCCTGAAGCATTTGAAGAATCAAAGGTTAATCCGAGTGTCATACGGAAATCACAATCTATATGTAGAAGCTGTCAGCTTGCTAAGAACACAGCTCTACCCTTTCCTATGTCAAGATCTATAGCGAATAAACCTCTAGAACAAGTCCATTGTGACATCTGGGGACCTTCTCCAGTCAACTCTTATCAGAATTTCAAGTATTATGTGATCTTTGTTGATAACTTTTCTCGGTTCAGCTGGATATATCCATTGAAACTAAAATCAGACTTCTATGATATCTTTCTTATGTTTCAGAAGTTAGTAGAAAACCAGCACAATTGTAAAATCAAGAGGTTTCAATGCGATGGTGGGGGAGAGTTTGTAAGTCACAAGTTTAAAGCTCACCTACAGAGTTGTGGCATTCAACAACTTATCTCCTGTCCATATACACCCAAACAGAATGGAATACCTGAGAGAAAACATCGACATATAGTTGAGCTTGGTCTGGCTATGTTATATCATGCAAAAGTCCCATTAAAATTTTGGGTTGATGCATTTATGACAGCAAACTATACTGTCAATATACTTCCTACTCCACGCTTAAGGATGCAATCTCCTTCCTCAAGCTATATAAGTACAAGCCAAAATATGATCATCTCGGAGTATTCGGGTGTGCACATTATCCCCGCCTTCGACCATATGCACAACACAAGCTGGATCCACGATCACTTACCCGTGTATTTCTCGGATATAGTACTCATCATAAAGGATACCGATGTTTGGTACCTACTACGGTCATGTGTACATCGGTCGACATGTAATTTTTGATGAGAAGTTCTTCCCTTTCTCTAAAAGGCTGACAACACAGTCCTCAACATATACACAACTTGTATAAACTATGGACAAAGAAGAGAAATTCTTACAAGCTCCAAGTATAGAGTCTATCAATACTTCATCATCTCATCAAACAAAGTATGTTCCAGTGAGCAAGTTTTTGCAGAACATATAGATCCTATCTCTACAACTGTCTCACCCGGATGATCAAGCTCTATCTCCTATTCAAAGTATTTCTCCAGAAGAGAATATATCTGGAACCAACACAGTGATAGTAATAGAACCAGCTATTGAACAAACACAGTCTATCCATCCTGTGCAAGGTACACAACCTACTCATCACATGCAAACCAGGTCTAAATCTGGTATAATTAAAGCTAATCCTCGATATGCATGTCTTGCTCAATACCAAGTTCCTTCAGAACCAAAATCATTAAAATCTGCTCGCAGATCCAGGATGGTATAAGGCAATGCAAGAAGAAATGAGTGCCTTACACCGAATCAAACCTGGTCCTTGGTTCCTCGTACTAATAACATGAATGTTATTGGTTGCAAATGGGTGTTCAAGACTAAACTTACTTCTCTTTTGGTAGTCTTGATCGATTGAAGGCTCGTCTAGTAGCCAAGGGATTTCATCAAGAAGAAGGAATCGACTTCACGAAACCTTTAGTCCCGTGATAAAACATGCAACCGTTAGACTTGTTCTCTCCGTAGCAATGGTACAACACTGGTCTATACACCAACTTGATGTCAAGAACGCCTTCTTACATGGCACCTTGAATGAAACTGTGTACATGGAACAACCTCCTGGTTTTGTTCATCCACAGTATTCTCAATATGTATGTCTGCTTCAAAAGTCACTTTATGGACTGCGTCAAGCACCACGTGCCTGGTATGATAAATTCAGCAATTTCTTACTTGAGGTTGGATTTTTCTGCAGTTCAACTGACCCATCTCTGTTCATACTTCATCAAGAACAAGAGACAATGTTGTTACTTCTATATGTAGACGATATAATCCTCATTGGTAGCTCAGAATCATTGCTACAGACTCTTATTCATTCACTCAGTGTTCAATTTCATATGAAAGATCTTGGTCAGCTTCATTACTTTCTTGGAATTGAAGCCACACGAATGTCTACCGAACTGTTCTTATGTCAAACTAAGTATGCCCTTGACTTACTTGTCTCGTGCAAATATGATTGACTTGTAAACCTATTGCTACACCTCTCTCTCTTAAACCAGTTATACTTGAAAGAGATGCTTTGTTCTTCTTCCAAATCCCATGAACTATCGAAGTCTCGTAGGAGGCCTACAATATCTCACTATTACAAGGCCTGATCTTGCCTTTGCAACAAATCTCCTATATCAGAAACTTCAACATCCTACTATTGGAGATCTTCTTCAACTAAAACGAGTTCTTAGATATGTAAAAGGCACAATTCACCTCGGTATGTCACTTCATTCTCACAGCTCTCTCCAATTATATGGCTTCTCGATGCGAGATTGGGCTGGCTGTCTTCAAACTAGACGTTCTACTACGGCTTCGTACTTACCTCGGTTCTAATCTCATCTCATGGACTGCTAAGAAACAATCAACTGTTTCCCGCTCCTCCACTGAAGCTGAATATAGAGCTCTTGCCTCGGAACAGGTGATCTTACCTGGATTTCTTTTGTTCTCAGAGATATTAGAGTTTCTCTTCACTCACCAACCATACTCTTCTGTGACAATCAATCTGCCATATCTCTCACAGCGAATCCTATACTTCATGCTCGTACAAAACATATTGAGATTGATTTCCACTTTGTTCGAGAAAAAGTTGCATCTGGATCTTTGTGTGTTAAATATGTTCCTAGCCAGAACCAAGTTGCTGATATCTTTACCAAGCCACTATCTAAACTAACACACTCCTCTCTTAGGCTCAAATTGGGCATTGGTTCTTCACCCCTGCCCAATTTGCGGGGGGATGTTAAGAACATAAGACAACAGCTTACTCAACAACAAAAACAGAAGCCAGCCAGAAGTATAGATGATGCTGAGAAATGTGCAGAACAAAGAAGATCTACGGTTGAAAATAAAGAAAGGAAAGAAGAATGATGATCTACAGATCAAGAAATTGCATAAAGAAATGCTGAGAAGAAAAGGCTGCGAAGTTGGCCAAAATCGACTCTGTTCATTTACTATGTTTTTCCTTCTCTTTGCATCTTGCTGTGTGTGACCGGTATTCGGTTATTTCTTTCAGTTAAGTAGTTGACTTGTTCTTTCAATTGACTTTGAGTGAACCAGAGTCATTAAGAGAAATAGAATAGATATAAGAAGGAACTCTCGAATACTGTAATCAGTCAAGGAAGTTGAAATTACAGAAGATATACATTCTCTCTCTCTCTCTCTCTCTCTCTCTCTCTCTCTCTCTCTCTCGATTGCTTCCATCTCTGTTTCTGTTCGTAAAGTTCTTCACTTATAAGATATAAACCAGATCAACTGGAGTTAGTGATGCAACTATTGAATCGTCTCATGATTTGATATGTACTTTGAAACTTCAATATTAAAAAAGTTTTGTCGGCAAAAAGCGAGAACATGCATGAACTGATAATCTCGCAAGTGATATCACGTTAAGGGAGCACGCGATGAAAGATGTTTTCACTGCGATGCAAGTATTGACCTAGTCACTCACCAGAATCATCTCATGGTGGTAGAATAAGAACTCCGACAGCGGGCCCTCGTTCGCTGTCCAAACCCGCTTGTAGATGTGAGTCCTCGGCGCGGGCCCGATGTAGCGGATGTCCTCCCACCCGCAAGCCTCGACGATCTCGTTGAAGTCCTCGGCGTTCTTCACGTTGAAGCCACGGAGCAGAACTGCGCTGTTCTTGATGATCATCTGGTCGAACCATTCCGGGTTCTTCTTCAGAGTTGCCACAAGGGACTCGGTGTCAGCTTTGGCGGGCTCTGGCGGGAGCAGGACGAGGGCCATCACCTCGCCGTCGACCACCTTCTGGCCTTGGCACTCTCCGATCTTGAAGTCCTTGCCGGCGGAGGATTCCATTGCCGTAAAGATTTGGTATGCTATTGCACTTAAAATCTCTCTCTCTCTGGGGTTGAACTCCTTTGCCGGGTTGTGTTTTGATGGAGTTTGATACTGGGGCGGTGACGTCTTTATACAGGCTAGTTTGCAATGTTTTTCGGACGACTTCAATTGCGAATTTTAAGTAATTAATAGCGGGTGTCGTTTATGATGATCGCGATGATGATCTGGAATCAAGAGAACGAATGGCACGACACGTCGAAGATTCTTGGGGTCGTCGTCTTGCGAGGGAGCCGTAATCGTTTGGGGTTTAGCTGAGCCTCAGCTAATGAGCCAGATGTTCGATTCTTGGAGGCTCGGCTGCACTCGTTTCTTATTAAATAATGGCCGAATTTCGAGATTATTACAAATTCCACGAGGGAATTTCCCGAGCTAGCTATATTGTAAAAATAACAATTTTCGAGACACTTTAATGATGAAAAAATGTTCATCTTAACGAAGTCACTTGTTTCAAATAGTAAATTTAACGAGTGCTCAAAAGGTACTTTTTAACATTTACCTTTCTTTTTTATTAAGTTGTGCTAGTTTAAAGATACTAGTGAATTAAGTGCCTTAAGAACATTTATCAAGCACATCAACGCATATTATCAGAAATATTAATGTCTTGAAGTTTATTTGGTTCCTGAACGGGCACTTGTTAAGTAAACCAATATGATGATATCCATTCTAGACCATGGAAATAAGTTTTCTTCCTTAATACAAAATTAGCTATGTGGATGGTGTTAGCTATTAGGTGCAACACAAGGCTTCACGTCTGGGGTTTTGCAGCATTTCATTTCTTTTCTTTTTTTGGTAAAGGAGCATTTCATTTCTTTCTCTAGTCAAATACGTGAGAAGTCTAATGCTTGTGTAGATGATATTTGACCGATTCGTAAGAGGTTAGGTCTCTTTATATGTGAGTATAAATCAGACCATATATCAATTGAAACATAATAGCTATAGTAACATTGACCAAAAAAAAAAAAAAAGCTATAGTAACCGCATTTAGGAGTTTGAAATTAGTAGACGAAAGGAATAGATATAGAGAAAAGTTAAGAGAGACAAATAATTACAAAAATTGTCCTTGTCATTGCCAGGCGTGTCACATAAGATGGTCATTGCTAACTAGACTGCCGCGTTAACGATTTCTAGTTAAAATTGGATAGAATGACTAAATCGACAAATCATCAAAATATTTAACATTAAATTAGCACAATTGAAAAGTTTTGAACTAAATTGGCAAGCTATCAAAATTTTTGGGGTTAAATTAACACAATTGGAAGGTTTATGATTGAATTGGCTATCATATAATAGGTTTAGGACTTTTTTGACAATTTTCCCCACATTTGTCCTATATTAACAAGTTTGGCCGATCAAAATAATTCGCCTTTGCCCCAAGGTAGTACCGTGGCCCCGTGGCTAGAACTTTTTCATTTTGAGAAGGAAAAGCCTATGTTTTCGAAATCCTCCATCAAAGGAAACTTTGGGTGCGTTTGGAATTGGCATTTCCAAGCCACTTTAGGCCTCCAAAGCCTCTTGAGCTAAAAATGAGTATTTGGCAAAATGTTTTGTAAAGATACTTGGCTATAAGTCTACCTTGTGAAGGTTGAAAGCCCAAGGCAAGTTGGGGGCTGCCTTGGGCTTTCATCATGCCGAAAATGCTAAGCTGAGAGGAGAAAAAAAAAATTTCTTCCCAAATTATCCTTGTTGATTTTTCATTTTTCCGATTTTGCCCTCTCATCATCTTCTTCTTCTTCTTCTTCCGTGAGTGGGTACTGTTCATCTTCTTCGAGGATACAACCTTGCCCGCATTGGCCATTATGCTAGCAGCCCTCGACCGCGCTAGCACCACCTGCGTCGGCGACCCGCGAGCCCTCTCTGCTTCACCGTCATTCCGCCGGCCTTGCCAGCCACCGTCGTTGCGCCTCCACCAGATTTGAATCCGAGCGGACCACTACCCCTTTCGAATCAAAGCCCCTGCAGCAGATCGTGAAGCTCGTCGCGCCGATCTCGCTTGACGACCACGTCATCGCTAACTGCTGCTTGCCTCCGCCCGACGCCATTGTCGCTTAGCAGCTCACGACCCAACTCCTGAGGCCTTGACCGCTCGACTATTGCTGTCCCGATGTCACTGCTTGAGTGCCCCGACACTTGCAGATCCAAGCTCGCCTCCGCCCGACGCCGTCGACGCCCAGCAGCCCGCGACCTAGCACTTGACTCCGTCGCGCCGATCGACACTTCCACTCGCCATTTGCAGGACCTTTGCCTTAGCAGCTCGCCTCCGTTGCGCCTCTACCCACCGTCCTCCGCTCGGTCGCCGACCCCCGCGGTCCACTGTGAAGCTGGTTTTCCCCCTTCGCCGGAGCCCGACACCACTGTGCCTTGGCACCACCGCTCGCGAGCGGTCACCAGCAAGGTCCTCCTGCGACCTCGATGCCCTGGATCTAGGTCGCCGGAGGTTGAGGCGGTGTCGTGCGACCTCGCCGCCCCAGATTCGAGGTCGCTGTAGGTCGCGGTGGCGTTGTGTGACCTCAGGCGGCCTTTGCCGATGGTCTTCGAGGGTCGGTGGGGTCACTGGAGGTCGTGGCGGCATTGTGTGACCTCGGGCGGCCTTTGTCGATGGTCTTCGGGAGTCGCTCGACCCCGAGCGGCCCTCCCTAGTCGTCTCCGAGTCTGCCTAAGTCGGATGTTGGTTGCCGGCGACAAATTTTGATTGCCGTCGGCCATCTGCCCTTGCTGGTCAATTTTTTTATTTTTTATTTTTTTTAATCACAAAAGCCTTTTGTAAATGTAATTCTCCCAAACACTATTTTGCTCAAAGGTACTTCACAAAGGGCTTTCAAATTACAATTTACCAACATTTTGAAGAACACATTTACTCAAAGGTCTTTGTATTTTCCTAAAGATTTTTCCCAAAAGCCTTTTCAAACGCACCATTCGTCCTTTATTAATGTGAGTGGCGGGTTTGAATAAATTGCCGTGTGTCTAGCAATTGTGACCCACCCACACAAACAAAATTCCTAACAAAATACAAACGTTCTCCATGACACCAGTATAACTCAAGCGGTTGTACGATAAACAAGAGAATAAATTGGATTTCAAATTCACATTATTCGGTCAAGATGATCTACAGTCATAGAGAGAGCGATAAAAAATTTCATTATAAATCAAGTGATATAATGAATATTACAATCACACTCGAGTAACTCGGATACTTTTAGAATTGCACCCAATAACTCATGCTGAACTCTATAATTCCTCACAAAATAATCACTCAATCTCCTAATGAAATCAAATAAATCTTACACATGATTTAATTGGCTTCAGCACTTAAATTCTTGGACAACTTGCAAGATTTGCGCGCGCTCGTCCGAAAATCCAAGTTGGACGTTTCCCCTTTTAATTTCCTGGACTGACTTGAATAAGGATTTGTATATTTCCTTTTCTTTGTTTTGTGCAGACCAAAATTCAAACTTGTCCTTCCGAGCCAAACGATAATATAAGTCCAATATGGACTTTCCTATTCGAGGAATCCACATTCGGTGGTATGAGAATAAACGCTGGACTTTCGGTAATTTAATTTCGGCTTGGATTTTATTCGACGGGCATAAATTCGGGACATATTCGGACAATTTCTATCGTTGCCGCTCATATTTGAGAAGACACAACACCGATGCGGGACAATGGCAGAGGATGAGGGGAGGCGAAGAGAATAATTAGGATATGGATAAGTCCTTAATTAAATTCCTCAAAATATGAGGACATTTTGGTTATTTTGAGGTAATTGCACATGTCGTAACTTGAGGTGATCAGTTTGAGGGTGGAAGGTTCCCACCCAAGAACCGGAACCCGCTAGGAACTGATCCTACAAAATGGAAATTGGGAAGCGCTCAACGGTACCATGAACCCACCTGGAAACTAGACAATACATCCGTAGAACCGGTCCTACTAGGGAAACCTGCGAGCATGGTAATTCAAGATTGATATTGTAATGGTGGGTGCCTGGTGAAAGTACTGGTTTTAGTTGAGTTAGACATCCGTGCATCTCATTTGTCACACCTACTAATCCTCTAGACATTTCTGGCTTGTTTTTCCAAGGGTCTGATGGCCGTTCTCTTGCATCTTGGAGAAAAGCAGAACAGCACGAACTGCTCTATGGTCCAGCTCTTGATTGTCGTGGCCGCAAATCTGGAGCAAGCAAAATTCATGAAATGGAATTAGCAAATCTCATTGATGCAGTGCAGCGGCTGTCTTCTTTGGGATGAGCCGCCCTGAAATTAGATAATCCTCTTAAGTTAAAATATAATAATTAACATAATCAAATAAAAAAGGATATGTCAACGCCCAACTTTTTTTTTCCTTTTATAAAGTAAATGGATAAAGATAGACATGTTGACATAAATTGTTTTCAAAGGTCCAACTCAACACATAATAATTTATATCCTTAAATAAAGTTTTGTCATTTAAACGAAAGGAAAGACTAAAATTAACATTTACTGGTAATTGAGGGATCACGTTGAACAAATTAAACTTCAGGAATGACTCTGTGCATTGAGTCAACATTCAATAACCATTTACATCATTTTTGCAAAATGGTAATAACACTTCCAGGTCCCCATTCCAAAATCAGCTTACTCATTCCGTAATTACTTGATATCTTAATTTATGACTAATTCCACCACTCTTGTATTTTTTCCCCTACTAATTAAGTCACTCGTCATGGGGCCATAAAAATTAACAAAATTGGCACTACCTTAATTAAAGGACATAATTGTATGGCCGGCCGGTAGGATAGTGACTTTCATTATTGTTAATTTCACGAATTGCATACTTCGGGTCTCCTCCAAAGGCACCAAGCCCTAATGTTGTCCCCATGCACTTAACACTAAGCAATATCCAAACCCCTTCCCTTGCTTGTAAATCCCCAAATGGTATCTTCCCTTTCTTTGCGCCCGATTGACATCAATTGCTACCTCTGTGTCGTGGCATTCAATATCGAAATTTGTTGAAACGACCAATTTCTTGACCTTATAGATCAACAATTAGTTAGAAAAAGGAAAAAAAAAAAGAAAAGAAAAAAAGAAAAGAAGGAAGGTGCAATATTGAGAAGCCACCATGAGCGGATTTTTAATTACCATGTGACTAGTTATTTCAAGATCACAAACAGTCTAGTTAACATGACCATAGGTAACCGATTTGTGACGATTGACGTATGTCATTCATTTGACATTTTTCCTTCTATTAATTATCGATTCAAAAATTTCCTAAGTCAATGTCCACGGATCTTAATAAATGTTATGCATATGTCACCAATATTATAAACAAGATCAATTATTTGATTGTGCCCCTTATCACCGGAAAAGGCCAAAAAGAAAGAAAAAAAAACAGAAAAAAAAATTCAAAAAAAAAAAAAAAAAATATTATTAAAAATTATCCACGTCACCTAAATCCAGCTAGGCTCGAAAAAAAGGTTTAGGACTCAATTGGCCCTTTAATCTGAATTAACCAATAAATCAACTCCCGCTAGGAAAATGTCATTTTTTGCTAAGAAGTGTCCTGTCAAATGTCACTCGATGGGAATCTAAATGAAATTTCTAAAGGAAATTTGGAAGATTTGGTGGCATGATGGGACTTTTTTTCTAATAAAAGAGAAAATAACTCATGATTATATTCATGTAATTCGTGGCACAGTTGCGGAATTCAGAACGCGTTTGTTGAATTTTCTTTATCGCTGAAATTTTCTTTTTCTTTTTTTCCTTTTTGCATGTGGAGTGACCCATGCACGCTGTGGAGAAGGGAGCATTTGACCTGCTGGTAGAAGTCAACACTATCAACGGAGACGGGCGCCTCCAGGATCTCAACGACCTTAAAACGTCTCACTTGAGGAATTGGTGTATGAATAATCAAATTCAATCATGAACACCATAGAGGAGGAAGCGAACAGCGATGGGTATTTCATAAAGTAAAAATTCACTTATAAGTAGAAGACCTCATGTTGGCGGTCCTTGACCTCGGGTTTGAGGCCGCCCGAGTCCGCGACCTCCCCCGCCGAGTTGCAGAGGAGGAGCGACAACATGGGAACTCGCTGACGCGGTGGCGGCGGATCGCCGCCATTATCACACATGGGTTAACGCTTAAAACTAAATCAACGTTTACTCATACCTTGCCCTAGTTCATTCCACTTCTTCTTGGCTCCATATAACCTGTTTCAGAGCTTTTGAAAACACGATACGCTCGGGACCAAATCACTTGCAAGTAGTCACCAGCACTTTCCTTGGCGGGAGCGATGGCCTGCGTCCATGGAGCAAGGCCATGTTGTCGAAGAAGAGGACGTCGCCCTTCTCCCACTTGAATTGGATGCTCTCCTCGTCGAGGATCTCGCCGCATCGCTTCACCACGTGGTCCGGGATCTCTGTCCCGTCGGCCATCGTGGCCGAGCTGATCTCCTTCCCGTGCATCCCCACCACCGTGTTGTACCACATCCTCCTCCCTTTTCTCCCCTCGAACACCCTCGTGAGGGTTCGTGGGCAGATGATCGTCTTCAGTCCACCGTCGGGCAGCCATTCCACGTCCATTCCCATGGCCTTAACCCTACAAAAAATTATGTACGATGGAATGAAATTTGCATTTTACCTCGCGAAATTTTTGTGCAAAGCAAAGTGGAAATTAGGTAAGTACCGTCGTTTTCATTGTGCTGCATAGTCAATTGATCTATAGATTGTGTAAAAATCCAAATTATGTCAAGAGGGGTCCGAATCGAAATATGAATGGCATCATTTTCAATTTATCCACACGCGAGCCTCAAATATTACATACTGTAAGCCAAACTTAAATTTGTGACATGGGTTTGTAATATGGACACAAATTGTGTGAAACTTGATTTATACGGGCTTGCCAGAATGAGTGATAATAATTGTTATGAAGTTCATTTTATAAAGGAAAGTAAAAATTTTGGATTCAAATAGTCACATAAAAATTAAATTTTTATACAAATTATGTGTAAACTATCAAAGTCCTCTACGAAAAGATTGTTAATTTTGTTCTACTTCAATTGCTTACTCGAGACTGAGCTATGGTCTACGAAAATTAATTCTTGTCACGATGACGAATAAAACATGGAAATAATTGTGAACCGTGTATACGAGTATACCTTCTCTCAGCTTCAGCTGGGTCGGGGGTGCCGAAAGCATCCTGCCAGCTGCGGCCTCTCATGGAGGAAGTGTTATTCGTGCTCGGGGCAGTGAAGGTGTACATCAGCCCCTTCTTCTCCATTTCCTCCACCTCCTTTGGGAACTCCTCCAGCATCCGCTCCGTCACTCGGAAGCTTGGCACAAATGGTGTCTCCCCGCCCTCCGGCGGCGGAACTTCGCAGAATAGTATCACCTTCTTGGGGTTTTCCTTGAACTGTTGCATCCACATTAGTTCGATGTTCAATTTATAATTAGATCCAATGTAGTTTGGTCGCCGCTCAAAAGGAGACAGCCTAGTCTACTCTTCTACCGATAGAGATAGTGCGCTTTCTAAATCCCCAGAGAACTAGTCGATTTTAGTTTAAAGAATATGCACTTAAATTATAGGGCATGATTGCTGCCCGGGGTTTTTAATCATTGTTTGATTGAACTGAATATATATAATTTGTTCTCTAACGAATACATGAGAAACTGACAATGAGAAAATAGACGAGAAAAAGTACATATACTTTTATCAATTATTGTGGATGTAAGAAAAATTAAAAATTGGAACCTCCCATTTGAATCCTGAGGCATTCCATTCACTCAGCTAGATCACTCAACCATGAAAAGAACTCATTTCGATCAGCCCTCAGATTTCTTTTAAAATATAAACCAGATTAACTATAGTTAGTGATGCGACGAATTGAACCGACTCATAATTTGATATGTACTTTGAAATTTCAAGATTAAAAAAGTTGGTCGGTGCATATAAAAGTGAAATCTATGTCAGAAAGCGAGAAGATGCATGAACGGATAATCTCGCAAGTGATATCACGTTAAGGGAGCACGATGAAAGATGTTTTCACTGCGATGCATGTATGGACCTACTCACTCACCAGAACCATCTCATGGTGGTAGTACATGAACTCCGACAGCGGGCCCTCGTTCGCTGTCCAAACCCGCTTGTAGATGTGAGTCCTCAGCGCGGGCCCGATGTAGCGGATGTCCTCCCACCCGCAAGCCTCGACGATCTCATTGAAGTCCTCGGCGTTCTTCACGTCGAAGCCGCGGAGCAGAACTGCGCTGTTCTTGATGATCATCTGGTCGAACCATTCCCGGTTCTTCTTCAGAGTTGCGACAAGGGACTCGGTGTCAGCTTTGGCGGGCTCCAGCGGGAGCAGGACGAGGGGCATCACCTCGCCGTCGACCACCTTCTGGCCTTGGCACTCGCCGATCTTGAAGTCCTTGCCGGTGGAGGATTCCATTGCCGTAAAGATTTGGTATGCTATTGCACTCAAAATCTCTCTCTCTCTCTCTGGGGTTGAACTCCTTTGCTGGGTTGTGTTTTGATGGAGTTTGATACTGGGGCGGTGACGTCTTTATACAGGCTAGTTTGCAATGTTTTTCGGACGAATTCAATTGCGAATTTTAAGTAATTAATAGCCGAGTCTCAACTAATGTATCATTTACACTAAAAAATGTACATAATATGATGTGAATATATCCGATTTTATTATTGTGATTAATCAAATAATGGATGGATATAGTAAAATTCTAATATTTCATATCATATCATATCCAGTTTTATTCTAATTAGAATTCCGGATGATCAAATATAGTTTAGCATTATATATATTAGTTTGGTCTCGGTGGATGAATAGGTGGTTCTACGCTTAGAATTGGGAACTGACCAATCTCCTTGGGAACCGTCAGTTTGGTTCGGTTATAAGAGGTTTTCGGTTCTTTTACACATCCCTAATTGTAGCTACTCTCTAACTATTAAGGATCCATATCAATAACGTGGAACGACCAATCAAAGCTTGAATGATGTGAAATTGCTCAACAATCGATTGATTGCTTTAAAACATATTAAGGTCAATAACGTATATTCACACAACTTAAATTTCTTGAATGTATCTTAGAGTGACAGGAGATTTTGGAGGAAAAAGTCAACAAAACTATGATCAATTGTGAATAAATGGTTTTTGAATTTTAATTCAATATGTAATAACATTCTCAAATTTCTAATTTTTTCAATATGATCCCTAAACCATTAGTAAATGTCCAATCTATCTAGTTTCTAAATTAAATAAAAATAGTCAATATCGTCATTTCATTAATTCAAGTTAAAAATCTACTGATGTGACTCTTGATTTGTTAAGTTTGGACACTATAACCAAAAAAGTTATATAAGGGTTATCCAAATAAGACAATCATCTTAAATCAAAATATAATAATTAACATAATCAAATAACAAAGGATATGTCAACGCTCAACTTTCTTTTCTTTTTATAAAGTAAATGGATAAAAAGATAAACATGTTGAAATCAATTATTTTCAAAGGTCCAACTCAACACATAATAATTTATATCCTTAAATAAAGATTTGTCATTTACAAAAGAAGACTAAAATGAACATTTATCGGTAATTGAGGGATCACGTTGAATAGCTTTAACTTCAAGAATAACATTGCACATTGAGTCAACATTCAATGAACATTTAGGCCATCTTCGCAATATTGTAACAACATTTCTAGGTAACCTTTCTAAAATTAGCTTACTCGTTCCATAATTGCCTTTCGGTTGATATCTTAATTTATGACTAATTCCACCACTCCTGTATTCTTCCCCTACTAATTGAGTCACTCGTCATGAGGCCATAAAAATTAACAAAAATGGCACTACCTTAATTAAAGGACATAATTGTATGGCCGGCTGGTAGGATACGTGACTTTCATTATTGTCAATTTCACGAATTGCATACGTCGGGTCTCCTCCAAACGCACCAAGCCCTAATGTTGTCCCCATGCACTTAACACTAAGCAATATCCAAACCCCTTCCCCTGCTTATAAATCCCCAAACGGTATCTTCCCTTTCTTTGCGCCCAATTGACATCAATTGCTACCTTTGTGTCGTGGCATTCGGTATCGAAATTTGTCGAAACGACCCATTTCTTGACCTTATAGATCAACAATTAGTTAGAAAAAAGGAAAAAAGAAGAAGAGAAAGGTGCAATATCGAGAAGAAAAAGGAAAAATAAAAATAAAAAGAGGAAGGTGCAATATCGGGAAGCCACCATGAGCGGATTTTTGAGTACCATGTGACTAGTTATTTCAAGATCACAAACAGTCTAGTTAACATGACCATAGGTAACTGATTTGTGACGATCAACATATGTCATTCATTTGACATTTTTCCCTCTATTAATTATTGATTCAAAAATTTCCTAAGTCAATGTCCACTAGTGGGATTTTAATAAATGTTATGTATATGTCACCAATAATATAAATAAGATCAATTATTTGATTGTGCCCCTTATCAGTCGGTCACCTAAATCCAGCTAGGCTCGAAAAAACCCTTTAATATGATTTAACCAATGAATCAACTCCCGTAGGAAAGTCATTTTGGCTAAGAAGTGTCCTGTCAAATGTCACTTGATGGGAACCTAAATGAAATTTCTAAAGGAAATTTGGAAGATTTGGTGACATGATAGGACTTTTGTACTAATAAAAGAGAAAATAACTCGTGAATATATTTATGTAATTCGTGGCACAGTTGCGAAATTCAGAACGCGTTTGTTGAATTTTCTTCATCGCTGAAATTTTCTTTTTCTTTTTTTCTTTTTTGCATGTGGAGGGACCCATGCACGCTGTGGAGAGGAGAGCATTTGACCTGCCGGCAAAAGTCAACACTATCAACGGAGACGGGCGCCTCCAGGATCTCCACGACCTTAAAACGTCTCCGTTCTACGTAAGCTCGGTCAGCCCAGGGGAGTCGATTTCACGGGCCGAACAAAAGGAAACCGGCCCACAGACTTCAGACGAGGTTGGATCCGATTAGTGCTGCGGTTTCTGCAGTTAGGACTAGGCGGACCCGCTTCGCGACGATTCGTGTTTAGAGACGACGACACGATATGACGACACGATATTCCCTAGTCGATTTCACGGCTATTATCTCGTCGGACGCTAAAATTTCGAATTTCACAAAGTTCAGATGCCTGATGGTGCTGGCGATGCCATGCCCGCACGACACGTCGTGATGCCGAAGCCAATGCGGATGGTGCCTTCTGGTGATGCATCGTTCCTCTTTCCGGGCGAGCAAAATGGACTTAAGGGTCGGGATTGAGATGCTATTCAATGCGTTGTCCTGTCTTGCGCCCCAACGGAATGTAGGCCACTGAAGAGAGTAGGGGATAGGATTCCTTCGGCAGCTAGCCGTGGTGCCGGGCCCGGTTGGGGCCCGACGGCATTCATGGCCCGATATGGACTCCATCTGTCATCTCCCATCTGTCTTCGATCGTTCTTCGAAAAGGATGGGGAAGGAAGCCACCAAATTTCTCGGCCGAATTCACTGATATTTCACTGTCCGAAAACCTCTCAATCCGCCCGTGCCCTGTGTCTGGTCCGATGGGAATGACTAATGTTTAGTCTAGATTAATTGAAGGGACATTACACGGAAGAGGTACTGCATTTTCCTTTAGGTTTGCGTGTTCTCAAAATTTCTCAACGTGTGAATGAGCAGATTTTGGGGATTTAAATTAGATGATAATCATCATCTTCTTCTTCTTTTTTCTAACGGGCTAGGAAATTGACACAAAGAAAGGGATACTTGGAAAGAATCTCAAAAGATGGTCTTTATTTTGAATGAAAAAGTGCAAATTACAATATCTTAGGCGTCTTTTATGAGGTCACCATTTAGAAAATAACAAAATTACTGAAATCTAATAACAAAATAAGGGAAAAATATTGATAAAAAGGAAAGTTATCAAAACACAATTAGAAAATCTAAAATCTAATAACAAATTAAGGGAAACGCGTGAATCAAATATTGTAATTCATTTGTAATTTCGAAAATCACGCAATCCTCTTTAATTTGTGGGATCGCCCATTCTTATGATGCTCCAATGTTTTCATAAAGATATTTGCATGTTTTTCTACATCAGAAATAAAACAATCAATATCCCAATTGTTTGTACATATTACTCGGCGCTTCTATCTAGTTCAACTTTGCAAATGAAGGAACCATTTTGGTTAAAGAACTCCTAATGAATAAATCTCAATACTGGGTGAGGCTCAGTTTTTTTTCCCTCGAATCTTTCGAATCTTCTCATGGCAAGTAAAATATGGCAATAAAATGAATATAAAAAAAGAGTTAATTCAAAACAAGACCACTCGTCCGAGTAAACTTGATTTTCTTTCCTGTAAAAAAAAAAAAAAAAAAAAAAAAGGGCAACTTAGCACATGATGATTATTCATATCATTTGCCATTCACAAGGTTCCAAAAGAGAGCTGCCCACCATTTCATCGCAGAGGTAAACCCAAAAAGCCAACCGAGACATGCTTCCCAGAGATGCCAAAAAGAGGCCTTGCCCCCTCCAAAAAGGCTTGGTTTCAATCGCTTGCGTTTGGCCACATTTTCTCAGCCTATTATTGCTTTTTGATCTTCCCCCCTCCAACACTCCATGCATCTTCTGAGACCTGCTCAAACCCCGATTCGATTTTGATCATGTCTGTCTGATCTTGCTCCGACCCAAATCCCTGTGGGTCACCTCAGCTGCACTCGATGGCCAAATTCTATCCCATTCATTCGCCGTGCAATCGATTTCGCGGGTGAACTGGTTCTTCGATGATTTCGAGGATGAAAAAACTGCTCTAACGAGGAGACCAGAATCTGTCATAACTCCCTCCTTTAACAGCCAGATAGGAGCGGTCCTCCGGACAGGGACGATGTCGGGCAGGACGTGTCGGGCTTTTGTTAGAACGGGAAAATAAAAATTTAACAGCTTCTGCGGTCGTTCTCATTCCTATATTCTGGCTTATTCTAAAGTCCGAAGATGTTTTAGTCACATTGCTCGACACCCCCGTTTTTCTTTTATTTTCTCTTTGACGATTTGTTGGAGAAAATCAACAAAGGACACGGAAAAAAACTGGCCACTGGTTACTGGTGGCTGCTGCGCTTCTTAGCGGGAAGTCTGTGTTGAAATTTCCACTTATCGGACAATTTGTCCCCTTTCAATTCCAAGCGGCGAGCGCCCATGCCATGAAAACCCGATAAGGCGATAACGTTCCCTGCTTTAATACTTGGATACACGCCCTTTGTTCCTTTCTCGCTGCTTCAACTGCTTCAAGTCTGCAAATTTTTAGACTGCTCTGTGTCTTTTGCTTCTGGGCTTCTCGGTTGCTCCATTGGTCTCTTTACCTGGGGGGTTTTGACGGGTTGAAGTGTCAGTTATGGGGTTGAGCAGAGATGGGTGTTGGGGCTATGTCTACAGGGAAGTGGAAAGTTGAGTTCTTTATTATCAAGATTTCACGTACATGATTGTGAGGTTAGGCTTCCTGGTTGCTGCTTCAATTGCAGCTTATGCAGTTAAGCAGCTAAATGTTAGAGGCTCAAAACCACCGTCTTCTTCTCGCAAGGTCAAGCTTCTAGGTAATGTATTCATTTTTAATGTGTGTTGGTTTCCCAGCTATCTGTAGTTTCTGTACTTTTCTTCCTTTTGTGAAGTGGGTAGATATGATATGTTTCGTCATGGTGGTGCCTGTATGGTACTGACGATGCGTATCTGTCTTTTCCTGGCATCTTGTTCTGCTATTATGCTGATGATGCTCTTGTCCAGAGAATGGCGACACAGGCTTTGAAAGGCAGGGAAGTGAGGGAAGAGATGAAGAGCACTCTACATATTCTACTTATGGCCTCAAAGAGGAGGAAGTAAGTGTAGATTGCGATTATTTCGTCTTTTGAGATGAATGTATAGGGCTTGAATTTGTCGATCTTCTTTTGTTGGTTAGCTTGAGAAAACTGGGACTAAAAACATGGCTTTTTTTATTTTCAATTTATTGCAGGAAAAAGAGGAGGAAGAGGAGGTTGAAGTGAAACTGATCAGCAGTGTAATTAACGCAGCTTCGAGCCATGTACCTGATATGGAAACTGAGGATATTTTGCCTGAATTTGAACGTCTTCTCTCAGGGGAGATAGAATTTCCATTCCCTGATGATAAGTTCGATGATGCGAGCAGAGACAGAGTTTACGAAATTGAAATGGCAAGCAATGCAAGTGAACTCGAGAGGTTGCGTAGGCTTGTGAAGGAATTAGAGGAGAGGGAAATGAAGCTGGAAGGCGAATTGCTTGAATATTTTGGGTTGAAGGAGCAAGAATCAGACGTCATCGAACTGCAAAGGCAGCTGAAAATTAAGACTGTTGAAATCGACATGCTGAAAATCACTATCAATTCACTACAGGCAGAGAGGAAGAAGCTGCAAGATGAGATTGCTCATGGAGCTTCAGTGAAGAAGGATCTCGAGGTAGCGAGGAACAAGATTAAGGAGCTGCAGAATCAGATTCAACTTCAGGCAAACCAGACAAGAGGCCATTTGCTATTGCTCAAACAACAAGTGTCTGGACTTCAGGCCAAAGAGGAAGAAGCCGTTAAAAAAGATGCTGATGTAGAAAGGAAACTAAAAGCAATGAAGGAGTTGGAGGTAGAAGTCATGGAGCTGAAAAGGATAAACAGAGAACTTCAGCATGAGAAAAGAGAATTGACTATAAAACTGGATGCTGCAGAAGCTAGAGTTGCAGCTCTTTCTAATATGACCGAGGTAAGAGTCCTGCTTTATTCTTTGTCCAATTTATTGCTTCTTAATTCAATGTTCTGCTGCATTTATCTATCGATATAAGAGTAGTTATTGTCCCACCACGCAAGGACCTTGATTGTGCAACTGTACAGCTTGCAGGTGAATAACCACAAAATAATCTCTTAGTTTCTGAAAAGCCTTGTATAAATTCATTCCAGTTTTGGCAAATCATCATTTCATCACCTTAGAATGCTGATAGATGACCAAATTACTAAGAAATGCTGATTTATGACGCAAATAAGAGGGTCCCGGAAGTAGTGTCCTACATATATTAAAGCATCAGTTGTTGCTTGGATTAGAAAAGGCTACCTTAGCTCCTCAATTTACTTAGCTGATACTATGATTGAGGGGCTGTCATCGTTGAGAACCTTGTGCTAACTGGATTAGCAAGTGCTGGACTAGAGTAGACATGTTCAATAATGCTTCCTTTGTGCAGACCGAAAGGGTTGCGTCCGTGAGAGAGGAAGTCAACAACTTGAGACACATAAATGAAGACTTGTCAAAGCAGGTGGAAGGACTTCAAATGAACAGGTTCAGCGAAGTTGAGGAGTTAGTCTACCTCCGTTGGGTCAATGCATGTTTGAGGTATGAACTCCGGAACTACCAGACACCACCAGGAAAGATCTCAGCTCGTGATCTGAGCAAGAGCCTAAGCCCCAAGTCGCAAGAGAAGGCCAAACGGCTGATGGTAGAGTATGGTGGATCAGAACGCGGACAGGGAGATACAGATGTCGAAAGCAACTTCTCACACCCTTCTTCTCCCGGAAGTGAGGACTTTGACAATGCTTCTATAGATAGTTCCACCAGCAGATACAGCAGTCTCAGTAGGAAGCCTGGCTTACTACAGAAATTGAAAAAATGGGGTAGAAGCAAAGACGACTCAAGTGCTTTTACATCACCTGCGAGGTCCTACTCAGGTGGGTCACCTAGCAGGGTGAGCATGAGTCTACGATCGAAGGGCCCACTAGAGGCCTTGATGATCAGAAATGCGAGTGACAGCAATGCCATTACAACTTTTGGTGGGCTGGAGCATGAATCTGTTGATTCTCCAGACACTCCTAGTACCCCTCAGCTTAAGGGTCAAACACCATCTGGTGATTCGTTGAATTCAGTGGCCAGTTCATTCCAGTTGATGTCTAAATCTGTAGATGGTGTTCTGGATGAAAAGTACCCTGCTTATAAAGACCGTCATAAGTTGGCATTGGAGAGGGAGAAGCAAATCAAGGCAAGGGCCGAGAAAGCGAGAGCTGAGAAGTTTGGTGATAGGACTTTTAGTGGCTCGAGCAGGTCAGACAGGGAGAAAAATATCTCGCTGCCACCAAAACTTGCTCTGATAAAGGAGAAAGTAGTTGTTTCACCAGATTCAGGAGGCCAGTCAGGTGATGCTAAGGCAGAAGATCCTCAAACAGTGAGTAGAATGAAGCTTGCAAACGTTGAGAAGAGGCCTCCGAGGACACCTCGTCCACCACCTAAACCATCAGGAGCTGCTCCTAGCATTGCGAATAATGCTGGTGCAGTTACATTGGCAGGCCCACCTATGCCTCCACCCTTGCCAGGCATGCCGCCACCGCCTCCACCACCACCAGGCGGGCCACCTCATCCACCCCCTCCACCAGGCAGTCTTCCTAGAGGAACAGGAAGTGGTGAGAAGGTTCATCGGGCTCCTGAACTAGTGGAGTTTTATCAGACACTGATGAAACGTGAGGCAAAGAAGGATACTTCATCTCTGATTTCTTCCACAGCGAATGTGTCAGATGCTAGGAGCAATATGATTGGGGAAATAGAGAATAGATCAACATTCCTTTTAGCTGTGAGTTGTGTTTCATCATTTGCTCGTGCAAGTTTGCTTCTTTTGTTGTTTTAAGTTTATGGAGATATTTCGTCTTCCTGTTACAGATAAAGGCAGACGTAGAATCCCAGGGTGAATTTGTCCAGTCTTTAGCAACAGAAGTCCGAGCAGCATCCTTTACCAAAATTGAAGATCTTGTGGCATTTGTCAACTGGCTGGATGAGGAACTTTCCTTCTTGGTAAGCAGATTTAATTTTCTTTTGCTGAGTTGGCTTCGCGCCCTCTCTATAGAAAAGACCCTTTGACATCCCTAGTATATGGATTAGGCATCTGGATTTGTGTCAAGCCTGTCAATGAATCTGAGATCTGAAATTCTAGTCTTGAACCTGAAACCTCTATACAAGCTGAATTAAAATCTGCAAAGAAAAAGGAGAGAGAACGAAATTGAGATTAAAAAGAGTCATTGTAGTTCCTTCTGCTCCTCTAAGCATTACAAATTTAACATGGAGGAATTCAAGAAATTTTCAGTCCTGCTTATTTGAAAATCCCTCCAGCTTCAAGCATGTAATTATGCATGCAAACTCTCCGAACTATTTGCCAACTGCTGCAACTTCTTGAGTTAATTATGCTTCTTAGCTGGCGGAAGTTTCTAATTCTTTTTGTTTATCTTCCATTAACAAGGTCGATGAAAGGGCGGTTCTGAAGCACTTTGACTGGCCTGAAGGGAAAGCAGATGCATTAAGAGAGGCAGCATTTGAATACCAGGATCTGATTAAACTGGAGAAGCGCGCTTCTTCTTTCAGTGATGACCCAAAACTTCCTTGCGAGGCTGCACTAAAGAAGATGTACTCATTGCTTGAAAAGTAAGTACCTTCTTTAGCGCACTTGTATAATAAGAAATTATCCAAGTTTATTTGCAAATGGACAAGATTTTGGCATTGGAAGTGTGAAGATAAACTGGCTATTCATTTGCTTCAAAACAATGGACCGTTTATTCCTTTTAAGTGATTGGCTCCACAGAAATAGCAACTGCCCTAAGTTTTCCGCTAGAGTTAACAGCAGAGTGATGTAAGTTTTTTTCTTTTTTCACGACATCATGTGATTCATCTTTCTCTTTCTCTGGCAGAGTGGAACAGAGTGTCTATGCCCTCTTACGCACAAGGGACATGGCAATGTCACGATACCGGGACTTCGGAATCCCAGTCGACTGGTTGTTGGATTCAGGAGTAGTCGGCAAGGTATCTTCAAGCCTGAGTTCAGTCTTCAATGTTGTTAAAGAGAATCTGAGATGTTTGATTTCTTTTTTCTGTTTCATTTAATTAGTTCTGTTTGTCAACAGAAAAATAAGAACTTTATCCTGGATCCACATTTGATACATAGCAAATCATCTGTCCTAACGTTGTAACACTATAATGCTACCAGCGTAGCTGGAACCATCTTTATTATAGCCCAGCAAAACTTGGAAGCCTTTGGTCCTGGAAGAATACATCGTCTGATAAATTTGCTTCTAATGAAACTCTAAATGCCATCTCATGGTATATGTTTTGTTAAGCTTCTCGTCTGATGATTTTCCATATTTGCAGATCAAACTCTCTTCTGTGCAATTGGCAAGGAATTACATGAAACGCGTAGCAGATGAACTTGACGGATTGGGCGGTTCTGATAAGGAACCAAACAGAGAGTTTTTGCTTCTGCAAGGAGTGCGATTTGCTTTCCGTGTGCATCAGGTACATCTTCTTTGCTACCTAGTCTTATACGATTTTGAAGGACAGTGCATCATTTCTTGATTGTCGTCTCAAATATTCACTCTCCAATTTTTGGCAAAATTTAGAACAGTCATCATGGGAAGTCAGTTCTTCCTAGAATTTAAGATTTGAGAACTTTGTAATGCTTCTGCTCTCTCCTTTTCATGTGAATCTTCTAAAACTTTAACTTGAGCACTTCCATGCCTCGATACAAGAATTCAGATAACATCTTCTAAATGGACATTTTGATTGATGATCAAATTATGGCCCCTTGCAGTTTGCCGGAGGTTTTGATGCTGAGAGCATGAAGGTCTTTGAAGAATTAAGAAACCGGGTCCATTCGCAGACAGAAGAAGAAACTAAGCCGGAAGCATGAGTATATGATTTCTTCTTTTTTGTATCTTGTTTCTTGATCTACAATTCAATTATGTATATGTTACCCACTTAGCCACATAAATGATTGGTATTTACTTCCGGGGTTCCTAATCGGAATAAAATCCAGAAAGAGAATGTATTTACACTATTTTTGTCACATGAATTTACACAAAGGTCGATTTTTGGTGCTTTTTCCTCTTGAATAAATTTAACCATCACGCGAGTTAGAAAGGCTATAAGACCTGAATAATTAATCCCAGGGAAGAAGAAAATGCAGATTAAAATGTTCTCTTTCTTGACTTTCCATAAACTGAGCCTTGCTGCAAGTCTTGCTTGCATTTAGGGGATTTTGAGTACGTCGCATTGTCGTCGAAGTGATCTCTAATGGAAGATTCTAAATTGACGGCGTCGAAATGGTTTGTAGCCTTAAGCTCTAAAATCACTACTCGATGACTACTTTTTGTGATCAACTAGGATAAGGAGTGATGGAGAGTAAATGGAAGGATCATATGCTCTGCTTGCAAGACTCACAGGCAAAGAGTCTGCAAAGAAAAACACGACAGCAAAACCATTTGCCTTTCTCTTTCAAGTCTGTATAATCTACACAACATTATATGTATGTACCGGAAGACGCAGATTCATTCTTTCGCTACAGAAACCAGAAAACTCGGCAAAGGACTAGCCGCCCTCGGCGACTTGGGCGGCTCCTGCAGCTGATTACCGTAACTGTCGTAATATATCGCGCCTGAAAACTCTGGCGGCCGGCATTTGTCTCCCATCATAATAGCCTTTTGCCATAGACCCCCCTCTCCGAATCCTTCAGTGCCCTTATCATGATCTCCACTGATCCCGTATTCCGGATCGCCTTTCTTGGTGATAGCAAAAGGATTGGCCTTGTTGCCGATAGCCCCTACGGGATGCCGTGGCGATGCCAAAGGTGATTTCTTCGCAACTCGGGGCCTGC
Source organism: Eucalyptus decipiens (assembly GCA_014182575.1). Taxonomy (NCBI): domain Eukaryota; kingdom Viridiplantae; phylum Streptophyta; class Magnoliopsida; order Myrtales; family Myrtaceae; genus Eucalyptus; species Eucalyptus decipiens. The sequence goes on along the minus strand of CM024610.1, from coordinate 43,134,592 downwards.
CCGGTTCCTTCTCTTGGACTTTCGGGATCCGGCGTGCATGCTTCGCGCACAGCGCCGCTAGAGCCACGACCGAGATGAACAACCCAACGGATAGCGCGACGGGTCCTGGGTGTTCCATGGTGTACGTTGAGACGGGACGCACCATTCTGTAGTGTTTCTTCCTCAAAATTGAGAAATGACAAAGTAGCTTTTTGATTGAAAATTTCTGATATTGAGGATGACTGGCACGTATATATATAATGTCATGAAGGATGAGGATTGTTGTATTGCAACTAGTGATGGCCGGTGGAAGGTGGGAGGCATTTCCTAGGCCATTTTCTTAGTCCCATTCACGGCAGTCGGCAACGACCCTATTAAAGAATTCGTCGGTGGTTAAGGACAGCAAGCCGGTTTGTCATTAGGGTTTGACTTTTCATCAAAGTTGCATCGCAGTCTGTCCCAGTCAAAGATGATCTAACTAAGCGACGGAAGCTCGTAGACGTTTTACAAAGACATTAAGAAAGAGGTGGAAATTGGCAAACAAAAGATGAATACATAAGTACATGTACGTACATAATCCGATAGCAAGATAAATGATTCTAATGACAGAATGCATAAGCGAGATGGATTAAACATTGTTTGGCCTTCACCGTGCACTACCATTATCAAATTTCGGATTTCTAATGATTAGTCAATAGAAAATCGTTTCGTGCAAATTGATTTGGTAAAGTTATGTGATCATTTTGAATCATTTTATGTCAACGTAAAAATTAAAATGGTTCATACGTCTAATGTTTAATGGGAGATTTACATGAATCATTCATGTGAAGGAGGAGAAAGAAAAACATAGAAAAGTACTTTTTCTGCACATTAGCAATACATTTAGACGAAGGGTTGTATTTAAAACAAAGTGGTTGGCAAGTTGATCCCCAATTATGTGACATTTGCTAAGCCTTATAGTCATGTAGACCACGTCTTCCATTACTCAATTTTCTTCCATTCATATTTGGCTGACTTTAGTTTGAGGGATGACGGGATTCATGTGCAAATGCACGTTCCCTGCATATCATCAATGGCTCGTTCAATCAGCAATATGACTCGTTCAAACGTTCCTGCACAACTTGTATTTGCATCTAACGATCTTCGTGGTGATGACAATATAATTAGGGTTTAAACTATAATAAAGACGCCCAATTCGCCACTTTGGTTTAGCAAAGAGCACAAGCTCACCGTCACGAGTTTCAAGCTCAAATTTCTCAAAAATGTAACTAAGCAGAAAGGGTTACAAATCACATATGTAACATCTGCATCTTTGTGAACTCGGAGATAATGGTGACGGCGACGGTGATCTCTATCAGATGTATTTGATAAACAACATTATGAATTGCCTGGCAAATAAACTTATAACGTGAGAATGTCAAGTATTGTAAGACAGCGAATCAATCGTACGGTTTGAAATGAATAAGGTTACTTGTGATCCCAAGCTTGGCAACTTCTTTCACTTTGACATAAGAACTAGCTCAAAATATAAACGAATCGCTAGTATGAGTGCTTCAAAATGCACAACTTAACTTTGCGAACCAAATGTTCTCTGAAAAAACAGGTTAAGAAGCATCATCAAGTTTGCGAGAAAACGCGGATGAGCATGTTCTTGGTTCGTGGGTTCTTTTCCAGACGCGTACACAGCTTCCTGGACCCAAATTAGGTCGATTCCCATGTCTAGAAAAGTCAATTTGTTCCTGGAAAGCGGCAACTTCTTGGACAATTGCTTGGTTAATATGTATGAAAATGCCTACGTAAGTTCGAAGAACATGCAGACATTACATGGCATCCTGATTATATGACAGCAAAGCTGTACAGCTGTGCTGCGGTTCCAGCTTACCTTGAGGCGGTTTGGTTCGGCGGGTGCATGTGGGGGCTTGGCATTTCGCAGTTCGTATGGGTGATGATAACTTCTCAATATGCGAGAGGGATCACAAAATTAGCATGTATCGAATAATTTGGCAAGATCTTATTGTGTGTAGAACTTCACTTATCATAATACCTAGCGTGACTCATGAATAGTAATGGTTGATGCATTGAGATAGATTCATGAGATGCAATACGCATGGTTTCTAAGAAAGTTGGAATTAAAATTGAGATTAATATCACGAAAAACTCTAAATTAGTGCACTTTCAATAAATTTATTATAAATTAATTTCTAATTATAAAAAACTCTCAAATTGATACGCTAAACTAATGTAGTTATGATAAATATACTGTCTGTTAGTTTCCATTAAATTTTACTATAAAACCATTAGGTTGGATGACTCATGATAATTGAGTAGTGTACCAATTTGATTTCACTCTCCATTTGTCACAATTTTACTAGTTATGTGATTTTTTATTATATTAATTCAATTTAATGGAGGATATATTTGTCATAAGGTTTTTTAGCATTCAAAAAATTAATTTGTAATAAATTTATCACAAATATATCAATTTAAGGTTTTTCATGGTTATTTGGGTAAATTAATCACATATGTATAGGCTTAGGCTTTTTTATGGTCAAAAAATTAATTTTGAGTAAATTTATCATATGTGTACTAGTTTGAGATTTTTGATAATCTTAAAATTAAGAGGAAAAGACATCCGCTGTTCTTAAATGGGTCTCAATGATCTCAACTTGGATTTGAGTTGGGCTTTTCAGCATTGTCAAGACTGTCTCATTCCAAACCTTTCAAGTGAACTTTCATGATAGTCCAAGTTCATCGCAACCATTAAATCCTCAGTCTCACATGCGTCAGTGGAACAAGCGGGGCTGTGGCCTAAATTAGAGAGGACACGAGACATTCTGAATCAAGTAGCAATCTTAGTGAATAATGTCCAAAGGCTTATAAAACCCATTTAGGATCATCATCGAATGATGGTCTTAACGGAGGGGGAAAGAAAAAGAAACACCAATGCTGCGTGCAGATCTGAAGGCCTAAAAAGGCTTGGAAGCCTTTTATACACGCATGCCTGTTCGAGCTGGCCCAGATCAGGCCCATAAGAACTTGGAGCTGAAGAACCCTCATCGAAATTTCCAACCAATGTCCTCAAATTTCTCGAATAGCAGCAGCCCATTAGGTGCTGAACTTCTTGTTTGGATTTCCAGCATCTGGCACAGCTTAGATCTCGTTGACCTTCTCTTGCAAAGATAAGACGGGCTTTTGGGCCACAAAGTCAATGCCCGGGGTAAGCGAAAATCCAAGACAGAGAAGTCTAGAAGATCGCTTCGCAACATCATCTGTCCGGTTCCCGCGGCGACAAACGAGGGCTACTACGTTACGAACGAGGAAGCTTCGCGGGGCTCTGTCCGTCCTCGTACTTTGCGACGAATGGAAAATCGTGCCCTCTCAAATTAAGGTACTTTGAACGAGGAAACGACAGACGACGGATGCCGAAGCTGATACATTGAATGCATATTATAAGATTAGGAAAATCCCCATTAAGTATTGTTAAGTCAACTTCATTATCCACTGTGTTATCCGGAAAAAAACAATAGATGTTTCTTTGTCCACTAAAATATACTATACTCTCGGAATAAATTAAAGGTAAATGTAACCTAACTAGAATATAGAAAAAGTAAAAATAAATCCAGACGTGTATAAAAATTATTTATGCGAATCGAGACAAAGTATGCATGCTGAGCATTTGCGGCACGTCTACGTCAATAAAGTGGGATTGTATACCAGGAGTTGATCCATGGAGAGGGTGAATAGTTCCAAAACCTACTCCCACCTTTAAGCACTTTTTTCATATACCTCTCTTTAATTTTCGTGTATCTCATGTAATTTATTTTATATATTTTTAGTGATCCTCGACAACAACAATTGATCGCGTTAGTGCTATATCGTGTTACATCATACCATGACTTGTTCTTAACACATAATTAACACATTTAAATTCACAGTAATCAAGTGGTGTCGAAAATATATATTTTTTAGAAGAAATGTAATTCTTGTCCAATATGAAATGCGATTATAATACCTAAGAAGTTCATCTTAGCATGGAATTCCAAAAAAGTGTTCTTGCGGGAACCTTTTATATGTCAAAATTCATGTCAATAGATCATTGTTAATTGGGTGCCTTAGGAGTAATTTATGCATTTCCAAATGTAGATTATTAACAGGCTGGCCGACCCCTCGTCCTTTTTTGGACGAGCACCATCATCTCCTTAAACCTACCCTAAGATTGGTTACCTGGGGATTGGCTTCACGAGAATCAAGCGTGTTGGCCGTGTCCCTTAAAGAGATTGTGGCCGGTTCAGCAATGGGGTTAGGAATCTTTTTTCAAGGCCCCAACCTTGCGCTTTTACGGGAGAGATAAGACGGGGACTCTCACCCCAAGGCGGTTCTCCCGCCTGTTTCTCCTTTGAGCAGTTTAAGGACCTGCTCAGGTCCTTTACGTGTGACATGTAGATTACTGATTTAAAAAAGTAGTGTCTTCAAACTTTTTTCAATTGAAATAATGATGATAATAATAATGCTGAGTATTCTAATCGGGTTGAGGGGTGAGCTCACCGTGAATTACTCTATTGCGTTCTTTGAACATGACGTGATGTTGATTGAGAGTTGATGGGCCGTCATTTTCATCATTGCTAAACTTGGCTAAGTAATCTTTCTTTTTAGTGTTTTCTTTTTATCAAGCTTTCTTTTTAGTTTTGACTAGCTACCTAACCGATCATTATTCTTATCGGCACAAATTGTGGAGATCCAGGAATCTCTTGTATCTTGTTAGCTTGGAACAATCATTAGTTAACAATGGACTAAGTTACCTAACATTCTCCATAGGGGTCCGCTAGAGTTAGGTAAATTGGACAAGGTCAGATTATCCCAATTAACAGTAGAAACACATTTGCGCCAAAATACACTCAAGCGCTAAAGCTTTCGATTATTGTAATCAAATCTTGAAACTCTCTTTTTTGAAGGATCATTAGAACCGATTAAGCGTTCGAATCCAAATTTTTTTCTTTAAAAAAAAATAGTTTGAACACATAATTGAAAACAAAAAACTCTTAGCTGTGGAGCTTATTTATGCAATTAAATTTTACTAACCAAAGAACACACATGCAACTTAATTTTTCACCAAATTAGATCCAAAAGAGCATAGGGATATAAGATTTTGTCAAATGACGTGTACCGTTCTATTCCAATGCCACTTACAAAATGCAATAAATCATCTATGCCCGTCAATGGGTCTTCTATCTCTTCAATTGAGCTAGAAGAAACTCAAAACCATCATGGTTGTAAGCTCCTAATCTTTCTCTTTACTAACTTTTTTAAGCTTTCTCGCGGTTGATGTCACATTTATTTAGCATTACGTAAAAATAAATTTGCAAATCATAACAGGGCACTAATGTTGAACTCAGCAATCCGATTATCCACGTTAGCAAAAATTTGCCAGGAATAGGAAAAAGTTAAATGAAAAATAATAGCACATTACGAAAGTATAAAAATGATTTTGAACATAGAGAGAGAAGGGGGCATCGATGGGGATGGTTTTGATTATCAAATAAAAATAGAGGGATCCCTAATGACATTATCCCTTCCTAAATTGACCTTCATTTACCTTTTTTCCCTTTTTCCTCTTTTTTTTTTCCTTTTTTTTTCCTTTTTTTTCCTTTTTTTTTTTTTTTTTCGGCTTATTCTCTTGTCTATCTTGTGTTGTTTTCATTATGCGAATCTATACCGTCGATAAATGTTCACTCCGACAACCTCTTTTTCACTTTGTTTCTCATCCTCTTTTCACGCACTATGCCCTTCTCTCCTTCCTCGGGACATTGAAGTGCGACCGTTTCCTTCCTTTAAGCATCGATTCGGTGTTCAGCTCTTTTATTTATCGTGGGGCCTGCTTTCCTTATTTTTTTCATAATATAAAAACGGTAAAAGCTTGCCGTTAAATAAATACGCAATTTGACATTCAAATATTTCGGCTTGTCTCGACTTAGACGGGATCGAATATAATATTATATCGCTATTCTCTTCGGTGTTTAAATATAGCGAGCATTACCCGACTAGATATTTGTCGGGCACGCGATAAAACGATAAACATTCGATTTTTGGAGAAAATAAAAATGTGAATTTTTTTTCTAGCGTTGTGGAGCGACAACTAATAAATCAATCATGATTGGTCCGTGGGGTCCACGTCACGTGCCACGGTGCAAGACAGGACAGCAAAACGGATTAAAAAAAGGGAAGGAGAATGAAAGACGGGGGAGGGGAGAGGGGGCGGTTGGTCCCACCCGCCGACCCCCCACCAATCAACAATTAACAAGCCATGAGTGCTGGTGCCACGTGTGCCGCCGAAGTCTCCAGCTCATCATCTTATGTCGGATCGCTATTTCTTTCTCTAATTTTTTTTCCTTTTCTTTTTCGTGCCTAAAAAAGAGAGCAATATTCTCTCTATTTTTTTTCTCTTTTTTCTGACGACTTTATTTCATTTTTCAGCTGACCCTATCCCAACACCAAATACCGACGGCGACCGGGCTTCGAAGAAAAGCAAAGTAAAAGCTTCCCCAAACAGAAAAAAAATAATCAACATCTAAATCTGGAGTTCTTTTTTTTTTTTTTTTTTGGGGAAAATAAATCTGGAGTTCAAAAATTGCCTTATTTGCCCTCAAATAAGGCAATCTTCAGTGGCCCCAAATAATAATACTGATAATAATAATAAAAGTGTACTTGATTTCATAAAATACTTAGAAGCGACATTGATTTGCTCGACAGGAGTCTTAGACAAATTCAATTTTAGATATAATATATCATCCTCTGTAATTTTGCATTTTTAATGATTTTTCATGGGAAAGCAAATTGTGGGATTTTAGGAAAAAAAAGAAAGAAAGAAAAAATGCATACATATATAGCCAAACGGAAGTTGATGTCTCGAACCAAACTCCCTCGCAATTTTTGACTCATTGGATTTACGTTTAAGATTTTTTGAGATTATCATCTAAAGCATCGAGAAAATTCAATTCTCAAGAAGTACTTTTCTTTAGTTTTCACTATTTACGGTTGCTTAAGAAAGTAAGTGAACATAAAATATTTTCATGACCGACAAAATTTTATGCTTAAATTCTTTATAAAAAAAAAACCAATAATATATAGTTGTTAAAGTTACAATTCATTTTCCAACTACCTTCACTCATGGCTTTCAATACTTGACTTAAGGCTTAAGGGATGTGGCCCACGATTCGACGCCCAAACTCGAGACTTTTAAAACTTAATTGGTATCCGCTCCATTACAAACACTTTGACAAAATTTGACACAACGAAAATAGAAAGCATCTCCAACGAATGGACCCTACCGCGTAAATCCTCATCTCACTATTGGAGTCTCTCGTCTTTTCCATGGAGACGGGCTTGTTTTAAGTACATTATCATGTCGAAAGGTCCGGATATGGCATGACGCGAGAGGAAGAGAAGAAGCAATTCAGGAGTTTTGTGATTACGTAGCAATAATTGCCCAAATCCTCTCTTTTCTTTGCTTTTTTTTTTTTTTGGGAGCTCGATTTGGACAAGTGGGTGCGGCAGTGCATGTTTGAATTGAGAGTCGCACTAACGGAAGAGCTTCGAATATTTTAACGTGGGAGAGAGAGAGAGAGAGAGAGAGAGCGAGGCGGAGACAGAGGTCGTCGTCGTCGGTGTCTTCCCCTCGAAATCTCCGGCAAAACCTCTCTGTTTCTCTCTCCTTCTGTTCACTTCTCATCGCCTTTCTCTATCATTCTCTCTCTATCTCTATCTGGGTATCTGCGATTGTACATCAGCTTCGGGAATGATGTACACGGACATGCGGGTGATGACATGGAGGCGGGTCGCCAAGTCCGTGCAGGCGCTGGCGGCGCACGCCCTCCTCTTCTCCTTCGTCCTCCTCCTCGTCCTCAAGCTCGACCGCTCCGTCCGGTGTCCCTGGTGGTCAGTCTCTCTCTCTCTCTCTCTGTGAATGAATCTTTCCCCATTCTCTTCGTTCTTTCTTTTGCTCTTCCGTTTGGGTCGGGGAGGAAAGTTTGGATTTTTACTCGACGCCCGCCGCGAGGGCCCCACCATTTCCCCCTGTCCTTCGCCCGCTTGCATTTTACGGAAAGAAAGCCGAATAATTGTCTTGCTCTCGTCTCTCTCGCTCTCTTAAAAATTTGATTTTTTTTTTCTTTCCCGGCTCGGTTCTTGTTATGTTTCGTCGAGTTGGCCGCGTTTCCCTTTTCTGGTTCCGCGGATGAAATCTTGATCCATTTCCTGTTTCTGTTGCTCGCGTTGGTTCTGTCGATTGTTGGTTATGGTTGCGGTTGTTGGTGTCTTTTGGAAACTTCCTTAGCTGGGTTTGTTCTGGTGCTCTGTCTGTCATTATCACTGGTTGTCTTAGATTTTGCTCTATCGCTTGCTTTAGTAACTTTCCCTGTAATGGGTGACCCTGTTCTTAGTTCTGTACTGAAAATTTTAGCGCGAGAGATTCATGTTGGTTGGCATTGGTTGTGTTCTGCCCTTTGGGATGGCATGGACCCAGCACTGATCAAGTGCCATATTTGGAATGAATGATTCTGCGTTGTAAAATATTATATGCCTACGGGCAACCGGAAAATAGCCAACAACAATGAGGACTAACTGGAGTATAATTTTTTTCCAAAAGGCCTCTCATGGACAATGCAATTTTTATGCTGGGCATAACATTGGCGAACTTAAAAGAATTTGAAGCATTCGTCCAACCAAAGAAATTGACTGGTCGCATTATATGTCAAATGCTGGTCTGACGGCTATTTAGCCATTGGATTTCCGAGAAGTGGAAAGGACAGAGTAAGCTATTGAAGATGGATGAATCAAGTCTCAAGGAAAGAAAAGTCTGAATCATGTAGATAATAAAAAATTCATTGCTTGTATGTTGCGGTATTTGGAAACATTATGAAGGCAAATAAAAACTGAAGGACCAATTAGCCTGAGTTCGAGGTCCTTGCCTGAGATGTGCCTGTGCTTTAGGAGAACGGGCCAGTCAATCCTATTTAAGGAGTGGGTCCACATGCTTTGAAGGAGCTTACGAGTGAGCAAAAGCACATCTTTGGTAAAACCTCTTGCTTTGCAGAGAGTCAGTAGATTAGCCGGTCATCTTGGACAGGCTTTTAGTGCCAAGTTAGAATAAAGAAATTCTAGAGTTCCGTCTTGATTTAAAATTACGTAGTGAATTTTTTCTTGTTCCAGATGCCATATCTCAACTTTCTTCCTTATTGCTGATCTCTGAAACTTGTGCTGGCTTTATTGACATATTGTTATCTAATAATTTGAGCACGCGGATTCTTAGCAATGCTAATTATTCCTTCATAACCAGTTTGATCACTAGTTCTAGTTACGGATTCATACTGATACCATTTGCTGCCTCCTCTCTACTCCAAATACAAGATCATTTTGTTCCACCTCTTCTTTCTTGCTTGCTTGAAAGTGCTTATGGGGTTTAAACGTTACTTGCATCAACACTCTTTTGGCCAACAGTTTCTTTGTAGGATGAATTCTTCGACACCTATTGTGTCTATATATGTTCACATCTGTTTGACATGTAATGTATGCATTGAAATTTACGGACAGCTGAGTGATAGATGTGGGAATTCCACTGTCATGGTACAATACGTGCATTGAATTCAAATTTCTTTTTGATGCATCGATTTTTTTTTTTTGGTAAGTTTTGATGCATCGATTTAATCTTTTCTAAGTGGATTATTTGACATAGGTTGTTGTATGGAGCTATCGACAAGAATGGTTTGTCTGGTTTTTGGTCACTAAAGAGTTTTTCTTTTTGGTCGTTGTCCTGCAGGGTCATTTTTGCCCCTCTATGGCTATTTCATGCTGTTGTAGCACGTGGCAGATTCTCCTTACCGGCACCAGCCTTGCCTCATGATCGTCATGTATGACACGTCTTGTGCATTAATCTTACATGAACATTTTCTTTTTAATTAGTGTCTCAAATCTCATGACTCCTACAAGCATGAATGTATTCTGACTGTGTCTTATTTTCTTGAACAGTGGGCGCCATACCATGCTGTCATAGCGACCCCCTTGTTTGTGTTTTTTGAACTACTTCTGTGTCTGTATCTTGACAGGACCTATGGTATGCAGTAAACTCCAATAGCAAAATATTTAGTTTGTTCAACATTAAGAAAATAGTTGGTTTTTCATGATTTTGCAAGTCTTTACAGATGGAGACTGTTTCAAATGATCACTGCACCTGTCTCAATTTTTTTCCTATTACCAGACATCATTGGGTCTAATTTTAACTACTAATATATCTTAGAAGACTGACTGACATATTCTGCAAACTTGAAATATGCTACAGTTGTGGACTTGAAGATTCTCTTTCTTCCCATACTGGCCTTTGAGATTGCAGTCTTGGTCGATAACATCAGGTACTTTTCTTTCAATTGATAAGTCTTTTTGTTGACAAAATGTCAAAGATTATTAAATGTGGTCTTACTACAAATTAAAATTCTCATATCCATTGGCTGGCTGGATTTCTCTTTAAGTCCCCAGATTAAGCTAAAGTTCTTATGAATCACAAAGGCAGGTTCTAATGAGAGTTACATGTTCAAATATTGTCAGGTCATGCAAAACTATCTTCTAGTTCGTTCAGATGCTTTCGAATAAATATCTCTTTTTTTTTTTTTTTTTTTTTTTTTGTCATGCTTTTAAAAGCATATGAAGAATTGCATATGTGAGTGTCTAAAAAAATTCTTTGATCACGGATTCTGGAATTGGTTGATATGGCATTTGCGTTCAAAGTTTGACCATCAGCAGCTTGATGCAGGATGTGCAGGGCCTTAATGCCAGGAGATGATGAAAGCCTGACTGACGATGCAATATGGGCCACCCTCCCTGTAAGTTTGTAACTCTTTCATTCTCTAAATCATGATGCTTGGGGGAAGGTTCTCCATGATTGTTATGTTTGTAATGCTTTAAAAGTAGCTTGCATGTCTTCTTATTCTTAGAGCTTCTGATAAACCATAAATGCGCTGTCTCTTGATGCTATTTTGGGTAAGATCTTCTCATTTACATGCAATTAGCTCATTTATGCTGGCTGTCAAGCAAAAATGGCAGAAAATTTAATTTTTTCCTAGAGGGCTTGGGATGTTGTTGTTGTTTTTCAATTGTTTCACTGGATGGGTGGCTCATTATTTTTCATGGCTGAGGTAACAAACCTTTTTGTTACACCTAAAAAAATAGAGGAAAGATTAGACCAATATGAGAACTGGGAATAGCAAAGGTTGATTGGGGATCGCGATTTAAGCATATACATACAAATAATCATCTTACGTTGCTCTCTATAAGTAGCCAGTGAGTTTCCAACTGAGAGCTGGTTAATGACCGGATAAGTTCACACTTTAGGAAAGTTCCATTTTACTGCTTTTATTTTCTTTCATTGTTCTCAACTATTGGCAGCAAATATTTCTTCCAATACATGTAAACCTTCTCTTTTCATCCTATCTACTATAAAATCCATCTGGACAATTCCTACTAGCTGAGGAGCGGAAACCACGATACCTTTTCCAGCAAGCTGGCATTACTTGGATATATGGAGGCTTCACATGTTCCCTATCCTTTCAAGATTCATCGAAGATTCATGTTACCTTAGTCCTTTTAGCTAATTAAAGTTTCCAATAGAGCGAATACCAAATCTGCTCTCTTTTTTGCTTTCCTTTCCTAAACAGGGTGTTTTGAAAATCAGACTGACTAGCCAGTTCAACTGAAACCACCAATAGGATTGTTTCCTTCGAACTTTCACTTAAACGCAGTATTTGGAAAACTGGACTAGGTCACCATTGACCTTGGTTCTATGGTAAAACCTGGCATTGTCATCCATCTATCTCTTGATCTCGGGGTCTCTATGGCTAAGAAGCACTTATGGAGTTGAATTGACTCAAGCAAATTGTCTGGATGGAATGCCGACTTTAAAACCCTTTCTGCTCTTTATCTAGTGATTCATCATTATAATCTTGTCGTCAGTGAAATGCTGATAAACAGGCTTTGGGCAGGAGAGAGAGATGGGGTTTTCACACTACTTTTGGGGTATCTGATGGATTTTTGCTAGATAAACGGATGTCCTTAATGGTTTCACCTGTCAAAGAATTGGAGGAGAGGTTCTACCAGGGGTTGAGGAGATTGAGGGTCCTCTCATGGTCTTGTGCTTAATCAGGGTTTTATGTTGATGAGGAAAGGCATTAAAAAGGAAAGTCTCCTCAAGTTTAGAACCAGGGAGTTGATTCTTAAAAATTAATCATCTTCTGCTCAGCTAGAATTTAGTCTTGGTCAAAGTTCTGCTGAGTAATTATTGAACTGGGTCTGGTAGTTGAACCAGAGACCTGCAACTTGATTGTTCCTTGACAGATACTTGTGTGCAGAATGGTGGTTGTGGAACGTGTGCTAAATTAATTATTGAAGATACCTGTGTGCTACATGATGTGGATTTATTATCTTTAGTATCAAGCCTATTTGAGTTGAGTCACTTGACGATGTAATATTTGGATATTCTTAACATTACCTTTCATTGACTCTGCTAATTTTGTTTGTGTGATTGAAAGACGGAGGATGCAATTTTGGTTTTGTTCTGACTATTAACCTATTCTCTAAGTCTCCGCCGCTTTTCTCCTAGTCTTGCTGAAGTCGTACTTCTTCCTTGACTAGCTTTCTTGTTCTTTTGCATTTGATTTTTGAAGAACTTCTATTAATGATGATGGGACTTGTGTCTCTTGATAGTTTATGCTTCATTAAGCATTTATTTATGACTAGTGATGTATCATCTTTCAACCAGTAGTGTATGCTAATTGCTTTTCTGATATTTTTGCTTCTAGCACTTCTGGGTTGCAATATCTATGGTCTTCTGCATTGCTGCAACAACATTTACTCTTCTAAAGCTATGTGGTAATTGGCTTTATTTCTCTGCAGTAGAATAACTTATGTCCTCCTCTTACAATTGGTCTGGCGTGATTCATATTCATGAAAATTCAAGCCAGTGTATGCATTATTTTGATTTGTCTTAGTGCTGGTGTTTCTCCAGCCTATTTCATTGTCATGGAACAAACTTAATACAGCCCATCAGGTCGTTCTTCAAATATTATAAAGTGTGTTAGAAAAAGTTGGGGGAGGTTGCCCTAATAGTGGCAATGAGTTTAATTTCCACCCAAGGCATTATTACTTGCCCCAATAATGCCCCTATTTTTTTATATTTTTTTTAATCCCTTAATCAGATTTTACTGGTCATTAACTATTGTGCTTTGCTTGGATTTGTGTTTGCTAATCTGTGGGAACAGTTTTCATTTAGGTGAAGTCAGTTGTTTTTGGGACTATACCCGAAGCCTAATCTCACTGAAAAAAGTTTAGCTACTAAGACTACATTCCGATTACTCTTCTGCTCAAAATGTTTGACCTGCCTATGTTAGTCATAGTCATCTTTTGGCATCAAGAATCTATATCGCATAGCAGTACATCCTTGGATGATTTTATGCTACAAATTGACATGCTTTAGTATTAAGTATCTAAGCGTGCTTACCAATGATTAATTGGACGTATTGCCAACTTCATGCAGGTGATGTTATCGGTCTAACTTGGTGGGATTTGTTTATAAATTACGGGTAGAGCTCAGTTAGTTTAGTACTGTAATTGACAATGTCTCCTTTTCAAGTCCTTTGCCTATTAAAGTTGATGCTGGGACTCCTTCCACAGAATTGCGGAATGCTTTGCCTTCCTTGTTTGCACGAAGTGGGATAATCCAGCTATTCATGGGCGTTCTTACATAAGGGAAGCGGGTCCATCCTCAATGGCCATCAGATACATTGACTGGGAGAGACAGTTAATAGTTTCTTCAGAAGAAGATCAAAATTTCAGAATTTGCAACAGCTTGCAAGACATAGGAGGTCATGTTATGAAAATTCCCATAGTTGTCTTCCAGATCCTTCTGATCATGCGTTTGGAGGTCTGTCATTACATTTTGAGAATCTCTCAGCTGTTTGATATGATACAATATTATTCTTCTTTGTCATTGGCTATGTGCTGTGGACATACTAACTCCCTTTCTCTTAAATTGCAGGGAACACCTCGTAGTGCTAAGCAAATGCCACTTCCAGTTGTTTTTACTCCTCTTCTTTTGGTGCAAGGAGCTGGACTCTTGTTTGCTGCATATAGATTGATAGAAAAGATTGTCTTTATGTTGCACAGTGGAGCTTGTTCTAGCAATTACTCCCTGATCTCATCGAAAATTCGTGATTGCTTTGGATTTTTGCATCATGGGTCACGGTAATTTTTTTGAGTTGGAAAGTATGAGAACCTAATTTATTCACATCAAAGATGCATCTTCTTAAAATTAATCGACAAGGGTTCAATGATGTTAACAGGTTGTTAGGTTGGTGGTCGATAGATGAAGCCAGCCAACAGGAACGAGCTAGACTTTTCTGTGGTGGCTCTTCTGGGTGTGTATTCCTATTCCATACAGTCTGTTATCTTTGTAATGTTTTTCTTGCTCTTGTTTGTTGGTGTTGACCGAGTGATATGTTTGTTTGTGAGGTTTTTGTCGCACTGACAGTTACTGTTGTCATCACTGTGTGGTAGTGACTGCTCACAGCATTGCAGTTCTGGAAGCACCTTTAATATGGTCATATGGACCGATTCCTGATATATAGACCTCTATTTGCTGTGATTTAGATTACTTACCTTTAGCTTGGATTCTGCACATTTATTGCAAAGATGCTCTTGTAGGTTTAAATTCGCATGGACTTATACAGGTGTAATGTCGTCACATCTTCACACAAGTTCTAGGGTGGCATTACAATAATTCCATCTATGTCCTCATTTTCAGGCTCTAAGAGCGAGAGGGTCTTCTTAGTTGATAGCTAATAAATCTGTAATTGTCTTTGCTAGCAAAGCATATATAAGATGAAGAAATGCCTCGAATTGTATCGACACCTTTTGATTTATTTTTCCCTAATTCATTGCCTGAACTTTTTCTCATGTTTTCTCGTGTATATAGATTGGTAAGAACTCACATTCAAACATGCAGGCTGCCACAGCCACTTGTGTGCGAACCTCAAAAAACATACTCGAATGTGCACCACAATGATCACAAGCTTGTTTGCACATTCATGCTGACTTTTGCCTCCACCCCTCTCCTCTACCCTTCTGCTCTTGGAATAATCTGCTAACTGTTGTTTCTTTCCATGTCTGGTCAGCTACAATACTTTTTCGCCTGATGTTGTGAAGAAGTTGCCTAAGTCAGATCTTGTTGAGGAGGTAAGAATTGTCTGTTTTCCATGTGATGCAGTCTTAACTGTATCTCATATTTGTTTTTTCAGTTGTAGGAGTTTCTATGATTTTTATGCTACTTTAATAGAATAAAATTCATGCATGTAGCTTTTTTACTTTTTCGTGTCTAAACTTCTGTTGACCTCAGATATGGAGATTACAAGCTGCACTGAGTGAGCAGACAGAAATAACAAAAAGCAGCCAGCAAGAGTATGAGAGACTTCAAAATGTATGTTTTTGTTGAAATATTATCCCACATCGATTAACAACAGGTCCTAAATGCTTTTTATATTCATCTGGTCTTCCTCCACCTATTAGCTTAAGCTTTTGGATTGGACTTTCTAATATGATATCAAAGCCAGTTACTCTTTACGTGAGAGGGGGTGTTGAAAGGGTCATAAATGCTCTTTGTATTCATATGGTCTCCCTTCACCTAGGATGCTTCAGTTTTGTTTTTCATGGCTTTCACCAAGGAATCAGATGATTGTGTTTTCCAATCCAATACTTTATGGTCCACGTTGATGTTACTGTCTTCATTGGTAGTTCAAGTCACTGCATGGTATATCTGAATATGTTCCATGCAAGTGCTGGGTAGCAACGATGCTACAGAATGTAGCATAATCGAAGTAGATAAATCAACAGAAATGGAAGAAACAGAGTTCACTCATCTAGCTAGTGTCTACCTTGGATGAGCTGTGGTCTCTCTAAACGAAGTGATGTTCTTCTGTGTTCGTCTCTGCTGCCTATCACTAGACTCTATGTACAAATTGAAAAGTTGTTTATCAAATGATTGGAATTGATGTTCTGGAGATAAGATGCTATATTTTTTCTTTCCAAATGCCTGACATATGTCACGTTCGAGATATTCTGGATATACTCCTCTTTCACTAATGGAGATGGTGAATTTTGTAGGAGAAGATCCTTTGTAGAGTTTGCTTCGAAGATCAAATCAATGTGGTCATGCTTCCCTGCCGGCATCACGCCCTCTGCAGGTATTCACATTTTTATCAGTCCACCGTTAGTCATTATATACCAGGGCTTCTAACTGGCAGGCTAGGGAATGAAATGAACTCAGGGTCATGTGAAGTTCATGTGGTTTATAATCCTGACCCCACAGTTCATAAATCATCTGGGCTTTTGGAACTGGCTTGTTGTGATTTGTGAAACCACATTCCATTGATCGTGTCTTCCAATGTGATTTTTAAGCGGCAAAGAAGAGAAAAACCTCCAAGTAAATCTTGTGTTTACGCTAGAGCAAACCTGGGAGGAGTGTGGCTTTGCTGCGTTGTGACTCTTGCTTGCTGTTGTGCTCCACAGGTCTTGCTGCAACAAGTGTAAAAAGTGTCCCATCTGCCGCGTCTCCATCGAAGGGAGGTTGCCTGTGGCTGTACATGAAGTATAGATCTTTACATCCGTCAATAGACTGGACGATATACCAACATTCGTAGCACCCCCCCTCCCCGCGCTTGTGATTTTAACGGAGCAAGCGTGATACATTGCACTGTAGTCCAACTTCAAAACATTAAAAAAAAAAAAAAAAAACTGTACATATACACAGGATTAATCGATAAAATCTCATTCTGGATAGGGCGTGCATTCTGGGCTTTCCTTCTGTCAGGTAGATTTTGTATTTCCTATTCGTATGTCTTAAGTCATTTCTGGTTAGTCAACGAAGAAAAAGGCCTGAAGACAGTGCAATTCTGGCCCTGAATTAGTGGGGCTAATCTACGTGATTATCTAGTTGGATAGCACATGGGGTTAAACTTAGGTGAAGTTTTGCAGCTCTGCACGAAGGATTATTCTCAAAGGAGAAGATTCTTCTTGAGCACCGTGATCAATTTCTCGATTTGGGAGGTAACCGGCTTGATTTGAGGTTAATTTATGGCTTAGTAGATTTAAGAATTTGGTCACATGTAGGCGCTGCAAGCCGAAGTTCCCGGATCCCTTTTGCGATTAGGTGGAGAACTTTGAAAGGAGATAGAGAAGTAAGATTTGAATCGACAAGACTTTAAAATGGACTCCATTTCTAAGTTGTTGCACTCTTAACTCAGAGCATAGGATTCCAATAAATAAGGACCACACGAATCATCTAAAGCTGCAGACAGGACTTATTAGACGCTTCCTTTACGGGACGCTGGACGAGATCAATTGCAATTTTTGTTCCACCTAAATGGGAAATCGCAAGGATGCTTGCGATGCGAAAACACAGTTTACGAACACGTTGCTGCGATCGGAATGGATTCCATCATGGGGTTCTGCGGGGCGAGCTCTCCTTTGGGATTGACCTTCTTGCCCAATTTGGCGGCGAATTCATTGAAGCACTCGTCGACAGTGCGGAAGGTTTCTTCCGGGTAGAGACTGCACACTTCGACTTCGTTGGGGCCGTCGACCGAGAAGTTGACTTGACAGCCTTTTATGAAGATGTCGTGAGTGAACGAGGCAACGATGCTCTGCGGGATGCAATTCTCTGCAGCAAAGCCAGTTAGTCAGGTCTTTATTGTCATCGACATTTCACTTAAGTAATTAAAATCCCCCAACTGCGCGTTGGGCGCGATATCAACTCGGAGTAAAGTTTGTACCTGCGGCAGCAGATAGGAGGTCGTCTTCGGTGATGGTGACACGAGGGAGGGTGCATCCGAGCTTCGATTCCCACAAGGCCGCGAGCTCGTTCATGTTGTATTTGTTGCGAGGCGGCCGGAAATGCACCGACTTGTTCAGAGTCCGGTCATCATCCGCCGTCTTCATGGTGAACTTCCCGATGTCACTCCCAGCAACGAAATAAGCTGCAAAATGAATCCAAAACATAAAATCAGACAACACCCTCCCTAGTCAAGTTGATGGTGTGCAAGAAATGTGACATGTGAACCACCGAACGGTCGCTTTTGTTCGTTTAATCATGTCATGGTGCTTACGATACTTAAGGGTTATTATAGCATGGTGCTAGGTCTTATCGGGTGATCATGTCAACGGGCCAGCGGACTTATCTTAAGCTGCGGGCAGTAGTTGGAAAGCAAAAGAATACCGTCTATATCGGCGCTTTCGCAAGTTGGTGAACTGCAGTTGAAGAACGGATGATTAGCTTTTCTTCTTCTCACCCTTGGATATTATGCTAACCAGGTATCGGCACGTCAAAGAAAAGGGTCGCCTCAAAGATCTCTAGGAGCCTGTTCGATACAATTTCGCGGCAAACAACTTCGGCCACGGAAGCTAGACGCTGGAGTCAAGTTTCGGGATGACTAGTGTACATGCTTTTGTTTACTGTTCTTCTCACTTTTCTCCTACACTAATCCATGTTTTCATTATAAATAGATGAATGGGTTTTTTTAGCTCTCTTCACTGGGAAGTACCACATGTCTAGCTGCAAGTCAAAATTCAAATGGCTTCGTGTTTTACTACCGCATCTAACATGACGTCCTGGATGTCTGTCAAGCTCGTAGGCACGTGGGGACGTCAGATGCACGAGCATCATAAGGTAAAATTTCGCGTCATTTCTAGGCTGCTATTCGAGAAGGATTCATTGGACGGGCGGGGGACGCGGTCTTTCCTTGTAGAAAGCAAAAAATAAAACATTATCATTGACCAACACCAAATCCTTCAGCCAATCATCGCCGTTGTCTGGTTCATTGTCCTACGTCGATCGACGGAACAAAGGCCAACAAAACAGTGCCACCTGTAATCCTTGTCGTGATGCATAGGTGCAGTGTCCCATGCACCGATTTGCGTTCACCGATATAGATACTTTAGATAAGAAGTCATTTCAAAAAAAGTATACTTAATCGGTCTCTCACCGACACTCTTTAACAATTCCTTAATATAAACCATGGTCGTTTGGTATACCGGCGCATTCGACGTGCTTAATAATTGTTCAAAGGTGAAGAGTATCCATCCATGTCTCTTTCCTTTGGCGTTTCGTGCATTATCAGTGTCCTAGAAAAGCGTGCCCCCTAAGTCATAATTCATCAACGACTATAAATTGACACGTGGCAGGGACATTGGCCCTAGCCGTATCATGTTTATAATAATTAATAGATAGTATATTAAAGTTAAAATTGTTATGGTGAAGTCATCCGCTTTCATAGATGTAATAGACAGGGATATTTGTACCATAACTAAATTAAAAATTTCATTATATTTCTATCTTCTGTATTTGGGGTGTGATTGGTTGTGACCTTTATGACATAAGAATAAATTTAAAATTTACGAAAAAATGTATGTAATTTTTACTCATGGTGGGATGGGGCACCGTTGCCCCATGGGATCTGCCCCGTCCCGGACGTGCCGTTGAATCATTGAGGCAAATGCCGGGGATAGGCACAGGCAGCATCACCGTGGTGGCCCGTCCCAATAAAAGGACCGTGCCGAGTGCTGTGTTAGGTGAGAAAGGCGGACCTACTTTGGTTTGGTGCATACCTTTGACGTTCCCGTCTCCGTAGATTTGGAACTGGTCCAATGGAGGGAGGACCTCAGCGGGGTGTCTATTGTCGTAGTAGGGCCAAGAGGCGATGGAGTTGCAACAGATGTAGGTGTAGGGCAGGTCATGCTCTTCTAACAACCGTCTGATCTTGCGCTTCTCCTGGTACATGGTGAGACCCGGCTCCACCGGGTCGGCCCTGTCCACGTCGTGCCCAAACTCTGACGGCAAGAATCTCTGAAATCGTAAAGCAGAAAGCATTCATTTCGTGAACCCACCAAATCCCGCACCTTCCCGACTCATATGTAATAAATGATATCAAATATCTCGATCTCTCGTTAAAAGTGCTGAGTATGGATAATTTAATAATTAAAATATGGATCATGCATTAAACTACAAAGAAATTGATGCATTAGAAATTGCAAAACTTGCTTACTTGGGTCCGTGCGATGTGATACTTAGCTGAACAGGTAATATTACATAGATATTCGAGGGCGAAGATAATTTTTGCCGATGACATTGACGTATATAAAGGTACGCCAGTGTACAGTTCGTGCATAAATGCTAATTGGGCACTTAAATGAAGGATCTTTTTTATGCATATACCTTAACTGTACCGACAGCTTTCATGGCCTCCACCAAAGTGAGTTGATCCAAAATGTTCGCGCCACCAACAGCCGAGATCACGATCTCTATCTCATGCTCCCTGAGTATTGCCTCCATGAGACTCCTGTCAGTCATCAAACCCTAGCAAATTCTCAACAAAGACAGAGGACCAGAATTAGAGGGTTCTCCAAACGCTGTCGATTTTCTTCTTTCTGATCAGATGCCAAAGTCTTACATGTATGACTATCGCGCCTTTCTTTTCCAGAGTCTCGGCGGTGTTCGCCTTGGAGGAGCTGCTCGAGCGGGGCCTAACGAGGATGTACGTCGGCCGGCCCTCAGCGATGCTCGCTTCCGTGATGAAACGGCCAATGAAACCGGTCGCCCCTACGATGAGGACCCGGCCCGAGCCTGATGTTGGCACTGCCATGGTTGAAAGCCGGGGCTTGGGTTTTGGGTTCTTCTTCCTTACAGAATATGAGCGGACCGAGGTGGCACAGAAGCGCAAGGGGTTTCGTCTAGTTCATGCCGTTGGGTCAAGAGATAAGGGGGGGGATGTGTGTGTGGAGATGTTTTAAAGAGGACTAGGTTTAGCAACTTCTTGGGAGGAGACTGGAGTTAATATAGCGAGGCTGCCGGGGGAGATTGATGCGTAGCTCATCTATGTTCACACGTATGGTCGTCCTCCAGCTACCTTTCAACAAAGAAAAAGAGGCCTAGTTGTTGCCCTAGGTCTTTATCCTCGAATGATGCTCAAGGTATCAAACCCTTTGTTAAATCGATTTACCAGTCGATGTCAAAGTTAATTATTTGAATGTTAGGATAGGATATCTATTATTTTTTTTTGTGAAAACCGCCTTCGGATCTTTCAGATCTCTCATCATACAGATCAACATGCATGTACCGTCGAACGGCTTAACTTTAATACGTGCAGACGAGATATTACCTGTCGCGTGCCCAATGGTTCTCGGGAAAATTCTTTCTAAGATGCTAAGTCGGAATCTGATAAAAAATGTCCCCGTCAACCTAGGGTTCAGTTGCTGGTATGCTGGCTGACCCATAGCTAAGTTCTCTGTTTAGTGCCTTGACTGATAGCTGAGCCATGATAACCTGAAGGAAATAGTCCCTATTTCGTGTGCGCTGCCTACGCACTCAATTTCTAGCAAAAAGAGGAGAGACCAACTTAAAGAGTGAAATGTGTTCCTAATTTGACGTCCGCCATAAAGGTTCGCCATGCTTATTAGGGAGTTGTCATTATGTTGAGGTCTACGGTGCAACCAAGCTAGGACGCAATTGACTATCAACTTAGAAAGCACTGACACTCTTCGAAAGTTTTCGTGTTGTCATGTCATGTTGTGTCGGACACTCCGACATGTGTCAAACATTCTTGGACACTCTCAAACACTTGATCAATACGTGTCAGAAGATCCAATAACTGGTCAACTTTCCTGACACTCTCCGACACTTGAGTTGAAATTCCAATATGCAATTTTCCGATATGTGATTTAAAAATTTTCAATAATGAGAGTTCAAAATGTATATATGTTAAAAAATAAAAAATAAAAAGAAAAATAATAAATGGGAAAAGAAAAGAAAAACTTAATTTTCTCTTCTAACTCTCATTTCCCATGAAACATAATTCACCCTCAAATTTTTTTCTTCTCTTCTGACACGTCTGACATGCAAGTCCAGAATGTGAATTGCTTACTTTTTTCTCCAAGTTCTATGATTTATTGAAATGGAGTTGAATTTGTCAAACTAAAACGATGAATGATATTAATAAATTGTGGATTAATATTTTTAATGTAAATTCATTCTAGGCTTTTTATTATTTATTTATTTGTAAATTTTAATCAAATTAATTTGATTGCAATAATCATAAAAATGATAATTTGTTATATTTATATATAAATATACATTTAATATATAATGTGTCCCAACGTATCGGAATTCTTTATTTTTTTAGAAATGACATGTTGGCATGTCGTATCATATCACATATCGTATGTCAATATCAGTTCTACTTAGCTGTCGACCACATTGAGTCTTGTCCATGAGTTGGTAAGTCTACGTACCTAGGCATATTTATCATAGCCCTAATGTAAAGTGCCGTGCTGAGCAAACATTCTCATGGAAATGAAAGCGACTTCCGTGATGAGTAAATGATGAGTAAATTTCTATCAACGTGTTGACATATAAAACGTGTCGAGAAATGTCATAAACTCACGATATACTTTGGCATCCAAAGAAATTTACGCATTTCTTCTTTGGAAACCATGATGGAACTGCCTAGCCATGGTCAACATGATTCGCGTGAGGAACAAATGATTGTAGGACCGCAGAGTCACCTCACCCCCTCGTCGTACCGGATGCTGATAATTGAGTTCCAGCTTCCTCACGAGATTTGACAAGTATAGGCTTCCTTCATGGAGGAGACACGGGTGTCGACTCTATGTCACAGTTTCTGCCGGGCCGTCCTTGTCACGAGCGCTATCGAGGCAGGAGATGAGGGCAATCGCTAAGCAAACTACACGGGCGCGCCAAGTGAAGCTAAGCGACAACCAAGCTAGGGCCGCTCATGTTCGATGGGTCTGTGATGCACCAAAGATTGGTGGAGCTTGCGACCTATCGACAGGTTTTGGGTAGGTCCAAGACACGTGTTAACTAGAATTAAATGCTATGGTCGGGACTATCCTGACTACCCAACATCGGTTTCTGACATACGAGGTTACCATATATTCACGTTCATGCCTCGATTGATTTCCATATTATCTGCTGGTTGCGAGATATTTTATGGTTCAGTGAATATTAGACGTGCAACTACTGCTCTACAAACTGTATAATGATAAGCTACTATTGATTAGTTGGCTAGGAGATAATTGCATTTTTAGCTGCCACAAAGTCTGGAACCTCTGTACTAGTTCAAGGAATCGTTTGAAACCTCTATGTAAAGTCTGATATAATGATTTGGTGTTTTCCGGAATGCGCGTGTAATTGGAGATAGATTTGATTTCACTAGAAGTTATAAATGTGAATTGCTTGAAAAGTGTCTTCACTTTACTCCCATGTTAATTTTTTTTTTTTGATCAGTCCTATTCTAATCCTACTCTAACACTAACACTCACTCTCAGATTTTTGCTCTGCCTCTTTGCCACTCCTGAAATGAAATCGTCCCCGCCCCAATTCCCCGTGAGAAAGTGGGGATTTGAACCCCCCACCTCCCCCTTACAAGTTGGAAGGATGGCCACTGGGGCGAACCCCCAGTGGTTACTCCCATGTCAATTTGACTTCCCCACTTTAGTCATAGTTTTGTTATGGTTTAACATATGCTCCTTTCAATCCGCATTCATAAGATAGGTCAATTGGGGAATCCATTTCGAGCTTCTTAATTATTTAATTATTGTTTCGATACTAGACTTGGATTACCGATTTCATTAGTCTGTAGCGAAATTTGATGCGATTACTTAAATCGGGTTGTGTAAGGATTTGAACTTGTGAACTTGTGCAAACACTGGTTCCTCAATTTTATTAAAAGCCTACTGTCTATGATAAGATCAACAGAGGATCTCAGGCAGGCCTTTTTTATTTACCCCAAATCTCTGATGGCAAAGTAGTCAAACTTTTTTATTTACCCCTAATCTCTGTTGGCAAAGTAGTCAAATGTTGAAAGAGGGATCCTATGTCTATGTACCATTCATAAATGTCTTTTCTCACCAACACCTCAGCTTATTTGGTATGAGGTGCCGTGGCTTCCACAACGCATTAGACAAACTTTTCACGGACACAGTACGTTGACAACCGCCACGGTTCTTAAGAAGCCGCCTCGCCTACTTTTGGAGGTCCCGCAATATATATATAGCTATATAATTATGGCATTCCACTTTATGGTTGTTACTACACCAAACAAACACGCGCATGAGCATCTCTTGCGTGATCTGGAGACCAGTTGGCCTGGCAGATTACGGGTCAAGGTGTTTGTTGTATTGAGAATAACAATATGTTATTTATTTTACCATCATTTTCCGCAGACACATTACAATAGTTTATCCTAGTACAGTATGCATTAGAACTTTCCGATCCTGAAGGATTCTTTTCCCCTTTCTTTCGGTCCCGCACTCCGGCACTTGGTAAAGACTGGTCCACTGACGCAGAACAACTTAAAGAACTTTTCTGCAGAACAATCCAATGATTAAAAAAAAAAACCCAAAAAGAGTTCAATGCAATGTTGTCCTACATCCATGTGCATGTACAAATGGCTTTTGTGAATGGCGCCTGAGCTTTTTCTTTTATGTCCGTCATACTTTAATTCTTAATTCATATTCAGATTTTTGCCTCGTCTCTTTGTAGAGCGTAAAAGTCAAACTCCACACCTGAAATTAAACATCCCCATTCAGAACCCCGCAAGAAGGTGAGGATCGAACTTCTCACCTTTCTCTTCCAATGTGGGAAGCATAACCATTGAGGCAATCCCCGTCTATCGCTGAATTACAAAGCTTATTAGGTACAACTTTCTTGCTGGCACTTAGCCCTGAAAATGGAGGTTGCAACTATTATAAGACATTCGACATAGCAGCACCTTCACAAACCGGAATAGCTTTTTGGAAGCTTCCTCACCTACATTTTGAGCATGTGCTCGGGCATCTCTTGCGTGACAATTTTGTCCTTTGAATTGTCGTCATTGGGTACCAACTACTCTCAGCTTTAAAAGGCTCTGCAACGACAATCTTTATAATATCATCCACTTCGCTCAAACATCTGCACGGATCATGAGATCATGTGACCGAGTGTTAGATCGTCATCGTCCGGAGACTGACTGGCATGGCAGAGTTAGGTATAGAGGTGTTGATCTAATCAATAATGTCTGATTATTATATAGGGTGCATTGGTTTATTGAAGAATGAATTATTTAGAAAATAATTTCCCCAAAATAATTGCTTGTATCACTTGAAATAATTAGTTAATAAAAAATATTTTCCATCATTGACAACAATTTACAGCTAAATATTTTTGTGGATGATGAATTTTTTTTTTTTGTTTATTTAATTTAATAAACAATACAAACAATCATTTTTAGGAAAATATTATTTAAATTATTCGTTCTATGTGAAATAGACATTTACTTGATGCAAAACCTATTTTCAAGAATTGTTTTCCAACTTTCTGGTATTTAGATAAAGGAAAATTGATTGATCTATGGAAAACAATTTTCACATACTCAAAACAACAAGTTTAGATTAAGGGAAAACGACTCCTCCCTCTGGCAAGAAGGAAATCATTTTCCCTAAACTACCAAACAAATGAAAACTAACAATTTTCCTTAAAAATGATTTTCATGGAATATATTTTCTTTTATTGTGAAATTTTTAGTAAAACAAATGCACTTGCAGACTCCGTTTATTTTGCAAAAATGAATGTTTTGCATAACATTTTCATAAAAATCAGTTGCTCATATCGCTTATAAAAAAAAATAAACGAACAAAAAATATTTTCATTGCCCATGAAAATATTTAGACATAAATCATTGTCAGCAATGAAAACAGTTTTCATTGGCTAATTATTGAAGTAATAGAAGTGATCATTTCTAGAAAAGTATTTTCAAAATCATTTGTTTTTCACAAATTAAAGGGAGCCTAGTTTAATTTCATTTTCCAGTCAGATTATTATAGTTTTATCCTAAGAAAACTTAGAACCTTGAAAGATTTCCGGCCACCCTTTTAAGGTCCCAGCATTAAATAAACTCCATGAACACAGCACGACTTTTAGGACTTTTTCTGCATAAAAAGCCAAGATTAACAAGAGTTCTCCATCTTGACCTCCTGATATCGACTCTAGTTGTTTGGTTCACCCAAAATGCATTCACCTAACTCATCATCGTTCCCATATATCGGGCTTCCCTTCCAGGGACCACTCCCGCGTTTTGCTTATGCAATCATGTCGTCAGATGGGTTTTTTTATCCATCGCAGAATGGTCGTTAGATAGTGCGAAGCATGGTCGATCTCTTATCATAATTTTAAGTGGCTCTTTCATTAATGGGTCCTTGTCGAAGCGTTTTACGAGAGAAAGATCCGCTGGTAATTTGCTTGATTGGCCAGCTTTACGGTCTGTTTTGAGCATTTTTTTTTCCCTTAAATGTCGCAATAGTTAGTTTATGGCGCGTGGAGACTTCCAGCTTCACTAACTGGAGGTCGCGAATTCATATCTCACAAATTACGTGTAAATTGCTCCATGCTATTTACACTCCATGCTATACCATGTGCACACGCCAAACCAATGCACACGCTAAAAACCCAGGCTTAACCAATTGGTAGCTTGTATAATGCTCCATAAACTTTCAGGTAATTAGGCCTTTGCTTTGCTGCAGTTGTGCCCTTGGATTATCACAAAAGTCGTAGTGAAATTGGGTTCAATTGGATGTTCTAGTGAGTTAAGAGTTTGGTGTTCTTTTTCTGATTCCACCATGAGGTAATTTCGTAGTGTTTTCTGGAAAGTGTTATTGAGGCAAAAAGTTTCATGAAATACAAGAGTTGTGTATGCATTTGCACAATCTCATGGATCGCTGCAAGGTTTGCCCTCCTAGTTTGGTCTATGGGAGGAAACCGAGACATTGTGGTGCAGTCGTGAGCCCTCTTGGGTTATGTTAAAAAATTGATTACACAAAAACATGATTTTGATACTAATGACAGCTTGTGTTTCGATGTGTGCAAGCACATGTGTATGGTTTAGTAGATGTAGAAATGAACAAGGTCAATGCATATAGATGAGTATTCAAGGGATACATTCAAGGGATACATTCAAGGGATACACTATTGGTATGGGAATATAGTTTCATAGTTTTTATATGGAGTACATACGGCGTAATTGGAATGATGAGGGAGCAAGAGGATACGCATTTCAGTGCATGCTCCTCCCCACACATATGTGGTTATATAATAATTTTAAATTTTAAATTAATTGATAAATGATTTCACGGAATCTAATAAAACACAGTTTTTTTTTTTTTTTTTTATCTCTTTTTATAATGCAGCCTGCCACAGGAAGATTGTATAGCACAAGTACAGCTGAGTTTTCTTGTCCTGTCAAACTGTGTGAACCTTTTGCCTTCCAAGGGTGGGTGTCCACACACGTGGAATCTTCCAGATTTTCTTGTCGATTGAGTAAACTTAGCTGCTAAGGTTTTGCCTTCTACTTGGACTCTTCAACATTTTCCAGTCTTAATTCTATGGCTTCTGTTCTTCCATCTCGGACAGTTCTTGTTTCTTCATGACTAAGTTAACCATTCTCGAGAAATCTAGAGAACGTGGAAAATAAATCACAGTTTCCAATAGGTCAGTTGGAGAAATATGTTGGAAAAGATGAAAATTAAGAATATGTAAAACCCAGCAAATAAATAGAGAGAAATTCTTATTCTTGGTATGTTTTGAGTATGATTTGGAGATTATCTTTTTAGACAAATGAAAGAGACGATTAATTAAAGAAACAAACCAAATCATACATTACAAAACTGTTAAAAATTAAATGGCATTCAGATTTTCAAAACTTTTCAAAAATAACGTAATCGATGTCGGCTCTTCGCCACCTGGGGCTGTAGTATGTTCCAAGGGTTGGGCTGTTCGCCCATTAAAGCGGTTACACCTACGGGTTATGTATGGTGGGGTCAACCCTAATCCATTAGTACCCATAGGCGGCATAGGATAAGCTAATTCCTGTAGATGTCTATTTGCCAGGCTGTCCGCCTATATTTGAATGAAATCCTAGCCGCAAGGCGCTAGCCTCCTCTTCTCCTCTCCCTCTCATTTTAACACAACTTTCTTCTTCAACCTCTATAAAGGGAAAGTTTTAGTTAAATCTCTCCCTCCCCTCCCTTTTTCTTTGATTGATTTGGTTATTTGTTTTCTTTTCCTTACTTTCCCCCTGTTTGGAGAGCCTTTCTCTTCTAATTTAATCAAGATCTAGAAGCTTCTTTCTCCAGTTTCGAGGAGGAATCCCAATCCAATATAGATCTGGGGATTTTTGTGTGCATGTTATTAGCGTTTTGCTTTCCTCAAGTTTTGTTGGTGTACAAGTCTTTCGCAAGACATTGGAGAAGTTTTGGCGATAGTGTTGGTGACACTTAACCTAGGCGTGCACCGCCAAAAGGCAAAGCCATAGCAACATATGGAGTTTTTCGTATGTGCTCATTATTGAAGACCGATTTAGTGATGATTGCCGATTTTGATTCGAAAAAGTCACAAATATGCTATTTAAGCGCGTGACCCATTTATTCATATGATTATTTGGAGCATGTGTTACTTTGAAACTGTTTAGGATGTATCTCGATTTGTAGTTGAATTACGTCTTTCTTTTTTTTTTTGTGATCTGGGAACCCTTGAATAGCCAGCAACCGGCGGATAAACTCGGGGTGAATTGGGCCACCACCACAAACTCAGCCGCGGGTGAGTTGCGCAATGGGACGCGGGGTTTCGAACCCGGGGAGAAAGCGTGAAACCATCGCGGCCATCGCGGCCGATGGTAAAATGACGTTTTTTCATTATTATTTTTTTTATGAAAATGAATGAAGTATTACTTTTGACAAAAAAAAAAAATATTATCCAAGTGTTCAGTACGTAGAATCTTCAAGATTTTCCAATCTTCAGTCTGACTTCTCTTCTTCGATCTTGGACAGTTCTTGTTTTCTGCATTATTTAGTTGACTATTATTGAGAAATCTAGGGAACGTGAAAAATGGACCACAATTTTCATAGATCCGATGGCTGCGATGGGCACAATCCATTTGCACCACACGAATCGGGCACGAGATAAAACACGAACAAAAGAAGAAAAACATCCCCCGGATACTATGCACTTCACTTCATGCGTTGTTAATGATCGACACGTTTTTCAAACATAGTTTAATTATTGGACATTTGGAATCAAAATCTATATGTTGTAGACCAACATGAACCGGCACGAGTAGCACACACGTTCGGGACATGCCAACACCATTACGACCGAGTTCTAATGTGGCCGTTTTGTCTCCGTAAGTCTTGCGAGACTTCGAGTTTGCAACGGGATAGTTTTCCAACGTCTGAAGTCCGGCAACAGAAGGATCGACTTGCTCCTCAAAAGGAGGAGGGCATCTGCCCAAAATCACAAGCCTCTTCTCCTCGGCACATAAAATGATAAAAGCCCAACTCCAATCTCCAAACAGCAATTAAGGTCTGCCTAGAGGCTCTTTATATCCACAGCTCATATCACGAAAAGTGGTCGCTCTAGGTTGGCCGACCAATCGGCACGTACATCTCCTTTCCTATAGAACGTTGAAAAAGATCAAATCAAGTTCCTCTTAGAAACCCTCGGCCGACTGTCCCGTGCTTCCCGCTTGACTTTTCTTTCCGGGACCAGAAAACAACATGCGTAGCGTCCCCTCCCTAACGTCCAGGTGTTGATTCATTATGGGATAAGTTGTCATTGGACCGACGAATACAAAGAAGCCGCGTTGTTTCTGCCTGTCTCTTGGGTCGTGCATCATTCCATTTCGTTTTCCATACAAAATGAAGCAGCTCCCTTCTGTGCAAATTTTAAATGTTAGTTTCACTTGGTCTTCTCCCTATGTTCTCAGGAAACAGATTAATAAGAAGTAATCTTTGTTAGATAGATAGATAGATATAAATGCGAACTCTTACCGTGGACGCAAACCCCGCATGGACGTATGTTAGATATGATAAATGAACTATATGATTCTAAATTCAAATGTATTTAACAAAAAAAAATAAAATTCAAACCAATCGTTTGCTGAGGTATTTGTTCATTTCCAACTTAAGGACATGACTCTTGAACAACTGAGTCGATCGAGACATGTAAGCAACTTGGACGGTAAAAGAGAGAAATTTAGCTCAATGAAAAATTCTGATTCTATGCATCAGGATACTTTCAATACACAATTGTAAAACTAGATTTTGTATCAAATGCCAACATTAGGTACATTTGATAAAAATTTCGGGTCAGAGATATCTAATCAAATTTCAACTTTGTTTGTTGAGGGAATGTAGAAAACCAATTTCCATAAATAAAGTTGGATAAGATGATCTATGTAAATTTCTCGTATTACCTACATAACTGAACTTTTCCATGTATTATCAACCATATGTAAAACTTGTACAAATTATTCTAGATCGAAGACCGACCTAATATGTATGTTCTCTTTCGTGAATCATTATCTGAAGCTGAAGCAACCATTTCGGGCCACTATAGTCCGCTTTTTATCCTGGCCCAATTTCAGGAGTGAAAATACCATTTCATCATCCAAGCCCACTTGAAGAGCATAAAGGTCCAATTCTCATGACTTCTGTCTTTCACGACCCATCACATGACCACGGGTCGTGTATTTTCCTCTTTGATAATTCACGGCACGACCGTAATTACTGATTAGTAGGCTATTTAGAGTGAAAGTAGCTCGGCACCGAACCGGGATTCCCGGTTCCTGAAACCTAGAATTGGTTGGTTTCCAGTCCCAGGGCGAAGACCTACCTGGGTGTCTCAACATTCATCGATTTAAAAATGCATCACACACAACTGATGTTTTCTTCATGGTATTGAACCTAATTTGACACTACATGTTTCATCGATATAGCAAGAGTCCTCGCTAGGTGCTAAATGTGTTCTTGAATAATATTGAAGGAATTAAAACATGAGTGACTTATCAATATTCTCATTTTCTCAATTTATCCATGAAATATCACCATCCCTCATCTCCGGTACTTTACAATAAATAGGTCTTGTGCTATATTGTCCAAATTTATCCATTTTCATGGTAAAGGTGTCCCAAATTTGGTAAAAGGGTTTTATTTGTTGCAAGTGTATATAACGCATGGTAAAAATGATATAAAATAAAAAAAGACTCATCATGCAAGAAATGTGTGTCGAATCATGCAAAAAACTCATTTTCATGGTAAAAATGTCCCAAAAATTGTGAAATGATTTTATTTGCGGTAAATATGTATAAACATGCTAATGCAAAAAAAACTTTTACACATATGGAGAATTGAATCATGGTTTTCAACATGAAGAAATAACAATATAACCACTAGGTCAACATACGGTTTTTAGTGAAATGGTGCAACACGAATATTCTTTAAAAAAAAGTGACTTTTTTTTTTTTTACAATGCAAAAATTGGACATGAACTACCAGACTCTTGAACTGGCTCCAATTACGCATGGTCCAATTTTTTGTTTCTAAAAAATCAGAATGGGGAACCGATCACCCCTACTACTCATTATCATAGCTCTTACACATATATGAGTTCTTGGGACCTAAATCTAATCCGCAACCAGTGGTTTTTGAGCCAAAAGCATAGGAACATTCTCACCATAAGGTCGATCCCAATTAGGGGTATGGCTCAATTATTGATCAAACTCATTCACCCAAAGACATAAGTCTCATTCCGAGAGGCCCGTTCAAAATGGACTTGTAGTTAGGTGAAACAGCAAGGAAAAACGAATCATTCTGACGACTTTACGAAGGAGGGATCCCACTTCATGACGTTTGAAAGTCCCATGTTGGATTAAGAGGCCTTGTTGAATCACAACCTTGTATGATTGCTTAGAGTATTCCTTTTAAGAGGTTAAAAGCCGCTCTAATCGATCTTAGACCTAAAAGGCCACGAAAGCTAACTTTCGCCTGCCTGCTTTAAGGGTTTTTTTTTTTTTTTTTTGTGGCTCCCATCCTACTTTGAATCATTGTCCTCCAACGCAGCCTCGAACGCACGTTATCAAGATGTTCTATCGGCCTAACTTTCGCCTGCCTGCTTTAAGGGTTTTTTTTTTTTTTTTTTGGCTCCCATCCTACTTTGAATCATTGTCCTCGAGCAGCCTCGAACGCACGTTATCAAGATGTTCTATCGGCCCAACAAGTCAAACCGAACCACATCCATATCGAAAATAACCAAGAGCCCACAATTCACGCCGTAAATTCTGTCCATGGCTAACGCACCTCGCTGACCGAATGCACGGAAGGAATTCTGGCCCCCAATAGATCACATGACAACAGGGATGATATTCGTCCCCGCATGTCCCGCTCCGCCCTAAATTTCAAAACGCCCGTCAATGCATTTACTACAACCAACGTCCACCGTTGACCCGGTGATCCAGGCACGTGTTGGGAGGAATGCGGGACCCAACTGCCTCGGGGTCATCGTTCACTACTACGGAAAGAAAGAAAAACAAGGTTCTATACTCGCGGACAACGTCTCCAATCATCGTATGTCAAACATGTCGAAAAGTCGTGCCAGCTTTCATTAGACATTATTAACCCAAGACATCTCGCCCCATTGCACCCGTCACGTTCGTTACATGTAGCACTTCACTTCTTAATCGGTGCATTTTTTTTTTTTTTGGTCATAATAATCGGTGCATTGAAAGCGAAGATATTTCCTCATTAAGGGCGAACTTGCTTCTAAAAAAAAAAAAATAATGTGGAAAATATTTTCTTAAGAAAAGTAGTTTGTGTTGTTTACGAAAATGAATAGATGGAGAGTATTTTTATTGTTTGCGAAAAGCAAAAATATTCAAATATAAAGCGTTATCAATAATAATAAATATTTTTTATTAACTAATTATTTCAAGCGATACATGCTATCATTTTAGGGAAATGTTTTCATAACATAAATATCTCAATTTTTTTTTGATATATAAAAGGGGAAAGTTCTTAAAAGGGTTAATACCCTAAAAAAAAAAAAAACTTCTGACAAAAAAAAAAAACCCCTAAAAACCCATCAACTATACACTTATAACAAATTTACCAAAAATTAATTTTTTTACCACTAAAAATCTCAAATTGGTATATCATTAATAAATTTGCCCCAAACTAGTATACTTGTGAAAAATTTACCCTCTGTTAGTTTTCGTTAAATTTTGCTATCAAATTATTAATTTAAATGACACATGACAATTGATCGGTGTACTGGTTTAGGATTTTACTCTTTATTTGTCACGAT
This sequence comes from Eucalyptus decipiens, assembly GCA_014182575.1. Lineage (NCBI taxonomy): Eukaryota > Viridiplantae > Streptophyta > Magnoliopsida > Myrtales > Myrtaceae > Eucalyptus > Eucalyptus decipiens. The sequence continues at coordinate 43,101,345 of CM024610.1, read as the reverse complement.
TATACAATTTTTATGTAATCTCATTTAATGGAGTTATATAATTTTTATGTAATCTTATTTAATGGAGAGTATATTTGTCACAAATATATAAGTTTGGAGTTTTTAACAATTTTCCCCAATGTTCCATAACCACAAAAATCTTCAAATCCAGTCTCCCCAACAAAGATTTAATCATTACTCATCTATGGGTAGCTACGTTGGTTGAGAGTCCCTTCCTCATCACAAATGTCAAGAGTTCGAAACCCGCAGTTCTAGCAATTTAAGTGGGGGGCCCCGGTAGTGGGTTGCTGGGTTAGTCTCATCCGAGGTATAAGGGCTCGGCCCTTGGAGTCGTTTGGGCACGGGGGTTTATGGTAGAATCCTTGGTTACCAAAAAAAAAAAAAAAGATTTAATCATTGGTTGGGACATCATGACTAAAATTTCTCAACTTCGTATTATTCCTGGAAAAATATTTTAAGTATAAAGACCAATTCTTTAAATACGTCAATATCCAAAGACATTTTTCTATTCAAATGAGTTTGTTAGATCCGATCATGCCAAGGTTATTAGAATCTTGTTCAAAATCTCATTCTGAATTTTCCCAGAAATGTTCTCATCATTTATGGAAAAATCCAAAATTCTTTGTTCGCCTTCTCTTAAAAAAAAAAAAGAAGATATCAATCCAACCAAGGCAAGTCACATGGAAATGAAGCCAAAACACCTGATTTCTGCTTAGAAGGAATGTCTTATTGAAATCTCAGATTCTCAATGGGTTACGAAAATTTTTATGTTAACAAGCGTGCTAAGCAAAACAGATGAAAGATGCGACTAGTAATAAACTATTAGCCTCTTAACATTTTCCTTCAAGATGACAAATTTCATATGCCTTCAAGAAATTCCATTTTTACCGGATTATAGAAAGCTCATATTTATTCCAAATTTGATCTTAATGCCAAATTTTGGTAATTGGGCTCCTGAAGACAGGTCCAAGATTGGGTTTTGTATTCCAAACCAGCATTTTCATTGGAAGGTTATTCTTTTTGGCTTAAAGGTGGCTCCATCCTTATTTCAAAAGGTCATGTGCTAAATTTTCCAACCAATCCTGTCAAGCGCAGCAATATACATTGATGACATCTTACTTTATAGCCTTGATAAGGAATCCCACTATCAACTCCTTGGGCAGTTTTCAAACATTGTAAAGGAACATGGGAGAAAGATGAATATTACCTAAACAGAAATTGAATTCATTGGTATGCAGGTATATGCTATCCAGGGCCACATTGCCTGGGGCTAAAGTTTCCAGAAGAAAACTTTATAGTAAAGCAAGTTCAGTAATTTCTTGAAATAATTAATTATCTCAGAGGTTTTGTTCCAAATATTGCAAGATTGTTGATCCCACTACAATTAATGCCGAAGAAGAATCCCCCACCTTAGGGAAAATATTAGTCTAAAGCAGTTGTTGAATTTAAGGAGATCATGCAGACTCTTCCTCCATTATAGATCCCATCAACAGGAAAGAGAATTCTCCAAACTAACGCTAGTGATAAATATTGAGCAACCATCCCATTCAAGAAATTGATGGTAAGAGACATTTGTGTGCTTATAAAGTGGAAAATATTCTCATGCTGAAATACATTATCATTTAACTCTTAAAAAAAAATCTCGACGGTAAAAAATCGGATAAAAAGTTTGAATTTCATCTTATCGGCCACCATTTCATGGTGGAATTGGACATGGCATCTTTTCCTCAGATGACTAAGTTCAAATAAAAGTGGATTCCGCATTCTCAACTGCTTCGATAGGCTAAATGGTTTTCAAAATATTCTTTTGAAACCAAACACATTGCTGGAAAAAAGAATGTGTTTGCAAACTTCTTATCCAAACCAAGGCACCAATAGAGATCAATATGCATATCATGAGACATGCCTTCCATACTTTTCATCACAATGAAAAGTATAAACTTGAAAGGATACGAGATTGGCCAAGCTGGTAATACCCCCAAGAGATTGTTGAACAAATACAGAATGACAACCTCACTGAAAATCTGGAAAATTTTATGTGGCAATACCACATAGATCTATTCAGACTCATGGAGGTTCAATCATTTATCCTTTTGGATTAAATTTCAGCTATCCGTTCATACACCCTCTAATCTGGAAGGAAGATGACTTCTCTTCTCAACTCCGATAGTTATTGTGGTACTTAACCAATAAGTACTTAATAGCTATCAAAATTCCAACGAGAAGGTTCATTGTCAACCTAACTAGGATATTCGGGTTTGATTGAAATACTGAAAAAGAAAGCGACAGAAACCTTTTGGTTTTCCTCAATTGGTTTTATTCTCTCACTCACTGGAAGCACCTTCTATAGCAAGAACTGAGAACTGTCCACTAGATCTAGAGATCCACACTATTATGTTCCTTCAACAACCATGAGCTTTTGTAAAAAACAATGGTATCATTACCAGTGCTCCATAAAGTATAGGAACTATATCCTATAAACCTTAGCCGCACCTTAAGGAAGCTCGAATTTACAAGTCCTCTCTAGGCCCTGTTGGTTGCTATGAACACCAGTACCGAGAAATTTAAAGAGTTTTATGCCAGGAGAACAAGACCATCCTTGAAGACGTATGGAATTACACTATATTGGATCATTATAGCCTTGCACCAAAAATCAAAGAAGCACTCAAAGAATTCAAACATGCAAGGACAACTCCATCACATGAGCAAGAAATGACAGACACAAATGACCTTGCACAATCATCACAACACCCCTATGCCCAATGGGGGCCCTTTTTCTCAAGATCCCTATGATCAAGGACCTTTGTCCTTATCCTTAGGGATGGACACATCCTATTTTGTTCAACCATCAAATTAACCTCAGCTAAACCTTCCTGCCAACACTCCAGGATCCTCTAGGACTCATGAAGAAGTATCTTCATCAAATGATGCAAACATGCGAAATACTTGAAGCCCCTCTGACATCTGACTTGCAAAACTTGAACAAAAATATGAAGAACATCTTCTAGCAAAAATGCATAGTTCTAATGACTCAGACTATGATTACAATGCCTGTGACGGAAGAGGTCGCTGACTATAGCAAATCACTGTAATAAATTACTGTAGCAATAGGCTAGGGAAGTCATTGTTCATTGTCACTGTTCATATCGTTGAGAATAATTCCCGATCGGATTTTCTAGAACCCCTGTTTGTTTTAGGACCCGTGAGTCTAGTCCTTGTTTACTTGTGACCTCTTAATGCCTATAAAAGGTAAAAAAGATGTAATGTGTTGGGCAAAGTCCCTTAAAGTAAAGTGAGTATTTGTGAAAATTCTTGATGTTGTTCTAAACACTTCTTCTCCAACCTAGTAGGATCCTCTGAGAAACGCTACTCGGATAGTTAGAAATTTTACCATCCTAGCATCTTTGAGTGTCTTTAGGCTCTAAACTAAAAGTTTGAGTAGTTTTCTACTAAAATGCTGTTCTTGAAAAGCTTGAATGAGAGGTTCGCCTATTGTGGGAAGGCATACATGCAAGAAACTGACTCTGTCTTCCTTGATTCTAAGTCTAGGCTCATTCATGAGTAAATTTGTCACAAGTGTACCGATTTGGGTAAATTTATCATATGTGTATCGATTTGGGATTTTTCATGATAAAAAAATTAGTTTGGGGTAAATTTGTCACATGTATACCGGTTTGAGGTTTTTCAAGGTATTAACCATTCTTTAAAAAGGGCCCCAAGAGCCCTCATTTTCTCAAATAAGGGTTTGAAATAAATATTGTTATAAATAAGGGTTTAAAGTGGTCATAGTTGTTTCAAATAAGAGTTTGAGTGGCCATTATTGTTTCAAATAAGGGCCTTACCTCACCGATCACTGGTTGGCTAAATTTTGCAATTGATTAAAGGCGTTTTTGTCCAAATCTTCTTTTCTTTTCTCTTTTATTTTTTTTTCTTTGCCAGTGTTGGTTGCTTGCCACTAGTAAAAGCCAACGAGGGCTTGGCAATCCTCGCCAGTCATTAAGAAGGGGTCAGTGAGGGCCTACAAGCACTTATCGGTAGCAAGCTAGGGCTTGAAAGCCCTCGCCAACCATGGGTGAGGCCACCCTCGCCAAATCTGGGGAGGGTTGGCCTTGCATGGAGCCAATGAGGGCTCGACAACCATCACCAGTAGCGGGCGAGGGCCGTTGAGCCCTCGCTAGCTATAGGCAAGGGCTTACGGGCCCTTGCTAGTCCTTATCAATAGTCAACGAGGTCGACAAGGCCTTGTCGACCGTGAGCAAGGCCACCCTTACTAGATTTGGCTAGGGTGAACCTCGCTTGAGGCTGGTGAGGATCGACCTCGCTAATGGCCGTAAGGGGGCAACCTCCCCCAAGGCAAGGGTCGCCTTGCTTGTGGCCAGTGAACGTGACCCTTGCTCAACCCTTTGTAGGCATTGCCGATGGCTGACCGGCCACCGATAAAAAAAAAAAGGGGGGGGAAGGGGAAAATGATGAAAATGTTGTTAATTATCAAAAAGTTAGAGCCTTATTTGAAACAAACATAACTACTTCAGGCTCTTATTTGAAACAAAATATAATTTAGGCCCTTATTTGAAAAAGTGATGACATTTCAGACTCTTATTTAAGATAAGATCCACTTTAGAAGCTTATTTGAGAAAATAATAGCACCATGGGCCTTTTTTTGGAATCTTCCCTATAAAATGTTAAACTTGCCATTTGAGTCAAATACCTCAATTTTTTTTTTTTTGGTGTCACAAAAATATTCACTTTTACATGTGATATATATATATACACTCTTTTTTCGATTTCATCCAAAATATGTTTGTCATAGTAATATAAGTTCAAGGTTTTTCATAACATAAAATTTAGGGCATTTAATAATAATAAAAATTCGGGGTATTTTTTGTGCTATTAACCTCTTTCAAAATCAAAACGGCATATTCACGTCAAAAATATCAACTATGCATGCTTGGAGCTTATAGAAATTATAGGTTTCCCCATCTGCAAAATATCTACTTTATTTTCTCGAGAGCATTCAATTTACATTTTAAGTTAAGAAAATTAAACCTCCTATCATTATGAAAAGTAGTCTATTGGTCTATCAGAATAAGTGATATTTCCAAAAAATATATTTTAATAAGTCATTTTCCGGAAAAAAAGAATGACAATATTTCTCAATATTTGGTTGAAACCTAAAATGAATTGAAAAGTATTTTCCACTCTTTGGTAGGGAAATTAGATTTTTAGGAAATTTCAAATATTTTATTTTTATTTTTATTTTTATTTTTTTCTTTTCCTTCTTTCACGGCCAATGTCTGGCCACAAGCCTCGCCAGAGGCTTGCAAGCTTGTCCCTTGCTTGTGGCTGGTCACTGATCGTCTCGACTAGTGACTAACCACCAGCCAAAAGAAGGAAAAAGACAAAAAGAAAGTAAAAATAATAATAATAATAATTGGGTTAATATCTTTAAAAATCCCAAATAGGTACACGTGTGACAAATTTATCCTAAATTAATTTATTCAACCGTCAAAAATCCTAAACAAATATATCCTCCGTTAAATTGGATTAATACAATAATAAATCACAAAAATATTATAATCAGTAACAAATGGAGAGTGAAATTGTACATTGATATGCCAGTCAACTGTCACGTGTCATTCAACTTAGTACTTTTCATAGTAAAATTTAATGAAAACTAACATAGAGTAAATTTGTCACAAGTGTGTCAATTTAGGAAAATTTATCAAAAGTGTATCAATTTGGGGTTTTTAATCATCAAAAAATTAATCTATGATAAATTTGTCACAAATTGCATCGATTTATGATTTTTTAGGGTATTAACCCATTAAAATTTATATATAAATATATATAGATATATATATTTAAATATTTTCATAAGAACAAGCATTTCATTAACTAAGAATCTAAGCCCATGCATTGAGGATTTGCAAATGGCCTTTGTGGACTAGAGCTCAAGTACCATGGAGTTGAGCATGTCCTCCATAAACTTGGGCTTAGGTGCCAAGGAATCAAGCATGGGCACTAAGGGTTTGAGCTTGGCCTTAATGGACTTGGGTGTGGGCATCGAGGACTGGGTCTGGCCACTAGAGACTAGTTTTGAATGCTGGGACTTGGGAATTGATGTTAAAGTTTTTGTGCCCATGTGTAAAATCTTGGGTCTAAACATCAATACTTAGCTATATTTTGAAACATATTTTTTGATTTTTTAAAGAGAAATTATTTTCCTAATTTTAGTTATAGGTTTTTCGTTGATGCTGAAAAATGAGAATGATGTTTTTCGCGAAACGAAAAAAGTCTTTAAGTAAACTCAAATTAGCTGGGGACAAAAAAAATAAAATAAAAAATGAGTCAAGATTATGGAGTCCTTGCCACACTTTAAAAGGGTTAGAATTCGAACGTCGGTTTTTCTTCTTCCGAACTGATTTATTTATGCACGTGAAACATTAAATATCTCCACTAAATTTTTTGGCCAGTCGTTTTTTTCTTTGAGTCAAATAGCACGACTTAGAAGGATAATGGTATTTTTTATAATTACCTAAATTGACCAAAAGTTCAGCTTCATCCATAATGGCTTCTTTCAAGGTTCATTTATTTTATGAAAAATCCACGTTTTTAGAAAACATTTTCCTAAAATAATTATTTACATTGCTCAAAAAAATTAGTGAATGAAGAATGTATTCATTACAAATAACAATTTATATCTAAATAATTTCGTGAACAATGAAGATATTTGTTTTTTATTCATATTCATAAGTAATACAATCGATCAACTTTTTAAAAAAAAAAAAAATATATATTTTATATATATATATATATTTTTTTCTAATAATTCATTTTTCACAATACGAACGGATTCTAAGAGGAGTATCATACAAGATAGAAAATTCGTATCCTTCCAAATCTATAATTTCGTCAATTCTAGTTGTCTACACTTACGAAAATAACTTTTCTCACCTTTTGTTTTCTCTTCAAATATTTGACAAGAAATATAAAGGAATTTGTAAAATTACGTAAAAATTACATAAATTTTTCATTGAACGCGTCAGTGTTTTTATATTTTTAATAAAATTCATGTAATGCAAAAGCTGCAAAATTTAAGTAAGAAATTAAGACTTCGTTTATTACATATTAAACGGGCAATAGTTTGTAGAGTTTTGGGTTACTTGTTATGTGGAGAATAAATGAAATTGGCAGCCAGAAGGGAGGTAACCCGTGGATCCGTGGGTACGGCACGTGCGTGCGGCTCCTCCAGTGACGAGTAGCCCGCGGGTGCATCGCGTAACCACCACCGTTCGATTAGATTTTCCTCTTTTTACTCTGTTCGTTTTACCTTTCAATGATAACGCCCTCCTCCCACTTTAATGAAATGAAAACAGCAAGAACGGGAATAAAAATGGAGAGAGAGAGAGAGAGAGAGAGAGCATCATGGTCAGATGCGGACATGAAGACGCGTCTGTCGTGTCCAGCCTGGCACGTCCCCATCTCATCCTCTCTCTCTCTCTCTCTCTCTCTCTCTCTCTCTCTGTTCTCCACCTCTTATCTCCTCAAAAAACCACTAAAGGACAACCTCACTCGCTTATTTCCCATAATACCCTCCACCTTTCTCTCTCACTCGCTCACTCCCTCATCAACACCGATCAACCACCTCCATCAATATCCCCACCCTCGATTCCTCCTCCTCCGACCACCGCCGCCGCCGACGCCATGCCTCCGCCGCCTCCCCTTCACCCCCATTTCCTCCCCATTCTCTTCTCGTCTCTCCTCCTCCTCATCTCCGCCGCCGTCGCCGACCTCCCGGAGTTCCGTGAAGCCCCCGCCTTCCGGAACGGCAGGGACTGCCCCGAGACGGCGTGGCCGGATCACCCCCCGCAGGGCGGCGCCGACGACGACACCATCCACATCGCGATGACCCTCGACACCACCTACCTCCGGGGCTCCGTCGCCGGCGTCTTCTCCGTCCTCCAGCACGCCTCCTGCCCCGAGAACATCGTCTTCCACTTCGTCGCCGCCTCCCGCCGCCGCCCCGACCTCCGCCGCACCGTCGCCTCCACCTTCCCCTACCTCACCTTCCGCCTCTACCACTTCAACGCCGACCTCGTCCGGGGGAAGATCACCTACTCCATCCGCCGCGCCCTGGACCAGCCCCTCAACTACGCCCGGATGTACCTCGCGGACCTCCTCCCCACCTCCGTCCGCCGCATCATCTACTTCGACTCCGACCTCATCGTCGTGGACGACGTGGCCAAGCTCTGGTCCATCGACCTCCGCGACCGCGTCCTCGGGGCCCCCGAGTACTGCCACGCCAACTTCACCGCCTACTTCTCCCCGGGGTTCTGGTCCAGCGCGGCCCACGCGGCGGCGCTCCGGGGGCGGAGGCCGTGCTACTTCAACACGGGCGTGATGGTGATCGACCTGTGGAGATGGCGGGAGGGCCGGTACACGGAGAGGCTGGAGGGTTGGATGAGGATCCAGAAGAGGGAGAGGATCTACGAGCTGGGGTCGCTGCCGCCGTTCCTGCTGGTGTTCGCCGGCGAGGTGGAGGGGGTGGAGCACCGGTGGAACCAGCACGGGCTGGGAGGGGACAATGTGAGGGGCCAGTGCCGGAACCTGCACCCGGGGCCGGTGAGCCTCCTCCACTGGAGCGGCAAGGGGAAGCCGTGGCTGCGGCTCGACTCGCGGCGGCCGTGCCCGCTGGACTCCCTGTGGGCGCCGTACGACCTGCTGCGCCACCCCTCGCTGTTCTGCGACAGCTGAGCACGGCGGAAGGGAGAAGGGGGAAGGGGGGGTACGACGGAGCAACGGGAGGAGCGGGACGGCGACGGCGACGGCGACGGCGACGGCGGGGGCGAAAGCGTAATTAAGGGGCCGGGGAGTGGAGTGGGAATTGGGGAGTGCGGAAGGGGACAAGAGAGCGTCACCGTCACCGTCAGGTCAGGCGTAAAAGCTGCGAGAATTACGGTCATTGAAAGGTCGATTTTTCAGCGGGCTGCCTTGGATTCTCTTTCTCTAACGAAGGTGAAGGTAAAGGGGGGAAAAATAAAAAAGGAGAGGGCGTGATGATTTTCGTCCCGTCGAATTTTGGAAAAAGAAAAGTAAATACGAATAAAGCCGAGACAGAAAAGACGGGGCCATTTATTTTCGGGGGTAATTATTAAATAACCCCCCCGGGGGGTGGCTATTTTATTTTGTATTATTTAGGGTAGGGAATCGGAGGATACGACGTCGCTTTCGGCGCAGTCAATCGTCATCGTCGCGGGGGTGCTCTCTTTTTCCCGTGTCGCGGTGGGAGGTATGGTCTGTTTCCACTTTTCCAACTTTTTGTTTTTTTTTGTTTTTTTTGGGGGGGTTCATTTTTCTTTTCAGCTTTTGACGATATTTCGTTGAAAGTGTTGTATATAGTTTTGGGTATCGTGCATCATCATGGAATGGCAGTATGGTGAATCTGTTTCCGGACCAGGGGTGAATTGTGATTATTTATGATGGTGGTTGAATGATATTTTATTCTTTCTTACGTCAAGTGATTCGTACGCACCGAATGGTTTGAATTGGGGTGGGGCCAACGCGGCCTTCAATGACAAATTCTGGTCTAATCTCGGTGCTTGAGGGAGAAAATGCCCAAAAAATTATAAACTCATTACATTTATTTTCAATTGAGTTGTAAATATATTTACATTTTGTCAATTGAGTCGATCTAATCAATTATACTTGAAAATTACGGATATGAACGTTGATAGTACCTCGTAGGATAATTGATATTGACGTAAATAATTTTTTACTTTCATCGTTTTTTCTTTCTTTTTTCAATCAAGTTTGCGAGGGTTGTCGGGTGACCCTGGCAGGCCGACCAACCCTCGTTGACCATGGTGGAGGACCGGCAACCCTCACCTTTGATTGGTGAGTTGGCTAGCAATTCTTGAACGGGCTAGGGAAAAAGAAAATGAAAAAGAAAAGAAAAAGAGAAGAAAAAATAATAGAAAATTCTATAATTTTTTAAAAAATTAAAAATTGTCAACGTTCGCACTGATTATATCATGTAGGATAATAGGTGGCCATGTCAACAATTTTGGTTAATATTGGCCGGATGAATTCAATTGGATTCAATTGCTAAAATTGAAAAGTTTAGAACTAAATTGATTAAAATATAATAGATTCAGGATTTTTTGGACAATTTTCTTGTGCTTGTAAACTCATTTCATATTTATGGTTGGATGAGGTGACACCATGTCATCCAAAGATGCATGGCATGTTAGGCTTACATGCCCCGAGATATGTAATAATGGATTGCTTATAAGTTGCATCATGGTGGTCGGGTTGTATTATTCGGGTCGTGTTAGGCTGTACATGAGAGCTCATGACTTGAAAATAGTCAAGAAATGTGATTTCTCTTATTGCTTTTATACACCTTTGGTAGAGTCAATTAACAACTAAGGGTGTTAATAGAAATGTATATAAGGTTCAAAATATCCGTTGTTTCTAAACTTAAAGAGCGAAAAAAACTATCTAGTCTAATAGTTTAATATGGTTTATATAATACCATGATGTATGGCTAATAATCAATTATCAAGTGGGCAGAGGCTTGACTTGTGGCCAAATGAGGAGCATAGGCAAATTATGAACAGTCCTAACTAGTAATTGTCCAAGTTAATCTAGAGTTTGGATCGTCAGCCTTTCAATTTCCTTTTTCTTTCCAAGTCAAGTTTTTCCTGATCCCTTGGATTAATCTCCTAAGCAATGGGTTATAGATATCAATATAACCTGTGTAAGTATATGTAATTAACTACAATGGAAGGAGTAGTATCGAATATACCAAGGGTGTGTTTATAAATCAATATGTTCCTGAGATCAATTTTTGCTTAAAAATGTTTTTTTTTTATTCTATTCATTGGATGAGTTTTTGAGTACTTAAAGACATTTGGTAATTATATAAAATTTCTATTCTTGGAATATAAATGCATTTGATACAACTCTCAATTTTTTTTTTTGACTTAGAATTTCTTTTATTTTTTAAATAATTTTATTACATTTTCCCTTTTTTTTTTCTTTTTTTCTTTCTCTTGATTTGGCAGGGCCGAGCTCGCCGACCACCAATGAGGCTTCGACCGACAAGGCTCAACCTCGTTGGCTAGAGGAAGAAGAAAAAGAAGAAGAAGAAGAAAAGGAAAATAAGAATAAAAGAGAAAATAAAAATGGAAAAATGCTTGATTCTAAAGTTGTTTCGGGAATAAAGAAGTAACTTTTTTTTTCTTTTTTTGCTTTTTGATTCTATTCCAAATTTTCTCTTATAAGCAAATTTGTTCTTGGGAACAAAAAAGTTACCAAATAAATTTCTATTCTTTTTCTTTTTGTTATAGGAGACAAAAGAATAGAATTAGACATTATTTTGGCATGTTACCAAATAAACCCTAAGAAAATTGTTTTACAAAGTTTGAGTAGTGCAAGATTTTTAGTGGTTGTATAACATGATTCACTTAATTAAAAAAATCATTAGTTGTCTTTCATAAATCAATTGAATGGAGTAATCTTTGTATAGCCAATATTACTCGTCATATAAAATCATTTCTTGAAATTCTCTTTTATTAATTTAGGATGCGCATGATAAAAGTTTAGAATATAAATTAATTTTTATTCCTTAGACGAGTTTCTGAGCAGAGAAACGAGTTTGTTAACGATTCAAAATTTTTATTTTTGGAACAAAAATTCGCTTGATAACAAAATAAAATTTATATTTCTAAGGGGGTGGTAGGCGTCTTGTGGTTGGCGGTTGGCATCCAGCATCCCACAAGTGGTAGGTGGTGATGAGAGTGAACGATGATAAGAGTTTTCGTTTCTCACTTTTATTTCAAAAATTGGAAAGCTAAAATTTTTACCTTTTGAATTCTATTTCAAATTTATTTCTAGAATAATTAACAAATGGATTTATGTTCTGGGGAACAGAAAACAAAGAAATAGACAAACATAAATTTTGTCGTGCATGCCTTTAGCTGATCCTACTAACCTATTAGAGGTAATCGATTCCAAAATGGGTAAGAAACCTACCATGTTAGAACCGATTTTCAATTTTTTAGAACTTCGAACTTATCATGTTTGCTCTAAAACCTACTTTGGAAACTACCATATATTTTTGGTCCACTTCCATGGTCTACTTGAGAAATGTTCATTTTTTATTATTTAAATTACGATAAATTAATATGGGCAACATAACGAATGAGTAAGGAGGAGGGTGAGTTGTGAAGTGTTTGAATGAGGTTTGGAGGCGAGGGGGGGGCGAAGATGTCAAGAGAAAAACTATGATTTTTAATTTTTTGCTTGTAAAATTCTAGACGCAGAGATTGATTAATAGCCAATTAAATATTAAAAATTGATTAATTCTAAAATTTGTCTAATAGTTTATAATAGAATTGAAAATAAGTTAAAATTAAAAATCTTAATAGCAAAATTTGGAAACTAAATGCAGTAAATCAATCTGATAAAATGTTAGAGCATCCAATTTCATCATAACTATTAAATATGAATTTCGAATTGTTACGTGTACAAGAACAATATCAAACTACTATCCTATCTTTAGGTATAACAAATCTACTTAATTTATTAATCCATTATATCTCTATGTGAATTTAAATATAGATAAATGCATTAAAATCTATGAACAATCTCGGCTTACAATGAGTCTTTTGGATCACCTGAGAGTTAAACAAATAACATGGTATATCTCTATCCATATTTAATTCATGGTTGCATAACATAAGGAATAATTGCATATTATCCTTTTGAGTCTCAAACGTGTGTATCAAATCATTTAAGTGGTGGCTAGTCACTTAAAAGCATTAAGCACAATAATACATAACTTACATAATGATATCATTTGCATGCATACAAATCATGAAATTCATATTATCATGGTCAAGCTACATTGTAGTCCTAAAAAAAATTAGAATATAGTAGAAGAAAAAACGAAAAATATATATTAAAACCAGCATCTTGAATCAAAGAATATGAATTATGTCACCATTTTTGTCTTCTTTCCAAAGCACTTATTAAATAAACTCTAGAACAATGAAAAACGATCTAAAAGTAAAAACCTAGCCATCTCTCCTAGCTCTCAATATTATCCTACTTATAGGATATATTTAAGAATCATAACATGAGACAATTGCTTATTTTTTTGGCATAAAATCATGGAATAAAGCACATAATCCTTAATTTGGTATCCATCTTTCAACACTTTTGATTTGAATTCCTAAATTACATAATTTTCCTTTCCTTCTTTTTGTCATTTTTTTCCTTATTTTCTCTATATCTCATTATTCTGCATAAACAAAGAACATTTGAATAAATTGAAGGAAATCCAAATATTTCCTTATGAATATTGCATTATAAAGTACCATATTTATTGCCTAAAATAAGTAAAATAACTATATTATTATAGAATTATCACTATTATAAAATCGTTTCCAAATTTGGTCCGATTGGTCTAGTTTTGGGGTGGTTCTTCACTTAGAATTGAGAGCTAGACTGGCTTTTTGGATGGTTTGATTTAGTTTCAGGGTAGAACTGATCCAGTTGCACAACCTCATTACCTATTTGCACAGCCATTTAGTCACCATAATAACATCGATCTTGCTATCGACTTTGGTCCTCAATTCAACCTTAAAACAAACCCAGAGCCAATGACACGTTCATTCCATATTTGTAATTGAAAAATGGCATTGGAGCGGAGAGAGACTTCACGTGCAACGCTGACCAACCTTGTTAAGCAAAACAACATTAGTTTTTTAGGTCCTGAAAAGTACGAGAGGCCCATAGATTGAGAACTTAAAAATCAAGTCGAACCGACATTTCCAGTTTACGCACAACTCGGACTCAGAGATTTATATTATATTACTACTTAAATCAGTCCTCCTCGGTGCCATATAATTTTCTCACACCAAGGTCCAATCACCTAGGCCGTTGTAATTCCCTATTTTCTCTTTGCTAACTCCACACATCATCAAACGTAATTTGATAGTAATATACAAACCAGCTAAATAATTGATTGAGTGATCAAATGCTCGATTTGAATATGATAGATAACACTTAAAAATCAAATCTCCACTTAAATTTATCTTATGAGCTACACACGATACACTCTGTGATTGCTTAATGCACATGTATGAGACAATTTATGGGCATTGGTAAAAAAGAAGAAGAAGAAGCTTTAGCTAAAGATTGAACACCATTTGGTTATTCACATCGGAATTATGGATCCACTGTCTCGATTTTTTTTTTTATGCCAATTAAGAGATGTATGTCGACTTGACATAATGTTTGACAAATTATAATTCTCAAGATGCAAAATGAAAACCTTTCTCAATATTTAGTTAACTCATTAATAGTAGGAATTTTTACTCGACACACACAGCCTATGTACTCTTATGATTTTTACACAATCCTACATTCACCACCATTAAATGGGTATTCATAATTTAAAAAATTTGACGATTATCCAAATCATTAACGAATGAAAGCGTGGAATGTGTGAAAAATAAGGAGGACCCATATGGCCTAAAATTTCCCAAATAGTCAATAGTTAGATTAACTGGTCAACACGAGAGAGGGATCATTCAAAAAACTTCCTTTTTCGTGCCCGTTGATAGTACTAATAATAATAATTAAAATGAGAAAACAACTTTGATTTTTGTGAATTAAGTAAGGGCGGGTGTGGATCCAGATGGTCCGGGCTGGAGGGCCTCGTGGGCACGGCACGCTCTCCCATGGCCCATCGCTGGCTTTTCCCTGAGTTTATCGTACACCATTTCAGAAGTGGAATGGTGGGGGGGACCACAGCCTTCCTTCGCTTCCTCTCGACTATATATAAAGGGCCTCTCCACGATCCCTCCAATTCATCCCTATTCGCCCGCCATTCTCATCATCTCCCTCTCCCTCTCCCTAAAATCGTCGCTTAACGCACCTGCGATTTCTCGCTGGGAGAATTTGAGGATGAAGACGATGATGATGATGATCGGCAGCCCCTCGTGCGGAGGAGCTCCCAAGAGGAGAGCGTCGAGCAGAGGAGTGGGGAGTGCCATCAGAGAGCGGAGAGCTCGGCTCTACATCATCAGGCGCTGCATAGTCATGCTATTGTGCTGGCACGACTGACAACTAATTAGAAATTAAAAATAAGAACTGGCTAGAGCTTCGGAATTTGTTATTTCTTTTTATTCTTTTCATTTCCTCCCTTTCCTTAATATTATTTTGGGTTTTCTTCGGGGAGTGGAGGGTGTACATAATTTTGGCGAATTAACAAGTTTTGTATTGGTTGGCATGACGGATTGAATTACATTAGACTCAAACCAAATCAGCTTCCCCAGGTTTCTTGCGACTTTTAATGTCTCGTTTGATGAATCAAATCTACTTCAAAGGAAAATGCTGTTATTCCTGAGAATCCTATCTCGTCCGGCATACACTAATTTCAGCAGAATCATGAATTCCTCTAGCTAGATAAAATCTTTATTCCATCCACTAACCCAATATTAAGATTTATCAAATGGAGCATAGAATCAATTTTTTAATTCATATTTGATAGGCCAAGTTGTTGTATGGATTAGTTATATTCAATAAATGAATTAAAATGGTAAAGTCAAAAATAAGATAAATATTAAATGACTCCATGACTCTCTTACATTCACTCGATCTTATGCTCTTTTTTTAGTTTGGATATGAGTTTTACTAAATTGAGTTAAATATAAAAGTGTTTTAGCAAAATGAGTTAGGTCAAATATGGGTTTGATATGGATTGTGTTGGGTATTTGTCATTAAATTAGCATTACATAGAATTTGGTTAAAATGAGTCAAATGGTTAACTTGGTTCAAGTCATTTTCGACCCGATCTACCCGTTTGATGGGTCTACCAATCAATGTTCTTTTTCTTTTCTTTTTTCTTTTTTAAATAAATTTGTCTTTTGGGACTCAAAATTTAATAATCAAGTCTACACACTTCCGTAATGTCATAATGTAGGGCTCATTTGATGAAACTGAAAATTGAAAAGTAAAAAATTTCATTTGGTGATATAATTTATTTTTTCTATTTTTGAAATAAATTTTTACTCTAGAAATAAGATCGAAATAGAAACGAGAAGTAAAATTTTCTAGTTTTTTTTTAATATTTTATTTCTAGAATAAAAATGAGAAATAAAAACTTTTCTCATTATTTATTCTCGCTACTAGTCGGTTTCTCACCTGTCGTCGTTGGTCACCGGTGGTTGCCACCCACTCACCGTCACTCGTTGTTGATTGTTGGCCGTCGGTGCCCACCATCTATTCACCGTTGTCTCCCACCGCCGCTCGGGAGAAAGAAATTTTTGTGTAATTATCAAAAAAAATTCTATATAAGGAATATAATTTTTGCATGGTAATGAAATATGTATTTTTGTTCAAAAATTTGTTTAGGGAATAGAAATAGAAAAATCTATTTTTCTATTTCTAGTTGGAAATTGATTTGTGAAACAAAATGATTCTTATTCACACCAAAATTAAGTGATGAAAATTAATGTTTCAGGGCCCAGGACTTGCATGGTATCACTAAAGAAATAAGTGCTGAAAATTTAAGTATTGAATTTTAAGTTTTGACAATCTTAATTGTCAAAAATAGAAATCAAAAGTGGTTTGATAATAAATCAAGCTGGATCATTGCATTGGACTAAACTCTTTCGAAACATGGAATTATAATTATTATCGATAATTTTCTATGATGCAACTGGCAAGGTTCCGATTACTATCAATTATTTGTCTACAATAAGGTAACCATCACTTTTATGCTTTTTTTTTTTTGGAAAAGGCCACAAAAAATCCTAAACTTTGCCCAAAGTGGCAAATTTACTCGAAACTTTTTTTTTTTTGTAAAATAAAAAATCTCAAACTTTGCCAATTGTGACAAATTTATCCAAATTTTTTTGGTGACACAAAAAACCCCGAACTTCTATCATTGTGACACATTTACCCTAAATTATAGGGCATTTTGGTCTTTTTACTTTTTAATTTTTTTTTTCTTCTTCTCTCCTCTTCGCTAGCGACCGGCGGAGGGAAGCCGGTGTTGGGCGAAGGTTGGCTAGGGCCGCCCTCGCCGGTGAGGGCACCCCTCACCAGGCCCTCACTAGCGTCGGGCGAGGACGGCCCTCACTCGATGCTGATGAGGGCGGCCCTTGCTAGATCTAGTGAGGGCACCACTCGCCTGACACCGGCGAGGGCCGCCCTCGCCGAATCTAGGGAGGGAGGCCCTTGCTTGACCCAGGCGAGGGTGGCCCTAGCTAGCCCAAGCGAGGGCAACCCTCGCCCGATGCCAGCGAGGGTAGCCCTCATCGGATGCTAGCTTCCCTCCACCGGCTTTGCCATGGCCGGTGGAGGGGAGAGAGAAGAAGAAGAAAAAGAAAAAAAAAAAATAAAAAAAAAAGAGATGAAAATGCCCATAATGGAGTAAATGTGTCACAGTTTGCAAAGTTTGGTTTTTTATGTTACAAAAAAAGTTTGGGATAAATTTGTCAATTTGGGCAAAATTTTGGGTTTTTTGTGGTCTTTTTTTTTTTTTTTTTTTTTGTTGGTCAAAACTGAGTCGTTTAATTCAATGCTCATTATAACTATCAAGTAAGCTAAGTCTCATTATGTATTGAATTTCTAATTTTCGATACTTAATTGAGGTTGCCAAACAAGCCTTGTACGTGGTTACAATAACAATCAGTATGATTTGATCTATGTCAATAATATTAGGTTTTATTCGGGTTTATATGGTATGAACATTACTTATGAAAGGGGGATAATTGCCCAAAAAGTCATAAACTATAGTGCTGTGGCTAATTAGGTTCTAAAACTTTCAATTGTGCCAATTTAGTTATGACTTTTTGATAACTTACCAAATTAGTTATTCGGGCTAATTTTGATTAGAAATTGCTGATGTTGATGTTGGCTAATCATTGGCTATCCTGCGTAGCATGGTAGCACTAACATGGACATGTTTTTGCATATTTTGAAATTTCTCTCCTTTTTTTTTCCTTTTTCTTTTTTTTGGTCCGTGATTGATACTTGGCCATAGTTGGTGACTCACAAGCAAGGGCTAGTGAGGGCTGAGGGCCACAACACCCTTGTCTGTGGCTGATCCCCGACCATAGGCCAAAGGGAAATAAAAGGAAAAAAATACAAAAATTTGTCCATGTCAGCACTACTCATGCCACGTATGACGACTAATGTCTACATCAATGTTTTCGAGCCAAAATTGATCGAAATGACTAAATTAGCAAGTTGTTAAAAGATTTACAATTAGATTGACAAATTATGAAAATATTTAGGATTAATTTAGCATAATGGAAATGTTTATAACTTAATTGGTTGCCGAACTATTAGGGAAGATAAGTGTCTAATCTAGCCTTGTTTCAAGGTAAAATTAAGAATCAGGTCGGAAGGACCAGTTCCCAATTTCTGGGACTAGGAATTGGATTGGCCTATCCTAGAATCGAGAACCGCACCAACCGACCAGTTCAATCGAGTGGAACCAATCTCTATTGGACTTTCATAGCGAATCATAAATATGTTAAAAAAAAAAAATGCTTAACGCCCCTCTTTTGCTTCTCTAAAGAGAAACCAAACCTACATGTAATCGGGTGTGGTCACATGAAATTCACGAAGAGGTCGGCATATGGAGACGCAAGGTGTAATTCTGTAGCAGTATATGTAATGGCGTCTGCTTGAAAAAGCTTGCTTTAATGAATTGATTGTTGTCATTTTAAGGTCAAAAGGCACTTATAGAACCACTACTTTGGAGAGACAACAAAAGGATACTTGTTTCTACGCATAGAACTTGGTTTACTCATAACCGCGGTTTTATGTGTCGAATTCTTGAAAGCTGAAAATCTTGGCTATTAGAAGAATCTACAAAAGGCTTTATATAGTTAGTCCAGTGGCTTGCGTGGGAAATTGTGAACCGGAGCGACTGGTCACTAGTTCCAAGAATAGGAATCGGGAACTGGATTGCCGCCCATGGGAACTATCCAAAACCTGCTGGTGATTCCCATTGCACACCCCTACGAACTATTAAGTCCAGGATTTTTGGGACAATTTTCTTCTATGAAACATATCATTCCTTTTTGGGACAATGCTTTGTGATAATTTCATGGGACTGCAACCACCTGATCAAAAAGGTTTAAGCTACTAGATTGTGGTCGCCCTTAAGCCCGATTTGCTCGCATGTCATCTCTCAAAAGCCTTCCACCTTATTCCCGTCACTCTCCTACCAAAAGAAGAGGGGTGAAGACCTGGAAGAGAGAGAGAGAGAGAGAGACTCTTGTCTCCCAATAGCAGAGGGAGCAGGAGGAAGACAGGAAGAGAGCATTATCTTTGAGTCTCCTTTGCTAATCAGAGCGGAGCTGCGCATGTCGCGGACGGGAATGCGACCTAATCCGCTTACTTTCCAGCCCAACAACAACGGCAGAACATGCGAAATGCCGATGTTTCTTTAACTAAAATTCCATGTCGCGGGGCTTTGACCTTGCCGCTGCGGGGCGTGAGATAGACGGGGAGAGGATCGCGCCACGCCATGCATGCACGGCGTAACAACCGACTGCGAAGCCTTTGTTTTATTATTCACGTCATGCCCGGCACGTAGATGAACCTAACCCTTCTCCATCTCCACCATTTCTCTCATAAATTAGTATTCCCCCTTATAAGAAATTAGTAAGTGTACATCGCATCTCTTAAAAAAGAAACTTATTCAATCCCCGTCGCTTTTCCATTTGATAGATGGCCATCTTCTTTTTAATTGGTAAAAAAATCTCATATTTCACCTGTCTCCTTTCCACTTCATAGATGGCCATCTTCGCCGAGAATCTATGTTTTATTTTATTTTAAAGATGACTTAGTATTGGGATGTCACTAATCAATGCGTAATCATTAAGGTGATCACTGAAGAAAACTTCGTGATTTTGACGATTCCTTGTTATATTTAATCAATATATTTAGATCAAAACTATTTCTTATAAAGTAAGCCTAATAAGCATAGAGAGTCGCTTATTAGTACACTCTCTCCTCATATTAGATAAAATCAAATTTATAACCCTGAGCAAAGTCATATGAATCAAATTTTAATACAAATACGTATTACATGCTTTAGCAGCATATAAATTTTCATTTTTTCATGCAAGTAATCTCTCGTAGAAATCAATCCTTTTCACATAATCAATTCACGTTCTAAAAGCAAAAGCTCCACATTTGTAATGGTCTCACTCCCTAAAGTGCACGCTTTCGGTGCACGAAACAAAAGCTCAATATTATCTAGTTTTGATGAATGAATAATTTCTCGTCGCTTGTTAAGCATACTAAATAGCACTCAATCTAACCACTAGATTTGCTTCAATAGTCACCCTTCCAACATGGAAATGAGATGTGGGGATGACTTAGTTTTAAGTGTTGATTTCGACTCTTACGCTTGTAAGGAGGCATGACAAAAGTCTGAGAGTAAGAGTTAGAGTAGAACTTAAGTAGGACCGACAAAAAAAAAATCATCGAATCTAAACATAGAAAGAGAATAAAAAAACCAAAAAAGAAAGAAAAAGAAGTAGAAGGAGAAGGAAACCAAACTCCATGGACCCCAGGCTAGGACGATGGAAGCAGCGTTCCCACCAAATCATACTGTCCCATTCTAACGACCCCAGTCTCGCTCCGCTAATGTCGCCCCACTCTCTTCTCCGCCGTCCCAACTGCACTTTTTCCCTCCATATTTTCAACTTTTCACTTTATAGTTCCAAGTCCTCTCCAGTTTCCACACCCCAACTCCCTCCGTCCCTTCAATGGCGTCCCTCCTCCTCCCCTTCCTCCTCCTCCTCCTCCCCCTCGCCGCCTCCTCCTCCTCCTTTCCGTACGGCAACGCCTCCCTCCACATCGACTGCGGCTCCGACACCACCTCCGCCGACGCCTTCAACACCACCTGGCTCTCCGACCGCTTCTTCACCGGCGGCTCCCCCTCCGTCGTCTCCGAGCCCCTCCTCTTCTCCTCCCAGCACGAGAAGTACCTCCGCTCCTTCCCCCCGCTCTCCTCCGGCAAGAAGAACTGCTACGTCGTCCCCGGCCTCCCCTCCGGCCGCTACTACCTCCGCGCCTTCACCGTCTACGACGACTACGACGGCCGCTCCCACCCCCCCAGCTTCGACGCCTCCGTCCAGGGCACCCTCGTCTTCAGCTGGCGCTCCCCCTGGCCCGAGGACTCCGCCCGCCGCGGCTCCTACTCCGATCTCCTCGCCTTCGTCCCCGACCCCCCCGCCGAAGTCTGCTTCTACAGCGTCGCCACCGACTCCCCCGTCGTCGGCTCCCTCTCCTTGGTTCAGGTCGACCCGCTGTCGTACGACGCCGCTTCCGTCGGGCACGGCTTCATCCTCGTCAATTACGGGCGCCTGGACTGCGGTTCCGACAATTGGGGGCCCGGGTTCACCAACGACACCGATCATTTCGGCCGTTACTGGCAGTCGGACTCCGATTTCCTGTCGCCCGACTCGAAGAACAATGTCGTGCGCATCTCCACGATGAGTACTCTTTCAGGGGCTAATCAGCAACCGAATTATTTCCCGATGAAGTTGTATCGGACGGCTACGATGACAAGGGAAGGGCCTTTATACTACGAATTGGGGGTCGACGCGAAGACGGATTACTTGCTGTGGCTACATTTCGCGGAGATTGACTCCAAAGTGAGTGGACCTGGGCAGAGGGTCTTCGATGTGGTGGTGAATGAGGAGAATTTGACCAGGGTCGACATATATAAGGAGGTCGGGCTTCTCGCGGTGTATGATTGGCATTGCATAGTGAGGAACTTGAGCAGTACGACTTTGAATGTGAGGCTAGAGCCGGTTGTAGGAGTACCCTTGATTAGTGGACTGGAGAATTATGCACTGGTTCCTGTCGATCTTTCCACTGATCCTGAGCAAGGTATGAGCATCGCCGCCCACTGCAGAATTAAATTCCATCTGTTATTTGATTGCCCAATACATTTGATGATTGGATCTTGATCATCAAAGTTTGGCACGCTGGAGAAATTTACAAAAAAGAAATTTTGGGTGCTCTCTTGTTTTTTTAATTTTTTTGAATCAATAAGGACACTGGTGTAGGATAGGTATTTCGATCGTCTGTTCATTATCAGCAAAAGGGAAGCTGAATTTGCTCCTGCAAATCTTCCAATTGCTCACTGTAGTAGGCAGATTCTATGCACGGGATAGTGACTAAACATACTATGCAGTAAGCACAATGGCATGCTTTTGTTACATCTCTGGTGCAGAGCTGTTGTAGCCATGTTGACACTTCAAACTCCTAGGAAAGAAGGAATGTCCTCAACAAAACCTAATCCAGTCATGGCTGTCCTGAATAATTAAGGCTGAGCCTGGCATGATTTGTATACGAATTATTTCTATAGGAAGTATCTGGCATCAAATGTGAATCAGAATTATCAGCTTGCCGTGGCAGACAGAGTGTGCAAGAGAAACTAATGGGTCTTCATCTTTCATCCAGTGGTTGCTATGAGAGCATTGAAAGAGTCACTTGGAGTTCCTGAGAGAATGGGTTGGAACGGAGACCCTTGCGCTCCTACCAGTTGGGATGCTTGGGAGGGAGTTACATGTCATCCAAACAAGGATAAGACTTCCCTTATAATATATCAAATGTGAGCAATTTTACTTTTTTCATGTTTCATACTTAGCCATGAGTATAAAATGCATTGGAAGAGGCAACTGCATCGAATCTCGTCACCAGATATTCAATTGTGACTTCTATTAGTTTCCATGATCTATGCAGCACAAGCAGTGTCTGTCACTCTTAAGTTCATATAATACACCAGATTTTATGAAGGGAACTGGAAAGTACAAGATTCCTATGTCTTCAACAGTACTGGCCCCAGGATTTCTTCAATGGCAAAGAAAATTTAGTAGATTGTTGTTTCTCGTTCTTTAAGGATATAAACTAACAAATTGTTGATATACTTATGACCAGGCCTTAAGTATGTGGCTTATGTTAAAATCAGCCTTTTCATTGGTTTTTCAGAGATCTTGGGAGTCAAGGCTTGAAAGGCTACATAAGTGACCAGATAAATCTTTTGTCGAACTTGGTAAGCTTGTAAGTATCGCCTTTCTGCTTCTAATTTCCTTTTATGACCTCCAGGATTTTAGGTAATGGAAAAACTCTGACATTATTTCTTCTTGACATTCTCATATACTTCATCTAGAAAGTTGCAGCCACACCTCTAGTCCTTTATATTTTCCTCTGTCATCAAAAAGGAGAACTAGGTCATTCAAATGAGCTATGCTGCCACATGTCTTTGTTGCTCTGCCTTTGATAAGAACTTTCTCTCTTTATGTTACTACTTCCATCTAGCATAAGTCATCGCACCGACCATTTTTCTTCTGTTCCGTCTATTCAAGGTTGAGGACCTGGATCTGGTGATAACCCTTGGACAAGATCCGCTCTTGGCTTCCAATAATGTCTCTGTTTTGCCTTGCATGGTTTTCAGGAATAATAGGACTGCCGAGTTTTCCCTTTAAGTTGTTTCAGTAGAATTGCTGCTAAAAGACTCTTAAAACTTGTGCTTGGTTCACCTATAGTTTATTTATACAAAGATCTCAATTCATATTCACTAACAGCGTGTTATGGCCCTAAACTTGTCCAATTTCTATCCAACTGTTGACAACAGTCATGATTTTTAGCAGTTTTTAATGGGCGCTCACTCATTCTTCCCATGGAAATTGTTTAGTGGGTAATACAAGCTTTTTCTCACCTTTTTGTTGGTCTCCATATTCCTAAATACACGTCCATTTCTGGTTTAGACGATTGAAGTGGACTGGCCATTTCTCTTTTACATTTTTTTTTTTTTTTTTTTTGGCTTCAATGCAGACGTAAAAGTTACATAGTCCATCCTTTTCTGTTTCAAATCTGTTCTTCGTTGGAGTAGTGAAATTATATATTGGTAAAATCCAATTTCTGGAAATATTCACTTATTTTCACCTGTTGTGCTTACTATCGTTTGACCTCACATGTCATCAGGAATTTAAGCTCAAATTCTTTACGGGGTACAGTTCCATCTGGACTTGGGGGAAATGCTCTTGCACGATTGTAAGTATCCGAAATTGCTTGTCACATCTGATGGGGAAATCATGAATTTTATTGGGTATTGGCTTATGTTCGGCTGGTTCTTTAGCGGCATTCTGTATTAATGAAGCTAAGCTTGAAATGAGTATTGAAATGTTCATCTCTGCTTTTTTTTTTTTATAATTTTAGAAGTGACCGTCCATAAAGGAGCTGAACTTGCAGATTTTTTTCTCTCTTCAGATCTTGTCTGGTTTACACTGATGGTCAGAAGCAAAATCTTTTCTCATGTTCAATTTATTTGAGTAGATTGATATTTTGAGTTTCGTCTAACAGTATCTTTGAAGTGTAATGGATATTTGTTATGGCTAGTTGTGTGGAGTTAGAGCATATCAGATAGACGACCAATCTCCTTAGCTGAATATGTTTTCCCTCTCTTTCAACTTTCAAGTATGATGTTTTTCTAGGTAATACCTTTGATCGATACTATTGCTAAGGACACCAAGGTATTGTCTTCTAAAATACCCTGTTTAACACTGTTATATTTAGGGATTTGTCAGGCAATCAGCTCACTGGCTCTATACCGGACAGTCTAGCTTCTTCAAATATGCAACTTGTGTAAGTACTATTTCTCCATTGGTTCCACATCATATAATATATTGTGTGTCCTGCTTTTATTGTGTGCGAGAGATAGTTTGAGCATTGCCCTTTAATCTGTCAAAATCCTAATTTTCTTCTCTCTTTGTTCTAGGGTATTGAATGATAACTTATTGGAAGGGAAGGTCCCAGAGGGACTCTTTACAATTGGTGTCCATGGAGGATCTATAGAGTAGGTTATCCTCACTTTGAAGTCTTAATTTTCTTGATTTTGCTTATTGAATGGCTATCTGACTGTGAAATGAAAGTGCTGTGCTAGTGTTTTCATCTGCTTCTGTGAGAGTGCAGTCATCTTCCCATGTGCTTCTATCTTCTTTTGGTTGTAACATGGTACGGCTTATGCAATAATTTTGTATTCTGATTGTTATGTTGTGACATTGATTCAATTCGTTGTCATGACGAGCCTTCGAGTGTCTAATCTTACACTAATCAAAAGGATTTTTATCTTAGTTTCCTTTAATCTTCTCTCTCTAAGTGACCTGTGAAATTTTGGCTCTAGATCTGCTGTCTTCTGAAGGATCTGTTGCTCTTTTTAATTGTCGAAAGTGGTTGGTTTTCATCCTTTACTTTTGCCTTCCCTATTTCTTCCTTTTCTTGGTGCATGTATGAACAAGTGCTTTAGATTCGGTTTGGGGCCCATGGATTGGGAAATGGGGTGTGAACAAAGTGCTCATGGAAAGATAGTGCATGCTTTCACAATGGTGGACCTCGACCAAGTCTAAATTTCCATTCCAACGGGCTTGTCAAATTTGTTTGTTGAGTCTCGAAGACTTGACTTTTCCTCAGGTTCTAAGTAATCTGCTTCCTAGATGAAAGCGAGTTATGATATCTCATGTCTTGGATCTTCATGATCTATCTGTTTACACTTTGGTTTAGGTGAAGAGGAAATAGCTGCAATTCTGTGATGGAATATGCTCATGATGCCTTTGATATATTCATTCTTGAATTTTAGTCAACATCTATGTTGAATTCTCCTAAAGCTATCACCTTCCAATTTTTTTTCCCACTGCTGCATGAGTCTTGAATCTGAACGGCTAGCATTACCTTTAGAAGCCTTAAGTGCAGCCTCCTTGGACAAGTTCTCATTGAGAAATTCTACATTCAGGCCTTTTCTACTGGCGTGCTTTTTATAGTTGGGTTCCAGCATGTTCCATGAAGCTAAAATTACTGCTTGAGTTACCAAATATGATTCATACTTGTGAAACTTGATGAGAGCGAATGCTGCTCATTGTGAAGGGATGTACTTTGCTGTGTTGCTCTCAAGGAATCTTTGTAGGGGAAAAAGAACTAGGATAGACATGGTTTAATATCAATTAGAGATGTCTGCTAGGACCTGAATTCACTAATTCCAGACATGGCAATGTAGCCTGAGCATTGACTACTCATATTTGGCTATCGCATTATTTACAAAGATCAGAATTTTGCTTACCCTCGTTTTCTTCTAAATTATTTTGATATTAATTGTCTTGGTTCTGAGCTTAAACCCGTCACTTTAATCTCTCTTCCTCTCAGCCTCTCTGGTAATAAAGCTCTATGTGGAGCACCATCTTTGCCTGTCTGCTCTATTTGGGAAAATGGTGGATTGTCCTCCGGTGCTAAAATTGCCATTGGCCTATCGTGTGCTGTTGCCTCCATCATGCTGCTACTGGTGCTATACATTTTCTGCATCAGAAGAAGACGCAATGACTATGACTTTGGTTTACCTCACGAGCTGATGTGTGAGTATTATCTTTAAACACTCCTTACCTGCACAAATAAGGTTAATAGTTTGATACGCCTCACTATCAGGTTCAGACCTGGTGCTGCAGTTCACTATAATCAAGAAGGTTTTGATATCCTGGGATTTTATTGGCCCTATTCTGCAACAGCGAATTAACACCAACTTTTGCTCCAAAAAATTTGATAATTACCATTTCTGCAATTCAAAACAAAATCCACACTGAGCTCTTTATTAATATTTTATGCAGTCTTACACAAAATTGGATTTTCTGTTGACCATTAGTTTCGTTCTCACCAAAATTTTTTTACAGCGCTTGCTGCTAAGAGAAACCGATACCAGAGGCAGAAGTCACTGATGCTCCTTGAAATGGAAAGCCAACATGCCAAAGGATTGCCCTCACCTTTCAGTCCTAACTATCAGAAATCTTGAAAAGTGAAGAGCGATGATGATTGACCATGTCCTCTCCTCAAAAGGGAGTCTGCCGGATTCAATTATATCACAGGCCTAAAAATGACGCAAGTGGCTTTGCTGCTTTAGAAAGATGAGTTGCATCCGTTCAACTTTTGAGCAATTCCCTAGAAAATGGGGTCATAAAATGTCAAATTGCTCGTGAGATACACTGCATCTCAATCTCACATTGGTGATCACTTGACATAGTTCACTCTACCATGTATACTGTGATTTTTGGCATTATAGGGGAAATATTGAAATGACTCAAACCAGATGGATCAATTGATACAGTTGTAAATGTTGTATTTTCAATTACAAGTGGTCATGAAATGCTTGAAGAAAAGCTTTGGCAACTACACTACATACTGTCTTATTGAATAGGGCATTTTTTATTGGCAGATAATTGTGCTCTGACTTTGATGTGCTTAAGAAAGTTTCACGCTTGAGTTCTGTTGATGATTGCTTTCTTATGCAAAAAGGGGTCTACTTTGCGAGTTCTCTTTCAAACTCCAGTTACGATGGGGGTCGAATCAACGTGGTTCTTACTCTGGATGTGGTGCTCTATATACCCTTTTTTTTTTTGGGATGTTTATGTTCGAGAACCTTTAAGGGGGTGTATGATAACTAAAATTTCTGTTCCAGAAATAGTTTTTGTTCCAGATCTATTTCTGGAAGAGAAATCCGTTTGATAAACCTATTCCGTTTTTTTTTATTTCCTGGAATAGATTTTTATTTCAGAAATAAGTTTAGAAGAGAAATCAAAAGTAGAAAAAATCTACTTCTCTATTTCTGAAACAAAAATCAGAAATAATTTTTCCCACAAACTCTAATTTCGGTGACTCTCATCTCCTCTACGACGTCTTGCCTCCTCCTCCTCCTCCTCCGTCGGTTGCCACCTGTTGCCACCCGCCATTGGCCGGCGGCCGTTGGCCTCGGCCCCCGCTGGCCATCGATCGCCAGCCCCTACCGCCGTCGCCACCGCCACCCGCCGCCGGCTGCCGCCGTCGCCCGCCGGTCGTTGCTGGTCGCCACCCGTCGCGGCCATCGGTTGCCATGGCCGGCCGTCGGTCGTCGGCCGCCGATCATCGGTCGCTGTCGGTCGTCGCCACCGGTGGCCGCTCGCTACCGCTAGCCAGTCGTCGGTTGCCGCCGCCGCCGTCGCCGATTGCCAGGCCGCCTGTGTGGTCGCCGATTGCTACCCACCGTCCGCCGCCATTGCCGATCGCCGGCCGGTGACCGGGAATAAATTTTGTGTCGTTAAAAACGAATTTCTATTTTTAGAATAAATTTTGTGTCGTTATCAAAATGTTATTTTTGTTTAAAACTCTTCTAGAAATAGAAATAAAAAAATATATTTCTATTCCAGAAACTATTTCTGGAACAAAATGGTTGTCATGCACCCCTTAAGCTTCTTAGAGGCTGGACGACATTTTCCTATAAGATGTGGAGGAGTCCTTTATGTTGAATGTCTATACAACAGTTCTGTAGATTGTTTTTTGTATAACGAACATTACTCGCTTTGTAAAACAAAGTTCTATACGGTCCACCTTTGTCACATCGGTATAGGATCCGAAGGTTTTTGGCCTTACAATGTTCAATATGTTCGACTTAGCCCAACTTATTGGTCTCTCTCTCTCCGTGTCAAGCTTGATAATCAAGCAATTCCGGGAACTTTACTGCAAGTTCGCCTAGTTAACATGAGACCGAGCTCAGACATATGGATCCAACTCACAAACTTCACGCATTTGAGCACTCTACGAGCATGAGGAGAACTATCATTATGCGATACTCATCATTTCTCTCCTTCCATATTTGGCAGATGGAACTATTCCAGGAACAGGAAAGCATGAGCAAAGTCTCAACAAAAAGACCCTACTAAATGATAAAAAGCCGTCACCGAATCAACTTTTAACCGTGCCTCTAGGAGAAATGCCAACCCTATGACCGTTCTTTACCAATTCATGGTCTAAAAGAACATTGTGTGAGATATTCCATCCTTCCGCAGAAACTGACTGCTTATTACCTATGAAAGCAGGGCAGAATTTTCTTCAATCCGTTTGCCAACACTTCAGTTTTGCACTTGAAAGCAATATTGCAACAAGAGATAAAAAGAAAATCAGGCATTTCAACCTTCCTCAGCAACTGAGTTTTGCTAAAGAAATCCAAGATAGTGGAGGTAAAAATTTTGCCCCACAATTGACAAAGCGTCCTTGCGAAACTGAGTTGAAAACCGTGAGGGCCAGGCGATTCATTCCCATTCATTAAACACAAACACTTCTTCAACCTCCTAATTCAATGACAGGTTGAGTTAAAAAAAATTCTCTACTGCTCAAGCAACCTGAAATCTTGTATTTTGTAAACAGTCTATGGCTACACTTATAAATATTTCTGTGCCCCACAACTTCTGTTGACCTGAATGAACTAGAACAGGTAGGTCAAGCAAACTGGGCTGAACAGAAACATGCCCGTCCTAATGTTTCTCCACCAATCTATCCGATAGTCGTCAAAGCTAGGACGAGAGATTAGACCTTGGAGAGCCGGTGTTGTTTTCGAAGTGTCCAGCCTAATGTCCGGACACATGACTAAACAGTTTTCAAAAGAGTATGCCATTTTAATATCGTTCACCAGAGCCTAGTTTGGAAAGAGAACGAAAGTCGTGCAATAGCCCAGTGGAAGAGCGAAAATTATCACTGATTTTCCACTTCCCGTGGAAACTACAAAAAGATCGAATCCATGGCCAGCTCCGGCGGTTTTCATCCGTCACATCGTCATCAAATGTTCAAATAATTAGCCCCAACTTGATGTACGGTACCTGCAAGTGGAAGCTCGCTCTGGGATAAGGTCGAAAACTAGATTGGGACCAGAAAGGTTCCTACATGCTAAGAAGGTGGGCGACACGCATCTACATATTGCTGAAATCGAATTTTGTTTTCGTTCATAACAAGTGTACATCTCTAGTGGGGAAAAATAGTCCTTTGTCTCGCTTTTTAGCATTTAAAAATTACCATTGCATTAAGAATTGAAACTCCTCGTCGGCAACTACTCAATTAACACGTCTTTAACAAGGGAGAAGTCAACTCAAATGATCACTCAAGTTTTTTAAAATTCCATCCCTTTCTTTTCATACCTAACCTAGCCATGACCTGCGTGCATGTGATGTCTACCTCAACACTAGTATATTCTAATGCGATGATGCTTATTATCTATCTTATTGGACAAATTAATGACATGTTCATCATGAAGTCATCACTAGAAAATACCAGCCATCTATAAATCATTTTATAGTGATTATGAACTAGGGAAAAGAGATATCACATGTAAAACATGGTAAGCTCATTGTATAATTTTCTTGACTGGTTAGAGACCCGTACTCTGGGGGCACCAAATTTTTTTTTTCACATGATAATACGACTATGGAGTCTTAGACTTCTGTTAGAAAATAATTTTCCATGCCCCAACAAAACGCATAACATCGAGAATTTGCCGACTTGGGAAATTTGTTGATTGACGCATGTGTAAAAGATCTCAAAGTACGGTCTATTCTGATTCCTAACTACGCGTTTGTGCATAAATACATACAAGTCCACATGAATGCACATATACCTGCAGGTACACAGTGTTTTCTGATACATAGTAATTTCATAATATACCCGTAGTTGGCAACAACGGCGCCGACGTTCGACCGAGAAAGATAGGTTGCATTCCGGAGCAGAAGACAACAAAAAACGACCGATCTCAAATGGGATATTGGTAGACATCGGAAAAGACTCCATAGTGGCCAAATTACATTGACTGCTCGTCTCCCATGGTGGCTACGGAAGCAGCCATGTTGACACCAAAGAACTCTCAAGTCGCTTTTGATGTCTGCTTCATCTTTTGTTTGCGAATGTGGAAAAGTGGACGGACCCCCTTTTACGGGAGATGGGGAAGTCTCGTTTCGAGAATGGAAATGGAAACGAGTGCGGAACTTACGTACCTAACTAAAATGCTTCGCCTGGCATCTTCATTTATTGTTTTGTCCTTCAAAAAACATGTGCTTATAGTTCAGCAGCCCCTCCCAAATACTTCTTCCAACTCCAAGTCAGTTCCTTCTGGGAATCTTCTTGATGTTTGTGACGTACTATAATGAAAGGAAATGTACGTGTGAAAAAGACGCACAACCTAGGTTTAATATCTTGAACAGCCTAAGTACAGACATTAATCCCATATTGAGGCCACGCATCTATGTTTTGGAAAACGTGTGCTTATAGTTCAGCAGCCCCTCCCGAATACTTCTTCCAAGTCAGTTCCTTCTGGGAATTTTCCTGATGTTTGTGACGTTCTATAATGAATGGAAATGTACATGTGAAAAAGATGCACAACCTAGGTTTAATATCTTGAACCGCCTAAGTACAGACATTAATCCCATATTGAGGCCACACATCTATGTTTTGGATCGCACATTACCTGATTCCTTAAATTGGCATATCTCTTTGTTTTTTCGGTCTTACAAGACACATCATCCTGAGGCCGAAATGTACCTACCTAAGATGGGTGGCCATCATAGGATTAAATAACCCTTTGATGAAAAATAATATGAGTATTTTCATGTCATTTTGTAAATAAGTCACCCAGGGGCACAAAAAGCCTTTCTCACTATCAATTTTCGAACTCATTACCAGGGTTTTGAGAATTTTTCTCAAACTCACCCTAAACAGTCATAACGAATAAACATTGGGAAAAGTATCAAAAAAAGTTATAAACCTATCATATTGTTATCAATTCAGTCTTAAACTTTTTAATTGGATTAATTTAGTTTTAGATCTTTTCATAGCTGTATCAATTTAATTTGGAAATCTCTAATGTGGATCGCCGACTGTCCTACGTGGCGCGGTTGGGGCTGATATAACTCACACATGCATCACAATTTCTTTACTTAATACCCTAATGAAATATAACAAAAGATGGCTCCATTTATAAAGCATGAGAAATACCAATAAAACTATTTTATTTATGACCGCCTTACCTATTGACTTATATTCATTGACGTACTTCGGACTCTCTCCTCGAGCTGGAGCCTCTACCTTGCATATGACAAGTGAAATTTCTCTTAAAATTTGCGACCTAAGTGTTGTGTACATTGGGCCACACTAGATAAGGGATGTGGATACAATGAATTGGATTTTAGATAAGCGCTGAAGAAACACATGACCAGAAGGTTGACACTTCTTTTCTCACAAAATCTTAATAAAATCATGTGGAAACTCGACCGAAATAGCATCAAATAAAATTTCATCGCCCCATGGCGCTCAACTTTGGTTGCTAGATGAAGATGTGCTTGACTCCAGTGTTTACAGTTGCCTAGACACTCGATTGCGACTTTGCTTGTCAATGACACCCGCAATTAAAAAGTAGTATCACTACAAACAACGTTCATGGAAGGCGTTGGGGAGTGCTGTCCACAAGTGGGGAAATCTCTGAAGATGAGATGCTCAGATTGGAGCACTAACTAGAAAACTATTTTTTTTCTTCCTTGGGGAATTCAAAAGGACAAAAGTCACAAACGAGGACAGTAATCTGATTTTGACGGGCAAGCAAAACTATGGCCGCGATGGAGAACGAAAATATAAGGATGCCGGAAGCAAGAGGGCTCGACTAGTGGTAGATTTCACCAGTACAAGGATGCCGGAAACAAGACCTATGAGGCCGCAGTGAACGACTACTCCTGCTGAATCGAAGCTTTCTGAAAATATTATTCTTCGGAAAATGTCAAATGGAGGTGGACATCACGTCGAAATGTACATCAGCACTAGAGACGTAGTAGGGTCCATATTGGATGATAAGAGTTGGCAATTTAATTTCTTTCTTTGCTTGGCCCATCCCCAAAAATGGAAAAAAGAAGAAGAAGAAGAAAACACTCTATTCATGCCTTTCCCCATCGAAAAGATGGCATCTTTTCGTTCTAGTGCAGTACCAGGACGATGCCCCTCCACAAAAATTCCTCACTAGAATTGTTTGCTAGTCCATAATTGATGCCCACAAAGATTAATTATCATTACTGATTGACATGTAAATGAGAAGGATGAGGATAGGTGGGAAATCTACTCGTGTGGCTGCCTCTTTTGATCAAAATCAGGAACATCAGAAAACCATTGAACCCAATACAGAACCCGCCGACCCGAGCTCTCGGTTTTTATCAACTTGACAAATGAGGGTCCCCCGCTCAGATCGAGAAGATTTTTTCCAGATTGTCGCCCCTCAAATTTCCAGAGTTCGTCACCCCTCAAATTTCCAGAGTTCCTCTTCAACTCCTCTCTTTTCTCCACTAACCAGAAAGTGAACTGGTAAAAGTAACTTGGATTCGATGTAGAAGTAGAGGTGATGTGTGAAAACGTTGCCCCTTAGATTCATAAAAAATGAAAATCACGTAAAAAACCGGATAAAATCGATAACAACAAAGCCTGTTCTATCATACGAGCTCTTTTTTTCTTTCTTTTTTTACTAGTGGCATCGAGATAAACCCGAGTAATGCATATCGCTCCAAAATCCGGCACCACGATCAGCATGGGATTCTCGACTCGAACACCGAGTGGCCCGTGAATAAAAGCACACCTTTTTAGCGATCCCTTCAGCATCTTGTTCCTACTTCCTGTACTTCCATCTTTTCTAAACTAAATTTTTGTCTTCCTTTATTCACCGTGTGCGATCATGGACGGATGACACGGACGCATTGATACTTTTTCTTGCGCTAGGCCATTCGAATATTCGACTAAGTACATGATCGGATCAAACTGCGAGTCCAACGACCCCAAAATTGATGGTCGAGGTTGCATCGTGGGTGAGAAAAATGTTAGAAATAAGGAAACAACCGAGGATAAACCCCCGCCTAGGGTTGGCCCCAAATAAAAAATCAGTGTTGGTCGGATCTTATGAAGGGATAGAACTTTATTTGCCAAGATTGACACAAAACAAAAGTGAACCTAGCTAATAAGAACAAAAGGGACTTAGATTGAGAAGAATAAATCAATTCGTGCCCCATACGACTTCTCGATGAAGAAGGGAAGAAATAGTTGTCTCAATCCATTTTATTGGCTATGCATTATAATCACAACAACACCAGGTTCATCGATAAATTTGGTTAGAAATATAGAATTCTCTGCATTACAATACAAAATGAGCTTTTGAGTGTAAGCTGGTACTGGGGCCCCCCTTCAGCTGTATAGCTTTTTGTGCAAAAGTTTATATACCTCTTACCTTTTACCAAAAAAAAAAAAAAAAAACAAAATGAACATATATATTTATTTTTTGTTAGTGTCTAATCTCAATCCTCAATGATCAAAGTTGTGGTCTATGGCTTGTGAGGGTTCCTAGTCGAAGCTAAAGGATTGAATGATAGTAAGTCCACACTGGAAAGAAAAATGAATGATTTAAAAAATACTTTCCAAAACGTGATCGTTTGCATCAATTAGAAAATGAACGAATGAAAAATATTTTCATAGTTCACGAAAATATTTAAATATAAATTGTTGTCGATAATAAAAAAATTTCTATTGACTAATTAGTTCAAGTATCCATGCATCATTTTTAGAAATTTGTTTTACAAATTATTATTTTCCGCGAAACAAATAGAGTTTCAAATCACACAACCGACTCCACTCGACATGTCCATTAATGCTTGAAGATTTTTTATGGGATGTTTTTGTTTGGAAGAAAAAATACCGGGAAAAAGAAATGCCACGTTGGGGGTCAGGATTCAGCCGGGGGGAGATGAACTTGGCAAAAATCAAGGTCTCACTCTTTACTACCCCCATCAACTTGGAAATCTTGAAACCTATTCTCGTTTATGACCTTTTATATTGTCTTTATATTGTTGTAGTAGAAGTAATGATGGAACCAGTTACATTACATGGAATTCACGCAGGCTTCATGCAGACAACCTCCAGGGACGCTCAATCTGAGGTTTCGACCTTTGAGAGAGAGAGAGAGAGAGAGAGAGAGAGAGAGAGAGAGAGGGAGACATGATGGCTTGCACAATCAAGTCAAGCGCAGCGCAAATGGCAGTGGTTTGCGGCACGCAGAGGATGGACACGGAGGATGGAGCATCTATGACGGACCAGAGGGGATAGAGAAGAACAAGAAAAAGGAGAATAACGGAGAAACGGAAAAAAGTGAATAACAAAATGGAAATCACGACACATTTCAGTCGCTGAATTTCAATATCTCAACGTCCTTCAATGTGGAGGATCCTAATAAATACATACAGATACCTTGGATGCATGATATTCATACATCCGAAAGTCACTTATATTCAGTAGCAATGTATAAATCTTACTTTGAATTGCAGTCCATCGAGGAAGGCCTGATAAGATATAGAAACATAGATGCTTTGGATACTATCATAATAACAACAGGAGCAATGATATTAATTACTAGAAAAATGAAAGGAGTCGACTTAATATTTAATATATAGTATCACATCTCGTCTACAAATGAACTTTCCTAGTTACTTGCCCAACCCATTTCTTGGAGTTGACCCAGAAGTCGACGCCCACGTCTTCGCAATGAACACCGGTGGAAAGTCCCTCTATTTATGTCCCCGTTATCGTAGTCCCTCCAATCTTTCATAGCCGCCTTCTAATAATCTCTCTCTCTCTCTCTCTGTCGCTGTCTCTGTCTCTCTCTCGACAAAGAATAAATGATGGATGGTAACAGCATCTGCATAGACAATCTTAGCTCAACAAGCGACTCCAATTTTATTCCACTGCCGTCGAAATCATTGCAGCCGCAGAGCCTCTGCCATCTTGGCAGTGGCACTGGCGTGATATTGGACTGCGAAGGTGCCATCGAAGCCGAGTCAAGGAAGCTGCCCTCGTCCAAATACAAGGGCGTCGTCCCCCAGCCGAACCGCCGCTGGGGCGTGCAAATCTACGACAATCGTCAGAGGGTGTGGATCGGCACCTTTAGCAAGGAGGACGAGGCCGCGATGGCCTACGACATTGCCGCCAAGCGCTTCCGTGGCCGAGACGCCATCACCAACTTCAAGCAGAGGTCCGACACTGAAGACTGCGATCTCGAAGCTGCTTTCCTGAATTCCCATTCCAAGGAGGAGATCGTCGACATGCTGCGGAAGCACGCATACTATAACGAGCTCGAGCAGAGCAAGAGAAAGTACTTCAACACCAATGACAGTGGCAATAGGGTAAGTATGATGATGGAAGCCATCAGAGATCCATCCGGGCCGGATCGGGCGGCAATGACCTGTCATCTTCTCTTCCAGAAGGAGGTCACGCGGAGTGATGTAGGGAAGCTAAATCGGTTCGTGATTCCGAAGCAACACGCCGAGAAGCACTTCCCCCTGCGCAACCGCACGAGCCCTACGACTTCGAAGGGCGTTTTGCTGAATTTCATAGACAGTGGAGGCAAAGTGTGGAGATTTAGGTACTCGTATTGGAACAGCAGCCATAGCTACGTGCTGACGCGGGGTTGGACCCGGTTCGTGAAGGAGAAGAGCTTGAGGACTGGAGACATCGTCAGCTTCCACCGGTCGGCCGGGCCAGAGAAGCAGCTTCATATCAAGTGCATGAGGAGGAGCGGGCTGAGCCAGGCCGGGCCCATCCATCCGGTCCAAATGGTGAGGTTATTTGGCGTCGACATCTTCGAAGTGTCGGCGGAGGACGGCGGCGGCTACAGTGGTGGTGGTTAAGGAAGTTAAGAATAAAAATGCCAAAGCAAGGAATATGAAATTTTGTACATATTTTAATGTATATCATAATGAAAGTATATCAAATTATTATAAGCTTTACAAGATGACTATTTTAGTAACATATATTAATCAATATATACACAATCAAAGGGTAGTATACGTGCAATCTTGAGAGATATAAAAAACTAATAGAAATATTTTAATGACTTCTAACATATGAAAAATTACTATTGAAATTGACATTCGTCTAAGGGCGGCAAGTCTCGTAGTAGTGTTTTTACTGACTAAAACACTAACTGGATGAATGCGGCTGATGTGGCTAGCGTCGTAATAACAAGCGGCTGATGCAACTAGCTTTGCTTGCGAAATAGTTACTGACAAACGTGGTCTATCCCGCTGGCGTTGTGATGATCAAGCTGAGAATTGGAGGGAAACAACGGCTAGTTTAGTTCATGAAATAGTAACTAAATGGCATTTCCTCGTATGACAGGGTTTTGCAGACATGCGACAACCGTACAATTTGATGTTGGCTATCGAACAAGACGAGCAATGTTGACATCAATATTGATTGGAGGATATTAGGACTTATAGGAAAAAAAAGAAGACAAGAAACACAATTAGCTCTGGATGTGCACTTGGGTGTGCACTGTGTGCAAATGCACCAGTGCACTTCAAAAATGACTTGCTCTAATACCCGGTTAATAATAATAATGCGGTAGAGACGAATATAAAATTTTGTATATATTTCAATGTATATCATAATGAAGACTACATTAGCCTAATTATAAGTTTTATGAGATGACTATCTTAAGTGATATATAACAATCAAGATATGCACTATTAAAGGGAGATAAGGAAGATATATGCACAATCTTAATAGATATAGAAATAAACATGAATATCCTAATAATGCCTAATATAAGAAAATATTTTTAAAAATTATCTAATTATCTCTAATAAGGGGAAATAAAATGATTGAGGTGGAGTTGTTGTCATTGGGGTGCAACAAGAAGCAAGTGATGATTGGAGCCTTATGACAATTTGTGTCTGTAATTTTGATTTTTTGGGGTTCATTTGTTAACTCTACGTTGTTGGTCGAATCGGAAGATGGAAGAGAGGGGAGGCGAGACTTGGGAGAAGGTAAATAAAAACATGCGGAAGCGAATTATATAAATTTTTTTTGCATGTCTTGTAATAAAGTGTACGTAAGATAATTATAGGTTCTATAAGACGGCTATCTAAGAAAAAAAGATATTAAAATATAAGTTACAATTAATTATGATTAATCAAGGATATGCCCAATTAGAAGAGATATGGAGAATCTCTTAATTATCTCTCATATTCTCTCAATATCAAGGTGATATAAAAGAAGTTAACTGAAATTTGAGAAAAGATTTTTAAAAAAATACCTTGGTGAATGTGCCTTAATGAGGACATTTGCAGTCTGAATAGGAACAAGACGAACATCGCCATGAAACATGTGATACCATAGAATTTGATATTATTTCAATATGCTTACTATGCTCATGGAAAATATCACCATGTGCTATTTGAATAGCACTATGGTTTTCACAATAAATGACTATCTCACCATTATGGCAGACTCATGTCTTTTACTAACGATCGCAACCGATGTAGTATTACCAAGTATATAGATGGTTTGTTTTCATACTAGATTGAATGACGTTTGGTTACTTACTACACCATGAGATAAGAGGCCTACCTACAAAAAAAGCAATAACTTGTAGTGGAGTGATGACCAAAAGGGTCATTTCACCAGTTAGCACAAGAATAAGTTTGCAACTTTAAGTAGTAGAGCGATGATCTAAAGAGTCACTTGACCGGTCAACATATTAATAATCTTGTAACTTTAAAATAGAGTAAGTCGAAAAGTGAAGGCTATGAAATAAGGCACTTTGGCATAACGAAGAATAAAGAAGAAACTATAGTGAAGTAAGTTGTACATGGTGCCATCATGAATCGATTGACGATGTGAACGACATAGGCAATGTCGAGACGAGTAATAGGGAGATATACAAGATTGGCATGTAGGATTTGAAAGAAGAGTCCCATTTCTTACATCAAATTTGGCATTAGTTTCAATAGGAGTCTTGTTATCAGGTAGTCTTGCTCTAGACAAAAAATCAGTGGCATTTTTGGCTCAATAAATTTAATAACCATAGGAATCCAAGGCAACTTCCAAGCCTAGGAAATAGTTGAGTCTTCCAAGATCTTTCATTTCAAACTATTGACTATGATATCGCTAAAACTTTGTAGTGCCAGTGTAACCATCGCTAACAATAATCATGTCGTCCACATATAAAAGCAACAAAATATATACCCATGAGATGTTCATTGAACAAAGAGAGTGTGGTTATAGAAACTAAATGAAACGCCCCTCGACACACGTCCTTTTTTATTGTAACTTGTAACTAGTATTAGCAATAAAAACATTGCACAAGAAACACAAGTTTGACAAGTACGAATGACATACATATGCATATTTCTATCATCGTTTCCTCTTCCAAGTATTAATACAAGCATAGAAAGAAACATAATGCAACGCATTAACTTTGGGAAAAGGGTCAGGTCTTGTCAATACCACCTCATATTCCTATGCCCAAAAACTTGCCTATAAAGAGTCACCTGCTAAACTACGGACAACAATATTGCACATCAACCAACCTTCATTGTCGAAACCGAGGGAACCATCAAAATGCCTAAATGGTCCAACAAACTCCCCATCAACTCATACAACAAGACTACACTTTAGTAAATATTGTTGCTAATTAAGGTACAAGCATATCTTGGCATTCACACTTAAAATACATTAGAACTCCAAAAAGCAATGGCAGTGGGAGGATATATACTACACATCCAAAAAATAAAGGAATGAAACAAAACCCAATAATGAAATTTCTAAATTTAAGGTGGGAGATCCTTTACAACTCAACTTGGTACGAACAAGTAACGTGAGCTCAAGACATGTACCAAACAATTATGTTGGACAAAAATATAATTAAGTGCAATATCTTTCCTATCATGATATTTTGATGGAAACCATTAACAATATTGCATAAGATTATTCATTCAAATGTAAGCATATGGCATAACATATTGTCTTGCTCGGCTACCAACAATTAGCTTGTCAATAAGCATGTGTGAACATATGCATTTATATATGCACATGTATATGTGCCATATTCGTTACTTCATTTCATCTCGAATAGTCCGGGGCATCTTGAAACACGGTGCAATTCCACTCGGAAGCATTCCAAACACTCTCGAGGCATCATGACTCATGGGTATCTCCATTTTGAAGTATCTCATGCACTCCTGAGACATCCCAATAAATGGGTTATCTTAACTCAAAGGTATTGTCCCCACTAATGTGTAGGCAATGGAAATATATAATTTTCCATACATAGCCATATAGGAGTGGGGCATATACCAACACTTAGATCTTGTGATCTTCCTTATATCAATAATGAAATTGATACTCAATTATACTTTCTTGTATAGCCATTCTCAAAATCAACAGTTGGTACACACTATCATCTCATGCAAGTCATTGCATTGCCATCCCTATTTCCATAATCACGTACACATATTGTGATAACATTGACAACTCAAATTATCGACAATGTGAACATTAACAATTCAAATTAACGACCTCGTGAATATCGACAACTCAACTAATCGACCATGTGATTAATCAGCAACACTTAGCTGGTACATTGGTAACTATTGTCGAATAACAAAAAATATTGCTTTCAGATTTAGTTTTATCTTGGCATGTATAGACTCACCTGTTCAAGTCAAAAGAGCACAATGATTTAGCACATCAAAAGAACATAATGATTCATACACTATCAACAAAACTTTCTCACACTGGACATCGAAATTCAAACCAAAATTAAAATCCATCAAACAACCAAGTCAAGAGTACTAAATAGTTTAATCTAACTTTGATCCTAGAGTTTCACTTACTTTGAATAAAGACTCAGATAACTCAAAGCCTTAATCACCTTATATCCTCTTGGAAATGTGAAATTAGAAGCTTCTAACAACACAAGAGTGGAACCCTTGCTTTTACTTAGAAGATTTGAGAGTGAAAATAGAAAAGGAAAGTGACGGGAAATCTATTTTCTTTATAAGAACAAGTTGAAGCTTTCTGTCAAAACTTGAGTTCTTGTAATGGCTTGTTCGGTCAAGAAGAGAATTTATGTGGTAGACTATATAAGAGTTATTTATGGATAAGATTTATTAACTAAGGTTAAAAGTAATGATGACTTTGAATTAAAGACACTTGACGGAGAATAGGCTAGATGTGTTCAAGTTAAAAAGATCACAAGTGGCGTAATCACATGGTTTCAAAGTAGATATTTTAATAAATTACCAATATATTTATTATATTAGTACGAAAACAAGGCAATCAACACCCATTTTAAATATCAGTAAAGCAAAAATAAATAAATTGAAGTCGCTAAAATTCTCAATGAAAGATAATTGATGTTAGCAAAATCTCAACTTAATAACTTTTAAAACAAGAAAACCATCTAATATGTATATCAGAGCGTATTGGTCCCTATCAACAGACACCATGGAGTAAGTTAATCACCGTCGCTCTACACAATCAATGTACATGTCAACATCTATCAATTTAATCTTAATGCATTACACTTTGGATGACTATGGTCGTGGAAAATCACCCTCCAAACTCTTTGCACATCACAAGCCAAGTGAATCCCTTGAAATACCATATGTGCCATCCAAACCTTCAACTTAAATAACAATTGCCTTTATATCCTAAATATTATTATTGAACAAAGAGCATTCCAATTGTCACATTGAATGTAAAGCCGAGACGTTGTGTGATCAAGCTAAATTTTGTATACCATGCATGAGAAGCCATTTTCAATTCATCGAATGCTCGATGTTATTAACACACTTTGTTGGAGAATTGGTGCGAAAGAACAGTGATCCAATTCGGCCTGTTGAAGAGAAAATTAGTTAACGTATGTAGACTAAATGATGACAGGCCAATGTGGCTACTGATGTGATAGATATGCAATTGAGTATGATGCGTGTGGTGATGTGGCAAATGAAACGTGAGATGACATTGCCAATGTCACTAGAGTGCTCGCGACATTGACTTGTTGATGACCTCAGCGAATACTTGTGTAGAAGCTTCTGGTGTGTGAAGTAACTAATCCCTTGTGCGACGGCATACATGGGGGCGAATGAGTTTCGCTTAATAATATCTCTGAAGTGTGATGGATATTTGTTATGGCCAGATTTGTGGAGTTGGAGCATATTAGATGACAACAAATTTCCAAAGCTGTACATGTTTTCCTCTCTTTCATATGTGATGTTTCTCTAATCATACCTTTGACTGGTACTGCTGCTAAGGACACCTCGGTTTTTTCTTCTAAATTATCCTCTTCAACATTGTTATATTTAGGGATAAACTAGGCATTTTAGTTCATTGGCTCTACACCAGACAGTCTAGCTTCTTCAAATAGGCAACTTGTGGAAGTACTTTCTTTCCGGTGGTTCCATATCATATGATTTTATTACCTGTCTTATTTTTATTGTGTGAGAGATAGTCTGAGCATTGCCTTTTAACCTGTCAAATCCTAATTTTCTTCTGTCTTTTCCAATCTATTGAATGTTAACCTACTAGAAGAAAAGGTCCCAGAGGGACTTTATTCAATTGGTGTCCATACAAAATCTATAGAGTAGATTATCGTCACTTTGAAGTCTTGGATTTTTTTTTTTTTAGTTTTTTACTTCTTCTTTTTTTTTTTTTTCAAAAGAATGGCTACCGTACCATTGAAAGAAAGTGTTGTGCTAGTGTTCTCGTCTGCTTTTGTGAGAGCGTCAGTCATCTTCCCACCTGCTTCTACCTTCTTTTAACTTTTAATGTAGTCCAGCTTATGCAATAATATTGTATTCCACTTGTTTGTTTGTGATGCATTTTTTATGCTGTTACATTGGTTGAAATATTTGCGATGATGCCCCCGAGTGTGTGAAGTTACACAAACTGCAAAGGTTAAGACTATCTGGTTAATAGTCACCCCATCTTTAAATCCTCTCTCTCTCTCTAAGTGTCCTGTAAAACTTTACTCTGGATCTGCTGTCTGCTTAAGGAACTGTTGCTCTTCTTGATCTTCTAAAATGGTTGGTTTTCATTTTTAGTTTTGCCTTCCTGTTGAGAAATAAAGTGGATGTGCAAGTAAAATAATCACTTTATTTTATATAAGCAATATTGCAAACTCTTTACACACACCACTCTCATACACCTCTCACACCTCACATGAACACAATTTCTTGCACACCCACTTACTCTCTATTTTTCTACACTTCACGCCACCTACTCCCACCCACTCACTCACTCACGTACACACCCCACACTTTACGTACACACACTCCACTCACGCTTCACACACTCCTCTCACTTTTTCACACATACACAAGGGGCAAGAACCCCTATTTATAGGGTGAAAAAGGCGGTGAGAAAAATCTGGAGAGGGGGGAGAGAAAATTCTGGAGAAAGCAGAGAAAGGGAGAAATCTGGAAAAATCCAGAGAGAGAGAGAGAGAGAGAGGCGGTGCTCCCATTTTTCTGACACTCCCCCTCACCGACTACTCTCTCTTAGCATGTACATCGTGGTCATCGCTGCATTTGCATATTTGGGATTTGGTCTTCTTTGTCTCGTTGATCTCCTTAGTTGAGATTCCTCCTCTTCAGGTTCTTCCATCTGACTTGGTCGGAACTCTTCTGTAGTTCTTGTATGTACACCCGCCGCCATGGGCTCTTTGATTTTTCTGGTGACTGTGCTCTGACTTCTTTTCTTCCAATTACATTATCATTTCCTTCTTCAATTGGCTGGCCCTTATCAATCTTGTCATTTTCTTCCATTCCTTCACGAATCTCTTCTTCAACTTGTTTTGAATTAGGTTGTAATGTCCACCAAGATGATAGTTCGTCGAACACCACATTTCTAGAAGTGTAACACCTCCCTGTTGTAGGGTCACAACACTTCCATCCTTTTCTTTGATCATCGTAGCCCACGAATATGCAGCGAACTGCTTTCTTATCAAACTTGTTACGAAGATGGTCTGGCACGAATGCATAACATACACACCCAAATATTCTGAAGTGACTTACCGTGGGCTTGCGATTCCACAACTTCTCATAAGGTGACGTAAAACCAAGCCTTGCTTGAGGTAGTCTATTGATCACATGCGCTGCTGTCTTCATACACTCAGCCCAAAACTTGGGTGGAACACTCTTCGCATGCAACATACTCCTGCATGTCTCCGCCAAATGCCGATTCTTTCTTTCGGCAACTCCATTTTGTTGTGGCGTATTTGGGCAAGTAAATTGTCGACGTATCTTACATTCTTGAAGAAATTTTGTAAAGTCATCTGATGTGTATTCTCCCCCATTATCCGTGCGAAGGCATAGTATTTTCTTGCCTACTTCATTTTCTACTTTTGCTTTAAACTCCTTAAATTTGTTTAATGCTTCAGATTTTTCTTTCATGAAGTCGACCCAGACGTACCTGGAGAAATCGTCGATGAATGTTATCATGTACTTTGATCCTCTGACTGACGGTTGCTTCACTGGTCCAAATACATCTGAGTGGACAAGCTCGAGAGGCATCTTAGCTCTAAATTTGGACTCTTCATATGGAAGCTGATGTGCCTTCCCATACTGGCATCCAAAGACAGATGGCATCTTCTTGGACTTCCAAGTGGGGGAGACCTTTTAGCATACCTTTCTTCATCATCACCTTTAATTTATGGTAGCTCACGTGCCCAAGCCGTGCATGCCACAAATCAGGTGTTTCACTATTTCGAGTTTTGTTAACGTATGCCGTCCGAGCCGACATCACGTAGACAGACTCTAATCGACGCCCCTCCATGATTGGTGTACCGGTTGGTTTCAAATTGCGGTACACCCTA
Source organism: Eucalyptus decipiens (assembly GCA_014182575.1). Classification (NCBI taxonomy): domain Eukaryota; kingdom Viridiplantae; phylum Streptophyta; class Magnoliopsida; order Myrtales; family Myrtaceae; genus Eucalyptus; species Eucalyptus decipiens. The sequence continues at coordinate 43,056,785 of CM024610.1, read as the reverse complement.
ACGTCTCTAGGACCAAACACCACATAATTACCTGAGTCTGTAAGTTGTGCCACGAGACAATAGATTCTTCTTCATTCCTGGCACATGGTACACATTTTTCAGTTCGACTTGATGCGAACTGAATCGGGGTGTCATCATCGTTTGGCCCACATGGGTAATTGGCAACCTTGAGTTGTCTGCGGTGACAACTACTCGTCCACCTTTGTACTCACACATGTTTGATAGCTTGCCTTGATCTCCGGTCATGTGATTTGAGCACCCCGAGTCGACTATCCAATCTTCTTCATAATCAATCAATTTATCACTTACCGTGATGAGGGCCATCGCATCTTCTATGATGGAGGAGCTTGCAAGCTCTTCTCGTTCCTCCATTGCAAAGGATGCTTGGAAATCCCACTCTTCTTCGCTATCATTTTCTTTGGATGCTGCGACATTTCCTTCAACTCTTTTGAATCGACAATCCCTGGCAAAGTGACCTACTTTGCCACATGTGTAACACCGTCCATTACACCTTCTATTCTTCTTTTCTTCATTGTCGTCCTTATCGCGGTCTCGACAAGCTCCCCCTGGCCGAGGTCGAGTTCCTTCTATTCGCTTTTGCCATTCTCCATGACTTTTCCATGGTTTGCCATCTCTTGTACTTGCTCTATTTCTATTTTGGCCCTTGAACCCTCTTTTATTACTAAAGAGGGCATTTTCATCCTCCTTAATTGAGACCTTAGAAATTTGTTTATCTAAGGCTTCTTGGTTGGCCAATATATTCTCCAACTCTGTTAGAGTTGGCTCATTTGCCCATCCACGAGTGGCCGTAACAATACCATTATATTCCGGCCTTAACCCGTGAATTATGATTCTTCTCTTTCTTGTCTCGAGAGATGGCATTCTCGGGATCTAATTTTGAAATTTCTTCGCAAATGGATTTAACTTTAGAAAAGTATTGACTCACCGTCATATTTTGTTGCGAGATTGAGAGGAGCTCGTTCTCCGGACATTGTAACTTGGCATCGTTTGTCCTTGCAAACAGCGTCGCCAAGTTATCCCAGCCTCCTCCTTTGGGGTCGTCGCACTCTTTATGTGTTGCAGTAATTCATCTTCAACAGTTACGGCAAGCACATAAAGAACCTTACCCGATTTTATATTCCATTTTCTTAATTCGCTATCATTCGTGGGTGGGGTGGTGTTGCTCCCGCCAACAATATCCCACAAATCTTGACCTAGCAAGTAATATTGCATGCGGGTACTCCAATTATTATAATTTGAGTTGTTGAGCTTCTCGACGCCACTTACCGAACTTGAGAAATCCGCCATCGTGACTTGAGTATAATGCCCGCACTATACCAAGTAAGCTGTCCTGCACCAACCGACTTCACAATCCCAAATTGTGCACCGCGAGAACTCCGACGTACTCCACTCCTTGGCTCAACGAACTTGACCGCCTTGCTCACTTACAATGGTCCCCGACCACCGTCTCGCACGGCCTCCGACGACCTCCGCTACGATACCACTTGTTGAGAAATAAAGTGGATGTGCAAGTAAAATAATCACTTTATTTTATATAAGCAATATTGCAAACTCTTTACACACACCACTCTCATACACCTCTCACACCTCACATGAACTCGACCTCGGCCAGGGGGAGCTCTGATACCACTTGTTGAGAAATAAAGTGGATGTGCAAGTAAAATAATCACTTTATTTTATATAAGCAATATTGCAAACTCTTTACACACACCATTCTCATATACCTCTCACACCTCACATGAACACAATTTCTTGCACACCCACTTACTCTCTATTTTTCTACACTTCACGCCACCTACTCCCACCCACTCACTCACTCACGTACACACCCCACACTTTACGTACACACACTCCACTCACGCTTCACACACTCCTCTCACTTTTTCACACATACACAAGGGGCAAGAACCCCTATTTATAGGGTGTAAAAGGCGGTGAGAAAAATCTGGAGAGGGGGGAGAGAAAATTCTGGAGAAAGCAGAGAAAGGGAGAAATCTGGAAAAATCCAGAGAGAGAGAGAGAGAGAGGCGGTGCTCCCATTTTTCTGACACTTCCCTTTTTTACCTTTTCTTGGTGCATGTATGAACAAATGCGGGCGATTGGGGTTGGGCCCATGGATTGGCAAATGGGGTGTGAACAAAGTGATCTTGAAAAGATTGTGCAGGTTTCCAAAATGGCGGATCTTGACCAAATCTACATTGCCATTCCAATGGACCCGTCATATTGGTTTTTGGAGTCTTGAAGGCGTGACTTTCCCTCATGTTCTAAGTAAGCTGCTTCCTAGATGAAAGTAAGTTATGGGATTTTATCACTTGGATCTTCATGGTCTATCTGCTTACAGTTTGTTTTTGGCAATGAGGAACATATCTGCAATTTATTCAACATGAACCTCAATTCCTCCTAAAGCCTCAAGTGTGCTAAGGAACATAGCTGCACAAGTTTTGGATTTGAATAGCTAGCATCAGCTTTAGAAGACTTTAGTGCAGCCTCTTTGGACAAGTTCTCATTGAAAAGTTCTACATTCAGGCTTTTTTTACTGGCCTGCTTTTGTATTTGGATTCCAGCATCTTCCATGAAGCTAAAATTACAGCTTGAGTCACTAAATACAATTTATAGTTGTGAAACTTGATGAGAGCTTAAGCTGCATGTTGTGAATGGATGTACTTTTGCAGAGCTGCTCTCAAGGAATCTTTCCGGGGGATAAAGAATAGGATAGACATGGTTTATTAACTTGTAGAGATATGTGCTACCTTCATTCGCTGATTCCGGACATGGCAATGTAGCCTGAGCATTGATTACTCATACTTGGCTATCACATTGTTTACAAAGATCAGAATGTTGCTTATCCTCATCATCTTCTAAATCCTTTTGATATTAATTTCCTTAGTTCTGACCTTAATCCTATCACTTTAATCTCTCTTCATCACAGTTCTCTGGTAACAAAGTGCTCCATGGAGCACCATATTTGCCTGCCTGTTCTCTTCTTTGTGAAGAAGGTGAATTATCTTCTGGTGCTCAAATTGCCATCGCCCTATCATGTGCTGTTATTCAGCATGCTGCTACTGGTGCTATTCATTTTCTGCATCCGAAGATGACACATATCTATGCCTTTGGTTTAACTAAAGAGCTGATGGGTGAGTATGCTCTTTAAACACTCCTCACCTGCACAAAAAAAAAGAAAAAAAAAAAAAATGAAGCACAGAGGATACAAAGGGTGTCATTTTTGGATACATAGCTAAAAAGTTTAATAGTTTGATATGCCTTGCTATCAGGCGGAGACCTGGTGCCACAGTTCACTATTATCAAGAAGGATTTGATATCCTAGGTTTTAGTCGGCCTTTTTCTGCAGTAGCGAATTAATACGAGCTACTTGCTCCAAAAAATTGGAAAATTACCATTCCTGCAACTGTAAAACGCAATCCACACTGAGCTCTCTATTACTGTTTTGTGCAGTTTTACACTGGTGATAGTAGTTTCATTCTCACTGAAATTTCTTTTACAGCGCTTGCCAGTAAGTGAAACCGATACCCGAGGAAGAAATCGCTGATGCTCCTTGAATTGGAAAGCCAACATGCCAAATGATTGCCCTCACCTTTCAGTCCCAACTATCAGAATTCTTGAAAAGTGAAGAGCAATGAAGATTAACCTTGTCCTCTCCTCAAAAGGGAGTCTGCCTGATTCAATTATATAACAGGCCTAAAAGTGATGCAAGTGGCTTCGCTGTTTTAGAAAGATGAATTGCGTCTGTGCAACTTTTGAGCAATTTGCAAGTAAATGGAGTCATGAAATGTCAAATTGCTTGCAAGATGCACTGCATCTTAGTCTGACGCCAATGATCACTCCACATAGTTCGCCGTACCATACATACAGTGATTTTTGGCACTATATGAGAAAATTTGAAATGACTCATACCTGATGAATCAATTGGTTGCAAATCATGTATTTTCATTTTCCAAGTGGTCCTGAAATGATTGAAGATAAGCTTTGACACCTACACTCCATACAATGTGGTCCTATTGGATGAGGCTTTTTTTTTTTTTTTAGTGGCTGCTATTTGTGTCTCTGAGTTGGATGTACTCGAGCAATTTCATGTTGAGTTCAATAATCCATGACTTGCTCTTATGCAAAAAGGAGTCTACATCGCGAGATGTAGAATGAAAGTGGTTCTTCCCGTGGATATGGTGCTACGTATACTTATTCCTTCTTGGCATATATATACTGAAGAACCTTTCAGCTTCCAAATGGCTGGATAACAATTTCCTATAAGATGTAGGGGAGCCCTTTAATGTCTATATAACAATTCTGTTGATCGGTTTCACGTATCTAGCATTGCCCCTCTTTGGTAAAACGAAGTTTTTTATGGCACGTGGGTATAGGATCTGAAGCTTTTTGTTCTTACAATGTTCAGTATGTGGATTTAGCCAATTTATTGGTCTCTCTCTCTTTCTCAAACTTGCTAATTGAGCAATTCAAGGAACCTTACTTCATGTTCGCCTAGTTAACATGGGACCGAGCTCAGATATGGGTCCGAATCGCAAACTTCACACATTTAAGCACTTTACCAGCGTGAGGAGAACTATCATTATGAGATGCATCATTTCTCTCCTTCCGTACATAGCAGATGGAGCTATTCCACGAACGGGAAAGATTGAGCAAAGTCTTAACAAAAGACCCAACTAACTGAGTCAAAAGCCCTGACCAATTCAACTATAATCATGCCTCTGGGAAAAATTTTAACCCTAGGACAGTTCTTGACTAACTAATGGTCTAAATATTGTCTAAGTCTTCCTTCCTTCCACAAAAGCTGACTGGTTGTCACCGATGAAAGCAGGCAGAAATTTCCTCAATCTGTCTGTCAACACTTAAGTTATGCACCTGTAACTAACATCGGAACAAGAAAGAGGTCAACAATTGAAGCACTCTGGACCTTAGGAGCTAAGGTGATGGCAGAAGCATTTACCATTCTCAGTAACTTGGATGTTGGAAAGAAATCTAAGACAGCGGAGGTAAAGTCTTTACCCCCAATCGACCAAGCATCCTTCCCCATCCATCAACCCCAACACCTCTTTAATCTCCTGAGGAATGACAGGCTGAATTAAAAGATTCCTCCCTTGCCCAATCAACCTGAAATCTAGCAGATTGGGTGGATCATCCAAGATAGAATTAGTAACAAAAAGGTGTTCCCAGCGGTTTTTTTCGAGTTAGTCAACAGCTGCAATTGCAATCTTCCTGTGCCCCACAACTTTTGTAGACCCAAATGAAGTAAACTTAGAACGCTGGGTCAGGTAAATTGTTCTGAACAAAATGATCTCCGTCCTAAACGATATTTCTCCTCTAATCGTTCTTGGTCGAGGGATTAGACCTAGAGCCGGTGTCGTTTCAATATCTCCAGCCCAATGTCCGGACAAATTACCAAAGAATTTTCCATGTCCGGACGCGCTAGGAGAAAACAAAGGGAGATTTTGCCATTTAACTATCACTTTAACGCGGGAACCAGGTGCAGCCACGTTCTCGCTAACCATAGTTTATTTTGGAAGGTAAAAAAGTCGTGCAATTTGCCTAGTGGAAGAGCGAATAAAGGGTAGCGACCTAGCTACTCCTAATATTTATATTACCACCTGACATTTAAAAAGAGTGAAATTTGGTTAGGTCCCGAGCTTAATAAAGAGTGTAATTCTATTGTATATAACTTGCATTGCTCAAGATTCACGTGGAAACTTAAAAAAGGACAAATCCGTGGCTGGCTCCTATAGTTTTCATTCATCGCATCATCATCCAACGTGCAAAATTAGCCCAACTTGATGGTGTGTACATGCAAGTGGAACTCTAAAATAAGGTCGAAAGCTAGATTGGGACAAAAAGGGTTCATAATTACCAAGAAGGTGGTGCCATGTATTATATAGATGCATCGAGTCCGCCCATGACCGGCATCTGCATAGCGCGTGACTTCAACGCTAGAATACTCAAAATGAGAACTTGAATGGAAAAGGGAACTGGTCAAATAATGGAACACGAAGAGAGAAGACTTAGTATGAATTTTGCAGCAGGCGAAGAGTAAAATGTTCAGATATTGACACGATTATAATCTTTTTTTTTTTTTTTAACACTCTTAAGAAACCGTGGTTCGACAATTCATAGTCGATGGATTATTTAATATAAGGTATAATATGGACATGCAATAATGCTTATTATCTATTTAATTTGACAAGTTAATGGCATGTTCGACATAAAGTTAACCTTAGAATTCACCAATCTGTCTATAAATCTTTTGATGCTGAGTGTGAACGGCTGAAATGAGATAATATATACTAAATATAATAAGCTCATCGTGTTGTTTTTCTGACTAATAAGATATCGATATCTTCAAAAGATGAAAATAGTTTCTCCACACGATAACATAATTATTAAGACTCAGACTTTTAATAGATAATAATTTCTCGTACTCCAAGAAAACGCGTAAAGTGGGCCATTTTGTTTGACTCGGAAGAGTTGTCAATTTCGATAATTGCAAAAAAGATGACAAAGTATGGTCCATGATGGGCATTTACTACGCGTTTGTGCATCCTTTTGTGCACACCCACATGCATGCACATATTCGTGCGTGTTAGATATTTGTTCTGATATATAGAAATATCATATTATAGGCATAGTTGGCAACTTGAAGAAGCAGCAATGGCGATGATGATTGAACCGAGAGAGATAGCTTGCGATCCGGAACAGAAAACAATAAGAGGCCATGGAACCCTAGTGGTGTATTGGCAGACAACTGTTACCGAGTCAAGTGGCCAAACTCTCTTGACTTTTCGTCTCTCATGGTGGCTTTGCGTGACATGTCGACACCACAAACTCCCAAGTCACTCTAGACGTCTGCTTCATCTTTTGTTTCCACGTCGAGAAAAGTGGACACCCCTTTATCAGATGAAAAGTCTCGGTTTGGAAAATGAAGATGGAAAATTTAAACGTGGACATATTCATGAACAAATATTATATTTTCTGATGGAGAATACCCCACCATCTTTAACTCGAGATCGACGATCAGATTGTAGTATTCATATTCAGCTTTCGTACGAAACAATGACCATTACATGGTATGGGCTGCAGTGGTTCCTTGGCTGCTCATAAATAACCGTGAAAAGGCGGTTTGCTCTTACAAAATTATGTTCATTTTATTTATCATTTGAAAGTGGACCATGTTTTCCTTCATCACTAAGTGTAAATTTCATATATTTGGGTTGTTCATATGAATTTTGGCTCGATTTTTATCTATTTCCTGATATTGGTGGGGCATTTCATATATCCGGGGTTGAGCCACCCAACTCAAATGAGTTTTTTTTTTTTTTGGTAACCGAGGACTCCGCCACATGCCCCCCGTGCTCGAACGACTCCTGAGGATCGGGCCCTATACCTCGGGGAAGACTAGCACAACAACCCGTCGCCATGGTCCCCCACTTAAATTGCTAGCAATGCAAGGTTTCAAACTTTCGACCTCAGCGATGAGGGAAGAACTTTCAACCAACTGCACTATCCACGGATGGGTTCTAACTCAAATGGGGTTTCCTGTCAATTAAAAAAAAATCATTGGGAAGTGCATACTATTATTCGCATGGTATCTTTATTTGTTGCTTTGCCATTCAAAAACCGTGTACTTGTAGTAAAGCTGCTGTCTTAGTCTATGCTTTATTTTTTGCAAAGACTCTTCTTCCAAGAAGAATTTCTACGGCAATCTTCGAGATGTTTCTGACATACGAATATAATAGGGTAATGATAAATGAACCCACAAGTTTTTTTTTTTTTTTTTTTTAAATGACGTGACAATATTAATAGTGCTCTTTTGCCCCCACAACATACTTAACCTTTTCATTACTACTACTTTCCGGTTTTCTTGACCAAATTTGAAGCAAGCCTCCGTGTCATGTCCCCTTCATCAACCCACCAAGATGTTCCAAGACCCCTTTGCATTCTCTCCTTGTGAGGGCCCAACTTTATATTTGAAGTTCTAGAGCAAGAACAAAACGATATGATTCCAAGGATAAGAGATGGAGAGTTGTCTGTCCGCGCATGCAAATAATGCACACGAATCTCTGATGTGAGCTTGAGGCTTGAGAACGAACCTTATCCTGCCAAGCACACGCTTCTCCCGGCCAATGAGGTTACTCAAGTGGCATGCAGGTTGTGTCGTGGTTTTCACCTGGCTTCGTGGAGCAGTGGTATTGTGGAGAGTTGTGTGTCAGAGGAAAGCAACTACAAGGGGTTGCATACATAGCTGCCGTCTATCGCATGCCCTCGTACATATAGAGAATTCCATTTGAATCCGACTTGCACGTGAGGGAGGGTTGAAATATTATCATGCATTGCTCGACAATAGTCTTATATGACTCTTTATGATACATGTAGTTTCTCTCCAACCCATTAAGCCGGTTTAAGAGCACAGCATGTGAAATTTGATTGATGGGGTGAATGCATGATGAAAGGTATAGCATTGCCTCTAATACAATATTAAAAAGTCCAATCAAAAGCTTAAGTTTATAGGTAGAGGAAGATTATATATATATATATAAAGCATATCAGACCCGTTGTCAAGTGATGTATAACGATATTTCAACAAATTTCATATTATTTTTATTGAATTTCACGTGAGACTTCATCAAATTTAATAATTTATACAATGAAACAAACAATGTATTCTTTTCTCGACTTTGTTTGCGTGGATTCTTCAACTCATACAGAATTTGACTATGTCAATTATTGGATTACTATACATTTAAATTAAGATCAATAGCGCAATGATTTTACCAAAAATGCCCATATATTTATTGTAAAATTACAACCCCCCAGAAAAGAAAATCCGATTAAACCTAATCGAATATTCTTTCTCTTCTCTCTCTCCCCCTCTTTGCCCACCAAGTCCATCACTATAGGTAGCTGCCGACCACCACATGCGGCCGAGATAACCCCAACTAGGGCCACTTCGGTTGCCGACCTCAACCTTAATTCTCTCTCTCTAGGAAATACTTAAAAGACTTGAGCTCCATTGTTTTCCGTGAAGAATCTGACATTTCTGTAATTTTTTTTCTAGAAATTCATCTTTCAGAAAAATGACAATATTTTTCTATATTCAATTGAAACCTAAAATGAATTAAAAAAAATATTTTCCGTTATTTGATAAGGCCACACCCAAGACCCTAGTGCTCTTGCTAGAGTCCTCGGAGCTCAAGCCCAAGATCTCGATGTTGGTGCCTAGGTTCCTGCTGCCTACGCCTAGGTCCATCAAGATAGGCTATGAATTGGGATGCAAGTCCCTAGTGCTCAGGCCTATGTTCATTGAGGCTGAGCCTAATTCCCCGGCAAACGGGTTCAAGCATGGGCACTAGAATCCCAAGCTCGGCCTTTTTGGACTAGGGCTTAGGCGTCGGGAACCTAGGCATAGGCACCAACGTCTTGGCCTCGATGGACCCGAGTTCAGGTGTTGGGGAGTTAGGCCTAACCTTGACACACTTGGCCTTGAATGTTGAGGACTTGGTTGTGGGTGTTGAGGTCTCAAGCTCGGCCTCTAGGTGGGCACCAAACACTCGAGCATGAGCACTATGGTCTTGAGTTTGGCCTCAATGGACTCGGGCACAAGAACCAAAGGCCAAATCCTAGGCGCCGATGGTCTCGGGTAGCCTCGATGGACTAGGGTAATGCCGCTAATGACCTAGACACAAGCATTGGGGTCATAAGTTCGACCTTGAGGAACTTAGGCTTGGGTGCAAGGTTTCGGGCCCAACCTCAATTGATGTGGGCGTAAGCAATAGGGACTCGAGCACGGGCATTGGAGTCCTGGGCATGGCCTCAATGGACTCGACGGCAAGTGCTAGGGACTCAAGCATAGGCACTTGGATCTCGAACTAAGTTCTAATCATTTTTCAATATTACTTTGGAGAATGATTTTCGATTTTTTAAAGATTTTTTTTTAAATTTAAGTAAAAAAAATGAAGAAAATATTTTTTGTTGATGACTCATTTATTTTAGTAATCTAAATAACTGAAAAATGAAGAAAATATTTTTTGTAAAATAAACGGAAGATCGGAAGAATTATTGCATTGTGGGACAACCCAGGCTAAGTTCTACATTATCCGGGCACATATAGGTCCCGCGTGGTTTGACCGAAAATTACCAAGTCTCGGTCCACTCGTCGCGCGTGGATCAAGCACAACCACAACTCCTCGCTTTTGCGGACTCCGTAAGACATGAAGTAGTCGGCGAACGTAAGCCGTGACATATGATTTATGGACTTTTCTTAGCACCTGTGAAATGGGGGGAGAGAGAGAGCAGTGGCAGGATAAGAAAGCGACGCGAAGCAATAAAGAGGGGGTGTCTTGTTGAATATGAAGATTGAAGAGATGTTTCGATGAAGACGAGGAACCTTCACATGCGTCATTTTTTGTGCTCTACACGCTAGTTATGCCCTCGCAACAAAACAACATACTAAGTGATCGGCAGATTGTGCATGAACGTTCAAGTATATGGATCATCCTTAACATCCAATAATAGCTTGGCAGATCAATTTGGTGAACCAGACTTAAACATCAATGAATTGTTTTACTTGTCCTTCATAATTCTGGTTGCTCGCATTTTGTTTTGAATATTTGAACTTGCTTTTAGCCAAACTCTGCATCATTGTAGACGCAATTAGTCTAGGCTTTTGGGGGTAGCGATGACATTTCTATGGTGTCAAGTTTAGGGTATACAGTTTTTCATGTACACAATGGGTTTTGAAACTCGTGTAAGTACCCTTTTTATTAAAAGTGTAAGCACCGCTTAAAAAGTCATTTCTTTTCTGGTTTATTTACAAAAAAAAAAAAAAAAAGGTTCAAATTCATTCTAAGTAATAGCAAAGTTTTCTACTTAAATTATGCTGATGATAAGCACTAGTGGTAAAGGATAGAAAAATGTAAGTAACATAAATAGAAATAGATTTATTTAGCCCGTGTTGCTAATCGGGTAAACATAACCCATTTAGATTAAAAATGTTAAACAGATCAATTTCAGATTAAAAGCTCAACCCTAGCATGAATTATTTATTAATCATATTAAACGATTTTACAGTTTATACATGAACATTATTAATATCAACCAAAATCGACTAACTACACGTTGCGTTAAAAACGTGTGAAACTGATGAGGGGAGAAAGCACTTGTTCTGATACGAAATCACATAAAAAGAAAGCGAAATTCTGATGTCGTGAAGGAGGAGCATGCATAAGCAATGAAACTCGAGACGTTTACCCCAAATACAATAATCTCAAACACAGGACCAAATAGAGGTGAAGTGGAAACAAACTCAGACGCTATTTGCTACAAGTTTCCATAATAACTTGAGTTGTAAAAAAGAGGATGTTGCAGCTTTTACAATGGGTTCTTCAAGTACTCATAAATGTAACATCTACAAAGCTACAACAGCTTATAGTAGCATTTAGAAAGCTGTCTTATCCAACTGTCAAGCCCTGCCACTTCAAACGAATATCACAAAACATAGAAGTTATACTATAGTTGTAGCTCAACCATATACCAAACGGGCTCTTAACACAAATACAAAGGGAAAAATACCAAAAAAGTCATAAACCTATTGCATTTGTACCAATTTAATCCTAAACTTTTCAATTGAACCAATTCAGTCTTAAATCTTTTACTATTGATACCAACTCAATTCATCCAGCCAATTTTGGCCGGCCAATGCTAACGTGAAAATTTTTCTCATTTTTTATTAATTTTTTTCTTTTATGTCTTCTTCCTAGCGGTGGCCGGCGAGCCTCCGGTGAGGCTCGCCAGCCACTGGGCGAGGGCCATGAAGCCCTCGCCTACTACTGGCGAGGGTCGCGGCCCTCACTTGGCCTCTTCCAGGGCCGCCGGTGAGGATGCTTTGCCCGGATTTGGGCAAGCTAGCCTCGGCCGCGGCCCTGGGCGAGGCCAAGCGGCTCTTGCCAACCACCGGCGAGGGTTGCGGCCCTCGCTCAGCCTCGCCTAGGGCCACGGGTGAGGCTGGCCTTGCCTAGATTTGGGCTAAGCAGCCTCGCCCACAGCCCTGGGCGAGGCCGAGCGAGGGCTGCAACCCTCGCTAGCGGCTAGTGAGGGCTACTTGGCCTCACCCAGGGCCGCGCAGGCGAGGATAGATCTGGGCGAAGCCGCCTCGCCGGTGGTCGATCTGGAAGAGGCTAGCCTCACCCGCGGCCCTCGCCCAGTGGTCGGCAAGCATCATCGGAGGCTCGCTAGCCAACGCAAGGAAGAAGACAAAAAAAAATAATAATAATAAATTCGTAAAAATAATTAAAAAATCATAAAAATTGCCACGTCAGCATCTGGCCACAGACCGATGTCCACGTCAGCGTCGGTTGGCCAAAATTGGCCAGATGGACTGAATTGGTACCGATAGTAAAAGGTTTAGGACCAAATTGGTTCAATTGAAAAGTTTAGAACTGAATTGATACCAATACAATAGGTTTATGACTTTTTTGGTACTTTTCCCCGAATCCAAAAAATAACTAATTTCCTTACACAGGTGAGTAGAAACTTAGTATAGCTCAACCATATACCAAACGGTTTCTTAACACAAATCCAAAAAATAACTAATTTCCTTACACAGGTGAGTAGAAACTCTCGAACACACAAATAACAAGAACAAATACCTCCTCAATAAGTTTTTAACATGATGTGAAATTACAAGTGAATAGCACAAAGCTAGATACGATCAAGAAAATAGGCCAGGAAATCGAAAATGGAACCAAAAACTCATGAACATAAAGGATTTTCAAGTCGACAACATCCTCAACCAGGTTCTTGACTTGGCCACAACATAGTTTGATATAAATTTTGTCACACAAGTGTTTCCAAAGTACTTGATAAATACCCAAGTTTGGAAAGTTTATTATTTTTGTTGTGTCGTCTCTCTTGTATTTTGTTTAATTAATATATTAAAAATCAGAATATTTCTTTATCAAGTATGGCTCCCAAGTGCCCCGGAGACTCCATAGTAATACTCTACTGCCATGATTTTTTTTTTTTTTTTTAACAATGTGTTATTATTCATTGTGCCTTCTCGTACATCGAAATCCCTCGCTATTTTTAGGTATCATAAGAGGAGGCCTACACAAATCAATTTCATCAGATTCACTCTAAATAAATTAATCACCGTACTTTTTGGAGGCATCATTCTCAAATTTGTAACAGTATGCACGTGGAATGAATAATAAACAACATAAAAAAAAAAAAATTATGCGAAAGGACGCACCGCCAACACAGCCAGATCATCCAAATTCGAGTTTCCCCTTGGGCATGATCATACAACAGAAACTTTCTAGCAAAAAAAAAAAAAAAAAAAAAAGATTATGCAACAGAAACGTGCCCCATCTTCCCTCTCGTACGCCTTTTGAGGTCGACATGGCAACGGCCGCTAGTGGCGTTGCTTTCTCCCGGGGACATGATCTGTCGTGCTAATCTTAAGTCACGTACTATGTCGTCTCCAACTCCGAAAAACACGACCCTCGGAAGTAAGAAAGTGGGCAGCCCGTGCGAGCATTGTCGTGGAGAGTACTGTCCTCATCTTTCGAATCGCGCGGGGATCGATCGCAATAATAGCATTACTGTCAACAGGATAAGGCGATGATAACGGCAGATTCATCAATCTCTGGACACTGATTTAGTGCACGCATAATCATTCGAAGGGTCGAGCTTTGTTAGGCACAACATCGGATAAGAACCGAATCAAATGACTCACGAACCTCGGCAACTTGTGCTTTTTCGTCCCACTTGGTGCCCTCTAACGGAGAAAATCAGATTAGCATATGTTGATATGAGCAATTTCCATGCAATGCGCTCGACGATTTACACGTTGACCGAGAACAACTCTAGTCAAACCTCAAGCTTAAATAGTCGGTAAACAGTAGGTAATGTCAAATGGGCACGTCTAATTCCCATATCTTAATTACGATAGTGCGCTTAGCTTTATGCACGTGCTAGAAGCCAGACGCCATGGTGCAATAAATAGCTATGCAGTTACCCAAACTTGAATTCGATTGGCAATGGAGAGATTCTTGTTTGGTCGAAGGTGGGATATGTTAAAGAGATGATGATTGGTCAAAAAAGATAAAAGAAAAGAAAGAAAGAGATGATGCACTTAAATCATGTATCATAGGACACGTAAAAAGAATCACGACTCTCTCAGCCATTCAGGTTTAGCTCTTAGCCGGCAGGCTGACTTCAATCGGCTGCTCGGCGAGGGATATAATATATTGTCTAACCAGACAATATATATATTTAATATTTTTTTTCAAATCAAGTTATCATATGTATCAATTTCCACGCTAAACCTTCATAATGGAAAAGGACACGGCCATAATGCACTCGACTCTCAGAAATGATATCAATCATTAGAGTCTCCCGTCTTTTAACCCGCCCCTGCCCTATTAAGAGCCACGTGGCCGAATGGAAGATTTTTCAGAATATTTAGGAAATGAAGCATTAGACATAAGATGTATTTGGTTCAGCATATGCAAAACCCTTTAAGGCCCCAAAACCCCTTTGACAAGATTTTTGAGTTACTTTGGAGAGATATAGTTGTATCTCCAAAGCTCTCCAAAGACTTTTAGCTCAAGACAGACTGGGAGATGTTTTGGAATGCTGCGTTTTGAAATGTAAATAGACTTTTTTTCCCCTTCTAACTTTATCCTCGCTCAATTTCATAATTGTAAAAATATTTTCAAAATCCTAACTTTACCTTAGCCATTGATGAGTGACAACAAGCGGGCGGCCTGCAGCCACCGCGACCCTCGCCTAAGGTCGCTTGACCTTAGGAGAAGTGGTGTAAGGTTGGATGGGCTTAGGCGAGGTTCTCTGCGGTTGATTTGGCTTGTCAGCGACAATCAAGTTCCACTAGCAAATAGTTTGAAGTTTTTTATTAAAAAAAATTAATAAAAATCTTTTACAAATTGTAGTATTTATCAAATAGTATTAACGTCAAAATTGCTTTTTAATGTGTTTTTAAAATACTTTTTGTCAAACACTTCTAAAGATAATTTTCAAAACCGAACCAAATGCAATTATAGCAGTGTTCATATTGAAGGCCAATTTTTAATTTCCTTTCCCCGCATTAAAAGGATCAGCGGTCACATCGGCATAAACCCGCAATAAAATATCATAAATGACGGTCCACTATCAATACCCACACTAATCCGTCAATTAATTATCGACATGCAAATGAGGTGGATGAGGATAGGCGGGAATCTGCTCGTGTGGGGCCCGCTTTCGGTGGAAAATCCGTGACCAACATAAAACCATGGAACCCCCCCAAGCGAAGAACCCACTGGCTGGAGTTCTCGGTTTCTTCGATCAACTTGACATAACGTGGGTCCACCCCACCACTCAGATTGAGAAATCTCCAAACTCCGCCATTCTCGCCCCCCTAAATTTTCTGGAATTCCTCTTCTCCCCCTCCTTTTTTTCCTCCCCTAATCGGAAAACGAACTATTAAGACTAACTTAGATTCATAAACAAAGAAAATCGCGCAAAACAAAAAAAAAAAACCAGATTAAATCGATAATAACGAAGTCTGTCCTCTCATATAAGCATTTTTTGCTAGAGAAGTTCGCTCGTCTGGACTCATCGATGCGGATATGCGCAACCCGTGTAGGTCGCTCGAAATTCCGGCACCGCAATTAGCATGGGACAATGTGTGGCCGAAGGTCAAAAGCGCGAGCTCTCCTGACACGTTTTTAACGACCCGTTCAGCATCCGGTTCCTTACGTTTCCCCACCTTGTCAGACAACTTTTTTTTCCTTCGCCTGCTCACCGTGTGAGACCGGGGGAAGCACATGACATGGATGCATGATGCTCCTCCTTACGCCAGGCCACTCGAATATTCGACCGAGCGTGCGACCCGATCAAACCCGTGGGTCCGACAACATCGCGAAGTGATGGTCCAGATTGAATTTCAAGTCCTGCACCACGAGGGTTTTCGAAGCGGCCGAGGTGAGGTAACTATGTTAAGGAAGGGACGATATTTTATATGCGAAGTCGTACGCAGAACAACAGCGACAGTGATATTAGATCGAGAGGAACGAATTGATTCACGCCATGTAGGATCTTATGACGAAGAAGAGATGAGATCATTAGCTCAATCCGTTTTATTACCTATTTATATTGTACGATCAAGCTGCAATCATTTCATTAAAAAATCTCGTTACAAATATAGAAAAAAAGAAGAAGAAATTCTGCATTATATTCAGAAACGAGCTTATAAAATATGTTCTAGTCAGCATCTGTCTCAATTGTCGATGATCAAAGTTGTGGTGGAGGGCTCGTGGGGGCTTCCTCGTTGCAGATAGAGGACGGAATGAATGTACGGCCGCCCTAGAAAAAGCAAGGATGCGACCGAGTCCTATTGACATGTGCATTATGCTTTCCTGGATGTTGCATGGAAGATTTTCCATGGGGGATATTTTTGCTGGGAAGAAAAGGATTTTAAAAAAAAAAGGCAAGTAGTGGTACAGGGAAAAGGACCTGCCATATTCGTGGTCTGCATTCGGCCGGAGATGAACTCGAGGGAAAAACGAGATCCACTCGTTGTCACCACATTTTTTCTCGTGGTGTGAACCCCATCAACTTGGGAATGTGGGATCCTGTTCTTATCTAGAACTTCTACGGTGTCTCTACATTGATGTAGTAGATCGATCCGTGTACGTTATGTAGAATACACAGTGACTTTTAATGTCGTTTACTATTTGGTGGGCTAAGGTATTGTCGACTTCGTATTACTCGACAACCACCGAATATGCATGTGTTTACCTGATACGATTGGAAAATTTTCAATGTGAATCATGTAGAAAAGATTTGAGTTATATGTAACGGGATAAAGTAACATGTCTCGTGCCATATCCTAGCTGTACTCTCCCACCCTCCTTTTTCCTCTTCCTCTCTACTTCTGCGTCGCCGCACATCTTGCTTGTCTTCGCTCACTACTCCTTGCCAAGCGACCTTGATCGGGCTCTCTCTAGGTGAGGGGTCTAGGGCTTTAGCGACCTCCATGCATGCAGCCTTAGAGCCTAATGACGTTCAATCTAAGGCCATGAACCAAGTGTAGGACGACCCAGAGCGGTTTGCGGCACACAGAGGATGGAGAAGAGGGGAGAGAAAGAGAGGCAGAAAAAGGAATAGAGAAAATAAAATGAGATCGATAAGAAAGGAGAGTAGAACGCATTTCAGTTGTTGATATTCAATAGGTCGATTGTTTGTTTCTTCCACTGAGATCAACTCGCAATGCAAATTCGTTTGTTAAATTAGGAGGATAATGCATATAGATACCTTAAATGCGTGATGTGATGTATATCTATCTAGAAGTGGATCGCATACAAGAGCATCATATAAATCTTGGTAGCCACTCAAGGAAGAACTAATAAAATACATATGAACAGATTCTCAAGATACTTTAGAATAATGTTAATAATACTAATAAATGTTATCACATCTCGTCTGTACATGGAACTTTCCTACTTCCTTACACAACCCTTCTCGTAGAATTGACCCACGAGTCAATGCCCACGACTTCATATTCGCCATATACACCGTACACACACATATTCTATACGCCTCTTACTATAACAATGAATAAAACCAAGATAAATAGACGAAACTATCGTATACACTTGCGAAAAGTCCCTCTATTTATGTTCCCATTATCGCAGTCCTTCCAATCCTTCATAGCCACCATCTTATACTTTTCTCTCTCTCTCTCTCTCTCTCTCCCTCCTCAAGTAGCCCAACAATCTCTCTATCACACACAACAGGAGAAGAAACAATGGATGGTAACAGCAGCTGCATAGACGAGCTCAGCTCAACGAGCGACTCTGTTTGTGTCCCACCACCGTCGAAATCCTCGCCGCCGCCGCCGCCACCGCCACCGCAGAGCCTCTGCTGCCACGGCAGTGGCACGAGCGTAATAGTGGACTCCGAAGGCTGCGTCGAAGCCGAGTCAAGGAAGCTGCCCTCATCCAAATACAAGGGCGTCGTCCCTCAGCCGAACGGCCGCTGGGGCGCGCAAATCTATGAGAAGCATCAGAGGGTGTGGCTCGGCACCTTCAACGAGGAGGATGAGGCCGCGATGGCCTACGACGTCGCTGCTCAGCGCTTCCGCGGCGGAGATGCCGTCACCAACTTCAAGCGGAAGTCTGAGGCTGAAGACTACGATCTCGAAGCCGCTTTCCTGAGCACCCATTCCAAGCCGGAGATCGTGGACATGCTGCGGAAGCACACATACCGTGACGAACTCGAGCAGAGCAAGAGGAAGTGCTTGAACTCAAACGGCGGTGGCAAAAGGGCAAGTATGACGGAAGCCCTCGGAGATCTGTCCTCACCAGGAGGGATTGCGATGGTCCGTCAGCTCCTTTTTGAGAAGGCGGTCACGCCGAGTGATGTAGGGAAGCTGAATCGGCTCGTGATACCAAAGCAATATGCAGAGAAGCATTTGCCCCTGCGCAACGGCACGAGCTCTGTAACGTTGAAGGGCGTTTTGCTGAATTTCGAAGACAGTGGAGGCAAAGTGTGGAGATTCAGGTACTCGTACTGGAACAGCAGCCAGAGCTACGTGCTGACACGGGGTTGGAGCCGGTTCGTGAAGGAGAAGGGCTTGAGGGCTGGAGATATCGTGAGCTTCCACCAGTCGGCCGGGCCAGAAAAGCAGCTTCATATCGGGTACAGGAGGAGGAGCAGCCTGGGCGGGTCCGGGCCTGTCGTCCCGGTCCAGATGGTGAGGTTATTCGGGGTCAACATCTTCAAAGTATCGGCGGCCGGTGGTGGCGACGACACTGGCGATTGGAGTGGGAAGAGAATGAGGGAGGTGGAGTTGTTGTCATTTGGGTGCAACAAGAAGCAGATGGTGATTGGAGCCTTGTGACAGCTTGTATCCGTTTATTTTTATTTTTTTAATTATTATTTTGGGTTCATTTTGTAATTTTGCAGTCTCATGGGTTCGATTTGGAAGAAGGACGAGAGGGGAGATGGGACTTGGGAGGTAGGTGAACAGAGAAAGTGGTGGCGGTGCAATTGCAAGTTGCAAAGGATGGAATTTGTAGAGACTTACAAAGACAGATGCTGACCTGAGGAAAGTTGAAATTAGGTGCAGGAAAGGGAAAAAGAAGAGGTTGATAGAATAATTGTAATAATGAGAAAGGAATAGAAAATGAATAGATAACTGTCAATTTGTTTCTGGGCAACATGAGCTCTTTTGAACTGTTTCTTTATCTCGTGTTTTGCCCTCTAGCACAAGAACCCTAGCTTTTGTTGTTTTCGTGCTGTGGGGTCGCGTTGCTTCCTAGAAATATCCATGTTTTCTTCGTTTAACATGACCTACATGCTTCTGCTTCCTCATCATCTTCATAACAGAGAGAGAGAGAGAGTGTGTGTGTGTACAGCAAAAGCTTCTACTTGAGATTTTATCTTTTGAAAAAAGTGAAATTTGATGTGTCCCAGAAGACCAATTTCGAGAGAGAGAGAGAGAGAGAGAGTACAGCAAAAGCTTCTACTTGAGATTTTATCTTTTGAAAAAAGTGAAATTTGATATATCCCAGAAGATCAATTGCTACCCTCGCTAATTCACTTGGTGTAGCAGTTTTACATGGACGGTGGAAGCTGTTAATCTTGAGCTCCACAATTACGTATTGATTTGCATATTTTTCCGATCTCAACTTCAGTATGTGATTCAAGAGTAAGAGTGGAGGACATTATTTACATACCTCAAAGTGTCAACTCAGTGAATGGTAAACAAATTTTGAGAGCGGACTTTATTTGCTTACAGGATTTATATATAATAACTATATGTGCTACGATTTCAAAAATTATGAGGTATTGTCGTAATTTCTTACCTTTCAAACGAATGCTAGATGCAAGAAAATATTTTCAAAACCTCTTTATCAATAAGTAATGATCATTGGCATTTCGTTTTGGGGTCATAATTTGGAACGACATATTACACGATTAATGAGCATTACGTTCATTTCTAGGACATTGAATATACAAGTCTTCTTTGAGAACCAGGACATGACCATAAATATGTGGTTGCATTGCACGATTCTTTGGGCTCTGTTAAAAATTTCGAATGTGCGTAGAAGTATGATTTTGATATTGATGATAGTTTGTGCTCTGTTATGTGCAATTGTATGTGTGCGCTCTAGTTGATGTAGGAATGGACAAGAGACCAGGTACATAGATGAGTGTTTAAGGGATGGTAGGCCGTGGGATATGGAAATATAGTTTCATAGTTTTTGCATGGAGGAGCAAAAATCATGTAGCTGGAATGGGGAGGGAGCTAGAGGGTATGCACCTTAGTGCATGCTCCCCCCACACCAACCCAAAGGGAACAATCACTCCTATTTATAGGCTTTCTAAACCGTCTGAAACCATTTTCTTGGTGTACTTTGTAGCAGCGTGTACAATTCTCAACCGTGGAATTACTTTGCTGACCGCAAATGTTGACTAAAAATATTTTTCTTGCTTTAATATCTTGAAGCAGATTTGCTTCCCACGCCTGTCTTGACTTCTTCAGACTTGGCTAGAGAAATCATGGGCCATGGATCATAAATTTCAACAGGCTCCTTGGGCAAGTGCTGCATTATGTATAAAGCAAATTTAGCATATACAGGCATAGAAAACATAATTTCTACAGGCTGCTTTATCCACTTCTAAATTGATAATTAGTGAGAATATGGATGTGTAAACCCTTAAATCAATAGTAAATAAGATCACTTACGTGATATTTGTTCACCGGAGTTATATGCTCCAGTTTTTCTTGCTTAGATCCGAAAAATTCCTGCATTACTGCTGTCATATTCTCTACCAAATTTGTTGTTTATGTGTCAGTGCTTCATAATGTAGTTATTGACATGGTAGAACCTATAGATGACTGTAAACGACGATTATCAATCACTGAAATACAGCCGTCAATTCCTAATGGCAAGTGGCGGACGAGTATCTCATCTCCACGACAAACCCAATACAAATAGTTAGTTTTTAAAGTTGGCTAAGTGTTGGGCACGGGATAAAGGAGAAAGGAGATATAGTGAAGATGTCGATTAAAGGCATTGACATTGAGTTATGGTGCCGCAACCCAGCGGCACTTCAAGAGTCGTAACTCGCTTTGCGAATAAGGACGCCTTTGATTCAGTATTTACAAAGTCTATTGGGGTCCCAAAGCCCTTCTGACAAACACAAATGCCATTTGGCAAAAATTTTTAGTTGCTTTGGGGAGAAGTAGTCTAAAACCTTTTAGCTCAAAGCAAGTCCAGAGATGTTTTGGAATGTTGCATTTTCGGAATGTAAATAAACGTTTTTTCTTCCAACTTTGCCATCGCTCAACTTCATAATTCCGAAAATGTTTTTAAAAACCCTAATTTTGCCTCAGCTACCGACAAGTAACTGCCTTGGTCAGCGACCAATTTGGTTTGCTGATGGTGGCTAAATTCCGTTAGCAAATAGTTTGAGTTTTTTTAATATAAAAAAATGTGTTTTTAAAATATACTTTACCAAACACTTGGCAAAAATCCTTTATAGATATTTATATCAAAGTTACTTTCAAATGTGTTTTTAAAATATACTTTACCAAACACTACTTGCATTTCAAAAAACCTTTTAGCCCAAATGCTTTGGTATTTTCCTGAAAGACATTCCCCCAAAATCGAGTCAAATGAACTGCAAGACCACCATGCGTATAGGAAGCCTAGAATGGACAAGATACAATTGTATCCACATTTAAAGTATCAACCTTTTAGCTTATAAACATTCCCCCAAAATTGAGTCAAATGATTTAGGAGGGCCTAGAATGGACAAAAGGCAAAAGTGAGTAATTATTTTTACAATTTTTACCTTTAAATTTCATGATCTTCTTTGTTATGCTGATTGAAATCATGTCCAACATCAGCACAAAACTCATCTCATAAAAAAAAAAATTAAATAATCAACTTTTTGGTGAAAAGATTTTTCACTACTTGGGTCAACGCACTATTTGGCGAAACAGTTGCATTTGGAAAAATTTATCGTTAATGGGAGGAAATTGGTTTTTTTGAAGAGATAAACGCATTGTCTAGGAATTGATTGGTCCATGAGTGTTGAGTAGCTTTCTTGAGAGCGTTGCTTGAAGAACTTTGAGCTAAGCCATTGACAGATAAAACTGTTCTTGGCAGCTTGAAGCTGTAATGGGCTTGTTTTGACAGAACAAATGAGAACATAAATAAAATCACTCATTTTCATGGCCTTTTGCAGAAGTTCTTGGGCCTCTTATGGTCTTCCAGTTTAGACTGAACAGTTAATATCTCTTGGATCCCACTGTTGGGCCTGTTTCAGATCACGACAAAACTTGGTTAGCTGAGAGAATTGGAACTTTCCTGGTTTATTTTCCTAGTTGACTGGTCAATGCGCCACCCGATACATTAATGAATTCTAATCCTTCATTTTTTATTCCTCGTGCATCGATGAATGCTGACTGCGAGATATAAGATTATTCCATCTGGATGTTAAATGAAAAGAGTGCAAATCCTAGATATCATATTTAGCAAGGAAATTCAAATTTAAATGCTTCATTAAGTTTTGCTATATTTATGTACTTTGCGAAAATCAAATTTAGGATGAAAATTGGAATAGCTTAATTATATTTGTGAAATGATTCAACTAATACCAATAATCCCTATCTTATTTAATCAACCTTTAGTTAGAAGAGGTCTTTGTTCATATGTATATATACATACATATTTATTATTTTGTCTAAAAATGATGATAAGGCTCTTACTTTGTAGATTTTTTTTTTTCTTTTATCGAATTGTTCATAAATGATTAATTTCCTCATGAAGCAGAAACAACTATTACTTCACTTTACAATTAGCTCATTTTGCTATTGGATTTATGGAAAATTCTTTTGATCTATGTATGTATCTTTTAATTTTCACTTCATTTACAATCATTCATATTTCCTTGTAATGTAACTTTATTAAATCAATGTACACATAAATCACTATACTTTTACCGAATTCCATAGGAATAAATACATAGTAACTATTATCACCAAATCTCTTAGAATGGTTAAATTTTATAGTTTGTAATAGACAAAAATAAAATTTTGATACAAGGCACCGACTCACCTTTTAAATTAGGAGTAAGCATGGTTCTAACGTGAAAATGGAAATCGGGGCTGTCTGGATCGAAGTTCCAATGTGCTCCAATCTAATTCCTAAAGGGAACCGAATCAAGCATCGGGACTTGAGAGCCAAGAACTAAACTAAGGAACCGAGAAAACACTCTTTTTTGTGTTGATCTTGTATATGCTTGGTTGCTTTTAGGCACTTTTTATAGATCTTGTACATGCATGTGGCCATGAATGGAAGATTTCGTTCACTCGTTTGACTTTCAATTGCATTTGCCTAAAAAGTGGAGACGGACTTGGGAATAAAACCAAAGTACCGGAGCCAGATGTGGAAACATGGAAGGGCGTTTAGACAAAAAGAAATGAAGATAAACACAAAATGGCAAGGGATGGGCTGCATTTGGACATTTTGTTCCATAAAAGTGCAAGAGCATGGGCATATAATGGTTAATCTCTAGCAGCTCTTTGTCCAAGTCTAACAATTTTGTATTCTTGATATTAGAGAAGTTCATGTCACAATTTCTGTTGAGGGATTTAATAATGCAGATGCAATCATGTGTCAAGTAAGGATAAATAAGTTGTGAGAACGAGATAGATTGTTTCATAAATAATCAAGTTAAGCTATGAAGATGCTAGAAAATTCCGAATCACAAATAAGTATCGAATTGATGCGATTTTAAATAGAGTGTTTAGTTCAATTTTCAAGTCGAGTCTAGTGGGATTTGAGTAATGTGTTGGAAACAATATTGGAGGCAATACCACATAGGCTACCAGGGCTCTGCCAATTTATTGGGTTTGGCAACCCTCTCTTGCTTCCGACAATGTAAGTTTTTATAATTAATTTCATTCTATTTTCTCTATTGAAATGCAACTATATTTTTATTAGTACAATCAATTTTATTTTTCTTAACTAAAAATAAAACAAAAAAATAAGGAACCTATTAAAGCGTGGAACCTATGACAGGGTGTTAAGTTCCTAGGTATAAAAAATGGATTTTCCTATTCCGATTGATTGGTTTTAGGTATAATATGTAAGGACCTGAAATCACTCATTTCAATTCTAAATAACAACAATAATATGAGAGGGCATATGCCATTATTGTACCGGCTATGATATATAATAATATCTTAACAAGAACATTTAGTGTGGGAAGAAAATACGAAAAGTCGAGCGGTGCAGGCGCCATCGTTGACTTGACTAACTCCAAAGCGAAGCCTTCTCGAGGTCATTCGATCCCGCAGACACGAGCTCCCGACCAGTCTGTTCCCGTTCCGTCCAGGACTCGCTCTTCCTTCCTTTTCCCCATTTCCCACATTAAACTACACGAAGGCCCACGTTTTTTCATTTTTTCTTTTTTGAATCTTTCTTTCTGTTTATGTTTCGTCGCTTTGCTGACTCGTCAGCTTGCCTTTCGTAATAGAAAAGATCAAACCGTCAAGCACTTGCAAAGTCCTTTTATAAAATGGAATGAGTACGAGTGCACAGAGCGCAAGATCTCATCTCTGCTTGTCTCGAACGGCAATTCGCTTTCCTCTCCGATCTCTGCCTCCACAATGGCCTCCGCGACGATCTCGTCTTCCAATCACTCGGGCCTCGGCCTCGCATCGTCGTCCCCTTCACTTCGCCGGCAAGCCAAAGAGATCTCCAGCTTGAATCTCTCCGGCCAGCCTCGATGGAATCCGAAGCTGACGACCACCACCACCCGTCGTCGAGAGACGCCGTCGACGAGAGCCGCCAAGCTCACGACCAGAGCCTTCTTCTGGAACAAGCCCAAGCCCTCCCCTGAAGCTCCGAAACCCGGTAAGCCTAGCCTCTCGTTTCCTCTTCCTTTTCATCAGCAGCGTTTTGGCAGTCGACGCGAGATTCAGTCGGTGAGTGGATCCGCCATTTTAACTGATTCGCTCCCTCTTGCGCACTCTACGCAGCAAAAGTGCAAGAGCTGTGCGTGTACGAGATCAACGAGCGGGACCGAGGCAGCCCCGCCTTCCTGCGGCTGAGCCAGAAGCCCGTCAACTCCCTCGGCGACCTCGTCCCCTTCACCAACAAGCTCTACTCCGGCGACCTCCAGCGCCGCCTCGGCGTCACCTCCGGCCTCTGCGTCGTCATCCAGCACCTCCCCGACAAGGGCGGCGACCGCTACGAGGCCATCTACAGCTTCTACTTCGGCGACTACGGCCACATCTCCGTCCAGGGCCCCTACCTCACCTACCAGGACACCTTCCTCGCCGTCACCGGCGGCTCCGGCATCTTCCAGGGCGTCTCCGGCACCGTGAAGCTGCAGCAGATCGTCTTCCCCTTCAAGCTCTTCTACACTTTCTACTTGAAGGGGATCCCCAATTTGCCGGCCGAGCTACTGGGGAAGCCAGTGCCGCCTTCGCCGGGGGTGGAGCCGTCGCCAGCCGCCAAGGCCTGCGAGCCTCACGCCACCGCCCCTAATTTTACCAATTAGTTAACAGTTATCTGCTCAATTCTCTCATTCGAGATCTTTCTCAGTGTTTTTTTTTTTTTTTTTTGTCTTTCTATCATTTCCATAAGGAATTAGTATAATATTGTTACCGTTTTGTCTTAGTTCGGAAATTAAATTGAGATGCAGAGGAGTAAGACATTTTCCTTCTTGTTAAATGTATTACTAAATAAAAGTTGCATTGATAAAACAAAATGTTCCGTGTAACATCAAATCTTATGTAAATATAGCGTCTTCATCTTATCAAGTGTCATTTATTACAATTTGAGACATACTTTTTAGGACACGAAAAGAGATTAGGTGGCTCGCATTTTTCCCTAAAAAGGAGCTTTAACTTTCGGTGGACCCAACTTTTAAATGTCGCATCGAAAAATCTTAACTTCCATTGGAAGGGCAAATTTTTATCATTGCGATTAGGCTTTTCATTTGTGATATTCAATTATGTCAAAGAAAGGACGACGTGGCCAATAGCATCTGTCACTTCACCTAACGTGGGCATTTTTGGGGAATTTCCTTTGCTCTGAGAGGGGTCTCGAAATCATTGATTTTGTCCGAAAGTCCAGGCCTCTTTAGAAAAAGATCTGTCACATTATTGCAACGTCATACTATATGTTACAGATTAGCATTACTTTGCTTTGAGAGTGATCCCCAAATCATCCCATTTCGAGGATGATTCGAGCTCGCCCATTTTAAAAGTGTTAATTGCGCTTCTCTAATGCATCGTTTTTGCTCTTCCTTTTTATAATTCAGTTTCTCGGACAACCTGGATTCGAATTGACGTTCTTTCTTTCTTTCGTTCGTTTCGGCCAATACCATTACGACCGGGAAGAACTGAGGAGTTAGAAATTGAGGATTGGCCCATCAAGTGACCCATTTTAATGCAAGAACATGCTGGGCTGGGTTCTGTCCTTTATGGAGAAAAGTCCTCTCCTTTATTGAGCCCATAGAGTGTTGAGCACATAGTGTATTTCTATGGGCCAACATTTTGCTTTTGCAGTGTTCAGGAGTAAGTGTAGTGTGACATTTGGGTTGGGTCCTTCTCTACATGGAAAGAAATTCGCACTTTTTTGGCACACCATGAAGCATTTCTTCTGGCCAACGTTCTACTTGTTCCTGCGCATGATCCTTGTGGATCTATAGATGGTGCAATGAATTTTGTATTTTCAAACATGTATTTGTGTAGAGAGAGAGAGAGAGAGATTTATGTGTTGGAAGCATTTACAAAGGTTGTTGCTAATGATACAAATTATATAACTCGGACGCTTGGTCTTCAACTAAAGTATTTATTTATATGTTTCTTAATATCATAACAATTTTTATTTTTTTATGATGCCAAAATCTAACTTAGAGTGCATTTGTTATGCGAAAAGCAAAAAATTCGAAAAAATTAGTCAACAAAAAATATTATCATTTGCATTGACAATATAAACCTAAACTTTTTTATGGATGATTAAAATATATTTTGCTGATTGATTTTTATAAGAAATACAAGAGATCAGTTTTAAGGAATTGTTTTCCAAATTGTCGATCTTTTCCGAGATAGGCTTAGAGTGATCCCACAAAATCCATGTAAAATATGAGTAGCTTCGCGTATCAGAAACATTCTATGCTATGCTTTCTCAGAGGCACGACCTTGCCTTCAAACTTCATCAGTCAGACCCGTAAGACACTCGACCATACACGCAGCCAAAGCTGGAGGAGGTCCAAGGTGTCCTCATCATGACATGTTTGCATGCATCCATCCAGAGGAAAGAAAAGCTAACAAAGGCTCTCAAACTCCGTGTCGGCTCAGAAAGCGGTGCGTACTTTAGAAACAAAACGAGGACGGACTGACCGGGGTTAAAACTTAAAAGCAGATGACAAAAACCAATGGCCCCCGGAAACTGAAAAGGTGTGTGCGTATGCGGTGAATTATGGTGGGAGGACGGTGCATGCAGCAGGGGCATTAGTAATGAGCCCTTGGTTGGGTGCTCGGAGAAACGACAGGGAAACAGACAGTGATGACGATGGCGACGGTGGACTTGACTGAGAACAACGTTTCGCGGGATGTGCTCGTTGTTGGACTGAAAAGGAAAAAGAGGAGGCCCTTGGGTGGAACCCTAAAAACAGTAACAATTCAGTGGTCCCTCTCTATACCTCCCTCTCAGTCCTACACTGACAAAAAGGGACTCTATCATAGTTTTAGTAGTAGCAGCAGTCGCGCGCGAGAGAGAGAGAGAGATCAGAGACTGGACCTCATTGAGACTCCCACTCTTACTCTCAGTACTCAGAGCGAGATAACTTAGGCAAATGCCAGCCGATGAACAGTAGTTTTCTGTGACTAATTCACTGTACACGAGTCTGCGTATCTGTGCTGTCTTTTTTTCTGCAGCGAGCGACAGAATTTAACCTGACCAATGTATTCAATGAAAGACGTTGGCGTTGCTCCTCGACTCCACTCCCTCTCTCTCTCTCTCTCTCTCGTGTGCACTATTGGTGATACACATAATGGTGGAGAAATGAATCCTTGTCTTGTCTTTACGAACCATTATAATGAACTCCGCCTCTTCTCTCCCCACTTATCGCGCTTCCATACACTCTTCTGATTCTTTTTTTTCTTTTCTCAAGTGTGGATTGTGTTCTTTTTCTCGCAATAATAATATGAATTCCACATTATGTTTGTTAACTCAAGTTCCAGAAATATCTCGTTCAGCTCTTCAACGAGGTAATACATGAAAAATAAAGAAAGACCGATCATTTCGACCGCCGACAATGTCCCGCAGGCTTACATTAGGATCTGGCCTTAGACCTATTTTGAGCTCTCCCTTTGCCAACATGGACGTGCACTAGATTTTGTATTCTATCATCAGACATTGTCAATGAAGTATGGACTGTCCTTTCTCCTTGCGCCAAGTTAACAAACACCTATCCACAATTTGAGCTTGATGCCAACTTGCTGGGTTTAGTTGGTGCCAAGCAGAGACTGCGAAGAGATAAGTAAAATGGAGATTAAAGGTAATTCTCTCTATCTCTCTCTCTCTCTCTCTCTCTCTCTCACAGCACCGAGCAATTGATATAGGGTAAAAACTGGCCACCAAACACGATCACTAAATGAGGGGGTGTTCAAATCTAAATTGGGATAGATCATGATGGGAATATAAGTGGAAGTTCTGGAAAGAGAGTTTTGGCAGCAAATGCAGAAATGGCATGATCTTTGGCTGTAAAGGAGGGGCGCCCGTGGCTGGTGGTCGAGGTTGCTTTGGCCGTCGTGCACAGTGAGAGGCGGTCGTGCGTAGTGAACCAATGCATCCGATGGTAAAATGGGAACGAAGAAAGAGGGAACCAAAAACAGAAAAAGAAAAAAGAGGAAAGACATTAGGAAAAGAAAAGGAAAAAAAAAACATAATCGATCCAGCCGTCCCCCCTGCTTATTGCTAATGGATTCGGATAGGTCAAATCCGATCAAGGGGTGGGATAGCTCTATCTTATATATTGGATAAAGAGATTGAAAATATATATATAAGAAGTATGATAATGATAGCGCATGAGATAATCTTATCATATCCGAACTTGGATTAAGAGATTAAAAAAAGAAAGAGTGCTCGAGGGGGGGGGGGAGAGAGAGAGAGAGGAGCTTATAGAGAAGAGGGAATGCATGCCACTATCATTGCCACTAACAGGCAATGAAAAAAGTACCAAAAAAGTTATAAATTTATTGCATTAGTACCAATTTAATTATAAACTTTTCAATCGAATCGATTTAGTCATAAAACTTTTCACATAAATACCAATTTAGTCAATTTGGCCAATTTTGGCCGGCCAATCCTAAAATGGACGTTGGCTAGTGTCGACCATCTAGCCAACGTTGACGTGATAATTTTTAATTTTTTTTTAATTTCCTTTTTCTTTTTCCTCTTCTTCTTCCTTTGGTTTTTTTTTTCCGTGGTGGCTAGCGAGGCTCCAATGAGGCTCATCGACCACTAGGCAAGGGCCATGAAGCCCTTGCCAGCCACTGCAAGAAAAGAATCCAAAGAAGGAAGAAGAGGAAAAAGAAAAGGAAAAGGAAAAGAAAAAAGAAAAAGAAACAATTCATAACAAAAATCGGAAAAAGAAAGTATTAAAAAATTTGCCATGTAGGCGTTGGTCAAATGGTTTGCACTAGTTGGCTCATGTCAGTGCTAGCCAAACAAAATTGATCGGATGAATTAAATTGATATCAATGTGAAAATGTTTATAATTAAATTAATTCAATTTGAAAGGTTTAGAACTAAATTGATACTAATGCTATAAATTTATAATTTTTTTAATACTTTTCCCGGCAACCACCGGGGTGGTAATGGCTGCCCTGCATCTTGATGTGAGCTATTATGTCGTGGTGTTTGCATAATGGTTCTATGCGGTGATTCCACCACCCAACAGTTTCCTTTTCTCTTTCAATTTGAGATTTTTTTTTATTAATTTCTTTTCTTGTCATTTCCGCCAAACACTTGGATAGCATACGTCTCTATCTTTTACTAGATGAGACTCCTTCCATGCACTGGAACGACTTATCCAAAAAAAAATAAAAAAAAAAACTTCTGATATACTTATCTTTTGAGAGTTGATATTAGCAATTTACTTACTTTTTCAATCACTTGGAAAAGACCCTACTTACGTTACTAATTTATCCATCATCCAATCCACAACAATTCGAATGAAAGCCTGATACTTCTCACCTACTCAAACGAGATTGAAAACTACCATTCCGTCGAATTGGAAAAGGTTTCGAAGAGCGCAGAAGGTGAGTTCGGTGGCATGGGTTACCTAAGTTATATCACGAATTCGCGTAGGTGAACTTGAATAAAAAGTCTGGAGGCAAAACATTGGGAAAAATGTTGGTCTTGCTTAAATAAAGGAATAATTTTTTTAGTAATATCTATTTATATAAAGGAATAAATTTTGTATTGGTTAAATCCTGGGAAACAATTGTGTGATTTTACCAATGAGACGACTGTTTAAATTCAAGCAAATTATACGTTATTGAATGTCATAGCATGGTATTAATGACATTTGTGTACGCAATGTACCAAATAATAGTCCTTATTGTAAAATGATTGGTTTATGGGTTTGAAATTTTCACGAACCAAGAAAAGAGGATCTAAAATGAATGTTAAGTGGATCTTTTTGAGTACCCAACAGCTCTAACTAAATTAAAAAATTAAAAAGAAAATCAAAAAAAAATTCCAGGCACCCTACACCATCGTTTTTCTGTTCATCACCCAATCACTATTATAGATAGAACTACAATTGAAACCCGTGCGATCCAAGAAAACATATACCTCCATAAAAGATCAATAAACGCGAAAATTTTTCTTTTTAGATAAAGATTGCAGTCTCATTCCCTATTTCAAATGGTCTAACTTTATATGATCCTTCGTATGAATCGTGTAACATAAGAAAATATATATCTTCTTGCAAATGATCATTTACTATAGCAGGGTATATGCTTGCAAAAGAATGGACATTGTTTTATAAATCCATATAGAATCTGTTGGGAAAAATAATAAGGTGCCCATTGAGCATTGCGTTATATAATTGAGAAAGGCTTTATGCACGATTTTTTTTTTTCTTAAACATTGTTTTGTTAAGTAAGTGGAAAATCAATACTATTTGTCTAAATATAAGTCAACCACTATGTACATAGTCATTTGTTTAAACAATTAACACAAACTTTAAATGATTTTTGAAAATCTGAAGCATGTAAAATGTTGTGAATTTGTTTGTGTACCAAATAGTCAAAATATTTAAAAGAATCGTTATGTATAAAAGGGATAAGTACAAAAAAAAATCATAAACTTATTATATTTGTGTCAATTCAATTACAATATTTTAATTTAGCAGATTTGTCAAACTTTTTGATAATTTGCCAATGTAGTCCATCCAACCAATTTTGGCTGAAAATTGCAAATGTGGACATTGGTCGTCCTACGTGGTATAATTGGCACTGACGTGGACAATTTTTTTTTAAAATTTAAATTTTTAAAATATTTTTGAATCTTTATTTTCTTTTTTCTTCTTTCTTTGCCATGGCTAGATCTTCACTATGGCCAATGACTAAGCCACAGGCAAGGGCTTACCTTGCTAGCCTCACCCACCAAGTGAGGGTCACCCTCTCAAAGGTGAAATAGCCCAAGGCAGCGAGGTCACCTTGCTGGAATGTGGCTAGGGTGAGGCTTGACAAATGTTATCCCTTGCCAACCTCAAGCAACCTCACCCTTGCGAGGGTGAGCCTTGCTTAGTGGGCAAGGTCGCCCCTTGCCCATGGTTGCTCACAAGCCATAACAAAGGAAAAGGAAAAGAATGATAAAAATTATTAATGTCAACACTGACCTTGCCACGTAAGCCTCCTTCCATGTTTGTCACGTAAGATAATTAGTATTCACGTCAGTAATTTTTAGCTAAAATTGGTTAAATGGACTACATTGGCAAATTATCAAAAGGTGTGGGACTAAATTAGATAAATAGAAATGTTTTGAATTGAATTGACATTGATAAATATATTTTGAGTTTTTCTTAGGTAATTTTTTCGAGTGTGAAGTTGAAAGGATTTAAAATCATTAAAAGGCCAAATAACTTATCTTCTTAAATAACTTTTTTAGGTTAGGTGAAAATTAAGATCCTATATTATCTCTTACCAAAAAAAGAAAAAAGATCTATATTATATCCAAATTAAATTAAAAAATAAATAGCGTGTGTATATGAGAAAAAAAACAAAAAATATTTAATATTCTCTAAAAAG
The DNA here is from genome assembly GCA_014182575.1 of Eucalyptus decipiens. NCBI lineage: Eukaryota > Viridiplantae > Streptophyta > Magnoliopsida > Myrtales > Myrtaceae > Eucalyptus > Eucalyptus decipiens. The sequence goes on along the minus strand of CM024610.1, from coordinate 43,024,387 downwards.
TACATCACCTAAATTTATTACTCACACCCTAATCATTTTAACAGGTATGAAATTTGCGATTGTTACTTTTCTCTTATGTCAAAATTATCTTTTTTGTGTTTATCTTTCTCTAACTCTTATCTTTAATTTAGGTTCTTACGCTGACTTTTTATAGAGTCAAAAGTCAAGTTTCATGCCTGAAACTAAATATTTCCATCCAATCCAATTCCTTTATCATTGGGTTACGTGCCAAATGAGTGCCTCAAAATTAATTCATAATAGCACAAGTAAGTGTAATTTCGCATGAAATATTAAGTGGACCATCATTCATCAATTGAAACTGCCACTCCTTGACATCATTAATTGCTTTCAAAACACTCTTTGGATACTGTTCATCTTCATAGATCCTCTCTCTCTCTCTCTCTCGCCCTCCCCCTACTTCCCTTTAGACAGAAACAGTAATACACACCCTGGCTACTCTAATTACAACAAAAAAACCCCACATTCTTTTCTAATAAAAGTAACCAGAACCTTGAACTATCCTACGATAATGGTCTTCTATAGCTCCATCATCCTCTTCTTCCTCCTCCTCCTCCTCTTCGAGCTCGCACACCTCCACGGTGTGAGGGGCATGACCATCCCCGAATGCGCGAACGTGGTCCTTGAGTGACCTCTTGTGCTTGAAGTCGGAGCCGCAGATGCAGAACCACAGCTTGCCGCAGTTCTTCTCATGGGTCCTCCAGTCCCCACGCACCGCGAAGGGCTTCGAGCACTTGCGGCACGCGAAGGGCTTCGCCCCATGCTTGCGCTTGTAGTGTGTCTGAAGTGTCCGGAAGTCCTTGAGCGGCCTTGACCTTGGGTGGTCGATGTTGTTCCTGCAGCCCTGGGCGCAGCAGTAGCACGGCAGCCTCAGCATAGACGATGCCGGCTTTGTGCCCTTCAGCGAATCGGGTCCCTTCCGGTACTGCGACCCGTGTCCCCACATGTGCATCTGAAGCAGTTTTAAGTTGGCGTTGAGTTGATTATATAAGTAAAATTAACAAGATACAAAGATGATCATTATTTGCCTGTTAAAATAAGGAACGATCTTTGTTGGGTAAATTGAGAAGGTTTGTGAAATTTGATATACAGAGATCTTTTTCTGTAACATTCTACTCTAAGCACCTATATCCAAATTCTGTCGCATCATTTGGTATATCGAATTTTGTAATGTTTCTTTGTGTTAACCAAGTTGCTTCAGAAAAGAAGGAAAAGTACATAATTGTCTCCTATCCAAGAGAATGAAACAGTTAGAAATAGAATAATTATTGGGTTCCCATTCCTTGATGTACTAAAGAGACCGCACAAGTGTTGGACCCATTTTCATGTAAGAAGATCAGGCATACACAAAGTGTGGGATGATAACAACGCATAATCTCGGAATTTATATTTTCCCAGATTCTTTTCTGTTTTTTTTCTTTGTGTGTGTGTGTGTGTGTGTGGGTGTGTGGGTGTGTTCTCTAAGTCTTAATTGACAGTAATTTCTTAGCGATCACAGATTGTATGATGGTGAGGCACGCAAGACAGAACAAAGTAGAACATTAAGAGAGATAACTAAACACCAGGGTTGGCCCAAAACAAGAAAAAGGACTAGACACCAGGGTTAAGATTATAAAGAAAGGAATGAAGCTTTCTATTTTACGAATTATAATAAACGTTTTCCCATTGATCGTCCAAGCTATTTCAAGTTTATGAACTGCCAAGAAAATTGGTCCTTGTGCTTGACAAATACTAATAATTACCCGAAGACTGCATCACCCATATGCATTTCAAGAACAAGTAATCAAACTCATGCATCAATTACAAGTGAAAACATATGTGACATCGTTTGAAACCTGCATGTTGTTGTATCTATTGAAGGTTTTGCTGCAGACAGGGCAAGAGAACTGGGTCGGGCCGACAAGGATCTGGGCAGGGGAAGGAATCCAGTACTTCCCATCGATGAGATTAGGGTTTGTGCACACTCCGCTCGTTGGCAGGCCAATATGAAGAGCCACCGTCACGCTCTGATCCTGGTGACGATGATCATTAGCAGTCGTAGTTGTTGCTGATGGCAACAACTTGTCTTCGTTCTGACCCAGCTTCGGGATCGAGTGATGATGATGATACGAAGGGTGCTTAGAGATGTGGTGGTGGTGATGCTGACCAGGCGGGCCGAGAGAGAGGAGGACAAAGTCTTCGTCTTCCAATGAGTCATCCTCTAAGCACGCACTGTCGCTTGAAGATATGCAGGTGATGAGTGAGGATGTTTGCATGTTGTGTTTGTGTGTGGTAGAGAGAGAGAGAGAGCGAGAGATAGAGAGAGAGAGAGGTTTGAGGATTGTGGAGAAGATGAGTGGGGACGAGAGAAGGCAATAAATAAAGGCGAATTTCATGGGTACTCGGGTTATCGATCGCTATTTGTGAGGGCTCTGTTGGTGGGGGAAAAATAGAACTTGATAAGATGGAGACAAGTCCTTGGTACATTATCAGAGAATTCTTCAGTTTTGGCGAGAAACCGTATGGTCGCACATGTCATTCTGATAAATAGTCCTTAATGAGCTTGTTCTAATATTTTGACAAGAAAAAGGTTCTCATTTTTATGTCAAAAGAATTTACTATTTTATATAATGTGAGCCCTATAGCCGTTGGACGAGTACTATCAAACGAAACTATCATTAGCCGAAGTAGTGCAATGTTCTATCAGGCACCATTAAGGTTCAAATCTAACAAATGATAGATGAGCCTAAAATCTGGCCGTGCGGGAGGTTGAGTTGGTCACAAAAATGACATATAATTGGGTGAAATCATACGAGCGTTCCTAAGCATGATAATTTTCTTTGAGAAAAGTAAATTCACTTTGAGGTGCTATGAGTTAGTGTGGAAGTGCTCATCAAAAATTGCTTCTTCATACATATTCTTCACAATTAATATTTCAAAAACAAACATTTGTTTAAAGATAATTATTCTAAGTTCCATCCTATTTAATGATAAAGCAAACTCTTTCGGTCTGTGTTTGGAGAAATGCACGTGGAGATGGAGCAGAAGAGAGAGGATTGATTTGTGTTGGGATGGACGAAAATCTTGACATGTTGGTCTTGGCGTGTTTGGGTGGGAAGGAGACAATGAACCGGCAAAAAAGGGCAAATTTTTTTGCAATCGTGTACCAAGAAACCGCACTATCACTACTCTCTCTCTCTCTCTCTCGTTGTTGTGCTCTCCAAAAGTTTCTCGATTCCCGAGCTCTTCATCTCTTCTTCTCTAACTCTGGTCTGCTCTCGAGTCCTTCTGCGTCTCATTCACTCTCTCTCTGCCTCCCTCCCTCCCTCCCACACTAGCGTTAGAGAGAGGGAGAGAGACAGACTAGTAAAGTGAGAGAGATAGAGCAAGTGATGGAGATGGATGCATGCATAGGCCGATGTAAACTGTAGTGAGGAAGGGCTGTTGTCTCCTCTCCAACTTTTGTTCTTCGAAATAGGCGACTGATGTTGATAGATAAGACCGTCGCGGTCTCTGCACAGTGACTTTAATCTGACTCCCAGTTCATGAAAACTTGAATCGGCTTTGAAGTTTTGAACTGATCACATCCATGCATTGATTATAATTTCGTACCATTCGTCAACAATAATGGTACAAAATTTTTGTGGCGCATACATTTATGTATCTATTTGATTTGCCATTAGTTTGGCCGTCCATAGTTTGAGAGCTTCATTTCTCTTACAAAATCAACGCAATTGTAAAAATTGTCAAAAATTTCCAATCTTGATGGAGAGAGAGAGAGAGAGAGAGAGAGAGAGACTATTAGAAGAACTCAAACCCTAACAATAAATTATGGCTAGGGTCATGAAATCAAGAAAAAATAAGATGTTGTATAGAGGTTAAAGACCGAGTTCGTGCTGCTATAAAAAATTGTATCACAAATCACATCTCGATACAAAATGTTGTTAGGGAAACTCTACTTGTTAGAGTATTTTATGAATAATAAGATATTGTAGAGTCGCACATCTTTTTCAAGGATCTTTAAATTTAAATAATTCATGTTTTTAAAACCCTCAAAGTGCATGCGTATTGATTAAATTGGTGGAATGAAAGAATGACATCAAAGCTTACGTACATTTAACCAGATGAGCGTCATAGGTAAATGATAACCACATTGACCTATGGCAATTATTATATCAATCTTTTCTTTGATGAAAAAATTATCCAAGTAGATATTTTCGTTCGTCTGTTTTTTTGGGCGAGAAAAAAATAAACAGCAATGAAAACCCTTGTTTATGAAAATGAGACAGTGATTAATGAATGATTTGGTCATCGGTCAAGAGAGGATGGAAGTGCGTCCTTTTGCGAGGAGAAAGAGGAGTGGATGAGAATCCGGGATTGGAGAGACGTTTCTGGGGATGCTTTAATGGTGATCTTTGGACACAACATGCAGAGGTTCCATCTCCGTGAAAAAACATGGAAAATCACGACTGCACTGAAAAAAGTGGAGAGGAAGAGGTCACCATCTTTTCGCATTTCACCAAACTCCAGTTGCCTTTATGAAACAACAGTTTCGATGCCAAGTCGTTCTCATCCCCCCAAAAACAAACCAAAAGGGTTAATCAATAAAGCAATTTTGTAGCTTCTTCCTTTCAAAAGTAATGCAATAATAATACTAATAATATTACGTGACAAGTAGGTGTGATATCTCTTTTATTTTTGTGATGGAACAATTTTTTAAATAAATTTATTAATATATAGTATTATTAAGTGTATCAAGAAAGGTGCGCAGCAGATATATATTATCAGACTTGAATTGGTGTTGGATTATTACATTCACGTGAATAAGTAGAACCATAGCGCATCATGATTTTATTATGACAATTTGCTTTTTCTCTCTTTCCTAGAACATGACATTATCCTCGTAAAACATAGTGAAAGTAGTAGTAAAAAGGAAAAAAAAAAAACTGGTGGCGGTCAACGTCATGGTGTGGGATGGGTCCCAATCGAGCGGTTGGTGGGGCCCAGTCTCTGATTAGACATGGCATGAATGTCCAAAACTTTGAAAGGGATTCTTGTAACCATCCCATCAACGTGCTTCCATCTCAAACTCACATCTCATCCTCAGAGAGAGAGAGAGAGAGAGAGAGAGAGAGAGAGTACAGAAACACAACAGTGTTTGGACACTGGGGACAAAAACAAAAGTACCAGGTTTGGTCTGCCTCTGTTCGTCAAAACCTGCCATTCCCACCGCAGAATCCAATCTCAAAATGTGTCTCCATTTTACTGGTGGCTTCAGCGATTGGTGCTTAACCAGTACATGTGAGGCCTAAGCTTGAGGTTTCTGCTAGTGCATGCTTAAACTGAGCCACGGTATTGGGGTCGGCCATACAGAAAGAATGAACAGTGGTTACATTACACACTGTCTGATGTAACTCTTAGGTCCTCAAAATACTCATTTGGTGTACTTCCACCTTCCAAGGCTGACGAAGCTTTAGTAAATCGAACATTATATTTATAATACATTAGCCAGTTTAATGATATCTATTTTGCATCTTGGAGGTTTTTATTGACTCTGAAGCTCCGCGATTGAGGACTTCTTCTTTATGAGGTTCCAAAAGAAAAAGGTCACCGGTGCTTAATATTGTATAGTTCCACCTTCCAAGGCTGACGAAGCTTTAATAAAGCTCGCAAGGAGCTACTGAATTCAATTTGGGACATGGCAACTGGCATGGCAACCTCCGTTTGATGTTCGAAAGCGACATTCGACCACTATGGGAAGAGAGAGATGCCAAATGAGGGTCACTAGCATGGTGGCTCAGAAGAAAGACACGAAAGAAAGGGGAGATAGGCTAAGTGGAGATAGTTTTCCAACTTTTCAGTATTAATGGATGATAGACAATATGAACGATTTATCTTAGAAGAGGGCGAGCTGCTCAATTATTTTTAACGTGTTAATCTAGGTCATCAATAGAGAAATGAGTCTCGATCCAATTTGAGAAATCTGTGTTGGACTGTTAGAAATTGGAAAAGTGAATGATGACTAAAGTGGCTATAACCCTTTTTTGCAGCCCTATGATATCACCTCCATGAAAAAGCTAAAGTTAGAATAGACTTTTAACAGGAGTAAGCAGGGGGGTATCCCGCTGCGTGCGATGTTCCCCCGGCACATCCAAAAAGTATCTCCTCATCTTTTTCAAGCCCTGCATATATAAAATCATAGATTCTGTTAGCAAGAAGAAGAGATTTAATAAGGCAATGGATAAAATAAAATAAATAAATCGAACATCAAATTTACGTGATTCTAACTTATTCCACTAAAAAAGTAACAGATGTTGAGTAAATTATGTTTTTGATGTACATCGGCCTTTACCATGAAATAATAATAATTTGTCTATTTTGAATATCCTTCTTTCTTTAGTAATATCTGATTTCAAATTATCCTTTGCATTATATGATAATTGAGCAATTTTGAGAATAAATCGATGTCCCCAACATTTTTCACTACAAATAATCATGTCATTATGTTTTTTGATACATGGTCTATTCGCAAGTAATGGCAAACTTGATATAGAGTGATCCACGCTACAAGTAACCTTGATTTGGACAAAAAAAAGTAAAAAACCGAGACTTAACAATGAATATGATTAATGTGGTGATAACAACTTTACTTAATCTTTATTTTTATTTCGTGCTTCTTGAGTCAAAGTGGCCATTCATTTCCATGTCCCAGATGTTCACAAACTTCATCCTTTCGTGGTCATCTTCTTCTACTACTTTTTTTCATCTATTTGCACCCTTGACTCAACTGAAATACGTCCATTCGCTCCTCCACTTTCTATGCATAGAAATTCATATCGATTTCCCCTCTTTCCTCTTAATAGTGGCCATCGGAATGTGCAGCGATGCTGGGGAGAGATAAAGATGCGCAGAATCAGGAAGAGTGCCAGGACGACACTGTAGCTCAGGCATCATTTGCTTCCAAACTTCGGTGCTCGTGCGAGAAAGACCCCGGGAATACTTGCCGAATCCTTCGACTCGCTCGACGTTGAATGAAAGATCACTCCCACGGACCATGTGATTGGACAGGCCTCGTACCCCCTTGTGACTCCCACATGACAGCAGTTATAGTCACGTGGCGTTCCCTTGCTTTTCCTTTCATCGACCTTCTTTTCCCATCCTTCCTGCTGAGCAATAAGTTCTTCGTTGAGTTCTTGGACCCAACTTCGTAATGCATGTGACGATTAGGCGCGGGTTGAGCGAAATACCAAGCAGCTTTAAGTGACGAGGGACTTCAGTTTGCACGTAACTCTTGATCTTCTTTGGTGCCATACGATTCAGTTTGTCCTAGTTATGAAACGAAGATGGAGAAATCCCTTCATTCGTTGTCCTCGCTTTTGTCCTTTTTTTTGGGTTTCGAGCTTGATGACCAAAAGGTTTTCCAGAATCTACGTGTATTGGATGTGATGTGATGGTGATGATGGTGGGCTTGCTGTGGAGGGCCTATTAGGAGGGCCTGAAATGAGCCTAAGATGGAGTCTCCTGAAGCCCAAGTACCGAAGGCTCGTCGGACTTTGTGATCAGCGTGAACTTTTGGAGCTATTAGCAGAAAATTCTAATTTCAATTTCTCTTTTTTTACTTTCGAATTAAAAAGTGTCATGTCGGCTCACCATAGTAGCATATTAATTGCGACGTCGACGATGGTGGACCTGACTTCATAAATGACGCAAAGCAGGCGATTTGATTATGCAAAAATATTTGCAGGAATATATTGAACGAAAACTATATTTAATTGACCGATTTTGCAACCCTTCACAAAAAAGAGCTCCGAATTTCTTCAAAATCACTAACAACCATAATTTGGGTTTAAATGAAAAGCTAACCGACTACTCCATCTTCCTCATCACCTACTGAATGCTCTTTTGAGTGTTATTTTTAACAGTTGGTTAATTAGTAAAACAACTGACAATTTGTGCTCCAAAATGCTTCAAGTTCGATTTCTACTCGAGACAATCACCTGGCTACAATATTTTCACTGGACTAAAGATCCGTATTTAGTTAGTTTGTGAAAGCTAGTTTATAATATTATTTAATTCATAGACTATGTGAAAAAGAAATTGTGTATAAGCCATTTTTACTATTGACTTGAAATAGTTAAGTAACTCATTAGTCCTCACGCACTCGACGTGCTGGTGTGATACACACATTTTTCCTATTGCAAAATAGAAATTAAGGTTGCGCCAGCCTATATTACTAATTTCAAAAGCTTCCTCAAATCAGGACGGAAAACTTGCACAGATCCTCCATACCTCGATTGTGTATATATCTTTGTAAAATTGTGTAATATCTTTGTGACAAATAGTATATGAGGTATTTATGACTAAATAAGATTATAGATATTGCAATAGGAATTATAACCAATCAGAGATAAGTACAATAAAGAGAGATATATGGAGAGTTTGAGGTCACAGTTTTTTCTTTTTGTGGACATTGATTTGAATGAGAGTGAAATTGTTATTCCATTGGCAAATCAGGTGAAAGCTCATTTTCGACAAACACTTAATCAACGTGATTTGAGCGTACTAACTTAGCTTTCTGGGTCGCGATAATCAGCAGCTCATAATTCGCTCGGTCGGAGTCGTGGCTAACGAAAGCAACACCAGCACCAGCGATTAGCACCACAGACTCGGAAGACGTCCTGCAAGACTGGCACTGTTTTTCTGCAATAAATTTTAACATCTCCCTTGTCATCTCCAGTTAAAAACCTTGCCAGCAGTGCGGTGAAGAGCACCTTGGGTCGGCAATTCCAATGTAGAGGCCAACCCATTTCTGGGGTTGGGGTTGGGTGATCAGTAGTGCTTGTATTGTCTAGAGCCGCCGACTCGGTAAACTTGTGCTTTGTGCAGACCCCATAGCCCAACGAAGAAAGTAGCTTGCCTATTGACTATTGTCGAAGAACCTAATCCCCAAGAGTTGGGTCCGTCAAACAAGTCCAATGTCTACCATCTTGCACTGAAAGACGGATTCAGATATCTAAGGGAAAGCATCCACAGCTTTAACAAGTCCCATGGATTCCTCCTGCAGGGCGTATAGCGGGTTCATGTTTATAAGAATGACAAATTTAGTTGTGTAATTCGGGGAAGAAACTCTCTTCTTTTTTTCTTTTTTCTCCACAAGGCATGGAAAGTAGAATTTTGCATTGATAGCGTAACAGATAGTTTCATAGAGTAACATACAAGATGCCATTAATATTGAAAGCCCAGCCCTGTAAACTCACCAAGCCCATGTGGATAGCTCTGCATGGGAACGTTTGAGGATCACCGTCCCTTGAAATTTTCCGGTGCACGAGTTCTCCATATTGCCCTATTCACTCTAACTTAGTTATTGTGCTCTTTGATTAGACCAGTTTCACCTTTTAGTATATACGGTATGATCCGCATGTGATGTGAAATCAAACTCAGTCGTGGAACCCGTATTTTGCCGCCATCATAATTTAGAAAGAAACCGATCAAAGGAACAAGATGGGGAAGTAGAGAGAGAAAGGGGGACCAGCAACTTTCGCCAGGCCTCCGAGAGGGCAGTCGGCCCTCTCGTGCCCACTTGTGGGGGCTGCTTCAGGCAAAGGTCATCTACTCCACGCTCGACGGTGGCGAGCAGTGGTGCCACCACCATGTGAAGCCACCTCCTCCTCCGCATCCGGACGAGGGCTATCGGCCCTCATCGAGACTAGCGATGGTTGTCGACTCTCGCTATTGAAAGACAAGCAGAGGCTCCGCCCCCTTCCCCAATCTTGATCTCTCGTTCTTCCCTGTTTTTTCCTTGTTATTTCTTTTTTTTTTCTTTTCATTTTTTCTACAATTTAGCTAGCTTGGTTGTATATATAAGCTAATCGCAATCCACAAACGGAGATATCCATGTTCGGACTTAAATTGACTACAAAGGTTAAATTTGTTCAGTTCTAATAGCACAAGAAACAAATTGCATAAGGTTGGAGTTCAAGGACCAAATTGAACATTAATCAGAAGTGCATGAGCTATTTTTAATATTATCTGCAGTTTCAAAGATCAATTGCAATGGGATCCAGGCAAGATTAAAAGGATTTCTAGCCCAAAAAAAGAGAGGATTTAATGGATACTTGTTCCACAAAAACTCACATAAACACAAGAATGAGGAAAACAACACGGACCAGCATAGAGTACGAGAAGTTTGGTTGAATTCTTTTCGGGCATTGTCAATAATCATCCTTTATTGTCCATTTTATGCTATCTTTATTGAACGCTTAAGGAAGAAGTTGAAAACCGACCATAAAAGCCATTTAAGTGATAGGTTTTCTCTTGATTTGGAGCAACTTGTATGATGCACTGACAACAAGATTTTAAAACATTTCAAGGATGTAGTGTAATCAATTGAAAACTTAGAAATGACATTATATATTGAACAAAAGTTTATGAAACGAATTGAAAAAAATTGAATTTTTTCATATGTCATTGCTTATTAAACAAAAAATTCAAGGACTAGTAGTATGATCATTCAGCTAATGCAAATAATATTTTGTCGTTGGAAAACAAATGATAAAGCTTTTAATATTGATGTAAATGATCTCTCAATTCACCTAGCTTGGTCAAAACGTGGCATGTTTTCATTTCACAATATATATTACCACTTCAACACTAAATAGGGTACGTGATTATAGGCAAAATTATAGGCCATGCCCTGATAGATCCTCGTTCATCTCATCTATCTTGAGAAAAGCAAAAAGAAAAAAAAAATTGCGACATGAAACATTGCATCTGATGCACTCTCATTAAATGAGAAAACACCCATTTCTTGTTCTTCTCATTAAATGAGAAAATTTCGAGTAAAGAACCCCGTTTGATAACGACACAAAATTTATACTCTTGGAATAGAAAAAGAATAGAAATGTGTTTGATAACCATTTCTTTTTATTTTTGTTCTTCTCATGAAGATCAAAACTGTTCCGGGAACAAAACGGGAACAAAAAATTGAGAAATTGTTCATTATTGGCTTCCAACAAAAGAACGAGTGGGAGATATTAACCATAGTAAATCAATAAGTCCGCTCCCACCGCTAAAGAATGATGGTTGGGTTCAGCCAGAAACCAAATACAGGGAGACGTTCAAATCCCTCGTCATACAAGTTCCGAGCAAATGATTTAACCAAAGGAACGACCGGATGAAGGGGGTCAGAACAAATTCCCAAATTATTATGATGATCATTTATTCTCAAGAGAGCATAGGACTTTCGCTTGGATTTTAGCATGAGTAGGTTGGTCAAATGCATAGCCCCTCTTGTGTGCAAACTCAAAGAGAACTTGCAGTTACCTTGTGTCGCATTTAGGGTGCGTTTGATTCGTTATTTGGAAAGCCCATTGGGAAAATGCAAAGCAGTTTAGTCTAAAGGGCTTTTGAGAGAATGCAAAGACTGTTTGGTAAATTCTGCTTTGAAAAGCAACTTTGAGATAAATTATGTTTGGTAGAAAACACATTTGCAAAGCCCATTTGGTGATTAATCTAAATATTTTTATTTTTATTTGTTTAAAATTAAGAAAATAATGTTTGTAACCTTTTTAATTTATATTTGATAACAATTTTAAAGATGTTGTGTAAACAATTTTATTAAAATTAAAATTCATTTTTTTTTACTAAAAAACATCAAATAGAAAAAATTTACATGCTCTCTTTCTTAATTAAAATAAAAATACTTTCATTACAATAAAAACATGATAACATATGCTTTGAGGAAAGAAGTTCATTATCCTTAAAAATTACAAATATCCTTAATTACTTCATAAATTCATAGCTATTTGATCACGTAAACGTGCCATATCAGATGTTACATCATCATTTGAAGCATTACCCTCCCCATTTACATTATCAGGATCCATTGTATATAAATTGAGATCCAAATCTACTCTAGCAAAATGTGTATCATTCAGGGCATTTCTTCGTATATAATTGTGCAAAGCCATCGTTACTATCACAATTTTTACTTGCTTTGTATATAGATAACTTGGCATACCCTTTAAAATTTTCCACTTCTTCAATATGCCAAAAGCTCGCTCAATTTCTGATCGTAGTGAGGAGTGAGCACGATTGAACATTTCTTTATAACCTGTCGGTTGTGGACCTCGTTGAAACTCATGTAAATGATATCTAACTTCTTTATATGGCCCCAAATAACCTATGGGATTTGAATATCCAGCATCGACCAAATAATATTTACCTACACAAAAAAAAAATTGTAAATTTAATCAACATATAACACATACATATATTAATGCATAAAAACTATTAATTAACTAACTTTTAGGAGGATGAGGAAATTGTAAATCATGTCTCTTGATGGCTTCATAAAATATACGAGTGTTATGAGCTGTTCCCTCCCAACCGGCCCACACGTAAGTAAATTCCATTTTAAAATTACACACAGCCATCACATTTTGCGTCAGTGTTCCTTTTCGACCAATAAAACGAAGCTGCTCACTCGTAGGTACTACCGCTAGAATATGAGTACCATCTATAGCTCCAATACAATCCTAAAACAAGAAGAATAATATTATTTCATTTATATTTAATTCATATTTTCTATTGTATAATCATAACTTACCTTAAATTGTGGAAAAAATCTTGTATTATTCCTGCTCTTTTTTGGAACTTCCTTGAATTGTTGATCGGATGGTTGGATCAAATCTGCTCCCATTTCACATACTTGATCCAAAACTAAGCTAAATAGCCTAGATATGGTTTCCCCATAATGTTGAAAGCGCTCTTGTGCTAATCTATTACCTATATTATGTCCTAAAATATGAAGAAATAATCTTAACATTTCTACAACATCAATATTTCTAGTTCCTTTCAAACCATATCGTGTTACTAAATCATTCATTAAATTCTTAAACACAATTCTATCCATTCTAAACATTCGATAAAACCTTTCTGGATTAGCATCTATATCCATCAACTCTCTCAACCATGCATTTCCTGTATATGATGAGGTCATGCATGGTATTTTTTCACCATATATTTCCTGATAAACACTAACACCGCAAGTATGTGCAGATACACAAAGTTGCCAATATTCTTCTTCCTCATTTTCATGGTTTTCTCTTTCAGAAGAGTCATTCATAACTGATCAAAGTAACAAAATAGAATTAGAATAAGATATATAATGAATTATTTAAATCATTCATCAACAAAAAAACAATAACTCCATTCGATAAAAAAAACACCAATTAAAAACAAGCCTGATAACGTAGCATAAATATGTCTCACCAACTAATACAAATAAGTAATGCAAATATATATTACATTACAATAACATTACACGTGAAAAATATAAATAGCAAATATTCTAGTGAGCCCTACGTTGTGCGAACTTATACTTGAGCCACGTGATTTTTTCTTGATCATCATCTAAGTTCATAAATATTTGCCTATTATCTTTCTTTTCTGAAAAATAATCTAGTACAAAAAAATATAAATCTTAATTTTGCTTTATCTCAGGTATACTTTTCAACGTCTCCATGATTTCCTTGTAAGAATCATCCTCTTTGGCATAACTTCTACTTTCAATAGCTGAACAAATCCTCTCCATTTGCGTTGCTAGCTTATCAGCCGTACTTTTCTTTTGTTTCTTTCATTGAGATTGTCTCACCGAACTCTGCGACGTTCTTTTATCACTTCGATGTTGTTCACTGGTCTTCCGACCCACATCGTCCTCTATATTATCATCAGTAAATCCTGCTCATGCTGAACCATCAATGTCAAATTATGTGGCAACAACATCCTCATCAATATGTAAGCCTTGTGCATGATTCCATATGATGCTCCCAGTGGCAACAGTATCTCCAAACATTCTATCCAATAAAACTTGAAAATTTGGATGTATGCCTTTTATTTTAAAAGGTCTAACCTTAAGATTTTCCTGTTATAATAAACATTTTCATGAGTTTTATAGTAAAAAGATGAACTTAAAAAAATTTAATAAAAGAATAGAAAAAACCTGAATTTTCCTCTCCCACCATTCATCACCTGTATCAATGGTATTCTTTTTTGGATCCCATCCTAATCCAGTTTACTTAAGGACCAATGTCCTCCATTTTTTCCAATCTTCCTTCAGATTATCCCACTTACTCTTTATTTGACTTTTATCATACTTTTTGCCCCTTAGGTCCTCAAACTTCTTAATTATAACCGTCCATCCATCCCTTTTGTTATTTGCAGGATGATTGCCATTGTTAATTTGTTCAACGCATAACTTACAAAATGTTTCAACATCTTCAAGGCTCCAAAATGCCTTTTCCTTTGATGAACTTGCCATCTACTAATAAATGCAATATAAACAAATGCAGGTGAGACATGTGGTGTGGACTTCATACTTAGTTCACCATTTAAGATAGCTTTCAATCACCAAACAGCAAGTAAAACCGACACCAAACATCAAGGAACATGAATACACAGCATAGATATTGATCATGTGGCTGCAACACCACACACAAATGAAATATGATGAAGAAATTTACTGTTAAAGGTTGGTTTTAAATAAATATCAGTGAGTAGTCAAGAGAAAATAACTTTAAAAGATGTCAACTTGAACTTATGGGTCAACATTTGGAGCGAAAAAGCAAATGTTTAATTGACAAGTTGTGCAGACATGAAAACCAAAAAAAAAAAAAACAAACTTCAGGAACAAGAGCATCTAAATATAGCGAAAATCATTCACTGATGCCACTTTTGAACTACAACAGATTACTGTTCAGAACCCTATAGAAACCCCAGAAGAAAAATATCGAATTGAGACTAACCTTTTTGGCTCTAGAAGAAGAGATTGCTGTTCAGAACCCTGGATGAGCTTATCTCCACCTATTGAGCAGTGTATCTGTTTTTTTGAAAAGTAAGCAATTGAGTTCAAATTACAAGTATTCGGGCTTGCAATAACTACATAAAAGTAATAAAGATGATAAGGATCCATGGGAAGAAGAATATAAATATCCAAAAGAAGAAAAGCAATAAAGGTGATAAGGAAGATCAGAAGAACATCAAACTCAATTGAGCCACTGTTATGAGATATGAAATGGAGTGTTGCCACGTGAAAGAGTTATTATTGGAGATCATGCTAAAATAAGTAGGACTCAATAGAGTCAGGCAAAATTGATGTTTGAATGACAAAAATGGATAGTAAAGGTCGGTGCAATTTCAAGAAATGAATCTTGAACAGAATGAGAATGCTGCAAGAAAGGTGATGACAAGTTTAGGTGTTCCCATCATACTCATTTGAGGGGCAAGCATCAACCCCATAACAAAATTAAGAATCAAAGAATCGAACGAGTCAAAAGCTTGTAAGGAGACAGCCATGGTGCTTGAAGGTAATAAAAGATTATGAGACAATGTTAATGAGATAAGTCGTCAAGCAATCAACTTAGATAACAATTATTAGATTTTTTATCACACTCATAATTATGAAACCGAAAACAAATGGTGCAAATCCATTGAATATTGGAAGGACAAAAAAAAAAAAAAAAAAAAAAGATTAGGATGATAACAGACCAAAACTCAACTGAAGAGACATGGAACATGTGATGTGTAATTTGCCTACATTAGCCGTTACTTAAGTGGGAATCAGTTGAAATTTGGAGGAAGTTTAATAACTCCTCTCCCCTCTATCCAAAATCTCTGCCCAGATCCCAACTCCCATCTCTCTCTTGTGCAAAGGAGAAGATGATGATGACAATGATGCAATCAATTGGGGTAGGGGCAATAAGAACAGAAACAGAAACAAACACAAACGTTTTTTCTTGTTGCAACTCATGAAGTGGTTATGTCAAGGGTTTGGCGGTTTCACGGTTCCTTGCCCCCAACAACCCCTCCTCTCCTTCAACGGTTAACAACCTTTTCCTTAAATCCTTCCCCCACCGCATCCCTCTCCCCATCCTCGCCATCCATATACGCTAACTTGGTTCGGCCATTTCAACGAACACATGGTAAGCAACAATTGGGATTAGTAACAGCGCATCAACAGTCCAAAGGTGCCTAGACTCTCAAAATAGGAAATCGCGCACCGTCATCCACGGTTAGGCTCTGCACTCAAGCATGCGATCCAAGTCGAAAAGAAGTTAAAAAACAAACAACCCAAAACGGGAAAAAATCATCAGCGCAAGTCGACGCACGCAATGAAGCATCAAATTGGAACTAAAGACTAAGCGCAAATCAGCAATTTCAGTGACCGTGAAAGTCACGACAGACGGCAAAAGACAAAAAAAGGCAAACCCGAAGCACGGCATCTTCATTCCCCAGCCACCGGAGCCCGAGCAAAAAAATGCACTCAACGACAAGGGAGGAGAGAAAAACCACGAGAAATGAAGGAGAAATCATATGGACCGTGAGAAACGCTGGATTTCTTCGGCGATTTGCGATACCAGGAGCTCTCTGCCGGCCGCAGTCCAAGACCTCCCTCCTTTCTCACCGGGAACACTGGGCTTCGGGAACGGGGGGGACAGAGGAGAGACGAATTGCAGAGGACGAGCAAAGAAAAGCGCAGTCGAGTGAAGAGTGCCAGTTGAGGGAGAAGAGATTGTCACAAGGGAGAGAGCGACGGAAGGGTCAGAGCAATGGAAGAGAGGAGTGCGGATGAGATCTAGGGTTTTTTTGTTTTTAAAATGGGCAACGGTAGGTTTTCAAGAAAGTTTTGGGAGTAGAATAGGCAACTTAATATTTTCATTAATGGAAGCCTTCAGCATTCCCAAGGGTAGACTTTCACTTTAAGCCCTTGGAAATGGTTGCCAAACACCCCTATTTAGGGTGAAAGGGCTTTGGGGCTTGGATGGGCTTTCTAAATGCCCATCCAAACGCACCCTTAGCTTCTCCAAACCAAAAAAAAAAAAATAAAAAACTCACATAAGCCTAAGGTCTTAGATACCTAGGCCTAACCCCTACAACCTTCCCATTGCATCTTTCTTGGGAAATAAGTCTCTCTCTCTCTCTCTCTCTCTCTCTCTCTCAAGACGGGGGAGGAAAAGAGAATTTGGCATGTCGAAGTGGCAACTACAGCTCAAATTTCAATCCCTCCCTCCGAAAACGCAGCCACGGACATGAACAAATCTTGCGAGGAAGCGGAAACCCTTCGTTAATCCTCTTTCGTCATTTGGATTTTCTCTGTTTTTTGTTCTTTGTGAGCGTGAATTCTCTTGTCCATATTTTTCTGACTCCATCTCTGTTTGATTGGGGGAGATAGGCCCATCGACCGAGGCTCCAGGCTCATTCTCTCTTCGGTTGATGTCCTTCGATAATCTTTTGTTTCTTCTGGGGCTCTCGCTATTGTACTTCACCTTTTTCTCTCGCTTTGCTTTCCACGTACCGTCGCTGATTCAGAGTGAGAGACAGAGAGATTGATAAGTCCCTGTGCATGCATGAATTCAGGAGGTGGGCATTCAATCATTCAATCAGTCTTTGCTATGACCAAAAAAAAAAAAGAAATCGCAAAAAGCCTGAGCCAGCTTCCGTAAGATCACCCTTCTTTTCATATCTCTCCCATTTCCTTCTATATATTCTCCAGCTGTTTGTTTAGGCCAAACACCCCCCCCCCCCCTCTTCTCTGTGACCATAGTGAGTGGTGTATAACAATGGGGAGGATTCAAGAATGGTTATTTCGCCCCAGGAGTGGGCAAACAATGGTCCTTTTGCTCTTGCTCTTTCTTTGGGGCTCGACCCAAGTCACCTATGTGGCTAAAGGTAATAAAACTAGAAAGTCCTTTCTTTAAAACCCAATTCAAATTTGTTATCCACACAAAGGGCGAAGCAAGGAAATGGACTTTTTTGACATTGGCTTATTTCTCTGAAACAGGTAGAGTCATCTCCTCCAAGCTCCCGGTACGTACATACATATCATACTTCTTTTCCCATGGAGCTCAAGAAAGTGTTCATTCACAACTTAATCCTAATTGGCATGACACTTGCAGAGAGGAGAGGATGAACAAGAGAAGGTGATGTCGATGAGGAGAATGAGGTCGCTGATAGGGTCGAGTCCTCCGACGTGCGAGAGGAAGTGCAGCTCCTGCGGGCACTGCGAGGCCGTGCAAGTCCCTTTCGTTCCCCAACAAGTTCGCGGCCCAAGAAGAGTTAGGAGTGCTCGTAGTCATAATGCTTCTGCATCCACAAGGGCCACGACTGCTTGCTATTCGAGAGGCGATGACATCTCCAACTACAAGCCCATGACGTGGAAGTGCAAATGTGGAGGCATGCTTTTCAACCCTTGATCTAAAACGAACTCACCATGTTCATCTCGCAGAGATCAGATGTACTATATTCAATTTGCCCTCTATGTACAAACCTTCTTTCTTGTCCTCGTTTTTTGGCGGTTTCCTCCAATTTTTGTCTTATATATATGGCATATGTAAAGCTTTTTATCCTTCTCGCGTACGGGCGTTAATCTTTGTTATGAGAGAGTGGGAGCTCTTTCCTATATTTGCTTATGCAAATGCAAAAGTTGTTTCGTTATTCTTTTGCCTCTTTTGTTGTCTGCTATTATCCATGTTCTTTTTTCCTCAGTCACGTGACACAAGAAAGAGAAAGGTTTTCATCCGATGTAAGAAGGCTGCTCGAGGGAGATAATCCCTTTAGGTAACTTTTATATAGTTAAAAAAACCGATAATTATTATAGATGAGCGAATTGTGACGATGTTGAGCTTTCCTTTTACCTTCTGCGGGGGGCTCTTTTTTGTCAGGCATTCGAGCGGGCCCTTTTCGTATCCTACAAGATTTGTGCATCAGAAAAGCCTGTGGACCTGAGTCAGAGCTACAAGCCTCGAGTGCATCAAAATGCCAAAAAAAACAAAAAAACAAAACAAAAAGCAAGTGAGAATCGCACGAGCTGATTATTCCACAGGTCATATTCATGATTATGAGCGTTAGAGACCCAATCATGCACGAGTAATGGTGAATGCTTAATTCGACTCCTTGCATGCCCTTGCCCTTTTGCAGGTTACAAGACTAGACATAAAATAAATAAATAAAAAGATTTGCCTTCGCTAGACGATTGGGACGTGAGAAATGGAACAAGAATAAAAGGGAAAATAAAACTGTGGGTTGTGTAATTATACTGGCCAGAGTGAAGAGAAAGAAGACAATAATTGCATAACCCAATAATGGCACTGAGAGGGCAAGAGAAGAGAAGACCACCTGCAGCACCTCTCATCAGTTATGATCGTCAAGGCCGCGAGAGACTGCGACCAGTCACGTCTGGCATTCGCTTCACCCGCTCTCTTCAAATCAAAGGGTGATTGGAGCTTTCATGGTTAATGACTATTCATGGGGTCACCTCCACCATCTCGGTGCTACTTTTGGGGTCGCATGTCAGCGTCCACGAATATGAGTTCTTTTTCGGCCAATGTATATGTACTAGACATCGTGCACAGGGTGCAAGATCATCCGATCTCTTCCAATATATCTCAGGCTATGATTTTTAGTAATTTTTTTGGTGGGTTTTGCGGCAAAAATATTCACTTTTTCTAGTCGGCTCACGTCAAAGTTAGTAGACCCGTTAAGAACACGACTAGTCTAGTTCAAAAAAATATATATAGTTTTGGGAGAAGAGTTTCAAATTTTGAACAGCTCCACCTGTGCACTATGCAACGGGGCCTAAGCACGTCTTATTTGGGAAACAAGTACAGCAGTCGGGCCGCTGTACCCTGGGTTAGCCCAACCCTCTTCTCGTCAAGTGTTAAGCGGTACTCTGACCCTGTGAGGCTTTTAGAAGACAAGGCCCACTAAGGGTTTCTTAAGAAGCATGCTTATGGGGATATAATAAGGTAATGATACGAGTATAAAAAATAAGTTTACGCCACTTTGACTCTCTTCTTTAAGAAAATTCTCTCTTAATGATCTCTCTTTTATGTCTTTATTTATTGTTCACTAAGTTAAGTATCAGAGGGTTCTCTTGAGATCAATTTCAGGAGGCTACTATGCTTTGTGATGTGCAGCCAGTTTTAGTCCTCATACTATTCAACACAATCCAACGGGTCCTAGAAACTGCACATCAAAATTGGGTAACCATAATTAAGACAAAGAAAAAAGAAGTCAAGAAAGTAGAGATAGAAGAAAGATATCCTTTTGTTGCTTATAAAAAGTAAATGACACCAATGAGAAGAATTATCTACCAAGGACCTATAGTTTGTTTCTGTATATTATTTGAAAGAGAAAAGGTGAGGGACCTTGTTTTCTTCAATCTTCGTTGAGAGGAAATATTTTCAATTATACATGATATATGTGGTTTACATCTTATAGACACCACCTATATTTGTACTGAGTTTGGTGTTTGTTATATCCATGATTCGTAATCCACAAATCAGAGATACCGATGATTGGGTAGATATTGGTGCATCGGAAGTTGTAATGACTAGCTGTAATAGGAGAGCAATTGGTGCATTAGAAGTTGTAATTTTATCGCACTTTCTCACAAATTGTCTTTCATGCAATTTACATCCCTGACAGAAATTATTCTCAGTGTTCTTACTATTAAATTTCTTGTCATTTATTTTTCTGCCCAAAATTAACAAGTGACCATTCTGTTGATTAATATTGATCCATCCACATTTTAAAGGGTATTTCATAATTTTTTTTGGTGAAACATAATTTAGATTAAATATTTTAATTGGCCATCGACCATCCTCCATTGAGCTTTAATTATTGAAATTATTGAGTTTACGGCAATGAAATTCAAAACTTCAAAAAATCACACGTAGTAGAACCCTAGACTTTTTTTTTCTTTTTCGGAACTGAAGGATTCATTAGTAATTGGGCTTAAGGCCCATCCGCCAAGTTGGGCCCAGAAAGCCCGGCCCACTGGAATAAGGCCCGTGGAAAGAAGGGGGTATAAAAGGGAAGAGAAAGAGAAATTTACGAAATGTTGAATTAGAATTACGTTTTCTCTCCCGCGCGTTTTCTCTCGCAAAAGGACGGTAGGCATACGGCTTCCAATTTCTTCCCTTCAAGGCTTTATCGGATCGATTCGACCGGATTCTCTTCCTCCATTGACGACGGTGTTTAATCTGTGGCTAACAAGGTACGCTCGAATCCGTGGTGTCTTTACGATCGGTGATGCGTTGTTTTTCCCGGGCTTCGTCTTCCGCTTTGATTTAGGGTTCGATTCAGTGTCGAATCTGCGTTTTCGGGGATCCGTTATTCCCTACAGGAACCCTAGTCGAAAAAGCAGTTTGATGATCTGGTCCATGGTAAATTTTATACCCCGTGGCTGCCTTATTAATTCCCGTAGACGTCGCCGACGTGAAGTCAGAAACAATGTTTCGAACTAGGTTCCCTACCAACCCTGAGTTTCATTCCTGATCTTAAAGCAGTCGAAGGCGCGTGTGAACAAAAGTAAGACCGAAGAATTTTCTATTCGAAACAGGAGCAAGCAATCACCGACAGCGCAATTGGATTCTTCTAGGCCTACTTGTACCTAAGTTACCACGGATCTCTCCCTGTTCTTTTATTTGTCTATTTGAGAAATCATGTCAACGATGCTATGCTGATCCAAATAGCTACGTGCCGACCTTGATGTTTGAAAAACCACCTTTATAAAGACAAAATTAGTGAGAAATTCATCCTATCACTACCCACTAATGTCTTCACTCCCTCCTTTCCTGTCTGCTTCCTTTGACCAAAGCAGCTCATATAAGCCAAACTCGTACACCGATTATCAATCCTCACACTCGTGTAAAGCAAAAGAAACGGGGCCTTCATTCGTCCAAAACTATATCTGCACATAAGCCTTCGATTCCATTACGAGTATGTATCGTCATAATCTTTCTTCTCTTTTGCCCTCCTTAAATTTTTGAGATTTTAGTGTGTATGATAGTTTCCAAACTATGGCAAACGAAACTTTTGCGGAATTTTCAGGTCAGGTTTTCCATCTTGTTGCCGAGAATTCAATAATGATGTTCAGACAGCTATCCGGCAGAAACCCAAGGGCCAGGACCTTCGAACCGAGGCATGTGACTCTCGCATGTCTCCTCCTCCTCCTCCTTGTAATCTGCTTAGGGTTGCTTTATGAAGTGAAGCCATCTTCCCTCAAGAACCGTCACCACGAGATCTCGCCGTTCGGGCGGAAGGAGTTGCGTCTTCAAGCTGCGGGCCAAGGTTCGAGGAGGGAGATGATAGAAGAGAAGGAAGAGAGAGCGGGAAGAGAGAGAGGAGAAATAAAAAAGCTCCAAGAAAGCAAGGCGAACGAAGAAGACAGCGAGGTTGGAGATGATGAGAGGGACGTGAGGAGTGATCGAGAGATAGAGGAAGAGGAAGAGTTGGAGGAGATGGATGATTTGGTCAACGAAGAAGAAGAATTGGAGGAGGAGGAAGATGAAGAGCGAGAGAGGTAGTGCCATGGCGGAACATGCTCCAAGCGGAGGAGAAAAGAGATTTCTTTAAGTCCCGGTGATCTGGTTTTCAAGTTCCCGGTTTCCAACTTCTCTGTTTCGATGTGTTCGTCTAACCATAGTTTCAATTGTATATAGACTTAAAGACCTTGTAATTTTCATACTCAGTCTTTCAGATGTAATCATTGAGAGATTAAATCATACAATTCTTATCGTGATGTTCAATGTGATTCATGATGGGAATTACCCTGTTGATTAGGGTCTTGAAACTCAAATCGCAATGGCAATTTAAATTTCATATACTTTCATGCTTTTGCCAGGGGGTCGAAGATGCATTGGGTGCTCTTTGAGATTGCCGAGGAGAGTCTGAGGCAATCGCGGCAAGTAATCCATAAGGGAGAAATAGTGGTGGTGGCGTGACAATGATGGTGTGAAATGACCTTTTGAACCAAATGAATGGTACATGTGCTACTTTTTGATTTTCAAAAGAGGAGGGCAATCACGTTCATACCACTAGGAAATTGATCCAGGGGTTTTGGGGGGTTATTTGTCCCCTTATTACCAATTCGATTCACGTCATGAGTGCACCTATAAATGATCCATAATAAGAGACCTAACTACAACATATCACATGTAGAGAGATTTTCTAATCATTAATAGCTTTGCTGGGCTATAATGACAAGCTAACCAGAGAGGGTTTTTAAAGTCAATCGTTTCTTCTTACCTTTTACATTTTTTAAAAAAGTCATTATATTTAGTCCACCAAACCACTCGAGTTTACTCTAGTGGCCATCATTTCAACATGAAAAGAGGGAAGTAGGGGGTTTAAATCTCTACTTTCTCAAGGGGGTTGTGGTGGGGATGAATTTGTTTTAAGAGTGAGTTTCGACTCCTACGCCCTACAAGAAGACAGTGTAAAAGTTTAAGAGTGAAAGTTAGCATAGGAGTAGAGTAAGACCAACCAAAAATTAAAAAATTAAAAAATTAAAAATGTACCAAGAGTGGACTATAAATCTTTTTAAAGTGAAAGTTCTATTTTGAATCAAATAGCAACAACCGCCTTTGATTTCTATAAATTATATATATAAAAAGGAACAACAACAACAACCATCTTGAACTTCGAGTAAGAATACAGAAGGCATTACTTCCCCTTTAGCGGTTTTAGGGTACCATGTTCCATTGGGACTTAGGAGCATGAAAAGAAAGTTTAATCTTTCGAAAAAATGAGTTGAATTTAATTGGGAATGCAGTATGTGAATGTTAATTTAGTCTTAAATTGCAAATTTATCAATTTAATAATGTTTTGCATAAAATTCCAATTTAGCGTTTTTGTTAACTTTCATTGAAGATCTATGACGTGATGGTCCAATTTGTACTAGCCATCTTACACGGCACATCACCACTTTAGTGATTCTCAACTTAAATTGATAAAGAACTATATTGAAATTTCGCATAATAATTTAGGATTAAATTGACAAAATTGCAAAATTTAGAACTACATGGACATTCATAAAATATGTTAAATTGACTAGACAATTTCCCTAGTTTATTTGAGTTTGAGTTGATAAAATAACTTGTTTTCAAAGTAAGCTTAAACTTGAAAATTGTAACTCAATTAAGCTCAGACCCCGCATCTCGTTTTGGCCCAAAAAATCGTTAAATTGAAAGTTAGCACTCTTTGATGGATTTTGCTTGGGTTTTACTTGTTGAAAGTTGGCTTGCTTTGCCGGATGCTGGTGGGTATTACTCTCATAATTCACACCTTACTTTATATATATATATATAGAAATAAATAAATGAATAAATAAATAAATATATATATATATATATATGACCTTACCTAAAAAGAAATCTGTACCTATTGTACTATTAGTATTCACATGAATGGGGACAAATCTGACACCAAAGAGACCAGTAGATTTGATTAAATTAGCTCCCCTCACATAACATAGAAAGGCAGGTTGGAATGAATTCGTACTGTCGACTGTAGCATCGGTCCGTTCCTCATTTTCAAATATTCAAAAAACATCTGCCATCCTCTCCTCATTTGTATTTGTAGATAATGGGATTGTGAGATCACTATCGACTCACCTCAACATTGTTAAAACTAATTGAGTGAAAAGGTTTCTCTACCACATAACTATACTCTACGGACATGCAATTAGCTTAGGATGTTACAAGCATTTGGATGGCATACAAAACCGATCCTGTCCTATGCAAAATCAATTACATGTTCTTGCGGGCGGTGAGAGCATCAGCGGGGGAGGAATCGTTTCGATTATGGAGTGCTCGTTGAAGCCGAAAAAGAAGGCCACCGTGCACCACAGGAAGACGAGTCCCGGCAATGCGCCTCTCCCTCCGATCCCTCCTGACTGGACACTCGCCTCTAGTGGTGGCGGCGATGACGCAGACGCGGCTTCTGGTACTGCGTATATGCTCCACTGGTGGTTGGGCTGATTAGCCACAACCTGTTTGGTGATATTCTCGGTAGAGTGAATTGGGACAAGGCTTAATTAAGATTTTAAATTTTATGCGTCCCGTGAAGTTCCTGGCAAGTGATACCTGATAGACTTGTAGATAAGTTTGTGCCTTAGGGAGCAGCTGGATAAAATAGCATTATGAGTTCATCGTCATAACAGGTTGCAACTCGCGGGTGGTTCATGACTGTGAAGAGTAGGTGAGTCACTCAAGATTTTATGGAATTTAGAGCATCAAATTGAATCTTGTGTTTAGTGAAGTCAGAGCTTCTCCTTTGTTGCTATTGAATCATCAGAAAAGATTCTTGTCAGATACTTGACTGACCCGCCATTTCATATGCTCTGCTTGACCGCTAACACTGGCTAATTTTATTCATCTTGCCTCCATGGATGTTGGAACTTGACATGGATCTTCTTGTCTTTCTGTTTTATCCAAGTTTGTCTATCTCAGACGTGTCCTTTCTTAGAAGGCCCCTTGCTAGAAATCATGTGAACTAAATTTAGATTTTGTAAGGTTATGCTCCTGGACGAACTTGACTTTGGCATGGACGTTGCCCATTGGATTGATGAATGCACTACTTGTGGGTGAAATATTAGGGTGTCCCATGGCTCAACTTGTCATGATGTTGAAAGGATCCTGAATCGGGACATGCGAAAAGAAACTGTCATATTATGTTCCTCTTCTCAAATACTAGAGAGCATTACATGTAATGGAGTTATTGTTGGTGTTCCGAATGTATATACATTGGTGTATTTGAACCCGGTAAACAATCTGAAATTATTGTCAAACTGTCAAACATTCCTTTCTCTTCCTTAAGTTCCCTTGAAATGGGAAAAAAGAAAATGAAAGCCCAATTACTCCAAGGTCATAGTTGGGGAAGAATAACGTGGCCCATATCGACATCCATTCCTTTGTAAGCCCACATGGTTATAAAGGAGAATCTTGCATGACTTCACTTTGCCTGTCAACATCGACCCAGAACGACTTGTCGAGAAAAAGATCGCCCTGAGCAACTAGCAATAAGCTAACCATGTAAGCATGAAGCTATTAACAGCCCATTTCCAGCAAAAAGGACGAGAGAGAATGTATCGGTAACACATTCCCAAAAGGTCGAGTTGATCAACAAGATAATTTCTTTAAGTCCAACATTTCAAAGAACTCGAAGGACAGTCAAAGAGGAATTCTAATCTCACCTTCTTTGGACATTTACTAAAAATATGATTGGATTTTTCACAATTTGAAGGATTTCTAATCCTACCTTATCCTATTCTATCCCAATTCATGTTTGGACAATCAAATGCATCCTTTGGATGGCTAAAAAGTATTTGAAGGTTGGCTTGAGTTGAAATGAAATATTGTGGGGCAAATTCTATTATACCCAATCTTTACTGTATAGGACCCCGATTTGTTTACAATCCAAACTAGTTTGTCTACTCTCGGTGCCCAACTAATGAATATGGAAAGAATCTCTTTCACTATATGCTCTCAGAATAGGTTATTCAGCTTCTATTCATTCCACTATCTAGTATCCTAAATAATTAGTTCTACCACTTTTTGAGGGTCTTCTTTGTTTGCTAACCCACTAATCAATCTAGTTGATAACCATTTATTTTCACAAATATAGATTGTTGCTCCATCTCCCATAGACTATTTAACTAGAGGGTAAATTGCATCTCTGTCTATGAGCAAACTTTGCCTAGCCCATGACGGACAAGACTCCTTTTCTACTCTCCAGAGATCACCCCTAGGGAAATAGATACTTTTCAGAAATTGGCTCCATAAGGCTTAAGGGGATTGTGAGGGCCTCCATGCTTGCCTACCCAACATGACTTTATTAAAGCTAATAAGGTCTTTAAAGCCCAATCCTCCACAGCCTTTCCTAGTTTTCAAAATTTCCCATTTCTTCCAATGTGTACTGGCTTTAAACTCATTTTGTCTCCACCAAAGGATGCAATTTTCTATTCAAATACTTTGCAAACTAAGATAGAGATCTTGAAAATTGACATTGCATAATGGGTAAGGCTTACACCACCATTTGAATAAGAATTTCCTTGCTTGTATTTGACATCAATTCCTCTTTCTAGCTCTCTAGCTTCATGTTAACCCTTTCCAAATTCTAGGCAAATATTTGTTTCTTTGATTGGCTCCAACTTGAGGGTATGCCTAGCTACTTTTCTATCTTCTCAATTATCGAAACTCTCAACTTATGTGTTATATTCCTTCTTAAATTCAGTGGGTAGCCTTGACTGAAGTATATGCGTCATTTATTCTAATTAATGGCTTGACCCATCGCAAAGCAATATTGATATAGAATAGCAACCAAATTATGACATTCCCTACCTGTCTAGTTCATGGAAAAGGTAGCATCATTAGCAAAAAATGAATGAAAGAATGTAAGGCAGAACCTATTCAACTTAATTCCTTTTATACTCTCATCCTCGATTGCTTTGTTCATAAGCCAGGAGAGGACATTGGCCATGATAATGGAAAGGTATGGAGACAATGGATCTCCTTGCCTTATTCCACATGAAGGCTGAAAGCATTGTGAAGGTTCTTTATTCACTTTCAAATTGAAAGAAACAACAAAGATGCATTGCACAACCAAAGGTTCCATGTACTGCAAAAACCCATCTTTAACATGCAAGCTCTTAAGAAGGCTCATTTCCCTCTGTCATAAGTTTTCTGCATATCAAGTTTTAATATCACCTAAAACTTCTTCCTTTTCCTTATCCTTAGTTGGCATAATATCTCCTGAATAGTCAAAATGTTACCTTGACTTTGCTAGAACCTTTGAGATGATTTTATAATTAAAATTACAAAGACTAATGAGTCTAAGGCTGCATTTGAGGCTAGCATTTGGAAGGGGCTTTGGGTGTCCAAAGCCCATTTTGGCCAAATATTGAGTGTTTGGGAAAATTTTTGAAACTGTTGAGAAAATGTTGGCCTTTCAAAGGCTAAAAGCCCAAGGAAGGTCTTAGGTTGCCTTGGGCTTTTGGCATTTTCGAAAAAGGCGATCCATTGTTCATCTTCTTAAACCTTGGATCCTCAGACGTTGACCGGCATGGTTGCGATGGGTCGGCGACGAGTTGGAGAGAGGTTAGTGTGGTCACAACTACCTCGGCAACGGTTGTTGGCCAGTCACACGACCTTGGCAAGGTAGGTCATCGCGACCTCCGTGAAGGGCCGCCTGAGGTCGTGCGACCAAGTGGTCCTCACTGGGGGTCACCCAGCCTCAAGCGGCTCTCGTCGGTGGTCACTAGGGGTCGCCAGACCCCAAGTAGCCCTCGTCGGTGGTCTTTGGCGGCCACCTGAAGTCATGCAACTTGAAACGTCACCAACGACCGCATGTCCTTTGTTGGTCAACTATTTTTTTCCTTTTATTTAATTACAAAAATCTTTTGTAAATGTAAATTTCTCCAAATATTATTTTACTCAAAAGTACTTGATAATGCACTTTTAGATCACAATTTGCCAAATGCAATTTGTTTTTAGAAAACTCCTTTAACTTAAAGTAATTTATATTTTCTCAACAGTTTTTTCCAAAAATCCAACCAAACACGTCCTAAATTGGTTCGTACTTTTAGGATTTTGTACTTTTTTTTTTTTTTTTTTTGAGAAAGGATTTTGTACTTTTGGGGCTAATGAAATATGAGTTTTTGTTGAGCATGGGATCAAGAGTACTTGAGTTCAAATAAACTTTTAATCATTGAGAGCACATTTGACTGAATTTCTTCCCAGTGAAGATGGTGAAATTGACTATTTAGCTCATGAGGCCCAGCAGCTTTCAGGCTTCCATTTAAAAAACAATTTCTGTCACTTCCTCCATTGAAATGGGACTTCGCCCCGGTTTAGTGGTGGAGCCATCAGAGAGAGAGAGAGAGAGAGAGCGAAGTTCAACTTGCAGCGCACGGCAGAGAAAAGACATACATACAATTAAAGTGCTTCCGGTACGGTCAATGAAAAATATTCGTTCAGAGGTAAAAAAAGTCAAAAGTGCCTTTTGACCATTAAGAGGAGAGTGAAGGCCACGCTCCACCCGGAGCAAGTTGCTTCTTGACTAAGGGAACGGTGGGGCCCCGAGGAGAGGGGGTTGTAAGAATCTGCGTTGGCCCTTGGAGGCCACGAAAGGCCCCCCCTGTCTGAAAATCAATCAGACGCGAGAGGGGGGTCGGCAGGTCGCGTCGCACGCACGCGCGCGCACGGCACGGACGGCACGGCGCGGCAGCACGCAAGATTCCGTCCTCTCTCTCGCTCTCGTGGAAACGGAAAAGGTCTCGGTATATTCGCGCGAATGAGGGCGGCGTCCAGCTCCCGATCTTCCATCGGTTGGACCGTTCTCTTTCCTTTTTTGGTAATTTATATTCCCACTCGATAGCTCGTGATGCACGAAGGATTGAAGAATCTGAAAATCAGTTCTTATGAGGGTCGATTGGAGAAATGATCTTTGGGATTGATCTTTGGTGTTAATTTTGTTTGATGCATTTTATTTGTATTGGATTAGTACATTATCCAACATGTGATTATCCATATCCAAAGTGAATTAATTGGTTATTGAAATGGATAAGTGACACTAATGACGTGCCATATAAATATCCATATATATATAATTTTTTATTTTACATTGCTCATTCCTAAATGATGGAAAAAATGAAAAGGTATTTGTCTGTTATGTTTATCCTTGGGGTCACCTTAAGGGTATAGGTTTATGAACCTTTGCAATTACCAAGACAAGAGTGAGATAGAGAGGGGCACAAACCTAGTGTGATTAGTCAAGAGTTCCAAGAGGGTTAGGCTTTCGGACAAGATACATTGCAGTTCAAATGTAAGATCGACTATGACAAGATAAGCACTTGAATAATCAATCAATTCTTTAAGAGTTAATATTCTTTTATGGGTGTTTTGAATTGTGCTAGTTAACAAGATATTGTTATGTAGACTGAAATGTGCTATGTTCAAACTTGAGACCCTGGAGGTCGAACCTTCACTAACCTTGATTCATGGTTAGCAATATTCGTGACGACGCTAGAGTGAGGGAGCTGAGTATGGGGAGTAGAGAGGAGGTTTCATACGCGGTGAATTTGGGAAGGGAAACACTAGTTTGGTAAACGTGCCAGATGCAAGTTAAAATCTAGTAAATAAACACAAGATGCAAAATGTAAATTTTCCAGGAATTAGGATGCAAATCGATATATGATTTCATAAGTGAGGAGGGTAACTGATACTTTTCCAATTAATAAATAACGAAACGGAAATTCTTGGCAGGCGACCTCTATTCGATACAAGTCCTTACATATTCTTTTCATACCTAAGGAACCAATCCCTTTCATTAATAGCACATATGTTGACAATGAAGGAAAGGAATTTGCATATTCCTCACTGTTTGCTCAGTATATGCTCACTATGTGCTCATTATGTGCATATTCAGTAGCATTCATGACAATGAACGAATCCCTTCCGTCTTGAGCATGTGCATATTCCTCGCTATATGCTGCCCTTATTGGGTATCATATTCCAACATTTTACATCCTTAGTGGAGAAACATGATTTCAATCAATTTAGAAACAAACAAGTGACAATTATATTTATCTTTCGAAAGTTCAATATACATATCATAGCATTTACAATTGCATCGATTTAATATGAATTGAGTACGATCGCATTTATTTAATATGAATCAGACGCATGTAACAGCAAAGCGATAAGCTAATTGGTGATTTGACACGATCTAGGACGGCAATGAGAAAGCACACGACAAGAATAATAGACGCCACTACACTTGAACATATCTCCTGGTTAGCCCTAGTCTGGATTATCTTCTCAGGGAAATAATCACAATTAGGTTATAGAGATAGAGAGAGAGAGAGTATTTGATCTTATCTGAAGTTAATGCGGGGGGGAGCCGTGTGACGTCACCGCCAGCCCATAGGGACGCGACGAAAAGCGAATCCCACCTTCGCTCCTCGAATATTCAACAACTTCCCTCCCCCTCTCTCTCTCTCTCTCTCTCTTTCCTTCTATTCATATTCAAACTCAGGCGCACGCATCCTCTCTCTCTCGCTCTGTCTTTCCTATAAAACCTCATCCGAGATTCATCCGTACGCGACGCCTCGACCACGACCACGACTCAAATCCTTCCCCAGTTGTTCATCTCGTTTCGTCTCGCCTTCGCCTCTCCCCGAACGATCGAAACTCGAAGGAGATATAAAAAGAGAGAGAAGACAAGAAGGCGCCACCCCAAGGGGACCCAAGAAATTATTCCTGGACATATTCCTCGGGCTTGCGTCACACAGCTCAACAAAGTCCCTAGTGCCGGATCATCCTATGCTCTCCTCCCCCTTCACGCGCTATCGTATCCGTTCTCGCAGGCTATAAGGATCCGCCATCGCTGCTCCACGGTCACCCGCCGCTCTAGTCGAGGAAGAAGGAGGAGGAAAGAAGGGAGAGTTGGAAGCGGGGGAAGAAGAAGAAAATGGAATACCCAGAGAGTACGAGGAGTTATGTGGAAGCGTTGGAAGAAGAGAGGCGCAAAATCCAGGTCTTTGAGCGGGAGCTCCCTCTCTGCTTGGAGCTAGTGATCCAAGGTACGTTATTTTTCCTTCTTCTTACTTTTGAAGAAGCGTGGATGTGGATTCGATCTGCGTTTAGGTTTCTGTCGATCAAATTGATGAAAGAAATAAAGGGTTGCGGTTTTTTTTCCTTTTTAAAAATTTTTCTTCTGGGATTGCAGCGATCGAGAGGTGCAAGCAGCAGCTGTCGGTGCAGGGGCAGTCGTCGGAGTGCAATTCCGAGCAGACGTCCATGGACGGTGGTCGTGTCTTGGAGGAATTCATCCCTCTGAAGGGTCCGTATTCTGGGGATGATGATGAAGATGATGCTTGTGAGGAGGAGGATGACGGCGACGGCGACGGCGACGGCGACGTGCACCATTCCTCACGCGACGATAAGAGCGGAGATGATAATGCGATGGAGAAATCGGACTGGCTCCGATCCGCGCAGCTGTGGAACCCGAACCCAGATCCCATTCCGCATAGAGAGGTATCCCTTGATTTCATCTTCTCCTCCTTCTCCGTCTTCTCCATTTAAGGATGTAAGAGGAGGAATAGGAATTAGGATTTGCCTTTTAAGTTTTCTATCCTGGAATTCTCTTTTGGCCGGAAATGGGGTCAAAAGTCGTTCCGCTTTCTGATATAATCTAGGATTTCGCCTTTTTCTGCTCACCTCAATCGGAAGGACCCCAACGCATCCCAGGCTATCTAGCTTTATGTCAAGACTCGCATTTCATGCACAGCGTGCTTGACTTAGAATGAAATGAGTTTTTAAATTTCATTTCTTTTCTGCCCTTTGTTTCTTTAGGTTCAGGATCCGCCTCCTCCTCCGCCACCGTCGAAAGAAGTGGCCGCGGTAGCGAACGACCTGAAAAGCCATGAAAGTGGTGCTTTTCGCCCATTTAAAATTGGCGAAAATAATAGTACCAAGAAGAAGCAGCCGCCCGGCCGAGCTGCACCACCTGCGCCCGATGCTGCCGCCTGCTCGACGGCAGAGACGGCCAGCGGCCGGACCAGCAGGCAGGCCGCCCAACGGAAGCAGCGGCGGTGCTGGTCAACGGAGTTGCACCGGGGATTCTTGCACGCTCTTCAACAGCTTGGGGTCCGGATGGTATGTGTCCGTTTCTGGAAATAAGTCCTGTTTGTTATCTTCCTCATCATCTGACATTGGATTAGGTGCTTACTCGATACTCCTTTCTGCAGTTGCGACTCCTAAGCAAATCAGGGAAGTGATGAAGGTCGATGGCCTCACAAATGATGAAGTTAAAAGCCATTTACAGGTTGATTTATCACTCAATCTTCTTTCTTTTGTCGGATTTCGTTGTGAAAATTCGTTGAATGTGCTGTATTCCAATATAAAGTCGGGACAGGTCAAATATGTCACCCAGATGCGATCTTTTACCCGAATTAGATGAAAGATCATATCAAAAATGAAATATCTACAACCACGATTGTCTTGGCTTGTTAGGCAGGTTTTAGATTCCACATTATGTTGTCTAAATCAGAAGGAAAAATATCGGCATTTGGTGTCAAGAACTAGGTCTAGATTCATGGAATCGCAAGAGTAACCATGGCCAGTACGTTAGCCTATCTTTATGGATTTTAGTGGAGTTCTATGTTTAGTCTTGTCACGTAACATATAACCTGAAGCAATAGCTTTTATGTTCTCGACAGATGAAAGCCAGAAAATCAATTTGAATACGCTTTTGTTCTGTTCATTCCTTTCAGAAATACCGATTGCACGCGAGAAGACCGAGCCCCAATGGCCACAACAACGCCAACGCTCAAGCGCCACAGTTTCTTGTCGTGGGCGGAATATGGATGCAGCCGCCGGGCTTCCCGGCGGTGGCCACTGGGAAACTGCCCCTTGAAGCGGCCTCCAACCAGGTTTATGCACCGGTCACGATGCTTCCGCAGCCACTTGGGCCGTCGCACAAGGAATGCGGATTTGTCACTTCAGAAGAGCGAGGCAGTCAGAGCGAAGTTGGTGTTGATCATTTCAATAATTCCTCATCGACAACGTCGTCGTCCACACATATGACAGTCGATCTTTGAGTCGTACAGGGCGTGAGTTATGCTGAAATTTTGTAACGGGATCATATACAAAATAAAAAATAAGAGAACATTTCGATACTCCATGCACGCAGTGCAGTTCGAGACTTGCTCAAAATTGAGATTAAAGTCATTTTGATACTTTAGAGAACTTATTCCGATACTTTCTTTTTAAAAAAGCTCAAAGCAGCCAAGGCAAATCAAGCTTTCCAAAGTACAATAACCTAAAGAACTTGTCCAAAATTCAGTCAGATAGGTCAAGAAATTGGTGTAAGCGAGTTACTTGCAGAACCGATGTGCTTCAATGGCGAAAATGCAATGTCCAGTGGACTTCGTGGGACACTAGAATGTCACTCTTTGCGAAACCTGTCTTGATAGATACTGCATGCTCATTTACAAGACATTAAAGGTGTACAGTGTACGGCCAATCTACGCAAACATATTGATTTTCATCCAATTTCTCTTCTTTAGTCGACTCATTCTCACAGGATATGACTGTTCTCCTATTCCACGCATACTGTGTAATTCCACGAGACACACAGGTCCGTGTTCCTTAGACAAACCTCAAAGGGAGATTGCTTTTGTTTGACTAATTGATCCCAGGTGTCAAGCCAAGAAAGACGAGCACATTTGTGTCTAAATTACTTGACGTTAACATGAAAGGCAGCTAATTCATGGGAGAGACAGAGGCACCAATCGAAAGCAATACACCACTCCAGACAATTTTGGCCTCTATCTCGGGTTTCAACTGGAGTACAGTGAGCACTCAACGTCGGAATAGTTGAGAAAGCACATCGGATATTCCTTTTGGCGCAAAATTTGGGGGAGGAAACCTCGAATGGATAGTTTATGCATTGATGTTGACACAAAGGCACAAGGCAAAAGGGGCTCGACCTATTAGTTTTCTCAGTGTTGGGGTCGAAGGTTCCGACCATAGAAGCGGCGACACTTAGCTGTGTACTTCGTGGTTCTAGTTCAATAATTGGCTGAATATTCCAGATACCGAGGCATATCTTTTGCCCTAGGCATATCTTTTGCCCTAAACATTTTGAATATACTACTAGCCTATTCAGTGGGTACGTCCGAAGAAATATACCTCATATGCTTTGGAATATCTCGATGACATGTTCTAAAATATTTGCTCAATTCAAAATTTCGACGACTCGAATTGGATTGGTGGAACACATCGTATACCTTATCATGGGAAATCGCAAAATGCTGGATTTTTGCACTATGGAATTGCCCGATTGGTGATTTGTTCTAGAGTCAAGCAAGCGATAGAATTCTTGTGACATTGGATACAATGTTGACTCATAACTGCATTCCAGCTCCTTTATTTAAGTGGAACAAGCATTATGAACAAACTTACTAGAGCAGCTCATTATCATCAGTTCTTTTCCAAGTGTCCGAGAGCAGAGCACAAATAATTGGTTTATCTGAACATCCGACATGTTCTAGTGAAATCACTCTATAAACGAAATTTACTAAAAACATTTTGGTACTTTTAGCGTTTCTCTTACACTCTCGATTTGTCCTGATCCCCAATCTCCGCAGGAGCATCACCTTTGATTCACCTTCTTTGTTACCCATCTCCATTGCAGAAATTATTCTTATTCGGAAATGGAAAGTTGGAGGCTGGAAGATCTCATCCCGCTTAACCTAATATATTGAAAAGGAATTTCTTGTTTAAAACCTTTCAATATGGTTACTGGTTTGATAAAAAAAACTCCATCCGAATGATTCGGATGCGATCAAAACGCCAACAATCTTAATTTTTCGCTTCCCATAGTCAAGCAATTGCGCTGATAACTTTTCCTTAGAAAATATTCTTAATTGACGTAGAAAATCTGCCCATTTTCCTTGCACGGTGAGAGTTGAGACTAGAACTTCCACTAAAGGAAATTTTGCAACTGTAGCAAAATCATGACAATTAATTTTTGCATTTGTATAAGGATATTAGGGATCGACTTAAGTACTAAAAGCAGCTCTGAAGCATGTTTACAAACCAAACTCCCTCCCCCAACTCTTTTTGTCAACAATTGAACACTAAAACTCTTCAAGTACTAATTAATTTCTATAGAGTAAACACACGGATTGTTTGGAATGACTTATACTTTTGACTTTTCATTTTTTGTAAACCTTCACCGCACACGCACTTTGGAGATGAATGCTTTGTTGGGCAATGTTAGAAATGATTCTATGCACGACCAGGTGGGTATTTCAGAAAATCGAAGATAATAGAGAGGAATTTCTGTTCGATGTGGTTTGGCCATGTTGAAGAAAGATCTTAAGATGCCCCCATGATCAAGGCGTGTGATACAAAAGGTTGCAAAACGATAGTTAGAAGGGTTACAGAAGAACATGGAAAGAAATGACAAGAAAAATTATGGTGTAATTAAACTTTACTGAGAATCTAATACAAGATCAAGTACAATGGGGTAATATATTGTATATTGCCTAGTTGGAATAAGACTCGGTTTGTTGTTATAGTTATCATGTTATTATTGATTAATAAACACGGGGAATCAAGTTATCTTTAATCTAGAGAGAGAGAGAGAGAGAGAGAGAGAGAGAGAGTACTCCCTTAACATATGCAGTACAAGAGAGCACCATATTTCAAAATCTTAACATTGGTAATTGAGAGAGATAGAGAGAGAGTACTCCCTTAACATATGCAGTACAATAGAGCACCATATTTCAAAATCTCAACATTGGTAATTGTTAGGTTGAACAAACTTAATAAAGTTAGCACCACTTGGCTGGGAGTTTAGGGGCTTTCAGCATAGGAACTTGATGTCATTTTTTCCAAAATCCCACTAAGATCTGGGTCACTTGGCAAGCTTAACTGTTGGGACTTAACTGATTTATGAAACTTATAACTATTCCGTCAATCTCTAGTTAACTAAACCTTTGCGCTCGAACCCATGGATTATTAGAGAAAATATTTAACATTAACATAGGAAATGAGAAAAATTTGAAGAGTTTCTTGAGATCATATCTCATGTAAAAGTGGTTATATCTCTAAATGAAATTTATATTCTGGAAACTACATGAACCAAAACCTTAACCATTGTAAACATAAATAAACAAAAACGATAAAAATATTCATAGTCATGTCAAAATATACATAATATTATTTTACGGCAGCCAATCTTGTCGCTCTTTGTAACCCTAATCCCGCGTGCAAAGA
Source organism: Eucalyptus decipiens (assembly GCA_014182575.1). Taxonomy (NCBI): domain Eukaryota; kingdom Viridiplantae; phylum Streptophyta; class Magnoliopsida; order Myrtales; family Myrtaceae; genus Eucalyptus; species Eucalyptus decipiens. The sequence continues at coordinate 42,987,761 of CM024610.1, read as the reverse complement.
CCATCGGCGACTCGCTAAACATCTAAACAAATCGATCCCTTGTTAGATTAAGTAACTTTTGACTCCTCTTTTTTTAATACTAAAACTCTATCGCCACTTACCATATGGATCAATTCTAAGAAAGAATGTTCACCTCCCTGACATTGCCCCCAATAAATTATTGCATTTCCTGCGAATCCCGGCCAACCGATGATCTTTAGACACGAGAAGATAGAGATCGATCCCGCGGATCGAGAAGATAGACATTGAGTAGAGAGAGAGAGAGAGAGAGAGAGAGAGGAAACGTTACGAAAGGAGACTAGAAGCATAAAGCGACCCTTCAGTATATCCAAAGGCCAGACATGGAACCCCTCGCGGAAGGGGAAGTCCCGTCTCTCTGCGGTTGCACTGAATTGGAAGAGACGAGCATCCAAACTTTCACGAAGACTAAGAGACGATCTTCTCTCGATCTTCTTTCTCGTATCAGAGAGTGAAGATCCGGTCCACGCGCCAATGTATTTTAATTTCAGTACGTGAAGAATGCATGAATCGTTATTAAAAAAAAAAAATCTGCAAGGTGATGAAAGTTTAATTTAGGACAGCAAGACAGTCAATTAAGACTCGTTCTATAGATCATGTGATAGATTAAGCCAATTAAAATGTAGAATTTATAAAAACATGGTGATGAAAGTTTAATTCATGATAACAAGATAGTCGATTGAGACTTGTTCTATAGATCATGTGATAGATTAAGCCAATTAAAATGTAGAATCTATAATAATAAAACATTTGCATGGTTTGACGGGGCCGGTGAGGGTCCAATGTGAGTAATGTTTAATTCTTCGTTGTATTTGGACTTGAATATCTGGATATTGATTTTTCTACCCTCGGAGAAATCACGCACAAAAGAAAACCCACTGCCAAACCAATTTTCGAATCCCACCAATTTTCCACATATTTGCCTTTTCTTTTAAATTATAGCGTGGAACTCCATCTCTTTAGGATACAAACTCCACGTGGGATGTGATCGTGGAGGCTCCATTCGAGTCTTTTCAGGACATATCGCGATCGAGAGCTTCGTATATGTTTTTTGATTTCTTCTATAACATGTGCTCTCTCGTCCCAAATTGGCTAAACACGCGTATGTATCTAACCGACGAATTGGATGACAGCAGGAAGCGGGAAAATTAAAAGCCGAGTCCGGTTCGACACGTCAATGCATGTTTATCTGGTAAAGAAAATGCGACATGCACGAATATTCGGAGAATAGTCAACGTCCCACGACGCTTCGGGGTCTTCGATCGCATGAGAGACAAGCGGCAGACAAGTCCAGCCCCAGCTGGATAATTAAAATGGGACGTGGCGTGGAACGATTCGTCTCTCTCGACACTATAGATTTGTATATATCTGTACATATGTATGGATATGATTCTATTTAAGTTGGTCATCTGAAAAAGGAAAAAAGAAAGGAAATTGGATAGAGGACAGAAAACATTTGAAGGGGCTGAACTGAGGTACGTGTCCTGTCATCAACTGAACCGAGGTCACAATCGATAGACCATGATGCTTATTCCAGGTTTGCGCAGGGACAAGCAATCCAAAGCTATAACTAGGAGCACAAATTTTGTGTAATTCATCTACAAGCAATCCAAGGCTATAACTAGGGACACGAATTTCGTGTAATTCATTTAGTCAAAACCAATTCTCTTTGTGAGAGAGATAATGAAATGCCGCTATGATATTGTTGACATTTGTTGCTATGTTGACATCATGGTACCTAAGAAAAAAAAGAAGATTTAAAATACTTAATAAAAAATTGTTTGCACCGGCTGTACTATGTAGGACGACCGACATCTATATCAACAATTCCTTGTCTCAATCGGCCAAATGTACAAAATTGATATCAATGTAAAAGCGTTTAGAATTAAATTGATCGAATTAAAAAGTTTAGCAATGAATGGATATCAATGTTATAGGTTTACGACTTTTTCAATACTTTTCCCCATAATTAAGCTCTAAAATGAAACCAAGAACTATTGTTTCATATAAGGAGTGAAAAAAAAAATTGTTATGAAATACATGAATGAATATTCATTATATTCATCTTATCTAATGTATTTATTATGGTACATTTATATCATATATTCTAATTACATCTCATTATACAATGAATTTTCATCTCCCTTATCCTATACATGTATCATTGATATTAATGTTAAGTACATTCTTGTTTTCCTATAAATAGGAGTTTAGTTTTGATATACAATATAGAACAGAACAACAATCACAATACAGTGAAATATCTTGCTTTATCTACTATTTCTAATGTTCACTTGCTTTCTCTTCTTAATCTCTTCTCTATTATATATTCGCCACGCAATATTTTACAACACGTTATCAGCACGAAGATCTACCGACTGAGTAAGTAATTTTTGTAAGATGGGTATTCTTTTTATTGATCAACTTATACTTCATCTTCTTCTATCAATTCTTCATTTTTATTTTTCTTGGCCCGAAGCCAAATTTTAAATCTAATAGTATCTTCTGCTCCTGAAGTAGCGGTGGATATTTGGAAATCCTTTTAATTAATTTAAGGATTTATTTTTGCAAGGATTATGGCAAATATTGAAAAGCCCAAATTCCACATCCTGAAAGTGAGTGAAAATAATTATCTATCTTGATGCCTTGACATGGAAATGAACCTCCAAGGGTAAGGTCTCGCTAATACAATTACAGAGGATGGAATCTCAAATGAAAAGGATAAAGCAAATGCATTGATTTTTATTTGCCGTCATTTGCATGAGAGCCTGCAGACTCAATTTTTATCCATTCAAGACCCGCATATCTTATGGAGGAGGTTGAAGGATAGGTATGATCATACCAAAACTGTTATCTTCCCTCAAGCACAATATGATTGGCAAAATCTCAGACTGCAAGATTTTAAATCAGTGTCTGACTATAATTCTGCTTTATTTGATATCGTTTCTTGGCTTGAGTTATGCGGTATCAAACTCACTAATGCAGAATTGCTTGAGAAAACTTTTTCCACATTTCATGCTTTTAATATTGTATTGCAACAGCAATACCGACAATATCAATTTGCCACATATTCAGAATTAATTTTTGTGCTTCTTACTGCTGAGCAAACCAATTAATTACTGCTCAAAAATCATGATCTTAGACATGCTGGCTCAAAAGCATTGCCTGAAGCACATGCTAACTTTGAGAAAAATACTGGCCATTTTAAGGGTTATAAGCGTAGGTAAGAACATAATCTTAGAAGGGATGGCAATAAATTTAACCGCCCTAGGAAATCAAACTTTGGCCTGAATCATGGTTAAGAAAAGAAGCAAAAAAAAGGTGATTAATGAAAGTATTTGTCATCGCTGTGGCATGACTGAGCACTAGTCACGTACATGTCGTACGCCAAAACATTTTGTTGACCTATACCATGCATCTTTAAAGAATACGGGCAAGCGTGGTGAATCTCATGCCATTGAAATCAATCCTACTGCCATAACCACTGTTGAGGCCAACAATATCTCCGTTGGTGGGACTCCTCTTGTTCCTGAAGTAGCAAATGCATCATTGGATGTCTCTGATTTCTTTGAGGACAATTACTTTGATAAATCAGATTGGTGGATGATAATTTGAACTTTGAATTTTATGTTGTTTCGCTTTAAATGTATTACTTTTTTATTGTTCTTTATGAAATACTTATGAACCTTATATAATATTTATTTTTGAAATTTTATTCGACTATATAACTAAATATGCAACTTTTATGATACTTGAAACCTGAAGTTGTCAATATAAATGCAAATGGAAAATACCGAGAAAAAGGAAGATGTTTGTTTGCTTGATAGTGCAACAACACATACTATATTTTGTAGTAGACACTTTTTCTCGAGTATGACATTGTGTAAGGCACAAATCCATAAAATATCAAGTCATGTTCCGATTATTGATGGTTTTGGGAATGCTGCAATTATTTTGTCAAATGGCACAATCCTGCATATTGAGAATGCATTTATAAGCATTCGATCAAAAAGGAATATGCTCAGTTTCAAAATGTACGCCGTAATGGGTACCATATTGAGACTATTTATGAGCAAGATAAGGAATATATTGGCATTTCCTCTTATAAGATGGGCCTGAAGACCATCCATGAGAAGCTAGAAGCTTCTTCTATGGGTTTGTATTATGTTATGATTAAAGCTGTTGAAACATACGCTACCACATCTTGGAGATTGGTAAGCCCTGATCAATTTGGACTGTGGCATGATCGCCTTGGTCATCCTAGCGCTTCAATAATGCGTACGATAATTCAAAATACAAAAGGCACCCTTTAAAGGATATAAATGTATTGTTGTCCAAAGATTATAATTGTGAGGCTTGCTCACAAGGAAAGCTCATTATCAAACATTCTATAACAAATGTTAATTTTGAATCTCATTTATTCTTGCAAAGAATTCAATGTGATATTTGTGGACCAATACAACCACCAAGTGGACCATTTCGATATTTTATGGTATTAGTGGACGTATCCTGTAGATGGTCCCATGTTTGCCTATTTTCTACGCGCAATGTTGCATTTGCACGTTTACTTGCGCAGATTATAAAGCTCCGAGCACAATTCCCTGATTATCCAATTAAGAGTATAATGATGGATAATGTTGGTGAATTTACATGAAAGAGTTTTGATACATATTGTGTTTCACTTGGAATCGAGGTTGAGCACCCGGTTGCATATGTTCATACTCAAATTGGATTGACGGAATCCTTAATTAAACGTATCCAAATCATTGCCCGCACTCTATTATTGAGAACGAATCTCAACGATACAGCATGGGGTCATGCAGTTTTGCATGCGGCAGCTCTAATAAGATTACACCCCACTGCTAGTATTTTACAATCTCTCCTTCAAATGATTCTTGGTTATGAACCAGATATTTCAGATCTACGCACCTTTGGTTATGCAGTACAGGTGCCTGTAGCACCGCCAAAAAGGACGAAAATGGGTCCCCAACGCCATTTGGGCATTTATGTTGGGTTTAATTCACCGTCTATCATTAGGTTCTTGGAACCAATTACTGGTGATCTTTTTACTGCCAGGTTTGCAGATTGTCATTTCGATGAGACTAGGTTTTCATCAATTGGGATACCTACAATTTCCATGACTGCAAAACAAAAATCAGTTAAGATTTTCTCCTGGAATAAGAAGAATTTATCTCAATTAGACCCAATGACCCTTGAATGTGAAAACGAGGTGCAACGTATAATCCATTTACAGGCTATGGCCAATAGACTTTCTTATGCATTTAATGATGCTACTAAGGTAACGAAATCTCATATTCCAGCTGCAAATGCTCCAGCTAGGATAGTTGTTCCCGAATAACAGGCTAAAATGGATCAAAATCCCCCGCACTTGAAGCGTGGTAGACTGATAGGATCAAAAGATACTATTCCTCGAAAATGAATGGAAAAGAATTAGGAATCCGCTCCATAAGAGCCTAGCATTGTGCTTGCTCCCAAATTAGCTTATTGCCCCTGAAGAGGCACAAATCCATGAAAGGAGCACTAGCCCTGGGAATACTGAAAATTCCATTACATATTGTAATGAAATTTGGGATCGAAATGAAATCATCATTAATGATATTTTTGCATTCTCAGTTGCTCATAAAATTATGGATGATGATTGTGAGCCACAATCTATTATTGAATGTTGTCAAAGATAAGATTGGCTTAAGTGGGAGGAAGCAATTGAAGCTGAATTAGCTTTCCTAACTAAACGAGAGGTTTTCGGACCTGTAACTTGTATCCCCGATAATGTAAAGCCCGTTGGATATAAATGGGTATTTATCCGAAAACGAAATGAGAAAAACGAGATTGTCAGGTATAAAGCCCGACTCGTTGCCCAAGAATTCTCCCAGAGACCTGAGATTGATTATAATGAGACATATTAACCTGTGATGGATATGATTACATTTCGTTTTCTCATTAGCCTAGCAATCTTTGAAAGATTGGAAATGCGTCTTATGGATGTTGTGACGGCATATTTATATGGCTCATTAGACTCTGATATTTATATGAAAATTCCTGAGGGATTCAAAATGCCTGAAGCATGCACTCCCCGCAATTTATTCTCAATAAAATTGCAAAGATCCTTGTACGGGTTAAAACAATCCGGTCGCATGTGGTATCAACGCCTAAGTGAGTACCTAATTAAGGAAAGGTACAAGAATGATCATATCTGCCCGTGCGTGTTTATTAAGAAATCAAAAATCGGATTTGCTATTATAGCAGTTTATGTCGACGATATAAATTTAATTGGAACTCTAGAAGAGTTAGCTGAAACTGCTGAATATTTGAAAATGGAGTTTGAAGTTAAAGATTTGGGTAAAACCAAACTTTGTCTTGGTCTAGAGCTTGAGCATAAAGCAAATGGAATAATCGTCCATCAATCAACATATGTTGAAAAATTGCTTAAACGTTTCAACATGGACAAAGCTCACCCATTGAGCACCTCTATGGTTGTAAGGTATCTAGATCCCCAAAAGGACCTATTTTGTCCTAAAGAATCTGATGAAGAGATACTTGGTCCTAAAGTACCATATCTCAATGCAATTAGGGCTTTGATGTACTTGGCACAATGTACGAGACCAGATATCGCTTTTGCGGTAAATTTATTGGTACGTTTTAGTTCTGAGCCAACTCGGAGACATTGAAATGGAGTTAAACATATTTTCCGTTATTTCCAAGGAACCATAGATTTTGGATTATATTATTCCAAGGATTCCACTAACTCTGGTTTAGTTGGATATGCCGATCTTTGGATATAGATCCGATCCACATAAGACTTGCTCTCAAACCGGGTATTTATTTTGTTATAACGGCACCGCTATTTCTTGGCGTTCTACGAAGCAATCGCTAGTAGCTACATCTTCTAACCACTCTGAGATTATTGCTTTATATGAAGCTGGAAGAGAGTGTGTTTGGTTAAGATCTGTTATAACACATATTCATAATTCTTGTTGCTTAATACCGTTACAAATTCTCTCACTATAATTTATGAAGATAATGCTGCTTGTGTTGCACAAGTCAGGGGAGGATATATCAAAGGTGATATGACCAAGCATATCTCGCCGAAATTTTTCTATACTCATAAACTCCAAGAAAGTCGACAAATTGATGTTAAACAGATTTGATTCATAAATAATCTTGCAGATCTTTCTACCAAATCATTGCCAACATCAAGTTTTGAGAAATTAGTATACGGCATTGGTATGAGCCGAGTTCATAAGATTTAAGATTAATTAGCTCCAGAAGTGGCTATATGGCTCTATTGAGGGGGAGATATTATAAACTATGCATTGCAGCATTGATATGCGGCTAGTTCACAAGATGCAATAATGATTAGTCCCAAGAGTGGCTATATACACATTACACTCTTTTTTTTTCTTTATGTCCGTTTTTTTTTCCCCATAGGGTTTTTCCGGCTTAAAGTTTTTAACGAGACAATTAATGCATCCATAAAATGGAGAGATCATAACATGTGTGCTCTGCACTCTTTTTTCCCTTTTGTTCGGTTTTTATCCCACTGGGTTTTTTCGGCTTGAGGTTTTTAATGAGGCAGTATCATTCGATGCATATTCGTAATGAATATGATGAATATTCAAGGAAGAGTGTTATGAAATACATGAATGAATATTCATTATATTCATCTTATCTAATGTACTTATTATGGTACATTTATATCATATATTCTAAGTACATCTCCCTATACAATGAATGTGCATCTCCCTTATCCTATACATGTATCATTCGATACATTGATATTAATATTAAGTTCATTCTTGTTCTCCTATAAATATGAGTTTAGTTTTGATGTACAATATATAACAAAACAACAATCACAATACAGTGAAATATCTAGCTTTCTCTACTATTTCTAATGTTCACTTGCTTTCTCTTCTTAATCTATTCTCTAGTATATATTCATCACGCAATATTTTAGAACAAAATTATGTATTATTACTAATTGGTCTAAATTTTTTTGAAAAAATAAATATTCCAACATTCCCTCTAACAAACAAGCTGGACTTTTTTACCCCAAGACTCAACATGGAAATATGTAAAAGGGAGGTGAATAAAATATATGTCAAGATTTGAACTCTGTCCTATTGCATTGATGTGTTGAAATTCTTTGTGAGATCATCGCCAAGCCAACCATCCACAATATTAACCTAGTAGATGGATGCATGGCTTATTCAAATGGAGTGCTTCTTAATCCATCCCAAATTTTAAAGAAAGTGGGCAAGTATTCTTAATCTGACGGCATACTTAGGCCAAACATTAACCTAGTAGATTAATGCATGGCTTATTCAAACGGAGTGCGTCTTAATCTATCCCTTACTTCGAAGAAAGTGGGAAATTATTCTTTATCCAACCGCATACTTAGGCCAAATATTAACCTAGTAGATGAATGTGTGGCTTATTCAAACATGGTGCTTCTTAATCTATCCTTATTTCGAAGAAAGTGGGATAGTATTCTTAATTTGACCGCACTTATGGCAAAAATAACTTGGTAGATGAATGCGTGACTTATTCAAATAGGGTGCCTCTTAATCCATCCCTTATTTCGAAGAAAGTGGAGAAAGATTCTTAATCTGACTCCATACTTAGGCCAGGTTCATGCAACACTCATGGCCAAGTGCAACACTAATTCATTCAATTCCCAAATGAACTTAGACTAGAAAAGGCGATCGATGCATGTGGTCACGTAGGATTTTTTTTTTTTTTTGGTCGAAAGATAGTGATCATTACTAATAAGTTGCAGAACCGCAACTAGGTTCGGAATCGTTACATAATAAAACCCAAAGTGGATGAGGAGGATATAAAATCCAATTGCGAGGCAGACGGTTGTCCCGATGGGCTCGTGCTATCCAATCAGCGGGCTTGGTCGCATAGGATTCGAGCGGTCACAATTTGATAATGTCCCAATCTCCACTTTTTCAAATCAAACAAAGCACTCAGACGGGATGCTAACGAAACGCGTGATAACAAGAATGACGATAATTAACACTCGCGGAAACGCGGTTCGGTTGGGGAAGAATCCGCGAATCGTGAATGCATCAATTAAAGAAAGTCCAGGCGAAGCGAGGGGCGACGGCAAGCAGCATCAAATAGGATGCTTTTAAACGCGATATTACTAAAAGAGGGCGGCAATATTCAAAGCTCAATAAGCAAAGGTCACATTTTTTGATAAGTCAATTTGGCTAACAGATCTCGATACACTCGAACATTATTCAAATATACTCGGTCAATCTGAGAAAGTCGTGGAGAAGAAAAAGGCAGAGTGGTACCTGCCTGCATCTCGGCCCATATTATGTTAAGAGTTTGACATTCAGCTCAATGATGTTGGCCCAGCACTTAATATCAGACAAAAAAAGTCTTGAGGTAAACTAAAGAGTTTGACATTGAGCTCAATGATGTTGGCCCAGCACTTCATAGCAAACAAAAAAATGTCTTGAGATGAACTACACGATACGAGAAACTGGACTTCATCGTGAACATAACGTATGAAGTTTTGCTTTTGTTTCGAATGGTTTAGAAGGGAAAACAGCTCATGCGATATGCAATTCAATCGACCGATATGACGGTCTAATTATAAAGTTTCAGATGTAAAATTGTTAGCTCCTTCAGAGACTAACAAAATGCAGGATATTTGAAGGTTATCACGGCTTAAGTGCCAGTGGTCAACGAGTGGGATTGAACTGCATGCCAAGCTGAGAACTCAGAAGAAGATAGTAATGATCCAGGAATCCCAACAGGACTTAAGACTGTTAACTGTAGATGAGAAATGCAATGGCAAATGGAAATGTACTTACATCTCCTATCGATGTATACCCCACCTTAAGATCGAGCACTTCGTTTACATAGAGGCCCCTGGAACCACCCTAACTTGATAGGACGAGTACCAAACTGAGAGTTACTTTTGAAACCGATCAAGATACGAGGTGCTGGAAATATTCTGTCTAATATATACATAGGACATATTCGGGTATCCCAAAGAAAACCATTACAGGATTACATGTACAAGCCTGAGAATGAGTTTCTCCAACGAGATGGCTGCATTGGTAAACTCTGCTCACAGTGCAGCCGCATGATGGTTGGAACTTGAAATAATGTTGGCTGCATAACACACGCTTCAAAACGATAGCAAGTCAAGGCTATATCTCAAGGGGTACTCCAGGAGTAGGTTGCAGCACTTGAGCATCCGGTATTTCCTTAGACAAGAGCTCCTGCAGAGCAATCGTCATTTAACTGACAATGTTGAATCTCATTGCAAAGTAACAAGCATTCACAATCTGTTATGGTGTAGTCTACTTAAAGGGGAGGATAATATGAAAACCACTGCGTAGTTTTTGGCTCAAATAACAGCAATTAGAGGCATGGTGGCAGACTATAGAGTGTGCTTCTCGTTGTAGACAATTCAAACACGTGTAACGATATTGGTTAAACGGCTGGTAATGCTGCAACTCAGCATGAGGTTAACTTGACCACTCGTCAGTTGTGATAAGATCTGATCGCCCTGATCTAGAAGCTCAGAAACAGTTTCAAGTAATCATACTACTTACTACCGAGATAAGGTTATAATGGAGTATAAACAATTAGAAGAACTTGAGAATGCATGCCACCTGTTCAATGATGACACCTCGCAGGGGACAAGGGAGAACGCTAATATTTAATGCAAGAAAAATAAGTGGTACTTTTTGAGTATTCAACGATCATATGCAATTAATTTAGAAGTGGTAGTTTGCATGGCACTGATTCCAATTGCTTTTCTATGGCAAAACATAGTAGGAAGGCATGGAGAAAATCCTACATTTCCCTAGAAAGTATGTACCAAAAGTATTTGCTAAGCAATGTGTCTAAGATTCTGTTCATAGTTTAACTAAGAACCACTGCGTCCTGAGTCCCACGTTCTTAGGAACTAACTATATATTTCAGTGTATACAGCCATGTTATCTCGTGAGAAATTTAGTAGATATTTAGCAACTCTAAATTTACTTTAACGTTTGAAGCTCCTCTGTATTCATCCATGTAGAACCTACCACAAACAGGGAAAAGAGACTGAAACTCATGGCTGATTGCATCACCTCAGTACTTGACAATCACCATGACCATGGATGATCACTATACAAAGAAAGTGGCGCACTATATGTTCCTCGAGAAATATCAGGTAGGTCTGGCTCCCTCGTGAATTAAAAATTTGGCACACAATTCCAGTAGTAAAATAAAAGGTTTCATCTTTGCATAATATCAAAGTCAATCTCCCTAATACTTTTCCTAGTAATTTGCACCATTTCTGCAGTGAGGATCACAAACCTTAAATGATTCTATCGTTCCTTCAGCCTGGATTATACTAGCAAGAAATCCTGTGCCGTCGAGGTCTCCATTCTTCATCGGGACAACATACCTGCATGTAAAGGAAAGAAAGCTATTTTCATACAGACTTACTGAAAGTATGCTTCCCAAAAATTCTGGAAGAGTCAAGGAAAATATGCTATACTTGGCCTGCAGCAGCTTAGCAAGTTGAACAGCATCCTCTTGCCCTGAGACCAAGGTAAAATTTGGAAGAAGCTGCTTAATAACTGGTGTAATAATAATATCAGCCCGTTCTTTCTCCAGCAAACTCTTGTTGTAAACACAGTGGGGTTCATAGTAAAGACTTAATTGTCCTGGTAGAGATACGAGATACCTGAAGTATGAAGCCAATGAGAGAGAGAGAGCTTAATCACAAACAGGACAGATAAATGCATTTTCATTGACTAACAGCACAATAGATGAGATCACTTAAAGGAGGGAAACTGTCTAGAGTCATAATTTACAGCAGAATTAGAGATTGAAATTTATACCCATTCTCAGGCCTTTGCCAAGGAGGACCTAAAACTGGTCCTGGAGTGGCCTGAATTCTGACGTTTGGACCTGTTCTTGCTTCCACTTCACAGCTTTGGCCAGGTTCTAAATAGGTGACCTGAAATATTCTGAAACTAAGTTGGGGACTAAACAAGGCAAAACCACATAGCAGAGGCATTGAGGATTGTCTAAGTTGTCAGCTTAACAGGTTCCGGGATTCAGTTCTGAAAATCAAAGAAAAGTACATCACTCTAGTGATAGTTGACTCGATAGCTATCTATGCATAAAACCAACTGAGGAGCTAAATCAAGTGAAGCTAAAAGCACAACATGTGATACACTCACAGGAATCAAGTTCGTTTACACCTGATATCTTGAGCTTTTCAATGAGCTACCAGACTAGTTTTGCACACTGAGACGCAATGTAGATTATCAAGAGTATACTTTTAGCTTCCATAGATAAGAAAATGGCACACCATATACCAAGAGATATGATGTGATGCACTCTCACTTTGGTTATATGTGGTTTCCAGACAGTATGAAGTGAAACTACTTGAGACTCTCATTTGCCAACATGTTAATAGTCTAAGCAAAGAGTGCTCCTCAATTACATAGTACGTGGCATCGAAGAAAAGGAACATTACATTACATAGGAACTAAAGAGAAGATCTGCTTGAGGTTGCCAAAGTACTCTTGAGAAACAAGCCCATGAAATACAAATTATACTCACATTTCTGAAAAGGGGATCCAGTAAAGACTTGGCATTGGGAGTAGCAACCACTCTCAGATCTGGTTTCATCTCCGAAAGTGGCCTCAAGGTCTTCAAGTGGCAGTGATCATCCAGGCTTTGGGTAATCAACAAGTAATCAACATCAGGAAGATCGCTGAGCTGAACCCAAACGCAAACATAGCGAAACAAAATCCCCAAAATCAACCCAAGAATCACATCAAACAAACCAAGGAAGTGAACTGACGCAAAAGCAAAGAGACCTGGAAAGTCTTCAAGAATTTCTTGGCAGCATCGTAGAGCCAGGGGATGCCAAAGTCCAAGTTACCCACCAAGATTGGATCAACCAAAAGCCTCAACCCACCCACATCCCAAAGCCAACTATTCCCCTACACATATCAAGAAGTCCACACACGCTCACCGACATGACCAAAGCTAGCAACTTCCGGCGAAACGCGGATCAAGAAACAGAGTACCGCGAGACCCACCTCCAAGTAAGTGAGTTTATAGAAACCGGAGGTGGCAGAGCTCGTTTCGACCGCGCTTCCTTCCGAAACGACAGAGGGAACAAGACCGTCGGACCTACGAACGCGAACGCTCGGTCATTTCGCCCCATTATACAGCCACGTGGAAACGAGAGAACAATAGAAGAACAAGACCTGTGGGCGGAGAGCTTGAGCGCGCCCGAGTCGAAGCAGCTGGAGCCCCTGCGGATCGACACCGACTGGGTAGGCTGCGCTGGGGATAAAGATGGCGACTTGGCGGGGAGTCTGCAAGAGAAGCGAAGGGAAGTGCAGGGGACAGCCATTCCTTCTCTCCCTCTCCAGCGCTTCACCTACCTCGAAGTTCCCATCTGAAAAAGCTCCGCGCGCGAAATGGAATTTGTCGGCCACACAAAAGAAGAGAGAGAGAGAGAGAGAGAGAGAGATCGCTCGAGAGAGAGGAAAGGATGGAGGGTAAAGGTGATCGCCAAAGTCAAATGGCTTCGACTCCGCCACTTGGCCAAACGCAGTCCTGTAACATCGCCTGCGCTGCTGCTGCGAGCGCCCAACCGGTCGTCGCCGGGTCGTTTCGTCACTTTCGTGGCTTCGTTCTTCACCTTCATTCGTTACGATTTTCCACCGACCTTTGATTAATGCCATTGAATACACTATGTGATAAATTTATCTTATATTAATATTTTAATTATCAAAAATCTCAAACTAATATAACTATCAAAAATTCTAAATTTTTTACACATTTATAACAAATTTATCTTCTTTTAATTTTCGTTAAATTATATTAGTACCACGAAAACTATAAGAAAGTATATATGTAACAAACGAAAAGTAAAATCTCAAACTAATAATTGAATAATCCCATCAATAACAATAATATAAATTCTAACTCAATAATTCAATACATCATGATTTTTAATGATCAAAAAATTAATTTAATATCAATTTGAGATTTTTGTTAATATTAATCTTTAAAAATTCAATCAGAGTCAATTTGACAACCGACGGTGTTAACCCCAAATCTCATATGCTCAACATGTGAGGCCAACTGCGCGAAGGTACCATATATAAAATTCGTAGCTTGTCACACTCTCATAGCCAATTTTTCACCTTAGACATCCTTGATTTATCATTACAAATGCGAGAGACATTTCTTCGAGTTCTTCGCACCCTCTGTGCACCAAACAATTCGCACGGTTTCTTCTCCTTCTGTTTTATCTGTAGATCTCACTCCAGAAAAAAAAAACTCGGAGAGAAGAAACCGATCACCTGTGACCAAGGGCAAACAACCAATCGCCCTGTCAGTTGACGCGATTGGAATTCCTGCAAAGTTGGGAATGCACAATAGAGATATCTGGCTTTTGAAAAAGAACTGAGAGATCATGTAAGATGACCCACAAAATTTTCTATCCCCATCGTTCAATCTGCACATTAAAACCATCTTTTTTTTCTCCCTAGAAGGACGTGTTGAATGTACAAGAATCCTTTCACGGTCGTCTCTGTACTCTACAACTTGAAAACGAGAGGTGTCTCGCATCTGGTGGGATGGTAAGGTATGATCTTCACGATTCGGCTACCCTGAGGCAACGGCAACTCATCGCCCGAAGCGATCTTTTCATGCCAGACGAACTCATTCTCGCTCTCCAACTTCCTCAGAGCTTCGGCAGCTTCATCCATTTCTTTCTTGATGACGTCCTTCCATGACTCCTCCCCAGGAATTCTCTTTCTTGCATTGGTCAAGGCTTCACAGAGAACTCCGATGGCAAGCCCGACTTGGCCAGCAGTCCTCAGCTCTTCCGCAAGGTACTTTTGGCTTCTTAGCTCATGCAAGGCTTTGCAAGATGAGATATATTCCTGAGTGGACCATTAAAAGCATCTTAAAGAATGCACGCCATATTTCTACTAATGGAGTGTTCGTGCGTGTTCAATAAAGTTGCACTTGGCAAAATCAAGTTTAAGGCGAAAACTTAAAGTAGATGACAGGTCTAACTTGCTTTGACAACCAATGAACTATCTCCTATGCTAAAAATAAATAAATTATGAGCTCCAGGTTAAGTTAATAATCAAGGAAACTGAGCAAGACCCAAATTTTCCAATGAAACAGAAGATAGCTATATGCTCCCATTGACAGCATTTTCTCTCTTTCCATATGACTCCCATGATCACTAGTACATGGACATCATACAAATATAACTTATGATCAACCAAATCCTAGAAATGTATTGACCTCATATATATCAGTTTACATAAGATAATGTTCACATGGATCAAGCCATTTCAGCTCTTTCAACCTTGTAAATGATGTAAATTATTCAAACTAAATGCTTGGAAACATAAGAACATAGCAGGCCACAGCACCTGAATTTTGACTTACATCAAACTTATTTTATTCTTACCATGTGATAAGAGTGCATGCAATAATTACCATCAATGACTCTTTATTCCTCATGAAGTCTGCTGATGCTAGTAGTAACTTTATGAGCAAGTGTTGTAAAAGGATAAACATGGTAATATTTCCAAAGTTGAAGCCTAGTATTACCAACTTCTGAAACAAAGCGCCTATGCTATGTGACCATACCATTATATATGAGTACCATCATGATATATCAGTCTTACAATTCAATCCTATCCACAATCTGAATATAAATCAGACAAAAGCAAACACAAAAAAGAAAATGTGCAAGTTGTATACTATGTACATACCAAAAGACGAGCCGATATATCTTTGAGTTCACTAGTTCTTGGATGTAGCAAACTCATGGCTTCATCAAGAAACTCTGAAACGCCATAATGCAGCTTACCCAAAAGACCTGCGGTAGTTCTTTTCTCTTCAGCCTTCATTATGGTTACAATCTACATAAAGATGAACGGCCAAACATCAGACCAACAGACAAAGCATGTTTAGAAATGTTCCAGCAAATTAAAAACAATTCAACTCGTCTTAATGGACAATATCACACTTTTATAATAAAAAGTAGAGATGAGAGTTCAAGTTTTGAGACTAATCAATAAAGAAGTTGCAGAAACATGGACAAAACACTAACCTGGGCTTCGGCCAAACATAATCAGGTTCATAACAGTGGTAACAGAAAATGTAGCTTCAGGTGGCCTCTGAACAGAGTTTGCAGATTGTAATGAAGGCAGAACACCATGAGAGATGTGATGGTAAACTCCAGCAGCTTCTCTGAAGAGGGTAGCAGACTGCACCAGATCTATATAAAAGATCAAAGTTAAAGTACAGTTATGCAAGATGAAGCCATTTCATGCAACTAAAACATCAGTGCCCACCTTCAGGCATTACTTCTAATGCCCTCTCACGAAGAATTGCACCATAAAGGAAGAGGTTCATTCCAAGCTCAAACCGAATGTCATTCACTTGGAAGTGCTTTGGACCCATGAGATTCAGGAAAGGCAAAGTGCCAATCAGAGCACTGGCCCACTGAATTCTAAGGTTTGAAATCCAACGAGCCATCCGGGCGTTGCTGCTAACCATGTCAACATGGAAAACTAAGTTCTCCAGCAAGGGTAGATACTGTTTCAACTTTTGGAGATCCTGAAGCAAGGTTAAATAAAAATTAAGCAGAATGAGATAGTTGCTAAGTGCTTCCACAGATTGATAGCACATACAGAACATACGCATGACTAAGAACCCCCTCAGAAAGCCGTCATAGAACTCATCTTGCTATCACTGGATATTTAAACATATGGGACAAGCTCATTCAGGAAAGAAAAAAAATCCTCATTATGTTCGTTATAGAAGAAATTTGGAAATATATCGCAACCATCATCCTTGACAGAAAATCTCACTATTACATGTCCAGTATTGAAGCACAAGATAATCGTTCCTCAGTTTTCATAATCAACGGCACTTTTCCCCTCCTTGTCAATTAATCTCTTTAAAGAGTGACAATCAAGAAAGGCGTGTTGTGTTCGTTGAAGAAGAAGTTTGGAAGTATATCGCAACCATCATTCTCAACAGAAAATCCCAGAATTACATGTCCAGTATTGAAGCACAAAATAATCGTTCCTAAGTTTTCATAATCAATGACACTTTTCAGCCAAATCACCTGTTCATTATGAGAGGTAAGCCCCCCATAAATCTCCCTCGCAATGGCCTCAGTAATTGAGCTCGTGGCATTTATCGTTTCCTCAATGGCTCGCCGTTTAGAGCTCAGCTCTTTCAGTTGCTCCAACGTGCCACAGTCAAGAGCCGCAAAAACCTCTTCAAACACAATCTGCAGACATTGACATCAGCATCACCCACTTAGTGCTATGACTATCTAGGTGTAACAGGCATCGAGAGATGATGCAAAACCATCGCGGCAATCCGATCATTCGACGACAACAAAACATCCAGCCTAGTATGACGCTTCTAAACGGATGAGAACTTTAGCTCGACTCTAGTGACACAACATCGCGATCCTTTCAGATGGCATGATCTCTCCACTTCTGATCATCGGTAACTCTTTTGCAGAGACAACCAATAGGTTTGAAACTCGAATTGCGCAGAACTACCGGAGGACGCCAAGAAATAAAGATGGCCAATACTCTCCCCAACTTGACACAGATATTGAACGAACATCAATTCAAATTTGACGCAAAGAAACAGCACCCCAACAACGTTCGTACCACGAAGGTCCATCTAATGAAGCAAAAACGAAAACCCAAAACGAAAAAATCCGAACTTGCGCGCAGATTCATGGACAGAGGGAAAACCACCTTCTTGGTCTTGAGCTTCGCCGGGTCCGCGAAGTGCAGCATCATCTTCGCCCACAACGCACGCTCGACCCTGCTTCGACGACGATCGCGAAGCAGAATCAAGCCGCGCGCTCTCCCCGATCCGCTCCCGATCCACACGCGGGTTCGGAATCCGACTCGGAAATGCGACGAAATCCGGTAGTCGCGAAGAGACCGAGGTCCCCGGCCTCGCCTTAAATTTGCCGAGAACGACACGTTTGCGCAGCGGGACCCGGTGAGGAGCGCTGAATCGGACAGGAAATTAATATCTTTCGCAGTCGACCAATTAAAGTAAGACCAAGTCGAGGAGGAACAGAAACGTGGGTCCCTGTCAGCCAGCAAGTCGGTCCGACTCGGTTTCGGAGTCAAGTTTTGCTTCTCTGCTAAGGACGCAAGTAAACAAAATGGAAGAGGCAGGGGCGCGGGCCCCCTGGGCTCCCGCGGTTTCTCCGCTCTTCCTCCCATGATTGAGTTCGTCCGCGCTGTCTTTGGGCCCGGTCCGTCCTTCTGGGCCGGCCTGTGCGTGCATGATCGAGCCTCCTGTGTGGTCAGGAGCTGCGTGGGAAATTTGAACTGATGTTATCTCGGACGGCGGAGGTGAGCAATGAGCATGGATCCAAAGAAAAACTGAAAACTAAACTGAACCGACCGTAGGAACCGGTCTGATTCCCAAAAAAAAAAAAAGAAGAAGAAGTTAAATCAGTGTTGTGAAGTTCGAGAACTGAAAAACCGATCTAGAAGTTGACTTTAGGCACTGCATGGCAACGATCTCGTTTCTTTGTTCTTTTACTCCCCAAAATAGAAAAAAAAATCCGTTTGGTAATGATAATGAATTTTTTATCCCTCGGAATATAAAAGTAGTCGAAGAATAGATTTGAAATAAAAACAAGAAATACAAAAAAAATAACTTCTAGTTCTCGAAATAATTTCTAAAAATAAGTCCGCCGCCACTATCGTTGATTGTTACCCGGTGACCAACTAGAGGAGAAAGAAGAAGAGAGGAAAAAAAGAAAAGAAAAAAGAAGAAAAGGAGAAAAAAAATGATTTATTTTAGAAATAGTTCTCAGAAACATTAAGCAATTTTTTTCTATTTCATTTTTTTATTCCAAATTTATTCCCTGACCACTTTTTTTATTTCAAGGAGTAGAAAAATTAGTTAATGTTACCAAACATATTTCTCTTATTTTTCTATTCCAAGAAACAAAAAAACAGACAATTTGAGAAATAAAAACATTAACAAACATACCCTAAATTTCTATAATTTATGTCTTACATGAGGTGTTTTGAACTTTTTATTGTTTATTTTATTTTACGTGTTCAATTTGTATGGATTGTTGCTATAATAAATGGAAATTTTTGTTATTGCATTCACTTTCATTTTGCTTAACTAAAATTAAAACACAAAACAAAGAAATTGACCGATTCCTGAGTAGACCTTGAAACTGATTGACAGAGTATGTTCCAGGATATGCAAGATAAGTTTCTATATTTCAAAAATTGGGGAACTACTTTCGATATGATAGGTTTTAGGTTTCAGACGAAACCTAAACCAACCTCAAAACCACTCATCCTGTCATGCCCCGAATTCCCGAGTGCGCTAATACCACTCTATGGTCGTTTAGTTGCGACATCTCAGGATGTGTCACCGACCCATTCTTTCATCTTTCTATTAAACACAAGAGAAAGCATATTATAAACACCCAGTCAAACATAATCATAGGGATAGTATAAACACAACAACAAACATTTCTAAAAGCACTAATTTTATTTGGACACTTGTTAACATCAAGAAGTTAGATATTTACAAGCCTTTCCTACAACGGCAACTTCCTACTAACCTTCAACAAAAATCAGCAAAAGTTTCACTAAGAATGGGCCAAATGTGATATCCAAGTAGAGTCTCAAGGTCAGACTCCACAGGAGCAGCACCATCAAGGGTGTCAATGTCCATGTGATCCCAAACCTACTCCCAAGGACCCCCGCCAGGTGGTCCATTAAAACCACGGATCGGGCCAAAACATTCCTCCTCAACCTGGATGAAGCACGATTTAAACCTATAAGCCATCCAGTGGGCCAACCTCTAATCTACCTACACTGTCGTAACAAAAATTTGTACACCTAATTGGACCTCAGGATACGGTGTCAGGTCACGACCATATCTTGGTCCATCGGGATCACAAACCTACGAGATAATTCTCCATATTACGGGTCTGAAAAAAAATAAATAAAAGCAAGTGAAATAAAATCTCAATAAGTTAACAACCTAAGTCTTGATTAAGATGTTAATTCGTCTCGGAAGCAGCCTAAACATGCAGCATTACATACTCTTACCTCACATTGGCACATCCCCACATTTTATTAACTAACACAGGCCAATAACAATGCAGCTCATATAACTTATACATCTCATAATTTTCCATACATAATGCATTCACACATGTTCCAATTATGACAACCACTCAGGTCACGGCCAACACAAGAGTTGGTGGTCTTCTAGCATGACCGGGCATCGTCCCATCCAATTGGGCACGGCATCGTCTTGGACTCTCATCATAGACGACATTCCATAAGGAGCATCGATCCAGCCTCAATGGTAACTCAGTATGCGGGCCCCCGTCGGGCATCCGATAAAAATCAGACACTGTCTCCAAACTCTTATTGGGTGACGGGGTCCTTTAAGTGACCACACGAGCACACCACTAACTTATACCAATTTCATTTTTCCTCAATTAGCCAATGCATACGTGATTCGTGTTCATACAATATGCTACCATAAATTTCATAAGTAAAATTGTAGTAAAATAATCCCACGTGATCACATATATAAAATTAATCTGTCAAACTTTGCACACTTTCATTTTAAAACACCATTGCCCCAATTGACACATAGAACATGGTATCCCAACACAACATCTCGTAAATTACCATTTATATGTCAACAAAACATTCTTTAGAAATAGCATACAAGGTTTTTAACTTGGGTGACTACTTATCGTCTTATTGTGATAGCTTATAAACCTTAAACCAATAGCTTATTACTCAATCATTGATAGCTTATCGTCTATTTAACAATAACTTATCGCCTATTTTCCGATACTTTATTGCCCCTTGAGTGATAGCTTATCACCTATTTTGTGATAATTTATCACCTAATTATCAATAGCTTATCACCCTTTTGATAATAGTTCATCATCCAATTGCTAATAACCTATCAACTCTACTTATCACTTATCACGATAACCTATCAACTGAACCATCATTAATTAAGACTAACTACAATGAAACTTAATCTAAACTACCCATAAACACAATTAACATCATAATCAATGATTAGGAGGTTAATTCACGATTTTACAACAACGACGAGCCAACAGCAATGGCAACGCAATAGTACTAAGAACATGACGCTCAAGGCTCAAATGGCGACACTAAGGGCAGTGGCCCGATGAGCTTGAGGCATGGCTTGGCTTAGGTGGTGGCGATGGCTTGCTTGGTGGTGAGAATGGTGGCACAAATGGTGTGACGAACGGCGATGGTGGCACGGATGGGCGGTGGACATGGCACGGATGGATGGCAGCAAGGGCAGCGGAGAATGGCGGTGGTGATGGTGATGAAGAGAGAAAGAAGAAGAGAGAAAAAGAGAGAGATGGAGAAGGGGGGATGGGTTGGCCGAATGAAGGAGAGGGGAGAAAGAGAGAGAGATAGTGAGACTTTGAGTGAGATTTGTCCTCCCAAAATCTTCTTTATCATTCAAATCTCACTCAATTCTCCCTAGAACCCTCTCTTCCAAGCTCCATGTCCCCTTTTGTCTTAATCTTGTTTAATGCTAAAGCTTTCTAGAATGGGCAATTTAGTCTTTTCACAACTTCAACACAAAATCCTAATTTTGCCCTTGAGCCTAATTGCTTAAAATGGGTTTGGCTTGGTTTGATGGGCTTCTTAGGCCCTCATGGTTGAATCCTCTTATGAGGCTCATTGGGTCTTCGCTTGGCCCGGTTCCTTTTTCCAGCTTTCAATTTTCGACTCGCTCAGTCTCATTTGAAAATTCAAAGCTTACCAATAAATGGATAGATAATTAAGGTGGCTTCCAATCGATTGGTCTTGAAATTCTCAAAAGTTTGATACGCGAAATCGATTAAATTTTATGGTTAAAATTCATCAAATGAAACTTTAGTATGACCTAAACTATTAGATGGCTTTTGGGAGTTTTGCATGTTTGACTCTGATCAATAAGTTTCAATACACATTTATGCCTCTTCAAATCATGGATAACCCTCAATTGTCATGTAATCGCGATGATATAATTACTTATCATGAGTACAAGATCAATAGAAAATCGGTTTACTATCGTTCGCAATGAGAAACGTAATCGTGCAAAATCACCCACAAATCAACTACGTACTCTTGTTCAATCGATTTATATCCATTCACTAATTGACTTATAATAGTGTAGTATTGTCTTTTGTCAATCCTTATGATCTAGGGGTCTATCACTTATTGAATTCTCTAATCGTGCACATTTTAATTCCTTATAACATTTCCCAATAGATTAGTTAACTCATGAGCAATCAACTATCATTGTATTGATGAAATAACCATTTAATATATCTTGAAAAACGTTGAATTTCAAGATATCATACATCCATACTCAATAGTACTTTTTTTAGCGAATTCTAATTCATTATTATTGAAGAGGGTGAATAAAAAAAATAGAAAAAGGGCTCATACTTTTTCTTGAATAATGATAACAACAATAATAACAACAACAATCTTGACACAACTTTTTATAAGTCATAAGTAAAAATTTGCACAATTTCGATCATGTTGAGAATTCTCCCCATTAGTGTTAGACTTAACAACTATTGTAAGAATGTCAAACCAAAAATTTAAATTGATAGGTAAAAGAAGATCACGTAATATTTAAAAAACAAATGTTGCGAGATAATTTTTCAACACTATTAACGATGGTGGACGCATATTCGTGAAAGAGAAAGCATTAGTTCCAATATCATATAAGAATATTCGATTCAAAAATTAAATTGATAAATGAAAAGAGATCACATGAATACAAAGAGCACAATAAAAACATCTCCTCCGATCATATGTGACTCGCCACTGTCACCACCGGTCCTTGTTGCCACAAGCCATCAAGCCCAACGACCCTTAGTAGCCACCTTGCCATCGTAGAAATCACCCTCTCTCTCTCTCTCTCTCTCTCTCTCTCTCTCTCTCAAGATTTAATGTGAGGTTTCTCCAAACAAATGCAACATGTCCAGTTCATCTTGTGATGACGACAACACCATCCATCTTTGATGAGTCAAGCTTGGACCTGATGTGCTCAGTTCATGCCTGGTCAAGACGGTCCTTGAGGACGACAGCACTGAATGTGAGTCGCGCCTCTCGAGACCATCGGAACTTTTTCCCGCCAACATCAATAAACTCAGGCCAAAGATTGCCCCAGATGCAAAAGCGTGCTCTTTTCCGGGGTACACGTCCATTGAAAAATATTTTGCTCGTCAGTGATCGTGACTTGATATTTCAATCTCGAACTAAGTGAGCTCTTTTTGACCGTTGCTATTATTGACAGTTCGCTTTGAATTACCCTAGTCATAATAGGACTAATGACTAGGAGAGGGACATCTTAATAATTGTTGCAAATTTCGCTTTCTAATATAGAGGATCATCGTCTCTAATGATCTAACAACGTGCACAATAAACAAAGTTTCTACTCGTTACATCATTCACATCATGACTAGACCAAACATATATTACTCAGTACAAACTTAGTTAATTTATACAAAATCCAAAAAAGTCACATGAATGCGACCTTGAAGATTATAAAGTATTTGAACAAATGTTCAAGACTTGAGATACTCATTTCTCGGGATTACAATTTGAAAATGACAGCTTATTGTGACATAGACCGCCACATGTCATATGAGTCAAACATGAGTCAAACATTTGTCACTAGTCTTTACTTTCATAAAAACAAAGAAGCAATTGACCGTATTATTGTTATTGGTTAAAGCTGAATATCGGGCCCTAGCCAAGACTGTTTGTAAAATAATTCGAGTACGAGGGCTAGTTTTGGACCTTGGTGTATGGGTTAAAGGGCTGCCAATTTGTTTTGCGACAACAATGCAGCACTCTAACTCACAAGAAATCACGTAATTCATGAGAGAATGAAGCATATTGAAATGGATTATCATTTCACCTGAGACAAGATCCAAGAAGGAGTAATCAAAACAAATGAAATCAGAACCATGGAACAACCGGTTGACGTATTTACTAAGCTATTATTTCAAAGATAACATGCAAATCTACTAAGTAAACTGAGCATCTTAGATATATATCAGCCACCAACTCGAGAGGAAGTGCCGGAGATATGCGAGGATCAATTCGAGATTATAATTGATCAATTATATCATTCCATGAATCAATCTAGATTAGATTTGAGTTCATGTATCAGTCTTTATTCTTTCCTTAGTTGTCCATTCACTGTATTGTAAATAGGAGGATATACTTGTAAAGGAGATACATTCAATCAAATACGATATACGATATTCTCTCAATTTCTCCCTTTCCTTTATTTTATGACAAAGAAACTTGGTCATAACAGGACTAATGACTAGGAAAGGGTTATCTCGATTATCGCAAATTTCGCTTTCCGATGCGGACGATGGTGGTCTCTAATGATCTAACAACGAGCACAAAAATCAAAGTCTTTACACATTCGCATCACTCACGCACGATAAGCTCTCCCTCCGTATTCGTCCTAAGTGCGCAGGAGCTGGACCCATCACCAACAGTCAAAGGCCTGGCCATTAATTCTGAGTGGACCAGCCTAAGCAAAGTCAACCAGTCCAAAGCTCAGAACCAGCTGTGCGCACCGAAACCGTCTGGGGACGCCGTCTCTGCATTTTCACCCACGTCGAAGGTCATGAATGAACTCCAAGATGCGAGACCGATTGCTTTGTTCGAAACTCCCTGCCGCTCCCTTGAAGTTGGGGCCTCGTTTCGGTGGCGTCCTTCTCGATCTCATTCAAGTGAAAGTGGCGATGCGGTGGTGACTTTTGCCTCTGCTTTTCTCCTGGGAATGGGGAAAATCATGATCGCTCCGGATATCTTCTCGTGAGGCGCAGTCGTCGCTCCGGGATGCAAATGCAAAATGCTCACCGCTTTGTATTCACCCGGCGGCGGCCACCTCCCCTTTCGGGGGGAGACCCATTATTTTCTATACCACACCCCCGTGTTTCAGGGAAAAGGCGTCACGGGAATTAAAGTTGCCAACCCACCCCCGAAAGGGTTGTAGCTAGGTCTGGCAATGGGGCAAGTATCTTTATCGAGGCCTTGATCCCAACCTCTATCCAATCTTTCCTAAATGTCATAGTCTTTTAAGGTCTTGCTAAGGACTAACCTTCAATTACTGTCAAAGCGATGGCTTTGGCCAATTTTTACTCATTCCCGTCTAATGTAATTGCTGTAAAATTAATGCAAAAAAAAAATACAGAATCTTGCAATTAAATCGATATAGAATTATTAGAGAAATAAATAAGAAATTATAAGGGACACAAAAAATCTACTTGATTCGATTTGGATACCGGTACTTAATTCAAAGTATCTACAAATAAATAACTCATTCTTTTATCCTATCTTGACTTGACACAAAAAATCTACTTGATTTGATTTGGATATTTGGTATTTAATTCACAGTGTCTACAAATAAATAACTCATTCTTTTATCCTATCGTGACTTTCTTTAGTGCGGCTTCTTCGGGAAAGAACAAAGGAAGCAAAAAAAACCTGCATTTTACTTTATTTCCTTTTACTTTTTAACCCTCTTAACCCCACGTGTAAAATAGATATCATAAATTAAGTGAGCACCTTCCTTTAGTACGGTTAAAGGAGTGTAGTGGAGCTTTTCTCAGATTCCTCTTTTCTTGGTCAAACCTTCGAGAATTATCTCCAACAAAAACAACGCCCAAAAAAGAACCATACTCAAACCAAAAAAATTCCCTAAAACTTCACAGATGGTTCAAACTCGAAACACAAATTAATAAAAATCATTCACCATATTTATGAAATCATGATTCATAAATTATAGTCCAAATAAGAACTTCCGTATGATTTATATTAATTTTCAATCGAAAAATTAACATATTTTCCATTCAAGTGACATCCTGATAATATCTACTTATATAGTGTTATTTCGCTTAAAGAAGTAACTTGTCATTTTCCTTTGGGAAATGCATCTAAAATGTTTCTTGAAAAGACAATAAAGTTTAAAGAATAATAGAAGAATTCGGTGATCTAGAACCTTTTTAGAAAGACGGAAAAAGATTGCTTCGATCGAATAAAGAGGACTGCTGAGTAAATTGCAATCAAGTGGGTTATGCTAATAAGCATTCTAATGAATAAAATGATGACTATGATCGTAAGTAAATAGAGCCTTGAAAGCACTTCTTAAGATGAACAGTGCTTTTTGGGGAGAAAAGCGGTCATCTTTCGGCCTCTGGGGACCCCAGAAAGGGGGAGAATAAGACCTCCACCAACTCCCCCCACAGAACCGGTCGAGGAAGTAGCCACCACCCCTTTAATCATTGTTCATGAGCTATTCTGTGTCCTGCTTATGCACCTTTAGCCGCAAGCGTAATCATTAGAGGATAGATCTCTATCACCCACCAACCCAATATTCGATCTTCAAGATTTGAGGAGAATGCTGCTTGGATTCTTGGTTTTGGTTCTCACTAAGGAAGGGGAATTTATTCTGCACATGGACCTTCTCCGCTTGTCTAGTAATTCAATAGGCTGCGATGATACGCTTCTTATTTTAACATTTCGATTTCTGCACGCATCGCATCTTTAGTTGCAATCGTATATTTCTCTTGCTCAGAATTAAACAATTCCATTTAATTATTTTACATCTAGGTAATCTCGAAATCCATACGATAACATAAATGAAGCATTTTTAGGACATGTTTATATCTGTAATATTTGATCTTCAGGATTTGAGGAGAATCTTGCTTCCTTTGATCTAGAATTATAGACAACAAATTGGGAGGTGGATAATTCATGTGATCTCTAATTAGATTATGTTAGATCGTTCATATACACATGATAATTGTTTGAGTATGCCTTCAAATTATGCAAAAGTGAGAAAAGAAAAAAAAAATTAACGATTTACATAACTCTTTGATAAGAATTGTCGCTCCTCGGATAAGAATTGCGTTCACGAGGAGCGACAATTCAATTTTTACTGCGAAGAGTTTTAGCACATGAATGCAACAACCCAAACCACATCACATGGGAGAGCCTTTGAATAAGATGATTCATGAGCAAGACCCGTCAGTCGTCACCATCTGGGTACTCCGTGTTGGAGACTTGAACTGCATGAAACAAGTCGAGTTGTTAAAAATGATTTCGAGGAAGCGCGCCATGGTGCCTCGTTAGGAGGCTAGACCTAACTCCGCATGGCTGCCGAATGGGTACTCCTTTAAAGTGACTTAAAAGTTATTTGATACCTGTTTAGATAAGATCAAGGCTTACCACCAATTACGTCATGAACGTGGCTTTTTGGTTGACAAGGTTCATTGAACTCCTGCTTTGTTTTTTGGCTGGACAAGTGATTGGTTCATTTAGCTCAGTTGTGCCTTACTGGACTTACACTAGAATAGCACAAACGGGCTAGTGATAATCAATTCTACAGTTAGTGTGGTAAGTAAGCTTCGCCTTTTTTTTTCTCAAAGTCCCATTTCGAAAAGACCAAAAAAGCAGAAGGTGGACCATTAATTAACCCTTTAAGTTTCCCACTCTTTCCCTCGTTTCCCATCATGTGTTTAATCCACCCTCCACTGCTCTACATATACTAGACGCATAAGCCGCTGATCTCCACGATTCCTGCTCAGCTCTCCCTCTCTCAGTGTCTCTCTCTCTCTCTTGCCTCTGAAGCTGCAAACATGGTGTCAGCTTCTCCTCCTTCGAAGGTTAGTTCTCCCCCATCCGTCTTCTTGTCAGATGACTATCTTTACAGAGATTTTTTTTTTTGCCTAATAACTTGTATTTCTTTGCTTATCGACCTGCCCTCTTCTTCTCTTTTTTCAGGAAGTGGCTTCGAGCGAGAAATGGGCAGAGGGGGGCGACCCGGCCAGGCGAGCCAAATGGTGGTACTCCACCTTTCACACTGTCACGGCCATGATCGGCGCCGGTGTTCTCAGCTTGCCTTATGCCATGGCCTATTTAGGATGGTAAATTGAACCGATCTTAGCTCTTACCAGGACGTTCTTGTACTAAGTATCCCACAAACCAGATGGATAGGCTTCAATCCCAGATCAATACCTATACCTATACTGTAACTAAACGTCTGTCTAGTCTTTCGAGGCATATCAGTTTTGGAGTCTGGACTTCATGTACTGTCCTCCATGGCATGACTCATTTATGAATAACTGATTACCGACCCAGATATGAGGAAAAGAAAGAGGACAGAAAGACTGACACAAAACTCTGACCCTTTGTTTATGTTTTTGTCTGGTGTTTTGATGTTCCAGGGGTCCAGGGACAATGGTGTTGGCCCTGTCCTGGTGCATGACCCTGAACACAATGTGGCAGATGATCCAGCTGCACGAGTGCGTTCCAGGCACTCGGTTCGACCGCTACATCGACCTGGGCCGGCATGCCTTTGGCCCGAAGCTCGGTCCATGGATCGTGCTCCCACAGCAGCTGATCGTCCAGGTCGGATGCGACATCGTGTACATGGTCACCGGTGGCAAGTGCCTCAAGAAGTTCATGGAGATGGCCTGCGCCAACTGCACCCCAATCAGGCAGTCCTATTGGATCTGCATCTTCGGCGGGATCCACTTTTTCCTGTCTCAGCTCCCAAATTTCAATTCTGTCGCTGGTGTTTCCTTGGCCGCGGCAATCATGTCTCTCAGGTACGAAACGGACTCTTGGAATTTACTCTTCCAACTTGCCATCCTGTCTTCAAGGTCTCCTTCGCCTCTGATAAAGTTGACTTTAAAGTAAATGTTTGTGCTTGTGCGTGTTGAAAAAGAAATAATGAGACCATTTGGCAAGTAAGCTTCAGTTGTCGCGTAATATCATCAGCAAGGACACTTGATCATTTAATTAGTACCCAATTTCTGGCTACTGAGATGTATTACCTAAACGTTTATATCGATCGTTCGCCTGTAAATGCTGAGGGTGCTCTTGAAGACACAATTTGAAGTACGAGGTGGTCAAAATTCATAATTGGCTAGCATGTTGAGCCTCCATTAATAACAAGAGTCACTCTAAAGACTTATTCAAGTCCTTCAATTGCAGCTACTCCACCATAGCATGGGCGGGAAGCCTAGCCCACGGCCGAGATCCCGGTGTGAGCTACGGCTACAAGAACACAAGCTCTGCTGATTTCATCTTCCGTGTGTTCAATGCGCTCGGCGTGATTTCCTTCGCGTTCGCAGGGCATGCTGTGGTCCTTGAAATTCAGGCCACCATCCCGTCAACTCCTGAGAAGCCTTCAAGAATCCCGATGTGGAAAGGTGCGATGGGAGCCTATTTCATCAACGCCATTTGCTATTTCCCAGTGGCGCTCATCGGTTACTGGGCCTTCGGACAAGACGTCGACGACAATGTGCTAATGGCGCTGAAGAGACCGGCGTGGCTCATCGCATCTGCTAACTTGATGGTGGTCGTCCATGTCATCGGAAGTTATCAGGTAGTACTTCAAGTCGTTGTTGGCGGTAACGACCCTTTCTGCCAATCCTTTTCTCCTTTCAGGATTAACTTTTTGGCTTAGTTATTAGTTCTGGGTTCGCTCATGAGATCAATCGACCATGATTTTACTAGTGATTGCTATCCAAGTATGTATAGTTGATGTGGTCCATTCACTCCCTTGAGTGAGACGACTAATGAGACGATCAAAACTAAAACGTTGCAGGTTTACGCGATGCCCGTTTTCGACATGTTGGAGAGGTTAATGGTAAAGAGGTTCAACTTCCCTCCCGGAATCGCGCTCAGGCTCGTCACTCGGTCCGCCTATGTTGGTTAGATTCCCTTGTCCCGCTTTTTTTTTATTATTATTTTAACTTTCAAAAGAAATACTATTCACTGAACCCTTCAAAGGAGATTACAATAAGAAAATGATGCGCATGCCATAACACGAATGCACTTTATTCCTTGATGACATTGTTTCCTGAATGAATGATGGCAGCTTTTACGTTGTTTGTTGGAGTGACATTCCCTTTCTTTGGGGACTTGCTCGGTTTCTTTGGTGGATTCGGCTTCGCTCCCACATCTTATTTCGTGAGCCTCTCTCTCTCTCTCCTCTATAATTACAAACTTTATGAAATGATTCGCTATTTTGTACTCTTAAGAAAGGATTATAACATGTCTCTGAGCCTTCTCGCAGCTCCCAAGTATCATGTGGCTGATCATCAAGAAGCCTAGAAAATTCAGCATCAACTGGTTCGTCAACTGGGTAATATCATATCTCAGATCAAACTTTTTTCCCCCTTCAGGAAATGAAATAATATTTCGTGCACTTCCATTGTGCTTTTCTCACTGGTTATCGTCGTGCGTTTCAGGCGTCCATTGTGATTGGAGTGTTCATCATGTTGGCATCGACGATTGGGGGTCTGCGGAACATAGTGGCGGACGCATCCACATACAGTTTCTATACCTAGAGACGAAGGGCAGTACCGGTCTTTCGTGATATAGTAGGCAAGACTTGAACATCCAAGAAAATTGTATCTTCTTGGCCTATCCTACTATACCATGAACAAGAATTTATAAACTGGGTCGATGTTTCCATAAGGATTTCTCTACAAGTTTCTGCATTACCACCCGTCTCTGAGAACTCTTCTGATGCTCTTTAGTTCATGACCTCAGCATATCGAAAGCGGACATGTTTTGACTTAAAAGAAAAAGGCTCGAGATTTTTTTTTTTTTTAATAAGTTAAAAGGGCGAGATTGCGTGACCGGTGCTTCTACTCCTCTAAACGTTATCGTTAGAGTGACTCTTTTACCACCGGAGCTACCACCACGCTCGGTGGTTTTTCAAACAACTGAATTAAATAAACAGCAAAGAATCAACTTGAAGCACACTCCAAATTGAAGATGACATCGCGCCATGTCCTGACATGCTTGATGACATAACCGATGACGCACATCATACAGCCAAATGTGCACTAGGTGCATGAAACTACAGCAGGACCGACTAAAACATGTACTGAGAGTTCGAAAAAACATCCCACATGGGCATATAGCGAGCGCATTAGTGGAGAAATCGCATCGCCATTTAGCAGTTGCTTTTCACTGCACAAAGTCGCTTCATCCCTTTCGCCAGTTCTTATGGGTTGAATGCAGAGCTGGAGGAGCAATTTGGTTGCTGATAGAGACGCCTGTACGTCAATTCGGTGACCGGCAATTGGTGGATAATGCTAAATTTGCTAGAAAACCAATCGTTAATTGCCAAAGGCAGTAGTAGCTGTCTCTGGTGTCATGTTCCCACTTAATGGCACACCCCACATCATGAGCTTGGGCAACGACAGCTCCGGTTTGTGCTTAACTATTGACCGCACACTTATAATCCTTGAAAGTTAAATGGAACCCGCGCGGGGGAATTGGGTTCGTTCGCGAGCTCTTAAAGATGGATGGATGGATGGATGGATGGATGGATGGCTATGTATGGATAGGCTGTTCTTTAACTATTTGAGATTCTTACTTGGAAAAAGCATTGTGTTGGAGGTGTCAAGTTCGAGACTTTTAGTAAAGAGGCATTTGCCTCTGAACCAAAGTTGAAGACAGAAAGCTTCTCACTACCGACTAATAAAGTGAAAAGGGGAAGAAAGATTGGCTGTCCATGTCTGCTGCTCCTTCTCAATCATCGACAACGAATACGATCATACGCTAGCAAGCATGTGTCTGTATAGCCACATGCACAGAGGCTACGAAGATTCATAACATCGCATAACTTCATGCAAAAAAGTAAAACCCTACTTTCTAGCTACGAGGCATGCACAATCCAAGGTGAAAAAACAATCGATACTTTTGGTTGTGGACATCATGTCGAATGTGAATCTATAAAGAGTTTCACATGCGAACAACTCAACACCTTAGGGCTACATTTGATGGCTAGTACAAAATCAGGATATAATAGATTTTATCCTATATGATATTTGATTGATGTACAAGACATGATAAGGCTGGTTAAATGTAATTAGCATTTCCCATATCCATATATGAAAAGTCTAGTATCACCAGCCACCACGCTAGAACCACCACCATAGCAGCTGATCATCACCGCCTTCAACCACTGCCGATCGTCGTCGCTGGTCAACCAATCATGTTCTTTAAGGGAATTTTACAATCGGCATCTCCACCTTCACCTATAATTGATATGATGGCAGAGCATTCATCATGCCTTCTCATTCACAACTTGTTCATCTCTCTATTACGTATGAACTTGACCCGCAATGAAAAGTTTCCACTTTTTCCAAAGTCTCTGTCTCAATCACGCGTTGTCCTTATGGAAGCTGAAGAAATCAAGCGACGCCTTTCGCCCGCTGCTTTGATTCATCAATGGAAGTCTTGCTCAATAAAGCTGACGCTCAAGTCATGTTTTATGTTTAGTCGTGGCTGACTTCAATTGTCTTAAAATTTTCTTCTGAAGGTATCACAAGATTCACAGCTGTGTTACGCGCAGATCTCTAGCCTCTCCCAAGGTGCTCGGTCCTTTCTTGTCAGTGGTTCGCGCAGTGGCACGGCAGATTGAAGTTCCTGCTTATGCTCGGAAGATGAAACCTGCAACTTGAGAAGCCAACAGACAACTATGGATGATCCTTTTGTTGGCGCGAGTTGGAATTACCTAATTTATAGGGGTTTTTATTTTCCAGCCCCTAATTTGTAGGGGATTTAATTTTCCTCCTGATTTGTAGAGAATTCTATTTTCCTAATTTGTAGAGGCTTGATTTGTAGAAGAAGTCCATCTCATTATATATATATATGGGTTTGTACATACTTGATGATCAAGGAGAAAAAGAAAAAAAAGAGGGTCGGGGAGGCTTATCCGAGGATGTAGGCACACTACATCCTTGTTAATTCTTGTTTTTTTCTCATTTTCTTCTTGATTTGCATTTAGATTGTTAACATGATATCAAAGCAATATATCTAGGGACCCAAAAAAAACCCCAAACACTGTGCCACCTCCGCTGTTGTGACTCGACCACATCAAATTGTTGTCATCGCCGCCGCTGTAATTCAACAAACCCAGTTGCCACCGCCGCACAATTCTTGCACTGCCGTCGTTCCATCTGACTCGATGAGACCCACTCGACATCTATTGTTGCCATGCCATCTAGAAACTCCATCTTCGACAATTGTAGCAACACAAATCGCCGTGTCGACCAAATTTCTTTGCCGCAATTCAAATTGCCACACTGACTAGACTCATTACCGCGATGTCAATTGCCGCACCAACCGAATCCCCAGACACTCGGAGACTGCCATGGCTGCACCGGTTTTGTGTGGTTACCACGCTGACTAGCTTACCGACCCAAGAGATTCACTATTATTTTTCATTCATGCTTATACACTGACCCATGGCATTTTTCAACACATTTTTAATTTGAAGTTGAATATCAAGTGCAAAAAGGGAGATTTTTCATACCATGATTGAATCTTCCGAAATTTCCACACCTTCCACTGTAAATGCCCCAATTTCCCTTACCCCCCTCCTTTAGAACTTTGTACTTCTAATGTCTCTAAAATTGACAATCTTTGTGAAATTTCCTACCTCAATGAAGATAGTAAAATTTCAAAGAATCACATTCCACTTATAAATCTGTATTCTAATTTTGCTAAACCATCCTCTTTTTCACCTATCCGTTCTATCAAGCAGCTTATTAAGCATACTCCTAAATAAGTTAAAGAGTATTTTTAGTCCTCGAAATTCGACCAACATCCTATCCCAACTACTCGGCGGGAACACTTTATCACTCTTCAAATCCCCTCTGATTTTGCACGACAATGGATACAGCAGGGATATATGCACCTTTACTTTGGTGCTATTAGACTTGCTTTATCATTTCACATAAGGAACGGTTATCCATGATTGCTCAAATGGTTCTCTTAGGCACCCATTTTTTGGACTGCTAGTATGCTTGCGTTGGTACCATTTAGACCACCTTCAATGCAGGAACATTGTTTGTTACGCCGTTACCCAACTTCAATATGGCTCTCTTGGATCCACGACTTCTCTCAGCCCTTAAGGTTCAACTACAGATTACTAGAGCACCTCAAACTCCATATTCCATTGCTGCTATCTTGCATTACCAAATGGTTTATCGAGTCCAGAACCATACCATTGACTTGAACTTCCCTAGCTCTGAAGATGTCTTGTTTACTTCGGTAAACAGTGATCAAACTTCTTGTATACATGTCCCTAAACAAATTCCTTGAGATCAATTGGTTAAGTTACTCCTAGACAGGTGGGTAACTAATTACGAAAAAATCCACCAGAACTCCAGGCCTATCCAATCCATAGAGTCCCCATTACCAAGGAAAAATATGGCACAATTATCATCAAATTTAGTAAGGAAAATGAAGAAAACACTTCTTCTATTGTTCCTACTATTTTTATGATGCAACCCTATGTAGCTAATATTCTAGTTAACAATGACCATCGTGATCCAAAATCCATAATTAAGTCCTCTAACCAGGAAAGACATTATGTTCATGACTACAAAGACCCTCGTACAGGACACTACTTTTAGGATCTTGATTGTTAGTGTTCCTTTTGTATAAATCCTCCGAATGAAGAAGAAGATGATAGGCTATTTAGAAGAAAGAAACAGTCAAAAGATAAACTTCACTGGAGACACCTTGACGGAGACCTCACTATCGGGCTTCTTGATGAAGATGGAGGAAAATATCAATTCATGGTCTCGTATGAGCCACCTCAATCACACTTCCCTCCAAAAATCCCTAAATCATCTAAACCCCCTTTACCTCCTCAATCACCACCTAGAAAGAAACCTTCATTCCAGAAGCCAGTTGTCTCACCTTTCTATAAACCCATTCACAAATGGGTTGAGAAGAATTCATTTCCTCTTAAAGTACCCAAAACACCTTAATCCTCATGTTTCCTAAAACTGAAACCACCACATGTCCTTCCATCTGTCTGCATGTTCCAACCCTCAAGCTTTTCACCTTTGGAAATATTTAATTTTAATGCCCCATTTTCAGCATTAGAAGAATTTATAGATGCCCATAATCGATTATGTCTTAACTCTAAGGTCCTGAATCCCACAAATATTGATGACCATGGAAGGCAAAAGAAAGTCACAACTGCTGAAGCTGTCCTGAATTGACAGTCAAAAAATGCTTTGGCTCATAATAATGTTCTCAAGACAATTGACACCAACTTTCAACCGCCCAAGCTCGTCTTGATCATGTTGATCAAACGTTTTTTTGTCACAAATAAATTGTTTGAGACATTCCAAAAAAAAAAAACTCTAATAGATGGAATCTGGAATATATGTTTCTCGTCATTATTTGAAAGACTAGACGGCTGAAGTGAAAAATTAAGGAGACGAATTAAGCTCCTGCAGGATGGAAAATTCATTCCTCCTCCATATCCATTTTCCCACCATGGCAAACGATTCCAATGGAAGTGAGCCCCTCTAGGACTACATCAATTGCCTCAATTATTAATGAAGCTCTAACATAGGATCAAAGGAATATTGTTACACTTCAAAACCATATCAGAGAGATAAAAAAGTAAAGAAAGATTAGTGAAGAAAAAAAGCCAGCTTATGAACCTTTTCCAGAGCTCCTCTCTGCTCATATGATTTCAAATCTACTTGAGACTTTCTTGCAAGATTAAAGCAGACAAAATATACCAACTATTGCTGCATTTGACTACGCCAAGCAAAATACCTCTAAATCAGTTTTAGAATTGGATTCCCTTTCCTCCGAAAATACTTCAACCTCTGAGCCACAAACACCAGTATCCCGTGTGCCTGCTATTTTTATGGTCGATCCCCTTGAAATAGAATTAGACTCAAATCCATCTGAGCCAGAAGTAGTACACCTTAATGATTCAAATCTTGAAGAAAAGTCTTCAACCTCAAAATTCTACTTCACACTCAATGATATACTATATTCCACATGGCCAAATAGATTACAAGAGTTTCATGCGTGGCTCAACACCAAAGCAATTTCTGTTGAAAGTCGATATGAAATACTAACTAAATTTGTGAGTAGATTTACTGGAAGCTTAAAAGACTAGTGGAAAACTATTTCTGACCAAGATCAAATGAGATTTTTACTCCAAACAGATTTCTATCAAATGATCCATTTGATTCACCACTTCTTTATTGGAAAACTAGAGGATCTTGAGCTTAGAAGGAAAGAATTTTTTGAAAGAAAGTGTTGCACTTTACGAAAAAAGCATCTCAATAGACATTTCCAAGAAATGCTTAAACTATTTTATGCTCATTGGAGCTGATCCCAACTTGAAACAGGTATTTTTGACCTCCATTCCAAAAGAGCTTGACCAAACTATGGAAAGATCCATACAAAATAAGCAAAAAACGGTTGCTAATGTTCCTCTTGGAAAACTCCAGTAGGAGATACATCTTGCTCTTGACGATTTTTGCATAAGAAGAAAGGCCTTCAAGACTTATCTAAAGAGCAATAAAGAACCTGATTAAGCCTGTCAAAAGCCTGAGTTAAGAATTTAATGTTCAAAGAAAGACTCTTGTGATGATCCTTCTTATGAAAATCGATGCAAAAAACAAAGACATTTCAAAAGATTCTCCTTGGGACATACAAAGAAAAGGCGTAAATAACGATTCTTGTGAAAAAAACATTCTAAACGAAGCTCTTCTAGAAAGCGTAGAAAATCTAACAGGTGTTACATTTGCATCAAGAAAGGCTAGTTTGCCAAAAATTGTCTAAAAGTCAAAGGAAAAAATTCTCATTTAATCCAAAAGATTGAGAAACAAACTGGAGTATCACTCTAGGATGATGATGTTGAATCAATCTTCCCCTTGGAAGATAAATCAACTAAACACACTATGTGTACTATCCAATCATGATCATAGACTAGTGACATTGAAAATTCATCAGAAGAACTTGAAGAAATTGTGCTCTTTTTCTCTTAACCTCCCACAATCCAAGATCTTTGTGCATAAGCTCCTTTTATTCTCCTATATTTTCTTGTAAAAATATACATATCCGAGTATGATAAGCCTATTTCCCTTATTGCCCTTGTCAATACTAAAGGGAATGCTTCTATTCTTGATATGAAGATACTTCCAAAAAATACTGGACGTCATACTCTCGGTATTTTAACTCTGCCTCTAGAGATACCTCTGCTACAAGAGTTCGAAATAAACCCATCACCAAACAATTCTTTCATCAGTGTTTAGTCACTATCAAGATCCTTGAATCTAGCTCACCAAA
Organism: Eucalyptus decipiens; assembly: GCA_014182575.1. NCBI lineage: Eukaryota > Viridiplantae > Streptophyta > Magnoliopsida > Myrtales > Myrtaceae > Eucalyptus > Eucalyptus decipiens. The sequence continues at coordinate 42,950,439 of CM024610.1, read as the reverse complement.
TAAAGATACCATTATTGGCTAGGATATTCTTACACAAACTCCTAAACTTAGAATTGTGCCTAATGGGCTACGGTTCAAAGGGCAGTTCCGGGAATTTGTAGACATCCAAAAATATTTCACTATTCAAATGAGTATTTTGGATCCAATTTTGCAAATCTTTCTTGGGGCATGTACAGACTCTTACTCAGACTTTGTCCAAAAATACTTCAACCCTTTGTGAAAAAATCCTGATTTCTTCATCAATCTTCCATTCAAGAAAAACAAAGATGTCAATCTCACCAAAGCCGGCCATTTTGGAATGAATCCATAACATTTGCTTTTAGCACACAAAAAAAAATGTTCAAATTTTCTTCATCAAGGACTAATTAAACCCTCAAATTCTCAGTGGACTTGTGAAGCATTCTATGTCAACAAGCGAGCGGAGTAAAACAGAGGAAAGATGATATTAGCGATCAATTATCAATCTTTCAATCAATTTTTGCAAGATAATAAATTTCTTCTACCACATCGGAATTCTTTATTCTCCAGCCTCACCTAAGCTAAAGTGTATTCCAAATTTGACTTTAAAGCTAGATTTTGACAGTTAGGAATTCACCCTAAGGACAAGTACAAAACTGGATTTTGTATTCTAAATCAACATTTCTAGTTAACGGTGCTCCCTTTTGGCCTCAAAACAGCTCATTCGTTGTTTTAGAAGGCTATTTATAGAATTTTCTAACATATTTTGGCCAATGCTCAAATTTACATTAACAATATCCTCCTTTATAGTCTAGATGAGGATTCTCATTATAAATTATTAGCCCAATTTGCAAACCTAGTGTGAAAGCATGGCATCATGTTATTCCAGAAGAAGATGATCATTGCCCAGAAAATTGAATATCTTGGGATGCATATTAAATATGGAACTTATTATCCTAGTTATCATATTACTAAAGAGTTACAAAAGTTCCCTGATGAAATATCTTTCCCACAAGCAATTTCAATAATTCCTAGGCATTTGTAACTTATCTCTGAGATTTTGTCCCAAAATCACAAAGTTTGTGAGTCCACTACAAAAAATGCTCAAGAAAGATGCTCCTCCTTAGAGACCATAGCAAACTAACTTTGTATGCAAACTTAAGGAAATTCTACATCACCTCTTTATTTTGCAAATCCCTTCTACAAGAAAAAGGAATTATACCAATAGATGCCAGTGATGAATATTGGGCTGTTCTTTTTTAAGAAATTAATGGAAAACAACAAGTTTATGGACATAACGGAGAATGGGAGATTCACACTAGTGGAAATGCATTACCACTCTACATTCAAAGAAATTTTTGCAGTAAATATGGTATCAAAAAGTTTGAATTTCTTCTAATAAGACATAATTTCCTTGTGAAGATGGACACATCCTGATTTTCTCAAATGCTTAAATTCAAGCAAAAGCAAATTCTGCATCCACAACTTCTTAAATGAACATAATGCTTTATAAAGCATTCCTTTGAGACCAAGCATACTATGGGAAAAAAGAATATAATTATTTTCTATCTAGACCAAAAGAATTTGCAACTACAACATCTATATATACAGTAAGAAATCTAAAAGGTGGTTTCAAGGCTCGAGAGTATATGTGTTAAATGGGTGGGTCGGGTCGGGTTTGGGTCGGGTCATTAATAGTCCAACCCAAATTGACCCATGAACCCTTTTATGACCCATTTATGCTTAACGTAAATTTTTGACCCATACCCAACCTGACCCATACCCGACCCAATCCATATTAATAAAATATTTTCATATTTAACCAAATTTAGGAAAACTTATTCTTATTTTTTTTTTAAAAGATTATATTACTAAAATACTTCCAAGCAATACAAATCTAATCAATAATTTTTCAATTTTTTATACTTTTTCAAAAAAAATTATTTTTTCTTTTTTTCTTTTTCTTTATTTTCCTTTTTTTCTTCTACATCCAGAGAGGTTCACTGGCCAACCTATTTTATGAATTGGAGGTATTAAACGTCTCAAAATCAATCAACTTCGACACAAATACAATTGACGACACGTTGATCACCAACGTCAATAGCGAAATTAAGCCCAAATGATTTGCTATCGCCTCCAATTTCCTGTGTAGATAACAATCTATGATGCAATTTGCTTATGCTCACATTCATTCCTCGGAATGAAAGCATGAGTTAGAAAAGTTAATTGTTGAATTAACTTGATATGGATTGTTCATCAAATCCATAACAAAATGTCAGTGCTTTCGCTTCTTGGGCCGTCAAAGGCTAAATTGTGACTGTACTACCATTAAATTGCTGCAGCTTCAACACATGATTTGGCTCATAGTCTCGGACTCCTTGCAATATGACTCCAGAACATATGTTTCAACTGGTGCATCAAATCTAGGGCAAACTATCTAATGCAAATATACATGACTTCCACAAAAAGATGTCGTCAGGAGCTTCTAAGATGTCACACAGCGCTTTCCTCAACCATTACCGACTCGATCTGTCAAATCCTATCCTATAGCCAGTCATTCTTTTACAAAAAGAAAAAGAGAACCAGGGGTTTAACCACATGCTTCAATTTGCAAGGCATAGAACTGATCTTGAACTGGTAAAGTTTTGAGAGCATAACAAATTCGTAAACTTGATTAGAGAGACGATTCATTGCAAGTTCCCCCTCAATGTAACGCCACGCTTCATTATGAAGTAGAGCAGAAGACTGAAGCACATGTTCACACTGTCACAACCACACTACAGATGTTGGTCGTCGATCATTTCAATGGTTGGAGCAAACTGCAAAAGCAAAGAGAGCAAGGAAATCTTAGTCACATAGAGAGAGAGAGAGAGAGAGAGAGAGAGAGAGAGAGAGAGAGAGAGTCTACAAGGCTTACTTCATCATCTTCATCGAAATACACTCCATCAACAGCACTATTTTGCTGGAACTCCCACCCTAAAGTATTCTCAAGTAGTTCCTTGAATTTCCTTGTCTACAAAGCCAAACAACCCCACTCTAAGTAATTCCTTCATATCCATTTAAATAAGGGTAAGTGACTAGCAAATATGCAAATTGAGATCTACAGCTGCTAGATAGGATGCACAGAGTTCAACAAGTTTCTTTCAACGAGCTTCTCCCCAAGGCCACAAAGAAACGTGTAATTACAGTTAGGGCAAAGTCACCACTATAAATAGCTTAAGCAAGTTCGATGGTTCAACTCCCATGAGAAGCAGGAGAAGAAGCAATTAAATCGGACGTAATTGCAAATTTATCACCAAGTGATCTCCACAACAATAATATCATTTCATTGCATTTTAAAAGAAACTGCAATTCTTGTTTATCATCAATAGAAGTGCAATGGCAAATGGCAGATAACGCCAAGGCTCACCATCTGTGAACTTTTCAAATTCAGACCATACGATCGAAGTACATTTTCTTGAACGCTTAGAGCAAGTAGAGTTATCTTCCTCTTCCTCACGAACTAAGGATGCAACTCTACGTCTCTCGAATTGTTCTGTAGTTGAATATTCTTCTTGATCCTCGTTATCTCTTGACATGTCAACTAATTAGTTGGAGAAAACATAAATTAGAACAGGTTCAAGATTGCATGTTATGAATTTAACATAAAGGGTAAAGAATGACTTCATACATGGAACATGGATGTTAATGAAAAACCCAAGTCTCTAGCATCTATCAAAGAATCTGACCAATGAAAAAAGCAGCAGTCATCAAATTCATCCTTACCTTCTTTAGAGAAAACAAAACATAATAAAGACACAGGTTCACAAACTTCCCACTCAAGAAAATGAACAAAAGTTCATATCATTAAAATAACAAATGGTTGTTCAACACCAAAATTCATGGAAGCCAAGTAAGAAGCGAGAAAGACTGCTCAATATCTCTAAGCATTGCTTGCTAAGGCTACCTCAAGATTATCTCAATAAAATTGGGCAAAATGTAGGCAGCATCATTTTGTCCTCCTACCCAACAAACCCATCTTCTCTTTCTACCATACCGACCATGAAACACAATGTCCATAAAAAATTAGCACAAAGGTTAGCTAATCAGCAATGCTCTTAAACCGTGCTCTGTTCCAAATCCAGATTCCCGCAAAACCCAAATATCACTTCAATTAAATGCTCCCTAGTCATAAACCCACGAGGCAGACCGCGATCAAGAACATCTATATACCCGCACACCCTTTATATTACATACGATCACAAGGGCCAAACTGATCCAAGCTTGAAGCTGAAAGGAGGGGGGGACGGGGGGTGAGGTTCCAATCAGTCTCTTGGCGAAGGCCAGGATTGAATGGAAGGGCAACAGCCAAGGAACACAAGCTACAAAATGTGCCACCATAGTCTCTCAAATTATTAGCCATAAAAGAAGAGACTACCCTCTCTGACACTCAATAAGTTGGTTCCGCGAGCCAAGCGGCTCCGTCCTCCGACGATGGTTCCGCGAGCCGTTCGCGGCGAGCAGACGAGTGCTGCTTTTAGGGTTTTAGTACAGCTGATCCACGAGATTGATCGTGGCGACAAGGCGACGATGGGCGGCGGTGAGCGGCGATGGGCGATGGAGGTGGCACTGCGAATCGAAAGCAAAAAGGAATCGTGGGTTACTATTCATCTTGAATGGGTTGGGGAATGGGTCTTAGACCCATTTAAGACCCACGTAATTTAGTCCTTCTATTTTTAAAACCCACTAACGAGTGCCTTGAGAAATAAGCCCGACCCATTAACGACCTATTTAAGTAAACATGGGTCTATAAATGGGTTTGTTGACCCATTTAACACCTCTACTCGAGAGATAAAGCCCAAATGACCTTTGTATTTATATCCATCATATGTCTCTACATCCATCAAATATCCTTGAGTTGATCCAAGACATTTGGGTGCGTTTGGATGGGCATTTAGAAAGCCCATCCACGCCCCAAAGCTCTTTCACCCTAAAGTAGGGTGTTTGGCAACCATTCCCAAGGGGCTTTCAAGTGAAAGTCCCCCTTGGGAATGCTGAAAAAAAAAATTTTCCTAAACTACCCTCGTCAATTTTTCATATTTTCATTATTACCCTCGTATTTATTTTTTTTTAAATGAAAATTCGGCTAAACCCTTCGCCGGACCGGCGAAGGGCTGCGGCCACCGGCGAGCCAGATCTGGCGCCGGCGGCCATCGGCGGAGGTCGCCCGAGGTCGGACGACCTCCGGCGAGGGTCGCGCGACCCGCCCGAGGGCCGCCGGAGGTCGCCCGAGGGGAGGGTCGCCCGACCTCGGGTGACCCTCGGCGAGCCGCCCGCTCGACCCGGCCGGCACGCCCTCGCGAGACCCGGGCGGCGGTCGCGAGACCCGGTCGCGCGCGACCTCCGGCGCCCTTGGGTCGAGCGACCCTCGCCGAGGGTCGCCCGAGGTCGGGCGACCTCCGGCGGCCCTCGGGCGGGTCGCGTGACCCTCGCCGGAGGTCGCCCGACTGGGCGACCTCGGCCGACGGCCGCCGGCGCGATCCGCTCGCCGGCGGCCGCAGCCCTTCGCCGGTCCGGCGAAGGGTTCAGCTAATTTAAAAAAAAAAAAAAAGAAAAAGAAAAAATAATACCCATCAAAGCCCCTTGTGAAAGTTTTTTTTACCAAACACACGTTCATCTCAAAGTCCATTTGCAAAATTTTTTTACCAAACGCAGCCAATATTCTTGTTGAAAATCTTGGAAGACTTCCATGACGATATCATTTCCATGTTTTTAGTGAATATGGTGGTCTTCTCCTCAAACCAGATGGACTAGATCCAAAATATCCATTTATTCATCGTTTCACTTTCTTTCCAAAAGAGGAATTTCCAGAAAAACTTAAATTTTTTATTGGTATTTGTTTAATCTTTATACTGTAGCCATTGAGTTTCCGACAACCAAGATGCCTCTTCTTATCAGCAGAATTATTCAAGGAGAAGTCAAGTATATATATTTTGGAGAAATGCTTAGTTGGTTCAAACAATTATGTGCATAGAAAAATATTTTTCAAGCCTAACTCAAAGCTTGCAGGCTTGACCCCAAACTGTATACAATAGTTTTATTTTTCAGGATATGAGTATTTCTCCATCCTAGTAGAGATATGTGTAAAACTCCGGTAGATGTTGGAATATCTACATATAAATCTCAATTCGTTCCGAATGAGATTTTTGCAACATTCCTTTGTAGAATCTCAGCTTATCTTCGACAATATCGAGAATTGCAGAGGATATTATGCTAGCACAGTCAAGTTATTATACCATAAGCATGGCCAACAAAAGATGACCCAGTTTCTTGGGATTATTGTGATGACTATCGAGCAACCCATTCAATGATCGATGCTTGCCTAAGAAGATATAATGGAATGGATGTATCAAACACTTCTGAGTTATCGACAAATTCACAGGATCCAGCTTCATCATCATCACAAGACCCATAGGGAGGACTACTGCCACAAGATCCTTTTGATCATAGTAAATTGCAGTTTGCACTCAGACTAAACCTTGACAAAGAAAGTCCATCGCTTCAGCTTGGGTATCTACCCTAACCTGCTATCCTAGAAAGCTCCATTAATGCTTCGGCAAGCTCTCATCAGTCATCTAAAAGGCAAATACCATATGAATCAAAAATGGAAGTTTCTCTAGCAATTGAAGAACTAGAGAAGCTCCTCGAAGCACTTAAGTAGTAGTATCCAAAAAAAAAAACTCTCAATCCTCTTGATATTTCGTCCAATTCATACTAACCTCTAGATGATACGGGTACTGAAAATCTTTAAACCTTAGAAATTGAAAGAATCATCAAGGAATACCGAAGGCAAAAATATGGAGAAGATTTGGACACGAACGACGGCATCGAAGAGCCGATCCATAGGCATAATAAGTGAAGGAAAGGCAAACTTTGCCAAAGATTTATTCAAAACAAAACAAAGGAGGCATAGGAATCACATGAAGGAGATGAAAAGTTTGAATTAAAGTACTATAGCATACTGTTCATGTACTATTTAGTACTGTTCATGTACTATAGCGTACTATTCATGTGTTGTTTGGCATTGTTCATAGTATTGTAACACTATAACAGGAGTGACAAAAAGAAAAACAGGATTATGAGTAGAAAAGTCAGTATGTTAGGAAAAAACTCAATAGGCGCGAATAATTGGCTTTTGTTGGCCAAACGGGGTTTGTAAAATTCTAGTATGTTATCTTATGCTTATATAAGACGGTGTATGTAAATGTTAAGGGGCAGAACGCACACTCTGCAGAAATATTATTGTGTGGTTTACCATGAATTCCTAAAACCTTTTTCCTCTATTACCTTTCTACTTTGTATGATCATATAAAAACTATGAACGTTATGATCAATCCTGATAATATGCTCTACATTATCCATAATGTGAAACCTGTACATCATAATTTTGCTACCCTACAATTTTTCACGATATGAGTCAAAAAATGAAAAGAAATTTGATGCTAATAAGCAATCCCTATTCTAAGGCCAAGGAATGGCCGTGCGTGTGAGATAGTATACCTACCACAAATCCTATTGTCGTTTTCCCTAGCTTATATCATAGGCAAATTCATGAGCAGTGATTCCCCATCAAAATCAAGGGAAAAGTTCTACAGCAAATGCCCTTTTAAAAAATTTGACAACTAAATTAACTCAAATTCTGACCTAGAATCAGTCCCCGACCCCAACACCACAAAATAATCCATCTTCAACACAGATTACAATCAAATTGGATGGGATTAAGTATGACTTATGGTCTCAAGTGGTAGAGATGTATATCACGAGGAAGGATAAGCTAGGATACATTAATGTTGACATTCCTCAGCCTTCATCTATGGACTAGAGGGTATCACAAGTGGAAGACTGAAGATTCCACCGTAAAAGAATGGTTGATAAACTCCATGGACCCAGTTTTAATCAATAACTTTATTTGCTTCCTAACTACGAAAGCAGTTTGAAATGCAGTGGCTACTACTTTTTTTATTATTATTATTGGATTGATGCTTCTCAAGTTTATGATTTGAAAAGGCGTGTGACCCAAATGAAACAACTCGATCTTCATTATTTGAAAATAATGTCCCTCACTATTTTCAAATAATGCAATGGCTACAACAGTCCATCTTATTAATTGAATGCCATCGAAGGCATTAGAATTTCAGACACCATTGGAAGCTCTCTCATCTCATGTATAATTTACCATCAATTCTTACTATTTCCCCTGAGGTGTTCAAATGCATCGCTTTTGTTCACATCTCTAAAACACAATGCACAAAACTTGAACCGTGTGTTATGCGGTGTATTTTTTTAGGCTATGGTTCACATCAGAAAAGATATCGATGTTATAATCCATCTACTAAGAAGACATATGTTAATTTGTTGAGACGGAATCTTTCTTTTGGGACACCACTTCTTCTTTCCAAGAGGATATACAGACAGAAAAGAAGAATTGGTAGGAGACTGGCGGTGATATTATAGCCTCAGGGGGAGTACAAATTGGTGAAATGTCAACATTGCCATTGGTAGTTAAGGCCGAACTAGGCCAAAATTTACCTACAAATATTGAGCAAGAAAGCCTAGAATGAAGGCAAGATATTTAGGAAATTTCAATGCAAATCCCGTCGGGGGAAAGTTAGGTACACAAAGAGCCGAGTTTACAAGACTAGCCGACTCTTCTAGAAATGCTTCTCTTATCTTCTTTAGTGCTCGACCCAACTCTTAAGGAAATTCCTGAGGTAATTTCTCCTATTATTAGTTTACATGATAATTCTAATATTTATGTGGGATATAAATTACTGACCAAGCACAATTAAGGAAAACCCCTAAACTGATACTCACCAAGCTACTCACCAAATGGTGGAAGGAAGAAGAAGTCTGCCTATCCAATTAGTAACTATGTTTCGATTGACAAATTATCTTAGCCATTGAGGGCATTTGTTTCCAATATATCATTAGCATATATTCTAGGTGGAGTACAGGACGCCCTGAAAGATCTTAAGTGGGTCCAAGCTATGAAGGAAGAGATGGAGGCGTTGCGGAAAAACAATACTTTGGAAGTTAGTTGAACTGCCTGAAAGGAAGAAAATAGTAGGATGCAAATGGGTGTTCCTGATCAAGTATAAAGTAGATGGATCTATTGAATGGTATAAGGCGAGATTGGTAGCTAAAAAATATACATAGACGTATGAGGTGAATTTTCAGGAAACCTTTCACCTATTGCAAAACTAAATAATGTACGAGTGTTATTGTCTCTTGCAGCTAATTTAGATTGCCATTTACATTAACTTGCTGTCAACAACGTATTTCTTCATGGTGACCTTGAAGAGAAGATCTATATGGATATTCCACCAAGTAATAGTCCTTCTTCACAGCCAAGACTAGTTTATAAGTTGGAGCAATCATTGTATGGATTGAAACAGTCTCTTAGAGCTTAGTTTAGACAGTTCATTGTGGCAATAAAAAGGTGTGGGTATGTTCAAAGTGATTCTAATCACATCCCATTCTTGAGGCGAAGTCGAGGTAAGATAATCGTGTTTATTATTTATGTAGATGATATGATTATCACTAAAGATGATCAAAAGGAAATCATGAAATTATAGTAGAAGCTCTCAATGGAGTTCGAGATGAAAAATTTTGGTGGACTCAAGTACTTCTTGGAGATAGAAGTAGCAAAATCTAAGAGAGGTATTTTTCTATTTCAGAGAAAGTATATTTTGGATTTGTTGGCTAAGGTAGGAATGCTAGATTGCAAATCTACAGACACACCGATTGTTCAGAATCACAAACTTGGAGAGTATTCTAATCACAAACCTACAAATAAAGAAAGATATCAAAGGTTAGTTGGCAAACTAAATCATTTGTCGCATACCCGTCCTAATATTGCCTAAGCAGTGAGTGTTATAAGTCAGTTTATGCATGCTCTGAGTGAAGACCATATGGATGGTGTAATGCAAATTCTTCGATATTTAAAGGGAGCTCCAAGGAGAGGGCTTCAGTTTCAAAAGAGTGGGCATCTTAAGATCGAAGGTTTCATTGACGCGGACCTAAAAGTGTGTCAAACAGAAGATCAACTTCAAAGTACTTTACCTTCGAGGGAGAGAATTTAGTTACTTGGAGGAGCAAAAAGCAAAAAGTGATAGTTATCTCAAATGCAAAGGCAGAGTTTAGAAGAATGGTTAAGGGACTATGTGAATTCCTATGGCTTTAGAAACTGATGACAGAACTCAATTTTACTCTTGTGTCTGAAATAAAGTTGTTTTGAAATAACAAAGCAACTATCAGTATCTCTCACAATCCAGTCCAACACAATCACACCAAACATTTGAGGTGGATCGTCACTTCATTAAGTAGAACTTGCATTCAAGGTGATTCAATTTCCATTCGTGAAATTCAAAGACCAACTAACAAATATCTTGACAAAGACTGCTTCAAACAGGACATTCTACAACTCATAGACAAGTTGGGCATACAAGATATCTATGTGCCAACTTGAGGGGGAGTGTTGGCGTGAGCGAGAATCCCCTAATTTGTAGGGCATTTTATTTTCCTCTTGATTTGCAGAGGATTCTATTTTCCTAATTTGGAGACACTTGACTTGTAGAAGAAGTCCGTTTGATTGTATATATAGGGGTTTGTACACATTTAATGATTAAGGAGAAAAATAAAAAATAAAAAGAGGGTCGGGGAGGCTTACTCGATGATGTAGGCACACTGCCGAATTTCGTTAATTTTTGTGGTTTTCTCCTCTTCTTTCTTGATCTGCTTTTAGATTGTTAACACCTTTTCCATAGTAACCAACCTCGGTGTCCAAAACTTCAGCAAGTGTGGAAACCTTAACACCAAGAGATCCAGTTAAATATGTGGCAAGTTGATGTCTACGGCGACTTGACAGGTGGCAGCGGAAGGCAACAGCTACTTCACGTTGATGACAATGGCACATTGGTAAGGGGTGGAGAGAGAAGACTTTGTGCGTAGGCAAAATGGTACCATGTCTATCTTCATATAATATCCAATCATTTACCAAATACTGTATAAGATATAACACCCATTATTATATTATCTGACTTTTATCCTATCCGACAAAAAACCTAGATGACCAAACACAGTCTAAGTAAATTTATGAAGAGTTTTGCAAGTAAACAACTCAAAATGAGCCACTCGAGTGGAACAAGAGGGAGCCTGAGCTTTCACTAGCATCGTTTAATTTCTAGATGCATAATGGGGTGGATGTAAAAAAATGCATATTGAAAGAACTTAAAAGACTTTTAGGGTCTATTCATGATTATATCGTGTTGAGATAGTTTTGCACGTTGGTCTTCGAGAAATGAAATAAGAGAAGGGGCGAGAAAGAGAGGAGTGGTCGAGAAAGGTGAAGATTATAAGTTCGCAACATAAGGAGAATGTATGAATTAAACCGCGGTCATCATTAAGATAGAAAACTTTACAGCTAATTGTTGGTATTTTACCCAATAATTAGCCAGATGGGCGAATACACACGAGAAAGCATCCGAAAGTACTTCATTTATTAAACACACAGGTAGTTTCTTCATCATGAAAAGATTAACTATAGAAAACCTCCTGCTAATGGGCCAGAAAAAGAAAAGCATGTTGGACAGAATACAAGTACATAAAGGGCACATGGTGTCCCAGGGAAAAATACAAGTGAGAAGAGTGGCAGGGACATGGTGAAGAGCACCATATTGATCGCAATGGAATCCCTGACATTGGCATTCCAGTATGATTTTCATCTTTAGAAGAGTCAGAAAGGAAGCAAAATGTTATATGGACTGAATGAAGTTTCTAAGAAATGTCGCTATAGCAAGCAAGTCGAAAATACACCAATGTAGCTGGCCACCATCGCCGTGAAGCCAACTCATGTCTCTTTCGAAATTAAAGTTGTCATCTTTTAGCTTCCATGTCGCTATGAAGTATTATAGGATAAACGGTTCCAATCCCCTTCTTTTGGCGATCCAGAAAGCTGAAGCCGATTTTCCTTGTATCTTCTCACTAGGGGCAAAAGAAACAAAAAAGTTCAGCCGATGCAATCACATGAAGAAACAACTCAAGACACAAGTGGCTTTGCATGAAAATAGTTCTTCCCAATTGTACGAGACAACATAACAAGAAATGGGCAGGGATGTCAGTAAACGCAAGCTCTTTTGACAAATTAATCAACAGGATACCAATACCTTGAACTAGGTGGAGTTGTGTCATTTGACTTGATTTAACAGGAATGTGCTAGCAGAGTTTCTCGATTGAATCAGTGGCCCAAATGTACGGTAAATATTGTATGTAATATCACTCACCTTAAACAATATCGTATGTCTTATCATTCAACTGTTGAGAGAAAGGACTGAATACCAAACACGATAAAGAGGACTCCACCTGACAGGGCTACCTGAAAAATGCAACAGTTCAAGCATGCCCCAAATTATTATCATGAGAGGGAAAATATAACTGCCTCATACAAACAAGCAAGAGGCAGAAGTTACCATTTTCTCAGAAATCTGAGATGCCAAGCTCTTCCCTCCCACAACAGCAGCGGTTGTACACAATGCTTGTGCACTGTGAAAGGAAACATGCCAGAAGTAAGCAGAACGAGTAAGTATATCAGTTATCAACCTTAAGTTTTGCTCTGGCAAAATTGCAGAAAGAGATCCTATGACACAAGACAGCAGATTCTTAGTTAAATGCCATCATATGCAGTAAGACATTGAGATTTTTAAGTCTGTTCATATAGCTACAAGGCACTGGTCAGAGTATGAGAATGATGATGCCGGCATGATGTTCCTTTCCGTACCAAGACACCCACCCAACATAGTATTATGTGCCTTACATTTTGAATTTGTCCGTGCATTTTAAATCATCAGAAGCACAACGCTGCAAAACTTCTACAAAAATTTTCAAATTGTGATTACCAACTTAGAACAAATTTATAGTCCTCAAAGCAAAGAGCACTGCCACTACATTAACCCTGGTTTCACCCAAATTATCTGCTGTCCCCAGGTCCAAACTACAGTAGGTGATCATCATACACCAAAGCATAAAGCAAGTAGAACCAGCTTAATAAGTTGCATATAGATCTACATGAAACATGTAGAAACCAGAAGGATCAAAACAAACAACTCCTCATTCACTGAGAATGCTTAATTGCTAACTGAGTACCGTGACTGTTCACCCAACTAATCGCCAAGTGTTAACTTCTATCAATTTCTTTTCCTCTGGAGAAATATAAGAAACCTCATAAAACTCAATATTTGGGAATAGGTTTCGAGGACAGCCATTTGGTGCCCCGGAATAACACATACCAATTTTCTCATCGTCCAGGATAAGACCAACTTTTCAAGTAACGCTCCAGCATTTCGTAAATAATTTCCTCACTGATTAACTAAGTGACTAATTTATGGCCAAAGATAAGTTCATAACTACCAAATACATTCAGTAGGAATAACTCATCCTTGGCTTAGCAGAATGGTAGTCTCAACTGATTATTGCAACCTTTCCTACCTAAGTTTTTTGATGTCTGATGAATCAGGGAGTTGACACGCATTGATGAACCAAATAATAAACTAAATGATCGTGATGAACATGTCAAAACTCAAGACAAAAGCACAAAGCCCCATATGTGCTCAAAGCTACAAATAGTAGACCAATATGAAGAGAATCATACGAATGTCTGCAACAAGAAGATGCGGAGCTTGACTTACACAATTCCGCCAAGAACTACACCAAATGGATTCTCATCTGCTGCCAGACCAATTGTAGCCAGCTGAAAATGAAATTGCACTCAGTGCAAATGAAGAGAACAAAAGAGTACAGAGAATAAAATCGTAACATGAAGTTGAATTTCCTAGGACTGTCTACCTGGCTCTTGTCACCCCATTCACCGAAAAATGTGATTGAAAATGCCTGCAGAATGGAACGACACAAATAATCAGGAACTTTAATATTGTTTTCAGACAACTAAAAATTTCATATAGATATCAGACCTTCAACAAGATGGGTGAGAAGAACTGTGAGAGAAATGGCCGCGTCTCTTTTTTAACATCATCAGCAACCTGGCAGGTTCGCTAAAGGTGTTAAAGCATAAAGCAGGGTCTCAAATATTCTGACCTCAATTTCTCAACCAGCCACAACATAAGCAAGTCATCACACTGTGTTTTACTCATCAGAAGTGTACCTTGCCATTCTGTTTGGCTGCTCCAGAGCCAGCCTTCGTCCAGTCGGCATCCTAATGACAAAACATAACAGACAACTGATTGGGATTTTTGTATGAAGAAATACAGACAAGAGACACAAAGGAAGACTCACCAATTTTGCTTCAACTTCAGCGAGTTCTTCAGATTCCCTGTAAGGGCACCAGATAAGCTCAACACGAGTAAAACCTTTTTGTCTAGAGGGAGAAGAAAAAGGTTAAGTCTAGGGGAGAAGCAATAGCTGATAACCTTACCCTCCCTCATGAAATCCATCCCACAAAGACCAAATGCCAAACCCAAAGAATAACAATGTTGTTATATGGTGAGTCCATTTACGGGAAATCTGCACAAAGAATTCCATAACATCAGAATATATTCGGTGAATGAAAAAAATGTACGTTCAAATAGAAAAAGCTGAAAATCGAGATTCTTTTTACGGACTAAAAAGGAGAAATGAATCACAGTGTCACAGATCCAGAATGGATAGCTCAAATCAGTACGATGCTGTTGTACTAGAAATGATTGACACTAATATGGTGCAAATGTCAATCCAGGTTCATCTGTCTACAATGCACAAGTTCAGGTAAGTTTTTTATTGGGAAAAAACCACCAAAAACCCCAAACTTTGCCCAAAGTGACAAATTTACCCCAAACTTTTTTTTGTGACATAAAAAACCCCAAAATTTGCAAACCACAACACATTTACCCCACCAAGAGTATTTTCGTCTTATTTTCTCTGTTTTTCCTTTTTCTTTTTTTCTTTTTTCTTTTTTTTTTCTTTTTTTTTTGTTCTTCTCTCTTCCCTCCGCCAGCCATGGCGGAGCCGGCAGATGGAAGAGAGAAGAAAAAAAAAGAAAAAAAAATTAAAAAGTAAAAGACCAAAATGCCCTATAGTTTAGGGTAAATGTGTCACACATATAGAAATTCAGGGTTCTTTGTATCGCGAAAAAAAAGTTTTGGGTAAATATGTCACGGTTGGCAAAGTTCGGGGTTTTTCATATCACAAAAAAAAGTTTAGGGTAAATTTGTCATTTTAGGCAAAGTTTGGGGTTTTTGGTGGTCTTTTCCCTTTTTTATTTCACTTTCTGTTTGAATAAGATGAATTGGCCCATTTCTACAGGCATAATGCATCACTGCAATTAGGAGACATGCAGAAAAGAAATGACGGTAATAGCTAGGTCAGCTTATCATGCACTAAAGTTATTTCTGAAGAGTCTTTGAAGCAAATTGCATCAAGTACAGCTCGTTTCCACTGAAACCCTCTGCCTGTAGAAAGCCTTTCAGTCTCACTGTCTAGACTGATTTCAAAACAGCTTAATAGATTTTCCAAAACAAAAAATTGAAACAGTTATGTTATTCTTCAACTGCATCTCAATAGGCTCTATAAATATGAGATCAACCAGGAAAAGGGTAAAACCAGGTCAGGATCACAACAACAAGAAATGCATGCAGTAGATTTAGGAGGCAGGCCCGTTTGTTGCAGCTTATTAATTCTACTGGTCGCTTTCCCTCCAAAATTTTGAAGAAGGAAAAGGACATCTCAAGTTTGAAAAAATTATGAAAGAGCATGTGTAATTCTACACATCAATCGTTGCATTTTGAAAGGTTTGACATGTTTCACATTAACATAAGTCATATTATGAGAGTTCCAAGATAATGAAATTCTTATCAATTAAATAAAAAGCTTCAGAATTCTAGAATTATACTAAAAGCATATGATTCAGGCCACCACTTCCTTAAAAGAGAACATCAAATGGACATCCAATATGTAAAAGAAAACAAATGTTCCCCTTGTCATGTATATTGACATTCACATCAAGTAGCAATAGAAGAAAGAAATATTGCAGAAATCATAAAGCAAACAACTAACCAGGTTAGGAGCAGCCCAACCAACAAAAGCAGAAAGAATTGTCATCACCTGGATAAAAGATACAGAAACAGAAGGTCTTAGTCCATGAAAGATAGAGCGTCTGGAACGACTTCAGGCTAAGGCACTAAATATTTGAAAGTTGTAGAAGTTCGCTTACCACCAGAGCTGCCAAGCAACCTGACAAGACAAGTCTCCTTGGGTGACGCATAGCCAGAATCTGAACACATGAATCATGAAAATGAACATGGTAGGAAGCTATTGCGGATGAAGGTAGAGTTTGATGTAATGCAGGTCACAATGGAACCTAGTCAAGCAGCTGACAATGAAGCACTCACTAGAGGGACAAAGCTACTTTGGATGCAGTTGCAAGATAGGATAAGTGAATATAGGAAAACTTGTATTATCTTTCATCCGCCCTTCCTGGCCAGTAACACACTGATTTTGGGCAAAGTGATAGGGAAGGCTACTAAAAGACTTGTAACTGATGCTGGATAGGGTCATAGACTCATAGTATTCATCTTGCTTCTATTAAAAAAGAAAAGACCTCATCGTCATGCTATTAGCCTATAAGCAAGTGATACCAGAGCCGTTCTATACACCAAACAGACAAAATAAAATAACCTCAGGGGACGAAGAAAATGTCCTTGGATAAATTGTAGACGGTTTTATCCACGACTAGCTCTCAATAAAGGGTTTTGATGGTTTGCACCATGGTCCAATTTTTGATAGGTTGTCTTGTCGATGACATATGTCTGTGTTTTTATACAACACATGTCATGCAAACCTATCTATTTTTTCCTAATAACTTGTGCCACCAACTAAAATGACGATAAATGACAGCAATAAACTCCAATAACCTAGAGATAAAGCCATTTGAGCTCGTAAAGTAAGTTGCTACCAGAGAAGAAACATTGTCACTGACTGTCCAATTTTTTACCACTCAGGAATGGGCGTTCTCCGCAATCTGAAAAATGATTTGTAGTTGTAGCAGAACAGGATAACTGATATTCATCTAAATACAGAAAAATGGAAGAACTAGGCCACTGACGACAAAAGCTAATTTTCCTATCCCCCAAAGTCAACTCCATGAACCTAATGAACTCTTTCGGATAGTATCCAGAGATTAAATCAAGTTTTTTCCAGCATCGCATGGTTTCCGAGTTTGAATTCTTATACATGGTACTTGCTGGGCTAGATCAGCCAACGGTACAGTGACAGATTCTATAAACTCGCAACCACCCATGCCTTTGCAAAGCCAATCCCATTAAGTAATAAGAGCAAAAACCCAAACCCCGTATAGAGCAACATGACCAGCCTCCTCCAACTACAGCAAACCAAAGAATAACTAACTGGGCAGGTCTCCTCCAGGGCAAATGCCAACGCACGCGACTCGAGAAAAAACAGTACTTAGATCGATGTTAGGAGCAGGAAAGCAATACTGAATCATCAGATTCGATGACTTCACTTCTCACGTGGGTCCACGGAAACCCGCACGACACAATTTAGAACTCGATAGCTCTTGCCACGAAAAAAAAGGGGCTCTACCCATTTAATATATAGTCAGCCAGTACAGAAAAGAGAGGAAATGCCGTATTGCAAATTACTTATATTTTACAGCAGCACAACAAGATCCCATAAATCAGGGGGCGGGGGGCGGGGGTGCAATCGAAGCCAGTCAAACTCACCGCGGCCGCGAAGAACGTCTTGTCTCCGATTTCGGACAGCACGGTCATGGCGAGCGATTTGGAGAAGCCCTGGCACAGACCCATCAATTCCAAATATCATCCCCTACCCATCACAGATCGAACCCGAAACATTCAAGACGAGCCCAGAAACCAGCGAGAGAGATTACATTACCTGCAAGACCGAGCTCATCTCGACTCAGCTGGCGAGCGGCAGCGAGGGGCAAGCGTGGAGATGGAAGCGGCGGCAAGAAGGAGTCCTCCTCCGGATACCCTCTCTCCCTCCCTCCCTCCCTCCGTCCGGATGAGCCCGGACGAGCTTTGCAGGCAGAGAGAAGAGAGAGCAGAAGGGGGAGCGAGAAGCGCGACGTTCTATATGCCCGTTCGGTGGCGTGGCTCTGCTTAAACGAGTCGACTCTTGGACAGAATAAATAGACGAGGCCAAAAGGTGTCAAGGGTAAAGAGAAAATAAAAAAGGTATAAAATGTATCCTTTCTGCCTGCTTCACACAAGGGACTGGAGAGCGAGACTTACTGCTCCGGGATTCGAACTCCACGAGCAATAATGGCATGAAACCCAGATGCCCATTTGGGCAACTGCAGATCGAAAGTGATTTCCTTTGAACTTTGCCTTTTAACCCTTTCCAATGTTCTATCTAATCTTCGAGTACGGGATTCGATCCCCACAAGCAATCGCACAATACCAGAATGCCGGTTTGGGCAACCGGGAGATCGAAAGTGGTTTTCTTTAACTTCTACCCTTTTCCCTTTGTTAATTTTCTATGTTATCTTCATGGCTTATGTATCGCATCGTGTTCACCATACGTCTTCTCTTGTGTCGCCATCTGTTTGCGTCTATTCAATGTGTCGATCAATTAGTCTTCATTTTAAGGTTTTCCATTTAAAATGATCTTAATTGGACGATGATGACCGTGGTTCATCAATAAAATAATCTTGAGTACTCAATGTATCGATCAATTAGTCTTCATTTTAAGGTTTTCCATTTAAAATGATCTTAATTGGACGATGATGACCGCGGTTCATCAATAAAATAATCTTGAGTAAGAAGAGCCATCCCCAGGTAGGTTATGACTATAAAATAAAATAGTTAAGTGGGGAACAAACCTCCATATTAATTCGTTTACTCCACGTCACTCTTTCAATTTCGGAGCTATACCCCACAAGCGATCCAATAAAGAGAAAACCCCACGCCTAAAGCAAATGACGAAATTAATATATCAAACCCACCAGGTCAATTCCATTCGATTCATCGGATTCCAATTTTTTACGGTACTCATTTTTCGGGAGCGAGAGTGGTCGCGCTGGTTTTCCAGTACGAAGTATTCGAGGCGTGCCGGAATTCGGATGTCCCCGTCGAAACCCGGGACTCGTACGATCTGCATTCTCACCTCACGTCTTCGGTTAAACGAGATTTTTCTAGCATGATGCAATCATTGGTTGGTGGTGGGCCAACTTGAACTCCCACGGTCCGCTCGTTCGGATCGAGCAGGAAATTTCCTGGACATCTTTTACGCTGCAGTCCGCACGTATAAAACGAAACATCTCGCCTTTTCATCGGCTCGCCGAAAGATGAAATGATATGATGTCCGTCTTGACCTTGGCGTTTTCTTGAGGAGAAGCTTCGTGACGGCGACCTGCTTGTCCCGTAGCTCAGCACCCCCTTCCGATTCCAGAATCCGCCGTGACGAGGGATCTTATGATCCTTCGGATGCTTTACGAGATATCGAGTCCTGTTAACAAGCTCCCGGTATCTGTATAAAGGAAGTGTACGATTTCTGATACGCCTTCTCCCTAACGTTATGTACTGATCTTACGAGAATCCGTAAATGAAAATCACGCGCAGTTTCGACCAGAAAAAGAAAAAAAGACAAGAATCCGTGAAGTTATACGTGTCGTGACTCGGGTGCCGAATTTCTTGCTTTGTTTTCAATTGGTGTCGTGATAGAGGGATCTAATTCGAAGTCCCTTAAATTGAGAAAAAAATTGTGGTAGTGGCTTGGTTGGGAATCTGGGTAATTTTGCTTTCTCAGATGCGCATGCGATGAGACGTGATTACTGATTGTGACAAGACGCGATCAAACAAAACTGGACCAGAAGGTCGCGTGATGAAGTTCTGGGTGGGGGCGGGGTATGTCTAGCTCCTCTACCTTATTTTAATTCTCATTTAGTAGTTGCCCATCTCATTTTGTAATAAAAATAAATTGCGTGCGTCGACACTTCTTAAGTATACTAACTATGGGTAGTAGTGTTATGGGTAATTAACATATTGGGATATGAATATTTTTTTTATTTAGTATATTTATAATTTGCTTTGGGGTAATATTTAACCGGATTTTTTTGTAAAAACCAAACTTGTAAGCCAGCTTCAATATCCCTAACATTAGGTGGAATATAACGAGCGACTCTTCTCAAATTCACTTTCCATGGTGGCACGGGCTCCCCAAAGCATTACAAAATCTTAAAATTAATCGAAGATTAATAAGCGTAAAATTCATCTGATTATTAGGGATGGTAATCGGTGACATGGCAGAATGACACGAATGGAATACGAGCGAAATTGACGGGATTGGGTCAAGGCTAATCATGTTCGAGTCAATTTAGCCTCAACTCGCAAGACATGATTAATATTTGTATCGTGTTCATGTCCACAGTTCGCCAGAGGCATAATTGTCTCACAAAACCCGGTTAAATTAGTGGATTTGTGTCTATGTCAACCTTTAGCATACCCTTATGTCAATACAACACAACATAGCACCATCCGATAGGACGAATCATCTCTATTGGCAAACACAGATTGAATAGCTAGTTTAATTAAATGCACTTTGTCACTATTTAAAATAAAGGAATTAGATAGTGTCTGTCATGAGCAATCCATCACTAGGTAATGTGTCCGATTCAAGTCTGAAAATATCATGGCCATTCGTTTGAATTGTCCAATTAGAACATTGATATGGAAATTTCATTGAACCATATCATTCAAACGTCATATGAGTGAAAAAAAAATTTAATTTATTATTTTGATATTAACATGGGTTGTGCACCCAAAAAGAAAAAAAAAGAGTTTATAGGAAAAATAAGATTATTTGGGATCACAGAATCATCAAAACACGTCACTTCTTACTTTATTAAGAAGGAAAGAAAAAAGAATACGTTTTACCAAAAGAAAAAAAGAAAAAAGAATATGACGTTTTTATATGCATTTGCATGCTCTTTTGAGCAACGATTAAAGACTTCCCTTAAATGAGTTTTTATGATTAGTTCCCACATTTGGACCACTTGATTAGTATAAACGGATAAATTAGCTGTAACTACTAAAAATCCCTGATTAACTACTTTAAAGGCCTAATACATCGAATCCAACGTGCATGCAACTAGTAGGAGATAGTTATGCTGGAAAGAGAGAGCTCAAGTACACTTCTATATATCCTCTCTTGCATAATAACTTGTCCGCTAAATTATCAGCCCCTTCAAGATGATTTGATCGCCTGCACTGGTGAGGCAGGGGAGGACGGGTCAGTGCCGAGGAGTAGAGCTCAGCCCTTCGCCGGAGTTCAGACCACGGAAAAGCAATCACAGCCAGACCTAAGAAGAACAACTAGAGCTAGCAATTTGGACCGGACATGCCATAATCATGTTTATAGTTCATGGCAATCCATGTCGACCTTAAACAACTTGATTTTGATTCGACGTGCCAATGATGAAAACGCATCGATCCGCATCGCCATATCGAATATCCAAATTTTCTCTCTACTATCTGTGTTATATTTCAGGCTGGGTAACCTGTAACTTCTTCTCCTCCTGTCTCTCAAAGCACGCGGCCCATTTCTCTTTGCTTGTCATTGGTTTTCTGACTTAAACATCGCATTGTCCCCTTGAGGTCAAACGTTGGAAACTTCCTTAATCGAGGTAATGCAAATCGGCCCAGGAAAGCGACATTCGATAAGGCCCGGTTCGATCCAGCCGATCCAGCCCATCATCATGCCTAAATTGTAGATTGTAAACAGAGTCATTTACCCAAAAAAGGAAAAATGGTAACTAGAGTCTAGACTATGCCTTATTATTGAATTCATCTTGTTACAATTACTGTGATCAAGTTCCTAACCAATCATTAAAAAGAAATTGGTGAAAAATAGCTTATGAACACGTTGAAACTTTGATAACGACACGAGAACAGGAATTCAATAACACAATACGAATCATAGGCTTGCGAAAAATTGCCCAACCTTGCCAATCATCTGATGAGGGAGATTGTAAATTTGATGGAGAGAGAAGTCACGGTAACGTCAATTTGGATTTTCATTGAAGATTAGTGATTGAATTCGGTGAAAATAGATAGCAATGCAGTAACGTGATTATTACATAAACCTCATCAAGAGAAAAAAAAAAAAAAAAGGAAAATTCAATGGTCTATGGCTACTTTGATAATTTTCATTTGCTTCTATTTTTAATAATCAATTGAAACCCGGGTTTTCATCTTAATCTAGATGTCTTCAACTACCGACAAAGGAGAACCCAACAATCTTTAACAAGTGTACGACATTCTGTCGCATGAACTTTTGCATTTTCTTTTTTGTTTCTTCTCCATAAACCATTTGTCCAATAAATGGAATTTTTATTTTTATTTTTTTGGGCCGAGAATCAGTCAAAACATGTTGCGATAGGGCCGAAGGACAAAATTGAAAAGACATAAAATTTGAACGCAACAGACAGAAATTCGAAACGTCACCTTTACTGGGGTTAGGTGCAGCAGCAGGAGAATCACAAAAGCACAATGTGGTTGTGCACTTTTATATTTGGCCAAAAGAATTCCACTCTCTACTCAATTGCTCAGTCGTTTGTGGAGGCGCTTGAACAGACCTCCCACTACATCAAAAGCAGCAAAAAAAAAAAAAAAAAAAAAAACAGTGCAAGGAGGAATCGGTACCTAAAGTAAACCGACAAAGCAAAGATTAGTCCATTAACACCATACTTTTAATTCTAGATAAGAGATAATTAATAAGAAAAAGAGATACAAGTTCCCATGTGATGAAAAGCCCAATTTGTAAACTCACGAATTGCGCCATTGTTGGGTTTATGTGTCCAAGTCAAAATCAATCACTTGGTTGTGGTGAAGTAGAAAGCGAGAGTCCAAGACAAAAGGCCGAAAACTCTAATAAGACAAGTGGACGGCAGGCAAAACACTCGAAAGGGAGGGTAGAGCTCACATGCAATCAAGAGAGTGGTTCCTAGTGTCATGTATAATTAGTCAATAGTCGTAAATATACTCAATTTGGCATCAAGACTCCGTTTATTTCATGGAAAATAATTTCCAAAAAAACATTTTCCGAATTTTCTCATATTCGTTTCACAGAAAATGAATTAGTCGAGAAAAGTATTCATTCATAAAAGTCTTCTAAGATAGGAAAAATATTTTTCACTTGTAAAAAAATGGAAAATATTTTCCTTGCTCACTTTCTCTTATCTCATATCCATCTATTTTATCTTTCTTTTCTTTTATTTTCTTTTTTAAAAAAATTGAATTTCTAATTCTTTTTCTTTTTTTCTTTCTTTATTTTTTCTTTTTTTAGCCTGTCTTGGCTTATCGCAAATCACAACAACCACTGGCAACTAGCCATAGGCGACCCTCAAGTTTGCCCGACCTCAAGGCTCACTACTCGCTTGATAGGGGACAAACTCAAGCCCTAGCTTGCCACTCATCATATCAACGAGCTAGACGAGTGCGAGCCTTTAACTCGCTTGCGTCAGGCGAGCTTGAGCTCGAGCTCGCCTGAAGTTGTTGTCATGGCTAGCAACTGACTGAAGAAGAAGAAGGCAAAAACAAAAAGTAAAATAAAACATAAAATAATAAAAAATTTGTTTTTTTAAATATAAAAATAATTAAAATTATTTTAAAAATAAAATGATAAAAATATATTGAAAAAACATTTTCTACTTCTTTTCAGGTTATATCTGAACACCAAAAAATAATTACATTTTTTCTAAAAGCTATTTTTTTAGAAAGGTTATATTTTTCGTGAAACAAACAAAATCAAACAACATGATGATCTTAAGTGGATTTTATCAAGTACCAATAAAAATTCCATCACATCATGATTAGAAAACTAAAAAGGTCCATCGTGTAACTTCTTGTACTAATTTTATATATTGCTATAGGATATCTAGCGACTGTCAGTGCAAGAGAAATGTTGAACAACCCTAAAAAGTGCATAAGATTCCAGTCTGTATATAGACGGATACCTTTTAGTGGTTCACTCCTCGAATGAGACGCCCACATCCCTCTTGTAAAATTGGATCAATTTACACCGTCAACTCTGGATTTGCAATCAACACTCACGAGGAACAAAGCACTTACAGATATTTATAGTCTGGCTTGACCTCTGCCGCACCTGTAATCGACGACTGAACCTCTAGCTTCTTAGCAGACCACATACACAAGCTGCTAAAGTGGAAATGGGTTGACCGACCAAAAAAAAAAAAAAAAAGTGGAAATGGTTAGCGGACGTGTCACGCACAGTTCAAAAATGGGAATTTGAAAAGTCCCATTTTGATGGTGATACCAAGAGACACGAGCATGACCATTCCTTTTTAAGCTAACCGAACCACTATAAATCCTCGAAGACAAAGGCCGCTGAGCTTCCAAGATCCAGCCTTTGGACTCCTGTTTCATTCGTTAGAGGGGGCAGAGACATGGTGTCGGCTTCTCCTCCTCCGAAGGTTGGCTGGTTGCAATACCTGATCTTCGGTCTTCTCATAAAAAGAATTGCTGCGGCACTTCTTTTTCCTTTTTTAGCCGTCTTTTGATTTTTCGAGACGTGTCCGCAGGATGCTACTTCCTATGAGAAACGGAAGGAGGACGGCGACCCATCTCGGCGAGCCAAATGGTGGTACTCCACCTTCCATACCGTCACGGCCATGATTGGCGCCGGCGTCCTCAGTTTGCCTTATGCCATGGCCTATCTAGGATGGTAATAATCTTTCAAATTAAACTCAGAACTTCCAACTCTTCAGGTTCACCGAACTCACATGAGTCACAATTGATCCGCTATAAAATTTGGTGTATGTTTTCCAGGGGTCCGGGAATAACGATGCTGGTCCTATCCTGGTGCATGACCCTGAACACAATGTGGCAGATGGTGCAGTTCCATGAGTGCGTCCCAGGGACCCGGTTCGACCGCTACATCGACCTCGGGCAGCACGCCTTCGGCCAGAGGCTTGGCCTGTGGATCGTGCTCCCCCAGCAGCTGATCGTCCAGGTCGGGTGCTGCATCGTGTACATGGTCACGGGTGGCAAGTGCCTCAAGAAGTTCATGGAGATGATCTGCACGGACTGCCCAAGGATCAGGCAATCCTACTGGATCTGCATCTTCGGCTCGGTCCACTTCTTCCTCTCTCAGCTCCCGAACATCAGTTCCATCGCCAGCGTTTCCTTGGCTGCGGCCATAATGTCTCTCAGGTACAAACCCTACCGCTTGTCTATAGGTCAGCTCGAAGTCGAAATCAGCATGCTTCCAAATTCTAAGACATTTTCTCTCGGTGGGTGCCAAAGAAGTTGCGTTGACTGCATCATATGAGGTGTTACTGCTTAATTACTAAGCTTCAATCGTCCCCTATCTCATCTTATTAAGGCATACTTGAGTCTTAAAAGGAACACACATGGTTCACGTTCATTAAATTTTAAGTGAAAGTGACTCACCGGTCGCTCTCGAGTGGCTTGAGTTGGAAAATCACCATCCAAGAATTAGTGTCAAGCCATTGGCTAGTTGATGAAAGTGAATTTGGTAGCCGCCACCACCAAACTATTTGTCCATAACTAGTCGGATATTTTCCTAATTGGGTGCTAAATTTTTTGTACTTGAATAACAAATTCATTGCGACTTCACCATGATACCATGAAAAGAACATGACCAATTGGAGACCTCCTGCAGTTACTCTACCATAGTATGGGCAGGGAGCCTAGCCCATGGTCGAGTCCCCGACGTGAGCTACGCCTACAAGAACGCCAACTCCGCAGACCATGTGTTCCGGGTGTTCAACGCCCTTGGCCAGATCTCATCGGCCTTCACGGGGCACGCGGTGGTCCTGGAGATCCAGGCCACCATCCCATCGACCCCCGAGACACCGTCCAAGGTGCCGATGTGGAAAGGTGTGGTCGGGGCCTACATCGTCAACGCCATTTGCTACTTCCCCGTAGCTCTCATAGGCTACTGGGCCTTCGGGCAAGACGTCGACGACAACGTGCTCATCGCACTCAAAAAACCCTCGTGGCTCATTGCCTCGGCTAACTTGATGGTGGTCGTCCATGTCATTGGTGGTTATCAGGTGTGACTTCAACCACACTTTCGCTCATTGATGACCTAGACAAGTCACCCCAGAAAGCTAATGTAATATGGAAAACATCTGCAGGTTTACGCGATGCCTGTTTTCGATATGCTGGAGAGCGCGATGGTGAAGAGAGCGAACTTTCCTCCTGGAAGAACGCTCCGCCTCGTTACTCGATCTGCTTACGTTGGTGAGAGATTCCCCAGATCCTACTTCAATCATTTGTTAAATCTCAAAGCTTAACTTTAGCTGGTGACCAAAAAAAAAATGATTCGGAAAGTGAAGGTGTGCATGTTTCGCGATTGATACAGCATTCACATTATTCATCGGAGTGACATTCCCTTTCTTTGGCGACCTGCTTGGTTTCTTTGGTGGGTTTGGTTTCGCTCCCACGTCCTTCTTCGTAAGCCTCTTTCTCCCATGGCTAAATTTTGATTCTAGACTACGATAGTATTTTCTGAGCAGCCTGTTCATCTGAGCCTTGATCTTGCAGCTCCCTAGTATCATGTGGCTGGTCATCAAGAAGCCCAGGAAGTTCAGCATCAACTGGTTCGTCAACTGGGTAATCGAATCATTATCTAATCCCACTTTTAAATAGTCAAAACTATTGTTAAATGCAATTTCAGGGAATGAATGACATACTCACACACACCTTGTTTTCCTTTACTTGCCCTCAGGCCTCCATAATAATCGGAGTCTTCATCATGATGGCATCGACCATTGGTGGATTGCGGAACATCATCGCGGACGCCTCCGCATACCGTTTCTACGCCTAGGGGACTTGATTAGGGTTCAGTCGGATCTCTTCAGATATGTAGGCGAGACCCGGCTTCTTTCCAGAAATTGTAATTGCTCGTCTGTGTCTTGCTCATTTGATCAAGACACCATAAAGGGAATATATTCTCCAAAGAGAAATCTTCTGCGTGCAACTTGCCACGCAGATAGACCGAATTTATTCGTGGCTGTCTATATTGACTTTCTTTTCTACTGTATGTTTAGTCTGAATCTTGCTACTAACGCATCCTGACCTTTTTTTTAAATCCAATTCTCCTTAAACTTTCACAATACTCAATAATGTTGATATGTAAATTCACATCCAACTTAAGAATATTTAAAATTTTCCCAAGTAGCGAAAAATATCTTGTTGAAATAAGTACACTAAAATTCTCAAAACTTATTGTGAAAGTACAATTAAATCCTAAAATTTATTAAGTTGGTGCAATTAAGTTCCTCTATTAATGTTCCAAATTGACTAACCAAAATGTTAACATGACTTTTTTTATTGCTTTTTTAAAAATATGTGGCGCCACATCAGAAAAGCTTGGGAAAAAAGAGAGAAGAATTAAAAAAAAAAAGCTAAAAAAATTAAGAAAAGAGTATAAAAGAAAAGATGACAAATATTAAAAAAATGAAAAAACTGAATATATTCCTTAAAAGGAATGTAAGACCATCAAGCTTGGTCGGAGAGGGCCGGTGACCTCTGTGGTGAGGGCCGTTCGCCCTTGTAGGCCACCATCGCCACAAACAGAATCTTACCAGCCGACAATCAAGGAAGCATCATCCCCGGCAACCACCTTTGCTGAGTGCTAACGCAGGAACCGATGGCAACGCCATTTTCGACAAGATTCTCGCAAAAATCCTTATTTTATCCACAACCAGATTTCCTTCTTTTCTTAACTTGTGCAAGTCTTGGGAAAGTGACGAAGAAGGAGATCAAAGCTTAAAGAATTGTTCAGTTCCAATATTTGAGGGAATGCATATATGCAAATCTGTGAATGAAGCTTGATTTTAACGGATTAATGTTCAATTGATGTTTTAGAAAGCATTCTTAAGATGATTATGTGTGATAAAACATTTTATGTTAATTCTTGCAATTCGGTGTTTAAACTAGGGATAATTGTCAAATGATATTTGGGGATTTTAATGTTTTCTTCTTTAAGAAGTTCAATCCATGGATATGGTGACAAGGATGATGATATGCAAGATAGATCATGGACATGACTAGTGACTGAGATTCGAGGGATAAAGAAGTGACTCCGTTGAAGGATGACAATGAGGATGAAGACAATAGCAATGAGGAGGAAAATGCCAGATGAAGTATAGAGTAAAGGACTTGATTGTATCAAAATTTGATAAATTTTAGGATTTAACTTCTTTTTTTAAGTTTTAGAGCTCAATTGCATTTGGATGATAAATTTTAAGATTTCTAATACACTTATTCCTACTTTTTTTTTTTTTAGTGTGATACACTTTGGAAAGTTGATTGCCTTTGCGTCTCATACCACATCCACCATAAGAGGAATTGTCGATAATGATAATATCACAATGACACAAAAATTTATTTTACCCATTGATTGCACTGCGGCCGTGGCGTAACAGACCAGTTGTATTACTACGTGACATGTATGACAACAAACCTTCGCTCTTAATTCTGAAACTTCCCATTTTATTTTGGGCTAATACCAACAAAATTTTCAAATTAATATATTTATGATTTGGTTATTCAAACAACCCAAATTTATGTTTTGGAGGTAAATGTGGCACAATTGAACAATTTAAAACTTTTCATGACACAAAAATTAACTTAGGGTAAATAAGACGTGGGTGAACCAATTTGAGATTTTCTACGACAGGAAATATTTAAGGAAAATGTGATACAAATGTACCAGTTTGGGATTTTTTGTAATATTAGCATTTTTTTTAACTGGCCAGCTTATTAACATGTTAATTTCACGTGATCATGCAGCCTTTAAGTTCCTTCGGATGATTGAAGGGGCCAGATCTAATGGTTGATGATCTAATGGACGCCATCTTGCAAAATCTGGTCATATCCAACATACTAACGTTCAATAACAACTACCTCAAGAATTATGCTCACTGAGAAATATTTTCCCTTGTAATTCAGAAAGCCATAAGATCATCATGTCGACTTTGAAGATATATTCCATTTATAGAGGTGGAATCTACAATGAAAAGCAACATGGATTGGATATAAATCATATGCAAGATCTTGACTTGGGATTATATGCTTCTACTTGAATTCAAGTATGTAAACTAATTTAGTGCATCACTTAAAATTTATGTAACTTCGTGAATCTCGAGTGTCCTCCATTCAATCGCACCACAAGATGGAGATTCTTTTATGATAATGACTCATTTTAGATGAACTTTGATCCCATGAAGTACCTCAAATAATAATTTCGCAAATCATATACAACAAGATAAAAAGAACGAACGAGCTGTTAAATTTCGACATCTTCAGTTGGTAATGCAAAGAATCGATTAAATTTCTCTCATATAGTATGGGATTAGATTTCTGTTATCAAATTCCTACCTACTATCCCATGAGAAAAAGGCTTACTAATTTTATAGGTGAAAGCGGAATGAGTGGAGCAAAGCTGGCTGCGGAAAGAAGATGGATCGATGAGGGGTCGTCAATTCAACCATTGTTATGCACAGGAAACCCTAAAATAAATTTCCTAGAAGAGGCCTCTTCAAATAGACCAAGAGCCAACCAAGGAAAAGAAGGGACACCTATGTAAAGAAGAATGTCTTTCTCACCTACATAATGTTAAATATTCGAGCATCTAAAGGTTCGCTTATTAAATATATAATACGAGTTGTTTATTTAAACTTCCACTTAGAATTTATCGCATTACTACGACGGCATGTCCACATCAAATTGTTTACCACTACTAGTATATGCAAAAAAAAATTATTCAAGTAGTCAAGTTCAAATGCTGGTTCTTTCTATAACTAATGAGCAATCACCCAATTTCTTATGTAATTAACACTTACATTTAGATTAGAGAGATGAGACAAGGCAGTGCTTTGGAGGTATCGAGGTCAAGGCTTTTCATAAAGAGGCTTTAACTCTGGGGGAAAGCTAAAGGTCGTAAGCATCTACTTACTCGAAGAAAGTGAAAGGAATATATTGTTAGTTGCTGCTTTAACACAATGGTCTACGTGCCTACTGCCATGTACGTGCCAATCCAAACTCATGAAATCGCAAATTCGAATCATGTGATTAGCGAAATTATAATTAGCTTGTACTGGACATTTGTGAAGTGACTTTTCTGATTTTTAACAAATCGATAGTGCTATAATGACAGACTCATATACCTATAAATAAACTGAGTAGTTAGAGGGCATGAGATCATTTTTGTAATGGTCAGAGAGAATAGTTGTGCTCATCGTCCCTCCCCATCTTGCTTACCCATAGAAGAAATTATCTTTTTATATCAATGGGTACGGTTGGCTTTGTGATCAAGTGCCGAATTTCTCTTCCTCG
Organism: Eucalyptus decipiens; assembly: GCA_014182575.1. NCBI lineage: Eukaryota > Viridiplantae > Streptophyta > Magnoliopsida > Myrtales > Myrtaceae > Eucalyptus > Eucalyptus decipiens. Next base: position 42,920,089 of record CM024610.1, on the reverse strand, counting down.
AGTAATAACTTAAAGTCATATCACAAGCAAACTCCAGAAACTCTTCTTGTTCGACACGATAAGAAGATCAAACGCAATTCATTTTTGGTGTGTCGATCAATCGGCATCGATATAAAAAGCCCAAATAATTATACTCATGCTTGCGCTAGAGGTTTCTTTTCTTTCTTTTAATTTACTTGATGCAAAAAGCGACGGCATCTTAATAGTCCTCATCTTGCTGTAAGTAATCCCATAAGCATTCGTGGTCGACCTTTCTCTATATGGCTACGCCGATTGTTCTGGTCATTCTCCATGAAAATCAAAAGAATATATCTAAGCAAAAAATTAATCGCATAAAGTTCACTTTATTAATTTGGCATATCCATGCAACAACCAAGCAAAATGACAATTAGAATTAAGGTGCATTAATTTCGCGAAAAATGAATGATTTGAAAAACATTTTCCTTAAATATATTGTTTGTATCGTTCCTAAAAATGAATAAACGAAAAATATTTTATCATCCTAAAAATGCTTAGACATAAATTCTTGACGACCGCTATGGAACCTCTCCTAAATGAATTCCCATCATTAAAAAAACAACTTAGAATTCAATGAAATGATATTAAAAAAGTATAAGAATGAAAGTTTGGGTCAATAAGATGCAAGATGGCGGAGAGTTACCATAGTGCAGTACGGAAAGAACTTTAAGATTAGTGTAATGCTAGTTCTTTTGAAGCTTAAAATGCTGAGAATCACTAGTCCTGGTTAGACAAAGTGAAGTATTTGCGTAACCTTAACTGTAGGTGCGTCCAAAAGCGAAGGCGGAAAAGAGTACAAAGTTTCACGTTCTTTAAGAGCGAAGACCACGCCCCCACTTGACCAAGGAATGTGTGGTAGAATTTCCCATCTTATTCGTCTGAAAGTAGCAACCGCTATGGTTACTTTCGTGAACAGATAGCGAAAACGTCGGCCACAGTGCCTCCTAAGATGCAGGGATTGTCGTGGTGTTGTGTCCAATAACGATAGCATTCACTAAGGGAAGGGAATCCCTTTCGAACTGAACCGGAGACCAGTCATGTTCTACCGCCAATTGAGTGGCCGGCAGAAAGTGGTTTCCCTTCCACTTGAAGAGCCGAAAAGGCTTGATCTTTCATCCCACGACAGCTTTGAAGTCACCACACACAATCATAGGCCACGACAGCCAGCCTCGCTATGCTTACGTTGTTAGATGCAGAGGTTTTCATTACAGCATCCATACTTATCTTAACGCTTCCGACCCGCGGTGGAACCGAGGCGGGTACACGATCTCGTGCGGGAGAAGGGCCTTCTTATGGAGAGGCACTTAAACATGTGCTTTGAGACTTTTGCTGTTAGGGATGGTCGGGGCACATATTCCCTATGCTTCAGGGATCCCGCCTCGATGGGAGCAGATTTGGGCCTGCAAGAAAGGGTAGTAGGGCAGGTCGCAAGGCAGAAATTTGTTCATGCGATGGTTGGCCTTGTCCCACTCCATACAATCTTTTGGTTGTCCAGATTTGGATTGGAATAGAATAGGATAAAAAGGATTTAAAATCCTCCAAATATCCTTCATATTGTAAAAATATCCAATTAAATGTTTGGTGTAATTTCAGATATGATTTGAAATCTTTGAAAATTTGTAATCTAAGATAGGATTAAAATTCTTTTAAAATTCTTCATTTTTGAAAATCTCGTCTCCGTTGACCTCCTTGTGTACGTGAGGACTCAAATCCTCTCAACCACTTTCGCCAACAAGAAATCAACCTGGGGAGCGATTAGAGGTGAAGTAGAGAGAAGAGCTGAGAGATGATTTGGTGATGGTGAAAATGCTGGAAAACATGAGAAAGACAGGAGCCACGGATGGTATGGTGAGTCCTATAGCCTTTCAAGTGAGCCGTGAGCAAGTTACCAAGGATACTTGAGGACATTGGATTGAAGGATTGGCGGATGGTTGACGAAGTGGTGGTGGGGTGCCGCCAATAAGAAAAGGTGAACGTGGCATGAAGTGAAGTTTTTATGATGCCTGGAAATTGTAAGTTTCTAAAATTTTATATTTTATATTCAATCCGAAGTTATCACACTTCCTAACAATGTATCTGGATATATTTAGGTTTATCTAGTCTTGAAGGTCCCGTTTGGTTGGATTTTCCCAAGGGAGCCCAAAGCCCCTTGGGGAAAATAATCGTCACTAAAATACTATATAATGTAATGCTATCCAAACTCAAATTCGAACTATCAAAAGCAACCTAATAGCATATTTCAATGAGGATCCATTAGGGCTAATGATGGTGACCATCTTCAAGGAGCGGAATCGCCTTGGACCCCCAAATTCATCATATTTGCTTGTATCCAACTCAAAATCATGAAGCCCATGATACTTCTGCGGTGCTTTCCTGTGTCGGAGCAGGACCCGAATGGGTCCATCGCCGGTCAAAAAACGAGTAGAAAAGAACATGTAAGCCAGCAGGGCATCATCATATAGTACACCTACCCCCGCTTTACGAATCCCCACTACTAATCAAATCAAACCCCCTCACTCTCTTTCCACTTTCTCTTTCATCAACCTGTTTTTTCTTTTTCCAATTCAGAGAGAGAGAGAGAGAGGTCTCGTCTCTTTCGACTCCCTCGAGACCAGACGATGCCATCAAAGCCAATGACTCCTTTTCTTTTTTACCCCTCTTTTGGCTTGGAGTTGGCGTCGACTGGACAGGTGTGCAAGTCAAAGAGAAGAAATTATCCACAAGGACATGCAAAGCTAGCTCTCAGAATCTAATTATCAATCCCTTTGAAGCCCCCCATCCTTCATCGAGAGCTGCACTCCCTCACTCTCTCTCTCTCTCTCTCTCTTCCCGACATTTTTTCAATTTCTTTAGCTCCCGTCGAGAATGGCGTGATTTCCATCAAGAATCACTCCCATCCCCAAGCCCGCCCCGTTTATAATCCCGTAGAGCTCCCTAATCTTCTCTCTCTCCATCCTAAAAAATGGCGAACCCCACCTCCCTTTCTTGCCTTCTCTTCACTCTCTTCTGCTCCTTCCCATTGCATTGGTCAGCTCCCGCACCTTACCCACCACCACCTCCGTCCTCGACGTCCGTGCTTCCGTCCGTAATACCCTCGACGCCCTCGCCCGCCACCCTCAAACGATACCGCTTCGCCAGCAAGAAGAAGCTCAGCCGCCGTCGTCGTCTTTCTTCCTCCCTCACGCTGCAGCTGCATTCGCGGGCTTCGCTTCGAAAACCTTCGCAGAGGGACTACAGGTCCCTGACATTGGCCCGGCTGGAGCGCGACTCGGCCCGAGTCAAGTCCCTCGCGGCTCGCGTAGATCTGGCCGTCGACGGCATTGCGAAATCAGATCTGAAGCCCCTCGAAGCGAGCGCGGAGAGAGAAATCGGGCCCGAAGGCTTCGAGAGCCCGCTGGTGTCCGGGACGAGCCAAGGGAGCGGCGAGTACTTCTCGCGGCTCGGCGTCGGCGACCCGCCGAGCCAGGTCTACATGGTCGTCGACACCGGAAGCGACGTCAACTGGGTGCAGTGCTCCCCCTGCGCCGACTGCTACCAGCAAGCCGACCCCATCTTCGAGCCGGCTTCCTCGGCTTCCTTCTCCCCTCTCTCCTGCGACACCCGACAATGCAGGTAGGACCGTTAGCTGGTGCCCCGTCGTCGTATGCTTGTCGAATGAAACCGATCGTCTGTCTTTATTGTTTTATTGTTTGATTCGTGTCGTGTTGTTGGGGATGCAGGTCGCTGGATGTCTCCGAGTGCCGCAACGGGAGCTGCCTTTACGAGGTATCCTATGGCGACGGCTCCTACACCGTCGGCGACTTCGTCACGGAGACCATCACCCTCGGCTCCACTCGGCTCAGGGACGTGGCCATCGGCTGCGGCCACAACAACGAGGGCCTGTTCGTCGGCGCCGCCGGCCTGCTCGGCCTCGGCGGCGGCTCGCTGTCGTTCCCTTCCCAGCTCAACGCCTCCTCCTTCTCCTACTGCCTCGTGGACCGCGACTCCGACTCGGCCTCGACCCTCGAGTTCGGCTCGCCCCTGCCGCCCAACGCCGTCGCCGCGCCGCTGATCCGGAACCCCCAGCTCGACACCTTCCTCTACCTGGGCCTGACCGGGATCAGCGTCGGCGGCGACCCGTTGCGGCTCCCGGAGGGGGCGTTCCAGCTCGACCCCCACGGCGGCGGCGGGATAATCGTCGACTCGGGCACGGCGGTGACGCGCCTGCGGGCGGAGGTCTACGGGGCGATGCGCGACGCATTCGCGAGGGGCACGCGGGGGCTGCCGGCGGCGGAGGGCTTCGCGCTGTTCGACACGTGCTACGACCTGTCGTCGAAGGGCAGCGTGGAGGTGCCGACGGTGGGGCTGCGGTTCGGGGACGGGAAGGAGTGGGCGTTGCCGGCGAAGAACTACATGATTCCGGTGGACTCGAACGGCACGTTCTGCTTCGCGTTCGCCCCTACGTCGTCGGCGCTGTCGATTTTGGGGAACGTGCAGCAGCAGGGGACACGTGTCGGCTTCGACCTGAAGAGGTCGCTGATCGGGTTCGTGCCCAATAAATGCTGAGCGGCCCGTTGGCGTCTGGTGATTTGGCGGTTATGCCCCTGGAGAGGATGGGGATTTACTTTACGGGACAGTCAGCGAGTCGACGTGGCAGGAGCCCATGAGCCGAATCTAGTTTTAGATGTTTTTACTGGTTAGGCAAAGAAAAAAGAAAAAGGATCCGAGGAAAACGATAGGGCCCCAAAAAACTTGATCATTCTGGGTTTTATTTAGTTGCTTGTACAGCTATATATCCAGAAATTTGCAATGTTTTTCACATTTTGTTTAGGATCTTAGCTAAAATATGTCAATCTTCATGTCAACCGCGTACTTAAGTGCTGCCATAGTGGCAATTTTTAGCTAGTGCATGTGTGAGTGGCATCACCATCTTGCCAGCGATACACATGACAAGAAACGTTAAATGACATAACTGATTATAATTCTCTTAAATAAAATAACATGAACCTAAAAGTTTAAACCTCGCTTTTAGCTTGAAGTAGATAATGCAGATTTTGATATTTGTATATTAAGCAACAAGAGTACGATTGACTCATAATATATTCCTTCCGAAGCAACCGTTCCTAAAATAAAAATAAAATGCAACAATTAAATTCAATCCATAATTCAAACACTTAATTGCTCTATTCAAAGAATAACTACCCTCATCGAGAACATAACTAACATTCTGTCTTTTTTTTTTTTTTTTTTTAATAAAAGCCACTAAAAATCTTAAATATATACCCACTGTGATAAATTTATCATAATTTTTTTTGTAACACAAAAAATATCAAATTTATATCTATTTGGCACATATATCCTCCTTCAAAGTTTCATCAATTGAGCCGTTAAAAATCTACATACATGACTCCAATAAGTAAATAGTGTTGACATGCCATTCACGTGGCTTAAGTAAAATAAAAACAATATTTCTTGTTGCCAAAAGATCATTTGAAGATACTTTGACAAAAGGTAAATATAAAGCATATGTACAAGTTCAAGGTTTCTTATGTCATAAAAAAATAGTTTAAGGTAAATGTATAATTTGAAAATTTTGATATCACAAAAAATACAAGGCAAATGTATCACAATTAACATAGTTTGGGATACTTTGTGACCTTTTCCCCTTTGTTTTTGAAGGCAACTCTCAGTCTATTATTTTTTGGTAAAATTCCAAATAATAGCCTAAAGTACCATAATTTTCTCACATACGGACCTTAAGTGGATATTATTTTAAATAAAGGCCTGAAATTGTCATATCAATCTTAAATAAAGTCTTGAAATGGTTTTGACTGTTTCAAATAAGGGCTTAACCTTGTTGGTTTGTTGGTCAGGCAAAAATTCCAATTGATTAGGGATTTCATCCAAATACAATTTAAATTAAAATTAAATTAGACTAAAACAATTTTAAAAAAATTAATAGCCGATGCCTAGGTGACTAAAGGCGAGGGCCAACAAGCCCTTGGCCAACTCTAGTGAGGGTCTACTGGCCCTCACCTCTAGTCAACAAGGGTTATCAGCCCTCGTGTAGGTGTCAACAACCCTACTAGCCATTTTTGTTGCCCAACTAGCAATGAGGCGATGGCCATAGACAAGAGGGAGGGCTCCCTCTTTTGTGTTCTTTCTATTTTTTTAGTTTGTAAAAAAAAAAAAAATTAAAAGACGAAATTGCCCTTCACCAAATAGTGAATTCATATCCTCATTTGAAATTGATATGGTCATTTTAGGCATTTATTTGAGAAAATCAAAGCACTTCGGATTCTAATTTGAAATAATATTTATTTCGGGTCCTTATTTGAAATTTTTCGAATATTTTTTCTTTTTCAAGTGTCTTTTAAATTTCACACAAAAAGATCAAATCCAAATCGTAGGTGGAGCACCCCCAAAACGAAATGCTAAGCCTGCCCAAAAATGGGCCCTATTTTGAGGACATTCCTCTGCTCATTCCCAATACTCACACACTTCGATAAAAGCCAAAACAATCGTCGGACCGAAAGCCTCTCAAGCCTCGAACAGTGCAGGCCCTTCGTATTCAAGACACCAAGACAATCAAAGCTTTTAGAAATAGAAATAATATGGTCGTGTAGAATTTCATGCTTAACCTTTTATAATCGAAATAATATTTTTTTGCATGAAATTAAAACTTTCTTGCAAATAATTAGAATGGGACTAAACCTGCCAATTTCGAGATGCATTTGTTTCTCTTTCGTATATGCAAGTAGGTGATATTATGAATGAACATTTTGCACGTGCGCACATCTATATAGAAGTCAAGCTATAATCAACAAGTAGCTTGTTTAATCATGGAGACTCCTTCCCCTAGATTGAGCTATGGTCGCCATTGGCGATGGCTATATCTCCAACAATCTTAACTTTTACGTCAACACTTCGTTCAGATCTTACCAACTGATATTGCGATAGTGTAGATAAAGTCTATATAGAGTGGTAATAGAGGAAAAGTTCCAACATGTTTTTGGAATTTTCTAATTTGTTTTTTTGCTCCTCAAACCCATGAGAGTCGTGAAGCAAGAGGCAAAGCATTCGAATGAAGCGTGATATTCCACCTAACCCATCTCATGCATTTGTCCTCATGCACTTGAGAAAGAAAGCCCCGCATAACCTTGATTATGCATCTCATTCATGATGAGAATTCACTTAAATTGAAGTAGCGTAAAAGTTAATTTTCCCCAACATCCCCCCCAAAAAAATAAAAAAAAAATAAAAAAAAAAGAAGGGGAATTTTATCCCCTTTTAATCTCATAAAGTTGGAGGAAAAACGGACGGTTTGTGAACATGACCCGTTTATACGATACGTGAATAAAGTGCGATTAAGCATGTCTAATAGCCGAGATTTATTGGATCTTAAGCTATCCATCAATGTCAGATGAATCACATCACGCAATCAAAGTCGAGGCGAAACGTGCATCGTGCGTGAGTCATGGTCAACAACGTGGGCAAGAAGGAAAGAAAATCGAGGTTCGGAATTTAAAAAGAATCCTTCTTGAGTCATTCGCCCAGTTACAAGCTGAAGTCGTGACGTCGAAGGCCTCAGAAAATAGCGAAACGTCTCGGTCAATGCGGCCCCCGATGGAACTTTCCTTGGGGATCTTGATGCGTCGGCTCAAAGCTACACGGCAACGCAATTTCCTAGTAACGAAATCGGTTGTCTCGTTTGTTCCTGTCCTTTGACTTCAAAAGGGAGGCCCGATATTTTATTCCAATGATCTTCGCTTGAAGCAAACTTATTTTAGTGAGTCTATGACCCTTTCTTCATGTATTACTTTTGGTCTTTCTTATCATGATTCTTCCTTTTTTACATACTCCAACGGTATCAAGAATAGTTTCTTATTTTTTTTTATTTTTTTACGCAAGCGAATTTATATGTCCCTGATTAGAGATAGTGGACAGTTATAATCCTCAAATAAAAGATGGGTGAAGCCGTTTGTGTAAAAATTTCTTTACAATGCGTGAGTAGAGACCATTTTTTTCTCCATAAAATGTTTTTTAAACAATTCACTTTTCACCAAATAAAAGGAGTTTTAGATAAATAACCATAGATATATTTCAAGGGAGAAGTGTTTGCTTCTTCTCTTGATAGGGATCTAAAGCTCCAAACTTTTCGAACTTAATATAGGAGATCCTAAAGACCAACATTATGGGAAAAATTAACCTTCATAAGTTGATAATTACCTACATTTTTTTTTTCTATTTAACATGTACCACACATGCACCAAGCAATAAAAATTGTATCGACAGCCCCGACGAGCTATTCATATAAAATGTCCATTCATCTCTTTTACTCTAGGTAATGCACTCAAATTAGCATCATTTCATATTCTCTCGATGTTATCCTTAAAAGTATGAATTGCTATAAAATTAGGGTTGGAGTTGGCGCATGAGATACCCATATAAGATTAGAGCAGGGCATCCCATAGACGTTAGGTGCGACTTTCACCAATAAATACAGCGATACATGGATCCAAGCAGATCCAATGATTTTACCTACTTGTTTTTGCCCTTTTCGTCCTGGGAAGTTTTAGTGCTCTTTTTTCTTTTTTTTTTTTTCTCTTGGCATCCGCCGTCCCGCGTCTTAGCCGTAATTGATAAAGGTCATAGACTTTTTTGCGGCGCCCGCGATAGGATTAGGATAGAACTCACGAGATATTCTACTCGACCGCTTCTCCTCGAACGAGATTCGTCGAAAATGGATGGCAATGAATCCGAAGTTTCTCCTAACCTCCGCAGTTGTTTTTTTTTTTTTTTACTCGGAAAAGGAAATTGATTAAAATTCTGGTCAGATTTATCGAACCGAAGCATGCGGCCGAGAGCGACCGCGATTATTCCCTGTCGCAGCAGACGTTTCATCCGTATTCCGACACCAGCCCCGTACGCAGAGCGAGATAATAGGAAACGACATCGGTATTTCTTGATCCCCAAGTATTTGTCGTACAAATGAAAAAAAGACAGAATCTTCAACTTGATCCGACGAAATCAAGTGGAAAGCAATCGACCAATTACGAACTCCGCCGTCCCCTCTTTTCTCTAGCCGTTGAGTTCCGGTTTCTTGTTTCTTTCGTCCCCTCTCTCTCCATTTTTGTCAAACTCAATGAATTGGTCATCCGTTTATGGCTACCTAAAGCCCTAAATAATTTCGGGTCTGTAATTCGTCTTTGACCTTCTTCGCTTCATCTTCGCCTTAGTGTCACGTTCCTCATTTCTCTCTCTCTCTCTCTCTCTCTCTCTTTCTCTCGACGTAATATTCAATTTTCAAACTTAACCATAATAGACAGGAGCAGCATCTTGACTTTTGCGGGTACGAAAAATGTTGATCCCCATTTGATCGAAGGTCGAGGATGAGTGATTCGCAGAGCTCGTCTTCCGCGGAATTGGGCTCCGCCGTCGCCGCCGACGAGGTAAAATTCGGTTCCTTTCGATCACCAATCGCCACTATCGCGGGCATCTCGAGTTGGGTCCTGAAGTACTCAATCTGATCCTGTCTAATTGGTTGTAGTTACTTAATCTTAGTGGGTTTTTGTCTGCTTCGAAGGAAAACAATTTTTCGTAGTCATTGGAACTATGTTGCCGTCTGGAGACTAGAATTTTTTAGATCGTTCTGACGAAGCCTACCAGTTTGCTGCGTCGAGTGCGGCGGTTGGTTATCTTTGTGAAAATCTTCGTCGCTCGAATGAGGAAAGAGTGTTTGTGGATTTTCTGTGAAATGTTATTTGTTTCAGATTCGTTCAGCCTCTGTTGCTTCCCTTTTAACTGACCGGTTGATTCCAGCTATTTGATTTACACGTTCACCGTGCCAATTTCCTATTTTATCCCTGCCTGTGTATTTGGCTAATGTTTGATCATAGACATTACCCTTCTTTTGGCCCTCTCTTTCTTATTTGTCCCTGGATTGAATCGAAGTGTGGTCTGAAATTGGTGTAAAATGATTTTGGGCTGTCTAACATTTTGTTTTACCCTTTCCACTGCAGAGTGTTGGGAGGACTAGAAGAAGCTCTGATTCTAGTCAGATAATTGCTTCGCCGCCTTCAAGGCGCTGGAGAGATGTTTTTTGGTTAGCGATATTTTTGATCCACTTGCTCGGTTTCAGTCTTATCCTCGGAGTTCTTGGACTTAACAGGTTTGAGAAACCGGACAGACTAAATATTGGCAACGTAGGTAATGTGCCATCTGATGGTCACGCCAGATTTACGGAGGACTACTGGCCACTATATGCTGTAGCTGGTGGTACAGGAACTCTTCTTGGATGGACGTGGTTGTTGTTTCTGGGTTCTCAAGCTAACCACATGATGAAAGTGTCGGTGCATATATTAACTACTTATCTTGCTGTGATTAGTGTGCTGTGCTTCTGGGGTGAGCGCTTTTTCTGTGGTGTTGCTTTCGCAGTTGGAGCTGCACTGCAGTTTTTGTATGTGATATCTGTTATAGACAGGTAGAGATTGTATTTTATTGTGGAATTTTCATGTTTGATTTAACTTAGATTATTACATCTTAAAGGATGACGGAAATGAAGGTTCTAAAAGCTCGGCTCCATACCAGCATTCGTTGTTCCTGCAATTTGGATTTCTCGAATCATGCATGTGATATTTTGAATTTCATTACGAGTACTTGGAAATTGGAGTGTCAACTGACTTTACACTTGAATGGACTTTGATATCTGATTTTCTTTTCTTTCAAATGAAACCATGCGGTATCCTTATTAGACAAATTTATCTTTCCACATTGATAGAGAACGATGGTAAGAGGACCATTTGGACTTCAGTTAGTGAGGACTATAGATGTTCAAGTTAGATGTAATATGGGGCGGGGAGGGGGATTCCCTCGTTTGGGCTGAATTTTGTGTTAAAAGTCTCCCTCATGATTTTCACGTGCATATAGAATTGCTGCCTTCTAAATGCTCATAGAATTACCAGTCCTGAGTCTCTCACTCACTTTATTGTTTTCTTTTTTTTGCAGACTTCCATTTACCATGTTGGTGCTTCAGAAGGCTGTTAAGATGGTATGGCATCTGCCTGAAGTTACAAGAATAGCATATTTGTTTATGCTGGTTATGCTTTTATGGATGGTAATATGGTCCTTTGGAGCAGCTGGTGTCATTGCATCAAGCTTGGATGATGGTAAAGGCTGGTGGCTTCTTGTGGTGAGCTGGCAAGTTTTGCTCTTTATATGTCTGAACAGACTTGGGATATAATCTACAAGCAAAGAATGCGTAGAGCTCTGCGACCCCCCCCAAAAAAAAAAAAAAAAAAAAAAAAAGGAATGAGTAGAGCTGACAGGATGAATTTGATGACTTCTGTAACCAATTATTATTTACATGCAGGTGCTCTCTGTAAGCTTATTTTGGACAGGTGCAGTTCTTTGCAATACTGTGCATGTAATAGTCTCTGGTTTGGTGTTTCTGGTTCTCATCCATGGAGGTCGACAATCATTGTCAATGCCACAAAACTCATTATTGAAGACACTTCGATATGCTGTGACTACATCTTTTGGAAGCATATGTTATGGATCACTATTTACTGCTGCAATTCGGACCTTGCGTTGGGAGGTATGCATGTTTGGCTTATATTTTCCTTCTAAACACCGAGCAATTTAGCTCTAATTGGCATGTCACTGGTTTTTCAAACTGGGCAACATTAATTCATTCTTCCTGCTTAATACATCTGTAGATCAGGGGATTACGATCGAAGATTGGAAACAATGAATGTCTACTCTGCTGTGTCGATTTTCTTTTCAACCTTGTGGAGACACTTGTTCGCTTTTTCAACAAGTACGCTTATGTACAGGTGCCTTTTCTGTTCTTGGTAGTCTGCTTTTTTTTTTTTTTTCCTTTTTTGGGGAAACCAACCAATCAGCTTTGAGCAGTAGGTAAATTAGTCTACGGTTCAGATATCAGCTATATCATGGTTTTTTTCTCCTTGGCATTTTCAGAGAGTGTGTCCTGTTTTATGGTTTTACAATGCTACCTTCGACAGTGAGCTAGTGATGTCTACTTTCCCTTGAGTGCTACTGCTAGTGCTGGTTGTAGTGGCATTGGGAGGGCATTTATGGCTGCCTCATTTTGGTCCTTAATGATCAGTTCTGTTTTGGAAGCATTTTTATAAAATTAGAATTTAAGAATTTGATGAGTGATGAAAAACATTGTTTGAAAGTGATAGGTGTCTGGTTCTTCTAGTTGTTAGAACTGGAACTTTGAGAGTGCACAGGCATACCTTATGGACAGATGTTAATGATTGTGCTGCAGATATGGCCAGTTGGCTATGGGCCTGATTGGTATTTAAGCATAAGGTATATATGGAGTTGATGGGGATTGAGAAGAACTTTTACGTGCGTACTGCTTCCATTACAACCTAATGGATTTTGAGATGACTTGGTAATCTATGTTTGATCCATAAAAAGTGAAATCTTATCAGCGATTAAGTTGTTGGCTTCCAAATGGTACAATTGAGCAATCCTGATGATCTTATATCTGTAGGTAACACATATGCACAAATGAAGTCAATATCAGTATTTAAAACAGTATAACCCTGTTTGGATAATAAAATTCACTGCCAAAATCCATTGCACTTAAAAAGACAATGAATGATTTTACCTGGATTGATTCTAGTTGTATGGAAGGAAGAGAGGGACTAACAATGATATGAATGAAAGAGAACTCTAAATGGTCAGCTTACAAGGAAGAAACAGGAATGACAAGAAAAGGGTCTCATATCTGACACTGATATTGGCTGTGATATTTCTATTCCTTTTGAAGGGTTAGTCATAAGTATTCTATTTGGTCAGTTGTGATGGTATGACATATACATGAAGCTTTTATCAAATGTTCTGTTAGTTATGATGACATCATTCCGCACTTGCATTTGATCAGATGCAAGTTGGAAAAGAAATTGGTTTCCTCAAATTTCTGGCACTATATTCTCGCCCAGTTACACAACTGTGAATGTTGCATGGCTTAAGCTTGCAGCATAAGTTCTTTGCGTTTCTCCATATTGAATCTTTCAACATTTCTTTTATTAACTTATTCCTTTTCATTTCAACATTGATCATTATTCAATGGCATTATGATATATCATCGCATGACAATCCTTTAACTTTTTGTCAGATTGCAGTTTATGGTAAAAACTTTAACCATTCTGCAAGAGATGCGTGGGAGTTATTTCAGTCCACTGGGGTTGAATCACTTGTTGCATATGATTGCTCTGGTGCTGTTTTGTTGATGGGCACCATCTTGGGAGGGCTTGTAGCTGGAACTTGCTCTGGAGTCTGGGCTTGGTTTAAGTATAATGATAAAGTTGTTATGGTTGGCTCCACTTCAATGTTGATGGGTATGGTTTTGGTAAGTCGTCTCTCTGTCTTTGTGGCCAAATATCTACTATCTTTTCACTCGAGTTGCAATATTTATTAGTAGTCTGGATGACGGAATGGCGTTTTGACCAAGCTGATTTTGCCTGTTTAATCCTAAGGTTCATGGACTTCTTTTTAATACTTTTCTCTCCCAAATGTGCAGTACATGCCATTATGGTACAGTGTAGTACCTATCTGATGATTGATTGCTTTGAGTGTGGGCCAGTTTGATGTGAAATAATATTGCAGTAAAAGAGCGGTTTCTTGTCGGTCGTTGACATTTGCCCCGGCTTTGGGACTTCCTGGCATTCCTGTTTATAGCACTATGACTACTTGATTTCATCTTTTCTCACGGCTTAGTTAACATTTTTCAGGTTGGAGTGGCAATGGCTGTGGTGGAAAGTGCTGTTACGTCTATCTACATTTGCTTTGCAGAAGACCCGCAATTGATTCATAGATGGGACGCTGAGTTCTTCAACCAGTTATCGGAGATGCTACATCAGCGTCTTCAACATAGGAGCGCAAGAGTGACAGAAGTTTTGACACACAATAGGTTCGATGGTCGGATACAAAATACATTTTCTATTTGAAATGTTGACATTGTCTTCTTAATAAGTTATCGATGAGAAAAAGAAATAGGTTCTTTTCGTTGTGCATATTGGTTCTATCACTCGTTCTAGCTAGATCAGTTTTTCGTGGCAATGCTGCGGTGTAACTGGGGATTGATGGCTAGTTCTTCTTTTGCCGATTGATATTACAAGTGACCGTGTTAATTCTTCTTCTGTCAATTGATGTTACACATGGCTGTGTTAATACTTCTTTCGTCAATTGGTATACATTAAAATGGCCGTGCATCGGTACTCGTGAGATATTCCAACTTAACTCTGCTAAAAACCTTTTTTTCTTTCAAGTAGCTCCAGTGTTAGATCTATTCAAACGTTAAAAATACCAAATTTGAGCATCTCACGGGTTGATTGATTCTCTACTGTTATTTGCTTTGCAAATTCGAGCTGATATTAGAGTTAGTTGAAATGACTTATATACTAGGCGGCTCAGTTTATGCAGTCGGCTTGAACTTTGAAAGATCAAGGGGAAATAAACATCAGAGTATATGGTTGATCTCTGTCGACTCGACTTAGTTCAATCATGTTCCTAGCGCAACTTGGCATTACATGTATCGCTTCGACTATCTTTGGTCCTATACACACAATTGGAAAATCTATTAAACCCCAATACAAATAAGCCATTATCACTTTTATATGTATAACCTGATAAAATTTATGTTCTTCCTACCCAATATTCATGTTGAATGTAGTACATATTTACCCAAATGTCATTTATGTTCTGGCTCCTGAAAACATTGCAAATTGAGTCGGGTTAACATGGTAGAGGTATTTCCACGAAACCTAAGGGAAACATTCTGAAAGGGCCACTTTATAATTCATTTATTATACACCTAACAAAATGACAGCTTTACCAATAATAATAACAAAGTAAAAGAGATGCATCAAACTAGCCGCCGCCATTTACCATGTTCCGGAAATTGCATTAGGCTGCGTCATGTGGGAAAAGATAAGCATAAGCTGGAACCACAGTCCTCACTAATTTAATCGAATTCAAAAATGAAGTAATAGATTATTATTATTATTATGCTCACTGTTGCTTGGAAAAATAGATTTACAAAAAGAAAATCCATATTCTATACCGACACTTTATATTGTTTCCAAATATTCACAACAAAAATAATGTTCTAATCATATCACTAGTGCATCTTCTTCTCCACTTGCTTGTACGTCGATTTCCTGCGGTTCGTCCTTCCTGCAAACATTCACCGACTTAACATCAGCACTCTTTAAAATTATCAACTAGATTCATAAAAATAACAGGAAAAATTTAAAAAAAAAAAAAAAATCGGGGAATTTCTCAATATCAGCAACCGGAGAACTCACCGGAGTTGTGTCTTCTTCGCTTCTGAGCCAACTGAGGAATGAACACACCAGTCCCGCCAACGTTGCCACTGCTCCACAGATTCGAAAGCCAAGCCGGGACCGAACTGGAAATATCGTTTTCCCATCGCCCTAAATTAGAAGCAGCATCGTATCTTATACTGCTCACAAAGCCTAACTTTCTGGAGGAATTGGTTTTGGTATCCGAGGCCACTGGGTCGTCCTCGCCGTCGTCCGCCATCAACAGGATGATCTGCTTCTCTAGCTCGGCATAGTGGACATCGTCGCCATCGCCGTCGCCGCCGACACCGGGATCAGGTTCAGTCCGGATGTACATAGCGGGTTTATGGAAGATTTAAGAGGATCGATGTGGGTAATTGGGATCCCTTTGGTTTTTACCTTTGCTCCTCTCTCCTTGACAAAAAGGTTTCTGGACCTAAGGAATTATATAGGTAGGAGACGTTCAAGAAGGGGAAGAAGATGGTCAGCTTGGGGTCTAACCTTGACCCAGATGGAACAAGTTCGTGGAACGAGAGAATATGTCGATTCTTGGAGGATAGTGCGCGGTTTAATTCTTAAATTATTGCTCGTTGGGGGTGGTTGCTTGTTGACTCTGCTTTGAACAGGTACAAGTCACTTAGGGAAATCAAAGCTTCGATTGACCATTCGTTTAGCAAATGCGTTCACACGAGAAAAAGATTATATTATATTTTAGGCGCAGAAGTTTTACTAGTCGCGGACCTAGAAGAATTCCGGATGAAGTTAAGACAGAAAGGATGCTCTGACCTTTGACTCGAATCCTATTCATACTTTAAGCGACAGAATTAAGGTTGTTCTCGAACCAGCTCGTGCGCTTGAGTCAATTATTAGGCGGTTTAGGTTGGTGGCACGATATTAAAGCTCGATTACTGTTCTAGGAATATTCAAATACGTTGGATCAACGCAGATGAGTCAAACGAACCTGCGGCCATCCGACTGTTTTTCGAGTCTGGACCTGAATTCTTTTCATTTTTTTTTTTAAACGACATCCAAGTTAGTTATTATGTCTCTAATTTGAACATTCGATCGTAACATTATATAACTGGATAAGAGTGCAATCGACAATAAGCTCATTCAAAGCATGATGCCTTGGCCAAATAACAGACATTGTCCGAAGCTGTTTCCGGCCTCAAAAACCACTGTTTCAACATATTTCTGACCTTTCGGAACCAAAAGAAAATTACATATATATAGACACACACACATATATTTCCGGACCACCTTGACCTGCCACCGCATTGTTCCTCACTGACTTTAATGTTCGATCAAGTACTTCGATTTTTACCGACCAAAAGAGAAAAGCACCTCGATTTTTTTATTTTTTTTTACGCATTTTATTAGGCAGTTTAGAGAATAAATTATTTACTTTCTTTTTTAAAGTTTTTTTTGGGTGATTTTTTTTTAATCTATTAGATATTTCAAGCTGGCCTGGGTTATTTCATGCCTTAGCATTTTAGACCCTAGTCAACACCTCAAATTTTGCGGCAGAAATACAGCGCAAGTGCTGCCATAACTCGGAAGACGCGACACTTAAGTCGCCATAACTTCCAAACGGTACACTTAAGTGCCACTTTTTTTTTCGAGTGGGACACTTAAGTGCCACCTCCGGCGACCCTTTGCCGGAAATCCTACGTGGCAATTTTTTTATTATTATTTTTTGCCTACGTGGCTCGCCGAGCTCCAAATCGCATAAAAAATAATAAAAAAATAATAAAAAAATAAAAATTTTAATTTTAATTTTAAAAATTTAAAAAAATTTAAAAATTTTAATTTTAAGAAATTTAAAAATTTAAAAAAATAAGAAAATTTTAAAAATTTAATTTAAAAAAAAAAAAAAAAAAAAAGGGGGTCGAAGGGGCGGGCGAGGGCCGAGCCCTCGCCGCCGCCGCCCGCCGCCGTCGCCGGCCCTTCCGGCGGCGGCGGGGAGGCGGCGAGGGCCCGCGAGCCCTCGCCGGATCTCGGCCGGGGCCGGCGAGGCCGGGGGCCGACGACCCCCGCCGACCCTCCCCCTCCGTCGCCGCCCTTCCGGCGACGGCGGGGCGGCGGCGGCGGCGAGGGCTCACCCTCGCCGCCCTTCGACCCCCCTTTTTTAATTTTCTTAATTTTTTAAAACTTTTAAATTTTTCTTAATTTTTTAAAATTTTTAAATTTTCTTTTTTTTTAATTTTTGAATACTTTATAATTTAATTAACTTTTATATTATTAATTACACGTAGACACGAAACGGCGTCGTTTTTTTGCGTTTTCTCCGCCACGTCGCCGTGCAAAACGACGCCGTTTTGGACTAAACTCGCTGGAAAATTACCACGTCGCCCATTTGGCCGGATTTTCGCCGGAGTGGCACTTAAGTGTCCCATTTTGCTCGATGATAGCACTTAAGTGTACCATTTTAAAGTTATGGCGGCTTAAGTGTCCCTGTCTTGTGCCAAGTTATGGCACTCAGGTGTCCTCACCTCCAAATTTTGCCCTATATTCAATAAGTCGACCGTTTGACGGAGGAGCAATGATAGGCATTTGGGTTGCATTTGGTTCAATATTGGTAGAAATGCAAAGAACTTAGGGTAAAAGGGTTTTCTCAAAATATAAATAGTATTTGGTAAAGTATAATCAAAATTTGACCAAAAAAATTAATTGAAAAGTGTCTTGAAAATCAACTTTGCTTTAAATACTGTTTGGAAAAAACTAAATTTGTAAAGGATTCAAAGATTATATTTTAAAATAAATAAATAAAAGAAAATTTACTTACGGCAACGGCAGGATGCTGATCATTGCTGGCAAGCCAAGTCTAGCATTGTCAATCGTTGCTTGACGATGCACGACCTCAAGCGACCTCTTGCGAGGGCCGCCTAAAGTTGGAGGACTTGGCAACCCCTCGCTGAGGTTGCATAACCTAAAGGTGTACAAAGGAATCGGAAACTACCAAGAACCGGTAGTTCCCATGGAGACAAGTCCAGTTCCCAATTCCAATTTGCTAGAATCGGTAAGTATTAGTCCGATTCTCGGTTTCGGGCATGAAATCGCCCACTAATATATATATTTAAAAAATTTGACTCAATTACTTAAATATTTTGTAGCTTTTTGACCAATATATATGTACATATATATTTGTAGTATTAGGCATTATTAACTAATTTTGTCTCTTAGGCGCATAATAGGATTAACCCTTGACTTTTTATTCATTCTAATAATCTATTTACTTACTTTCTCAATTAAAACAAAATAAACAAATGAAAGGAAGGAGGAGACCGATTAGAGATGTCCATAAATGTTGTGGCGCTTTGTCGTCATGATACAAAATTAAGAGCTAATGGCTCGTTTATAGAGCATAATTAGGTCTCTTCTTATCCATCACCATGATTAAATTAGGTTGACGTTGAAAAAAGATGATCAAGCAATTAATGTTTCTGGTGTTAGGAAATCCTAAGAGTACTACACCATGATCTTTGGGGAATTAAGTTCCTAATTAACGAGTATTGTCGATTCATTATGTCCTATAGTTTTCATTCCTTAATCAAAATAAATGGCTCACAATTCAATTCGAATTTAAGGCTGAACAAGCTTTAGTGTTCTATTTTGAAACTTGGTTCATGATGCAACTTTTTAGGGATGAAGGACTAATTCCAAGGTGGATTTATAGAACCAATAGGCAGTTTCCGATTCCAATTTTTCAAAATCAATCCTTAGTGAGCGGTTCCTATTCCAAAGTGAAAGCCGCTCACCCAAACTATACTCACCCCTAGCATGACCCCAAGCGAGCAAAAGACCATCCCTTAGGGTCGATACCATGCGACCTCAGGCGAGACTTGTCAATGCTAGATATGGCTTCCCAGTGGTTAGATCATGGCTTGCCGGTGATGTTGCACAAGGTTGCACATGAAAATGATAAGTATAAAATTGAAAATTTAAAAGTTGAGCAAGAAGAAAATTGGAAGGCATAAAATGTATTAGCATTCTAGAAATGCTCAAAGCATATAACCGGGTAGGACTTGCATTGGACTAAAAGTCTTTTAAGAGGACTTTGGAAATGCAATTCATCTCCTAAAAGCTCTCAAAAAAGTTGCCAAATGCTTTAACATTTGCCCAAAGGCATTTACAATCTCGAAGCTCATTTCAAAAGCTAAATTAAATGCATCATTAGCATATGGCTAGCTAGATACCTAACTTTGAGGTGATCCAATTACGGGCTTAAGGCCCAAGCTTTGGCTACGCGTCCACCCCTCTTCCAATGCCATCAGGCATCTAGCCCAAATCCCCACCCTTTGATCTTCAGCAATTCCGGGGAGTCCTATCTTGACCTAACGCGCATGCTTTATATTAGTTAAACCAAAAAAAAAAAAAAAAAAAAAAAAAACCAAGTCCATCGGTCTAGGCTTTCCATACACGCCAACGAAAGTCGGGTCGGTCGGGGCCTGGAGAAGTCGGCAACCCAGTTATAAGCTGAAGACTAGTCAATTCACCCTAATGACTATGTTGGGACCTTGCCTAAGACATATTCTTCAATCTGGCTCTATCTATGACTATCACATCCACATTAAAGCATTCGACAAATCTTTTAATCTACTTCGAGGTTCGAAGAAATTGTAAGTGTAGAAAAAGCAAATCTCACGACCGAGGGAATGTTTGCAGAATAAAGATAGCTGCCCATTTGCACTGCAATCACATCGAATATCTTGTCGCCCCAAACTTTATATTTAACCATTATTTTCTCTTAGGCCTGCTTTTGCATATATGTACACTCCAAGTGGGTGATATTATTGGTGTCTCGATCATGGCGAACTTCGAAGCCGATGACGTTATGCGATCCATTTATCGCTCCTACACCCCACGTGTTTTTCCTCTTGTTCTTTGTTTCTTCATTGATGGAAGGGATTTAACAGACAACCTCTCTTCCCTTATTTTCTTTTTCATTTGCAACATGCATTGTGTTATCTTGTAAACCTTTGCGAAGATGCTTGTTCCCTACGATAAAAATTCCTCTTGCAAATACCATTAGTGGAGAAAAATTCTTCACGAGCACCTCCGTCCACTCGTGATGTGATGATTAGTGAATTACTGGGGTAGCCGGAATTTGCCTCAACTCCCAATGAAACCTCTCTCTCTCTCTCTCTCTCTCTCTCTCTGTGATGATTAGTGAATTACTGGGGTAGAAGGCTATTGGCCTCAAGTGACTTGGAGAAGAGAGTATTGGGAAGCTCTAGTAAAAATCTGAAGTCTTCATATAAGGAGAATACTAAAAGGAGATTACTAAAAGGAAGTCCAAACCTGAGCTTATCAACATATTTAATTAGATTCATCATCATTCAAAATGTTAAGCTAATCACGGCATGACTCAAACACGGATGCAAGTAGGAGGTGCTTGAATTGAGAAGGGAAAATGGGGAAATGAAAGGGTGAAAAAGAGCAAATACCTGTTGACTATTGAATGCTTATCATCCTTTTTAACCAATAAAAAGGAAGAAAATTTAACACGTAAATTTATTTTTTAAATAAAATATTTCAGACTTGTTGTAGGCTCCGATATCGGTGTTGAATGGTTTTGAGCATCTCTCACCTTAAAAGTTAATTTAAGTGATTATATTTTTCTTCATATTTATAAATTAATCATAATCAATGTGGGATGATATCAATAAATGATAGATGTAAAAATGAATGATCGAATGATTTGACCAATAATCAGATAGTGACAACAGATGCTCCATCACTACGTGACATGGATATGCACCGTGCATGAATGTGATGAATGCAGTGAAGCCACGAACAGACAAACCCTTTGACCAAATTGCTACGCACCCACTCCAGTTGGAACACGAACTGCAAGTCCGTTGATGAGCAACTTCCACGGTCCTCCTGAAAACGTGGAGGGAGGAGGGAGGGGCCTAGGGGCCCCTGCGCAATGCCCGATGTAAAAGTTGATGTGTCTTCTAATTGGATGGCTTGGCCCCATTCAAGTCCACACGCTCTAAAAGTGGGAGGAAAAACATTACATAATTCGCCAATACATGTTTCCAGCGGTCCCGTTGATGAGATGTTATTGGGGGGCAACCTAAAGTTCCCACTATGGCACTGTTTATTCCCCCTCAAACGTCAACAATATCATGCCGACCCCTTCTAAGAGTATCCAAGATTTTTTTTTTTTTCAGTGCCAATCTTCTACTCAATTAATGTTCTCATAGCAAGCCGTCTTATCCCGTATGTGAAGTCATTCAAGAATTTATTTTTTTCGATACCAATCTTCGACACAATTAATATTCTCACAGCAAGTCATTACATGCATAGTGAGGTTTTGCCAATAGAATAAAATGCATTGCCTAAAGAGTTGCTTTGAGTGCTAGACGATATAATTCATATAAGAAAGTTGCGCATTCAAATTAACTATCTGATCACTCAACTAATTCTAAACTCGTGTGAGTGTATTGAGTCGTCTTTTTTCTATTTTGAAATTCGCTCGCATACAATGATTAGAGGAAGAACGTCTCATTATAGGGCATTTGGGTGCAGCAGATTTTGTTGAAACTACTGCTGCCCTTGGTGTAAAATAACTTTAAAATATACGTGGCCTCGTTTAATATATGTCAAGCAAATAACCTTAGCAAAAAGTCTGCACAATTATGATAGTTAGAAATTTGTCTTTTCTTTTACTAGTGACCTTTCTCGAACGCACACGATGATTGACTTAGCTAGTTTATTGGTCTTTTTAAACAATTAATAAGCTAGTGCATTCACATCTTATCAACATATAAAGGTCGCCAGATTTGACCAACGTGTTAGATAATTTTATCTCTTTTCATGAGAAAAAGTCGAGAATGTGAGTCCATGCGAAGAATTTCAGTTCCAAATTGCCAACTTGGCACGCCAAGATAAGATACATTTCTCTTTATACGGATAAATACATGTTCTTTTTCTTTCTTTCGTTGATCTAACCCTAGATAGTTCTTTTTATGCCTCCTCGCACACTATATAAAGAAGTACTAATACCTAATATTTCATATCCAACAGAATATCAAATATCATTCGCCAACACTCTTGACTTGAACATCTCTTCGCGTGCATAACACGATCTAGTTATCATTCATCCATGAGAAGAAGAATGACTGCAACAACCTTCGCTCCAAACCTAACCCTAAAGGCCGTCGGGGACGATGTATCTCAGAAATGGCATGGCGCTGTAACGGATGAAATCGGAGGGCTCATCCGAGTGTACAAAGATGGACATGTGGAACGACCCAACATCGTCCCTTTCGTCTCCTCCGCATTGCCTCAAGAGCTTGGCGTGACATCAACCGATATGGTCGTCGACAAATTCACAAACGTCTGGGCGAGAGTCTACGTCCCAAACCACGTACAAAACCAGCTCGTCCCGTTGATTGTGTACTTCCACGGTGGTGGCTTCTGTGTCGGCTCGGCTGGTTGGAACTGCTATCACGAGTTCCTTGCCAAGCTAGCCCTCAGAGTCAACTGCGTGATCATGTCCGTTAATTATCGGCTTGCGCCAGAGAACCCTCTCCCGGCTGCCTATGATGACGGCTTTAAGGCCTTGACATGGCTTGGACAGCGACTCCAAGGAGCCTCTAGCGAGTGGTGGATGAGGCAGTGTGACTTCTCAAGAGTCTTCCTCGCCGGCGACAGTGCCGGAGCCAACGTAGCTCACCATTTGGCCACGAGACTCGCTTCCAATAATGGCACCAAGCTCAAAGCAGTGAACTCGCTATGCTTCAAGGGCGCGATCTTGATACAACCCTTCTTCGGAGGCGAGGCGAGGATGGAGTCGGAGAAGCGCACCCCACAACCGCCCGGTTCAGCACTCACTGTGGCCGCCTCCGACACATACTGGCGGCTGGCCTTGCCGCGCGGAAGCAGTCGGGACCATCCTTGGTGTAATCCACTTAAACAAGACAAGCGCAGTGGCTGCAATTTGGAGAATTTGAGGGTTTTGCCTCGTACTTTAGTGTGCATATCGGAGAGGGACATACTGAGAGACAGAAACGTGGAGTATTGCGAAGCTTTGGCTAAAGCGGGCAATGTTGTTGAATGCGTAGTGTACGACGGAGTCGGCCATGCGTTTCAGGTTCTCAGCAAGTCGAACACGGCGCAAGCTCGTGCGCTAGAAATGATGTCTCATGTCAGGGCCTTCGTTCATCGGTAATCTTTTGGATCTATGGCAAACGATGTCCAGATACATATCCCCGTCTTAGTTTCTGATTATTTGACATATTCATTTGTCGTATGTTTACATCTATCTGTCCAAATTAAATGACATAGAGGATCATCTATGATGTTATATATGGAGTCTTTTAAGTCATTCCTTGAATCGGATTTCGAGCGGTAGAGATCACAGCCCAACTTTTAGAACGTGAGATTAGTCGCTCCGCCCTCACGCGTATCAAGGCACCTGTTCTCTGGCTGATTTCGTCCTTTCTTTAGTTTAAAATTAGTACAATTACCTTATTTTTT
The DNA here is from genome assembly GCA_014182575.1 of Eucalyptus decipiens. Lineage (NCBI taxonomy): Eukaryota > Viridiplantae > Streptophyta > Magnoliopsida > Myrtales > Myrtaceae > Eucalyptus > Eucalyptus decipiens. The sequence goes on along the minus strand of CM024610.1, from coordinate 42,896,264 downwards.
TATATGTCTGAGTTGACTCCAAAAGGTTATTCAACTCTGTGCACGAATAGTAGGTCGTCGATGTAATCCAATAAAGCAGATCAAGGATCATAATGGTGTTACTTGGGCATTGGCTGGCCAGTCTTTTTCCGGAGTTCATTGCATCCAGCCGATCTCCATTTGTTAACACGCGGACCTTGCGCCTTTTGGAAAAAAAACCTACCAAGCAATTGAATATTATCAAGCCCTCTAAGATCCAAAAGTTGTAAAGTTGGATCTGGACGTATTTTAGCAATGCCTCGTTGGACTTTTAATATGTATGACCGACAAAAAGTTTGATTATTACTTCCAATCCGTCGGATCACTTTGGGAACTGATTATATAAAAACAAGTCTTTGAGTCCGGAGCATTACTCATCCGTCTTATCAGTTTGACTTTGTAAAAATTAAGTTTGAAGCAAAACCCACAAATTTGAATGTGGTTCCGTCCTCATTCCTCTCGTTTAGAATCCTTATTTGTCGTCTCGATGGCTCTCAACAGTAAGTGCAAACTCTAACCACTCTCTCTCTCTCTCTCTCTCTCTCTGGGTACATCTTTGGCTCGACAGCATCGAGATCTTGCCAGCACTTATTGGCACCCATATCTCATTAGAATCTCAACAAGAACTACATGTCTATGGGAGTCATCTCCTCTAGAGCTCGCTACAATTAGCAGGAAAAATACCAAAAAAAAAAAAATATATCTCGACCTTATTGTATTAATGTCAATTTGATCATAGTCCTTTCAATTTAATCAAATTAGTACTAAGCCTTTTAAAAATTTAATTATATAATTCATCTGTCCAAATTTAGTGAGAAATCACTAGCATGAATCTTGCATAGCATTATTGCTCCCGATAAGAACAATTTTTGTAATTTTCTATATATTTATCTTTATTTTTTATTTTTTTTTTTTCCTTTTTTTTTTTTTTCCCTTCCCTATCGCCGAGGCCTCCATGACTTCACCGACCATAGGCAAGGCCCAAAACTGGCGAGAGCAACCCTTGCCTCCACTAGCCACCAACAAGGCCCAATGGAGGGAAATAGGAAAAAGGAAAGAAAAAATTCAGATAGTTAAAAAATCGTAAAAATTACCTATGTCGATGCTAACGGTCAACGCTAGCTCGACAGCCATGTTGCGATTTCTAGACAAAATTTGCCAAAATGATTATATTGGCAAATCGAAAAATTTAGAATTGAATTAGTATTCCTACAATAGGTTTAGAATTTTTTTTGGTAATTTTCCCGAATCAAAGACCATAGCAAGCTACAAAAATAGGAACGTAAATTCAAATCTTGCCGAAGGCCCGCTCCACCGGCCACAAAGGTCCGAGGACGAGGTTCTTGAGCAGCTTGATCTGCCCATCTTTCATCGACCCCAGCAACTCGGGATTCCTTGCTCAAATGGATATTCCAAAAGGTGGGAAAACCATGGTGCATAATATGCATCTCCTGCCAAAGAAGACTAAACGTCCAAGTACGATTATTACATCCTGGTTACATCCTAGTTACGTGGTTACCTCGAACAGAAGAAGCAAAAGGCTCTCCCTCTCCATGGTTTCATCCTCTGCCTCATCGCCATCCTCCGTTTTCGGCTTCCGCTCTCATTGAGGGTGTAGCTTGTCTTCTGTCCAAAAGGAGTTATGTATATTCTGAATATGGAAGTGATCGTAGTACTTGAAGAGCAGGTCATTGGATGCTATGTATTGGTGGTAGGAGAGTCCGTGATGTTTGTCAAGACAAGCCGACCGGGATCGAAAGATGCCACATTTTTGTCTCTCAACCCCACCGTCCATTCTTATCCATCTTAAAGGTTGATCTCCATCCTTGGTCACGCTCTTGCCTGTCCTTTTTGGCATCTCATGTGATAATGGAACATGATAATGGAGCAATATTTGTACTATGATGTTGGTCTGTCTCCATTCAAAAGGAAAATTAAAAATAAATAAATAAAATCATAAATTTATTATAATTGTATTAATTCAATCATAAACCTTTTATATTTGTACCAATTTAATCTATCAAGCTAATTTTAGCTAGTAGACGCAACGTGGAAAATTTTGTTAATAATATTTTTTTCAGATTTTTTATTTTTGTTATTTTTTTCTTTTTTTTTTTTTTTCCCTCTCTCTTCCTTTTTCCTTTGGCTGGTCGACAAGGGCCGATGAGGACAAGTCTCCCCATTGCCTCGCAGGCCCTCACTTTCGGGTGGCAAGGATTGACTAGAGAAAGAAGAGAAAAAGAAGGAAGAACAAAAATTAATAAAAAATTGAAAAAAATAAAATTTTATTAAAAAATTATTCACGTGAACATCAGCCCATTAGAATTGGCCAAATGGACTTAATTAAAATTTAGAACTAAACCACTGGGATTCGCCCAAGTGGCCACCCTTCCAACATGGAAGGAGGAGGTGAGGGGTTCAAATCCCCATCTTTTCAGGGGATGGGGTGGGGACGCGTAAGTTTCAAGAGTGGCCACGCCCTGCAAGAAGCAGGGCAAAAGTCTGAAGTGAAGTGAGTGTAGAGTAGGAATAGAGTAGGACTGACCAAAAAAAATTTAGAACTAAATTAGCATAATTATAATAAATTTAAAACTTTTTTTATAATTCTCTCCGGTTTAAATTAAGCGGAAAATCCATTAAACTCCACGTCACAATGCTTGAATCCATAGTCTTATCTACCGAATGCGAATTTGCTTGAATCCATAATCTTATCTACCAAATGCGAATTTTACACTGCGTCTGTCTTACAACATGAGTCTCGACAAGAACATTTTCAAGGTTTTGAGTATATTGGAGCGAATTGTTTGAAAAATTGGTTTTACCGATAGGGATCCTCACGAATAGAGAATGAAGGTCAAAAGCAGTGCAAGAAACCAGATAGAAGCACTAATGTAAATTATGGATATACACCTAAGTGAAAATTTAATTCTGTAAATAATTGGCCTATTTGCATGAAAATCAGTTTTTACAGGGTAAGGTCGATAGGGATCGTCACGAATGAGAATGAAGGTCAAAAGCAGTGCAAGAAACCAGATAGAAGCACTAATGTAAATTATGGATATACACCTAAGTACAGCTCTGTCCAAACATACGACGTGATACATTCCTGCTACGAATCTCAGAGCCAGAGCCACGCATAAACCGGGAAAAAGACTAAACTTCTGTACCTCACTTTTTAAACTCCTTACAAGAACGCAGTGGACGGGACCATCATAAGGAACCGACGTGTGCCGGCACACCCATTTGATTTTTTTTCACCTACTTGTCATTACACGTTGCTGTAGAAACTATATTCTCGATAATTTTGGTCCCAAAATGAGCTTATCCAAAGTGACTAGGTGGAACCATGATGGTAACCGAACTACAATGTGGGCACGAGAGAAACAATTAAGATGCGACTGCTTCCAAAATTGAAAAACAGAGAAATCAAAATCCCTAACGATAGAAGCTCTACTTAATTCGCTAGACGGCCTGTTGCTTTAGGTAGCTCTTGGTCGGAAGACGAAGAAAAGACCCATCTAAATGATAGATAGTTGATAAAATGTCTCCCCACCAACTAAGCTTGGGAAGCATATCATCTGCAACTCGAACGCCTGAGCTGAGATGCCAAAGAAGACATCTGTTTCTCCACCTCAGAGAGAATGTTCTCATACGGGATCAAATCCAACCTACCTGACTTTACTGCTAGCTTTGCAAGATCAAAACACATTATGAGACTTAAAATCAGAGATGTGATTGTTTGTTATTTCTTATCCACCAACCACAAATACTAGGCAATATGTTGAGCCAACGTACAAAGAACAGTGAAAAGGCGAATCGGCAGGGAAAACCGCTCTTTGAGTTTCATGGATGTGCAGATATAGGAGAAGGAAAATGAATTACTATTTTCATCACCATACCATTCCAGAACACGAGCAACTCACTATAAAATCGCATACTTTAGACATGGCATACAACCTCGATCAGAGCATATTCTAATCTGACTTAACAGTACAAAAGCTACTCCTTCAACGGAATTAGAAATCAAGGATCCAATGTTAAGACCTCACGCAAACTGTGAGAAGTATATTAATCCAATGTGACGTAACAGCAATTCCAGAGAGACATCAAACACTGGCTTACATACATACGTCAACCTGAATCTATCAAGAGTAGCCTTTTTAGCTAGTCATCATAACCTGGTCAATAGCCTGAAGAGCTTGATTGGCAAAAAAGCGGACATCAACATCAGGATCCTCGCTAAGCTCAACTAAACAGGGTCGAATCATTTTCTCCACCGTCTGTCAGGGGAGAAAAAGCCTTCAGAAATCAAGAGCAGAATATCTTTCTTCAAAAGGGACAAAAGAAATTATTCTAAAGCCTGAATGCCGAAACAGCAGGAAAACAAGGCAAAAAGTTTAAATGGGAAACTTAGAAAGAAATTTTTACTCCCCAAAAACAGCAAGTATAAAAATGAATATAGAGAGATCAAGAAATGAAAATTTTAGGATCTCCATGGGTTACTTACAGACTGGTCAACTATTGGCATGAGGGACTGAAGCACTTTTGCCACATTAAACTTGATATTCGGCACCCTGCCAATTGCAAAACACAAGCAAGCAGTCATAAATCATTCATGAAACACACCGTAGCTTTCATTAGCTTAAAGATACCTGTCTTTCGATGCATTAACCACCACAGGCAGCAGCTTTGAGCAAGTGATATCTGGCCCCAACACAGGGGCAAGAAGAGAAATTGCACGCAGAATTGTCATTCTGTACAAGTAGTGTGGATTATTTATCATCTCCAATGTCTGTAACACAAAACATATGAACCATTATTTTAACACCCAATATGAAAAGTAAGTGATAATTTATGAAAAAGAATAATATTCAATAGTGCCGCAATAAAAGGAAAGCAATAAGGCTTCATCTGGGAATGAAGCGGGAAGGGCCTAGTTTGCAAAAGAGGAAAAATAGGGAGCAGCAGCAGGAGGACTACCATCAACACATCCCACGGTTTTATTAAACAATACTTTAACATGTCTATGACAGAATTAGAACAGAAGAGCTGGTAATTAACGGTTAAAATCAATATAAATACCTGGGGAATTATGTGCTGCATTGCCCAGTCAGGACCGAATTCTTCGGCGAGGCGCTTCAAGTTGTTTGCTGCTGCATCGCGAATTGAGTAAACCTGCAGGAGATTTGCTTTTAGCGACATCCATCTGGTATATGCTCACTCCTTCACAATCTATATCGATAGAAGATAACGCAAAAAATTTATGAAGATATATCAGCAGAAAGATTCATTCAGAACGACTTCAAAAAGCTGAGACAGCGATTTGAGGTTTAGCATTTTAAAAAATGAAAAGTGCAGTCAGACAGCCAGTGACTAACAATGAGGTCGTCCGATAAACAGTTTTAAAAGAAATATTTCCAATCAGATGGGAATCCTGTCTTCCTCATCCACAACCTCAATGCTGTTTACTAATAACTTGGCAGGCATAAAAAGTTAAAAGAGACGTTGGTGATTCTGAGGCATGAAAAAGAAACAGAAATAGAGATAAATTTTAGTTGTCCACGACTGTCATAACACTATCAAGGAGAAATGTCAAAGAGCTCTCCTGTAAGACTAGAAACCAACAAACCTTATCTTGCAACCATTGCATGCAAAGAGAGCCAAGCTTATCATCAAAAAACCCTACACCCAATTGACTGGCCAATAGAGGTATGTACTCTATTATGGCAAGCCGGACCCTCCAATGTCTGTCCTCAGCAAGCTCTACGATTGCTGGTAATAACGATTGTGACAAAAGATCGATACCAATAACCTGCATAGAATCAGATCTCATTCAAAAACACAGATACTAATAATAAATACAAACAATGTTGTGGGGAGATGTTCACTAGCCAATAAGGAGATCTGAAGTGCATAATAAAAAAAAAGATGCAGATGAATCTTTAAAGTTTAAAGCAAACCTGATTGACTTGATCAAGCTTGCTAATAATGTTGAGACGCACATCAGGAAATTCATCTTTCAGAAGGGAAAGAAATATTGGAAGAAGCTGCTCAATGGTAGCATCCTGCATCACAATATGCAACAGTATTTGTTTTAGGGTTTCATAAGAAAAGGAAATGCTATAGATCTTGGACTAATGCCTTGTTTCTTTTTTTCCCCCATCTTGCTTTTCACTTGGCTCAAACATTAAAGTCAAGCCAAAGAAAAAGAAAATGAAGGAACTAACATATATAGTAACTATAGTACGTTGCAGGACCAAAGGCATTCAAAATTTATAATACCCCTGTGGTTATCCAAACAGGTAAGAACCAAAAAATTTTCTAGCTTCTTTCAGAATAGTTAAAAAAAGGTGTACTGCCAGCCACTGTACAAGGCACCTACCTTCCCTAGGACTGGTGCCATTCCCATTATAACTGAGGCTAAAGCTGACCGAACATGTTGGGAAGAATCCGACGACAGTTCCTGCAAAAGGTCACCACTCATTACTAATGGAAATATTCTGAAGGTGAGTTGCATAATATGACACAGAAGAACAAAATTAAAGCTTTGCCAAAGCTATCTTTTCATAGACATTCACACCTTTACACATGGGAGTATATGTAGAATGGAAAGTTCTGGGTTCAGAATCCGACAAAACTTGGTAACTTTTCCAGCAGCTGCTATACGTACTTCAGCCTCATTATCCCGAAGTAAACGCACATATGCAGGGACCAAGTCCGTCCTGGAAATTACTCAAGCATTGTGAAAGAAGTACCAAAATTGGATCATAACATACAAGAATAGATTATGACAAAAAGGTGAAATTATATTTTTCATTTCTCTCATATCTGAGAGGGAAACATCCCTGCAGCCAATCCAATCCAACAAATGTAGTAACAATTCAAATGACCAGATTTTCAAAACGTTGGTTCCAAATGATAGGGACCCAAAAGTGCAAAGAAAAAGGAACTTATAGTCGACAAGCATTGGTTCCCATAAAGATATTCTTTTAGCTTGTGAGTGTAAGAAAACCCAAGTGCACAAGGCTATCCCATGGCTTGAATTAAATCAATACCTCGTAGGCTCTGGTCCCACGGCTTCGCAAAGCTCATACAATTGATTAGCCACCATGTAGCGCACTCGCCAAGACTTATCCTGTTCAGGAAAGGCAAGTAAGACACATAATTTGCAAAAGGTTTCACTGGCAGCATCTGATTAACAACACCTCCAACATGTCGATATATGACTAATTGGGTGAATCTAAATATTATGAAACATTTCAACAAATCAACTGAAGCCCAAATGCCAAAAATTGATGTCCTCAGCCACATATAATGACAAAAGCATTTTATGCCATCTTTCAACATAAGGTGCCAAAAATAATTATCCCCAACTCTTAGTAAGCAAGCTGTGTCAGATCTGAACGCAAATAAGGAAAAGGCTTTTGCTTGACTAATTCACAGTTCCACGACTAGATATCATATCAATCAAGAAAGCTGCAGCTTTCTCCCCAACCTGTCCTCCAAAGTGCATCAGGTTTGTTTGCTTATAGTATTCTGGCAAAACACTCGACTTAAATAACTTTTGGCTACTTATCAAGTATATCTAGGCATGCTCGTTGAAAAAGCCAAAGGATAGAAGAATTTTCAAAAGAATGTTCAGTACAAGACATGGTCAAAGGACACTTGACACTTATTTCACAGCGCCTCAATAATAAACCACAAAGAGATGAAAATAACTTTTTAAGATCTTTCCCAGTGCATATTTAAACATACGTACAGATCCCAATTACTAATCACCCGGGATATATGACACTGAACTTGAAGGAACATATCTCAACTTTCCAAAGAGCCAAATTGTGCAACAAAATTTAGTCTGTATCTCCAAGTCGATCCTAGTAAAAGTTAGAGACTCAGCTTCCAATAAGTAGTCCAATAGATCGTAGCATGTAGCTCATTTGCAAGACTTATCTAGTTATCTACAGCATGAGGGCTCCCTAATTAGAAATTAGAAGGTTTATTACCATTTCTCAGACTGGAACTCAAAGGGTTAGCTCTCAATACAACAGAGCAGATCCACCGTCAGGGCAGTTCAACCAAAAAAATGCATCAGTGAGGCAACGTTATTACACCGGACTTGTTGAATTTCCCATATCTTCAGGTATTTAGACAGCCATAATCACCAATCTAAACACATATTTCATTAAGTCATAGAACCTTGCTTTTCAGCTTCAGCCCAATACATTAAGTTACAGAGCCTTGCCTTTCAGCTTAAGCCCTTTTTTGGGGTGAAAAAGCACCAGTAAACAGTTTCAACCATGAAAGGAATAAAGCACATTATGAGTCTCTGAAATCACATGCCTCTCAGCATGTAGCAACAAAAACATGCCAATTGCAAGTCACTTGTCGCAAACTCATAAAATGTATCAAAAGTTCAAGCTTGGAATTACAAATCAAAAAAAAGCAAAACAGTTATCAGGAGCAGTAGACTAGAAACGTACCTGAGAGAAATTAACTATAACGGGGAGTATATGTTGCACACAATCTTGGGCCTCCAACAATTTCCCAAGAGCAGCACAACCCTCAACGGCCAATAATCGAACAGAATCCTGATCTGAGATACAAAAATAATTTAAGAAAAAATAGCAATGAAGATAAACTTCATGACATTACAATGAAGAGGCATGTTACATTCTTTGCACAGCTAAAGAAGTAACTACTCCATGTCGACATGTCAAAATAAAAAATCTGTATAGTTCCTGGAATAATTTTCATCAACTAGGGAATCCATTATAACAAGAAAGTCTTGATGACATCAGCCAGTTAATTCCAAATTCAACACAGTGACATTGTCAGAGTCCTCAAAAGTAAGACACACTCAAATCACATGAGAGAAAAAAAAGTGTAACAGCTAAATTAGGGTGAGAACTTAAAATACCATCTTGTGTGAGGTCCTCGAATATCGATATAATATCAGTCTTCAGATGAGCATATTCGACAGTCGCAGCAAATTTTCCCAGATTCGATGCAGCGGACCTCCTAACCATGGGCATGTCATCTTGGCATAGCTGGTTGTATATTGAACGCAACTCTGTCTTCAACATGTCCGGGGCACTAGGATACACAATATGAAACAGCCCACACGCAGAAACTCGAGCAGTAAACCACTCACCGGCCGCCAACCTCTGAAAGTAAGGTATTATCAGAAAAGGGGAAAAAAAAGAAGTGTACATTATCATGCACTTTTTTTGTCACACATTTGATACAAATTAATCTAGCATATGTTCCCAAGTTATCCCCGATCATCATTTTCTTTTCTTTTCTCTAGTCTATGTGCCATGAAAGCTAGTTAAATTTACAAGATTAAAGACAACCATCTAAGGTTCTTCTAAAAATTGACAAGCTGGTCAAATCTCCCCAGATTTAAGATATTAAATTTGGGGAATGAAGGTTAATTAGGGATAAATGGGCATAAGTAACAGCAAGAGCATCAATGACATCGAAGATGATTCTCAGGTAGTCCAGGAGCAGTTTGCCAAGGTCTCCTCACCTTAACCAAAGGAATGAAATGGTCGACCAAATCACTCTCCCTCATTTGAGATCCAATTCTACATAAGGATTCCACTGCTTTGTCTCTAACACAAGTTTCCTCAACAGCGCAGAGGGTCTCCAATGGTGGAAGCAGGACATTGGCATGCTCGACTCCACCAACGTAAGGAATAAACACACCCAGTTCTTCCGCCATTGCAAGAAGCACCTCGTCGTCGTCGTCATTGTTCTCGCTTAAAAAAGGAATTAATTCCTTCCGCGTCCTTTCTTCTCCAAGAGCACGGGCAATTGTCGATAGTCTCCGAATAGAATTCAATCGTAACTGGATGTCATCATTCTTGAGCTCATCTATGAGAACAGCTATTGGATAAAGAGGCTCGTCAACCATAGACATGGTAACTCAGCTGTAAGTAGCAGCTCCAGAAGCTATCTGCAACAGGCCAGGAACAAAAGGTATAAGCATCTAACGTGTGTCATTAAAAGCCATGGGAGCTAGGACAATTAAAGTGATAACTCCCTAAAGAGTTTCGACAGCACAGACACATTCCCATCAAGAGCTACCATAAGCAAATAATAAAAGAAGTTTATATGTCCCATGATAAATTTTAACAAATTCAAAACTGGATTTTGATGGCTCATATGGGGGTGTTTCCAGAAAAACTAAGAAAGCCCCCAACAAAGAAGCCAACACATGAAAATGATAAAGACCGAAAGCTTAGTCGCCTAGAGTTCGAGAATGGCCGGATAGAGCGGAAATTGCCATAAGCTCTATAAACAAGCAACCCATCTTTCGACTAGCCGAACATAAAGGACTACATACGAGCGAGTCATCTATATACAAGAGGATCTTCCAGAAAACAAATGCGATCAACGAATCGACAGATAAGACCCCCAAATATGGATCGAAACCCAGATCTCAGATCGCCGGTAAATCGGGAAAGACCCAAAATCCTAATCCTTTCCAACTCTTCACCCCTTCATCGAATTTCCCTAAATCATCCTTCCGACCAAAACCCATCTCCTCCGAGCGACAACCCCCCCCCCCCAACCCCAGGGTCGCCCATGTACCTTCAATTGAGCTAAACTAAAACCTCAGAACGTCCCCGACATACGAGGTGAGAACCATCTTTTCCCCCACCTCCTCCTCCGCCGCCCTACGCGAATCAACAGGACCCCGAAAGAAGGAGCGGCGAGAGAGACTTCGCAAATCGGCCGTCGCGACTCCAATCCCGAATCAGTCAACGGGGGAAACCCCCGACGCAGTCCAATTGACAAGGAACGAAGAAGGAGATGAGAAGGGAAAAATGGGGAAAGGGGGACTCACGCAGATCTGTCTCCGCCCAACACAGCGAGCAAAACTAGGAAGGATTTACGGCACCCTGCTTCTCTGGTCCTGCGACGGAGGGGGAGAGGGAGAATACCCCTTCCTGCCAGAGTGCTATATGTATAGACACCTCGTCTTCTGCGGCCGATTATGGGCCGCGAGCAAATGGCCAGGGCCCAAAGGCTCATGCGTAATGGGCCGACGGAAGCTCCTCCGATCTGGGCCTCGTTGGGCTTCGAGCTGTGGAGGGTAAAGCTTCGGTTGGTGGGATGACCATGCGATCCCGTCTACTTCTTCGACGCGTACATGTAATCTTCTACAGGAAGAGAGTAGAGCAGTTGCGGAAGGGACCAAATTCTTAACCGCACCAACGAGAAAGGCTATTGAGGGTGCAATTGATGTGCCGCTCTAGAAAGCAACCATTTTTCCTTGTCGATCGTGATTATGAATTTTATACATTGATTAAAAGGGTGAAATGCTAAATGGTCCGGTTGCTGTGGTATGAAAGAATGGTCCAACACACGTGGCATGTCCATGTCATATGGAAAATTGTTCAAAAAATCATAAAATCATTGCATTTTGACCAATTGAGTCATAAACATTTTAATTATATCAATTGAGTTCATACAACCAATTTTAACTGGAAATCACTAATGTGAACGCCAATAATACCACAATCGGAGCTGACATAGATCATTTTTAGAACTTTTTTTTTAAAATAAAATTGAACTTGTTTTCTATTTTTCTTTCTTTCTTTTCCTGTTTTCTTCTACCAACAGTTTGTACACCCAATGACTAGTAAGGATCGATTGGCCCTTACTTGTGCAAGCGAGGGTTGGCTAATTTTTTTTAAAATTTTTTAAAATTATCCACATCAACACCGATCCCTCTAATATCACGTAAGACGGCCAATGTCTACCTCAAATATTTCCAGCTAAAATTGACTAAATGAAGTCTATCAGCAAATTGCAAAAAGATATAAGACTCAATTGATATTGAAAAGTTTATGATTGAATTAGTCAAAGCACCAATAGGTTTGAGACTTTTTGGAAAATTTTCTTTATAGGAGAGAGGGTGTCCATTAGTTTCCTTTAGCTTCCTAAGGATAGGTAGATATAAGCCTATAACACGCTAGCAAATTCATTGGATTATTCATAAGAATATAACATATCTAATGAGTTCACTCATTCAAACCAAATTCATTGGATTAGTTCCTTACATTTATGTGATGAATTTCGGGTGATTTAGTTTTAGCATGCATGCATTAACGAATCTTGCCGCACGGAAACCTCATTAAATGAAAAAAATACAGAGCTATGATTAACATCATTAGATCATGAAAACCAGTAAAAAATAATGTTGTTGAAGTTTTTGCATGGATATTCTTTGAATTATTCTTTATGGAGAAAACTGATTTAAATTTGTCTGAACTGATATTTAGCATTCAAAGAGTGTCAAAAGGGTAACACGATCCCATGATCTTGAAACTCTCGTACAGATAATGCAACTGAGAATACTTTAACAATTTGAATATGGTAAGAGTACAAACTAATCCCTTTTTGCCATCAGATGGCGAAAAGTCCAAATCGAACCCCCACCAAATCGCAACTTCTCTCTGCCTCGAAAATTTATAGACAATATGAATATGGTACAGTACAAACCAAATCCCATTTATGCCAACAGATTGCGAAAAGTCGAATCGAAAACCCCACAATTCACAACTTCTCTCTGCCTCAAAAATTTATAGACAACCCCCAGATCAAAAACCAAAGCACATACTAATTACATGATAAGAACAACAATATGGCTAAACTGCACATCTGTAGCTCCCAAAGAACTGCTCAGTAACCACGCACATGTCTACTCCTCACGGACATCAGTCTCCTCTCTAGGTGCAGGGTCTTTTCAACACTCATGCCCGTCGCTTCAGCTGGGTGTGCTACATGGCCTCCTGCACCTGATTCCGCCCTCACGCCAGCTTCGAAATTCGATGGAATCTGCATAGGAGATGAGAAATCAGATGGGGATCCACTTCGAACACGCTCCTCTTTGTTGCTTTCCTTGAAATATATCTCCTCCTGTGAGTGATTAGACCAGCCTGCTCCAACCCGAGGAGTCATGGTCAATTCTCCCGAATCTGAAGTCAAGGAAGACGTCGAAAGTCTGGTTTCCGCAGCATTTCTGCCCCTGACAGAGCCTCGAGCTCCATATTCATTTTGGAGTTGCTTTTCAGGGGGATCAAATTTCTGCTTTGCCTCTAACCTTCGAGCACTAGGACTAGGACTGTTTTGATCATCGGGATCACGAGATTCAGATCGTGACAGTTCCACTGCAGCTCTTGCAGCTGCTGCCGCATAAGCAGCTGACTCAAAAGCTGCTTGGGCTGCTTCAGCGACATCCTTGTACTCGCTCTGTGCCTCGAACGAGTCAGAGAAGTCATCCAACACTCTTGTTTTAGATGTGCTTTCCATATTATTGTCAGCCCCAGGTATGGAATATGCAGAACTGATAGGTTGGTCCGGCATATTCTTTACACCAGCGTTTCCCTGAATCAATTTTATGAAATAACATCGCTTACATAAGGATTTGGGAAAAGTAAAATCATCTTTTCTCTGCTCAACATGGAACAAGCATACCTCTAAGGAGTCCAAGGGTTCATCAACATGCAGACCTATGCGGTTGGTTGCAGCAATCTCTTCGAGCACCTTTGTTCTGCTTTCTAAGCTAGGCTGCCTGATCGACAGCTTCTCTATCATCTGCACAAATCCAAGTTTACTTGTCAATCAACAAAGGATGACAAACTGATCGGTTAAACCACGCTGAGATAAGATTGACAAACAGAGAACGTTCAACCAAGCAAACTATTCGAGATTTCACACGGGCAAAGTGCACGACACTAGGATGCACAAAAGCATTGATCAGGAAAGTTTCTTCTTTTTTATGTTAAGTTACTACCCAATGGCAGTTTGGCGGAAGCCTGTTTGGCAAACCAAGCTATTGCCTGCCCTCATCCACTACTGACATCAAACCAGATAATAACAAGCCACATTGTCTATTGCTTTAACAGCCATCACCATCAGAACATATAGATCAACTAACCATCGCGAGTAACCTATCGCCAACTCACTCACAATCATGTCGGATGTAGTGGCCTTGTGATCCCACAGATTCTAGTTTATACAATTCAACAGTGATATCGCCCATACAATCTGTACTTATATTCTACTTCTGTATTGTCGAGGGGAATTGACTTTCTATGTCTCAATTCACCACGAGTTCCACGACTACAATTTATTTGTTCAAAAAAGCAAGTTAAGATTTCTCATACATAAACCAGTCCGAAACCATAAATATTAATCCTGTAAATAATGACAGCAAGCATAGGAGAACACACAAACCGTAGGATTCACTGCGCAGTTGTTCCTCAATTCAATAGCCGAAGCAGCAAACTCCTTGCCATAACGAGAGATGAGGAGCGAGCGCATCTCGTAGAGCTCCGAGAACTCTCCACACCTCGACGACGCGAATAGCAAACTCGAGGCTGCCTCCTTCAGCTCATCCGGACAATTTCTGCACGCACGCATGCAAGCACGAGAACAGACCAATACGCCATCAACCAAAAGAAAAGGTTGGAAAAAAAGAGTTCAATGGATGATCTTTCGATACGGAAATGGGACTACACAAGACCAAAGAGAAACGCAGTACTTGTGCTGCTCAATAAGGTTGACCCTCTCGATCAACAGATGGCAATAATTCTCGATCATGGCATAAACATCCAACATGTTCTGCTCCCTCATCACCTGCTCGACCTGGACAAAAACAAACACGCCCCGCCAGTCAACCCCAACTCGCAGACTACTCACCAAGAACGAACGGAGCCGACAAAGCAAAAAACAAGAAAATCCCATCTCGCCAGACAGAGAGGTCGACTCACTCGGAGCAGAGCCCGGTCATGGTGCGCGAGCTCGAGAAGCTGGACGACGTCGGACCGAGCCTGCGAGAGCCGGGCCCGACTGCGGTTACTGAGGACCTGGAGGCGAGAGACGGCGAGGGAGACGAGGGGCTTGAACTTGGAGGGCTTGAAGGATCTACCCAGCAGGCGGTCGAGCTTCCTACCCATGGCGGGTCTACGACGCCAACTCCCTTTCTGCCACAGAGAGAGAGAGAGAGAGAGAAGAGCCAACAGAGAAGACACTGGTTTTCTCCTTTATGCTATGACGATGGGGACGGGAAGGGGGGGAAGGGTCGCTGGCCTAGCGCCCGCCTTCCCGGTCTCAGTCAGTGCTTACGTCTGCTGTTACGGCGACTTTCTTGCGGCCATGATACACATTATTTCTCAGTCTTCTCGTTTCGTCTGTTTTGTAAGAGAGTGGGAAGCGGGGGTCTGGATGCGAAAGGGACTTTTTGCTCGTTTTCCTAAGTTGACACGAAAGAGACTCGTTCATTGGTTGGGAGGAAAAGTAGTTGCGAAAATCTGTACTAGCCCATTCGAGGAGATAATAACCCAGAGCTCCTTCCCCCTGGATCGAAGGTATTGTACTTTGCGATGCCGCTTAACGATGCTTTGCAATAAACCCAAGAAAGGACGAAAGAGACATTTGCAAAAACAAAAGCCTAAAGACAGAAGAAGAAACGAAGGACGCAGCTTTAAAAAAGCTCGATAGCGCGTCATTCGTGAATCAGATTCGCCGTCTGACACAGCAACAGGTGACTTGTCAAGCTTGTGTTGACATCTCCCTAATTTGTAGAAACTTCTTGTTCAATTTTGGTTGACGGAGCATATTAAATAGTACCACAGCCTGTTTCGGAGGCATCAGTGGACGTGCTCTACTAATTGTTTCCGGGGTCGATTGAGAAGATAAAAATAGGAAATTTATATCTTCCACAACCTTGACGTCCTCTTCAACTCTCAATAAATTGGACCAAAATCTATTGTAATTTACTTCGGTGCACCATTTGATTTGCTTAAATCCCAATTACTTTTTAAAAAACGCATGATACATTATTACCACTCAATCAACTGCAACGATAGACATAGAATAGCTACCCAGTGGGAACTACGTTTCCTATCACTGGCACGCATAGCGGCACCAAACCAGTACCGTAGCTCACGCTGCAACAGGCCATCCAAGTATGGATTCATGTCCAATTTGGATCTCACATCTCGTTGGAGGTAATTGTTCATGACGAACAACCGATTCGTTCTACACTAAGAGCCATCGTTGAGCAACAACCCTTTGCCCAAAATCATTCACACTACATTATAAATCCTCCATTTTTAGCGTCCCAAGGAGAAACCCACAAAACTTCTAACCCCCAACAGCATTTTCTGATGAGAAATTGCAGATACAAACATTCAACATTCCCTTTAGCCGGAATCGTAAACCTTCGACTTGACAGCCTTTGGTGTCTATCCATGGAAAGACGCAAGAACGATTTTTAGGCATCGCCTCTCTTTTCTCGGTTAACCAATCGCAGAAATGTCAACCATGGACTCCACCGCAGGCGTGAGCCTCACTGCGTATTATAACAATTACCGTGGGGTTGCAGTGGAGTTTCTTGAGGGTTACCATAACTGATTTCTAGAAGAAATCTAGAGAATATAGGCAGGTTATATCAAACCAGCCAACCAATTAGTCAGCAATGGGACATTGGACCATCCAATTATCGCAAAGCAACTTATCCGAACTTATAATCATCTGGTTACAATCGTCTCTGCTCGAATATTTGATAAAAGTACTGGCTGGAACATATACTTATTCCAGAAGAACAATCGATGAATATTATTTAACGTCATAAATGTTAAAATGACGAGAGGTGATTTGTCAACCGAACTTTCCACGTCAAATATTCCACGAGGGACGAAAATTTGATATTAAAGTTCAGGAAAGTAAAAGCTGCGAGGCAGATTCCAATCATCCAGAAGGCAGCAGATTTTAGAAAAATCTAGATATTGAATAGAGGAGAAAAAAGGAAAAGAAAACCATGCTCGGAGACATAACCAAGCAGAGCTCAACAAATATTTCAAAGGGTACCTTAGGCGTGCCACACGATAAATTACTTACATATAATTACACTCGATTCCAGCCAATACAATTACACTTGACTCCGGCTCAAATTTTCATTTCTTATAAAACTCAACTCACGAGCCTTTACAGATGGCTTCTCTTGTACGACACAACTACTTGCAGAGTACTATAAAATAAAGCACCACTTTCGGCACATTCAAGATGACAACCAGCATAGATCACCTCCATTATAACCATCGACCGGGAAAACATATTGATAATTGTGAATTGCCTCATTAGAACATCAGGCACTCAAATTCAAATATTAATCCACCAAAACAGTTAGAAAAAGCAAAAAAAAGGCAGAGATGAACATTAATATATAAATCAAAGAGCAACGCAAGGAAACCACAAGATATTGCAGGTGATTGACTCTCAATAATTATGATGTTTCTTTTCAGCAAATATGATGTAATAACAAAGGCCACACTCATCTCCCATCTCAAGGATGTCGTGTAGACGGCAAAAGTGAACTCCTCATGTGGTTTTGATCAGACAAAATTTGGAATCTCCCAGCAAGGGCTGAGTGAATACCCCCAAAATGCTTCACCAGATACGGTGATCACCTTCCAAACCGCATGGAATAATGTATATTGCAAACTATAGGACTCTTTAAGCTGCATGGTAGCAATAGCCATTTCTCGGGAGGACTTCAGTGCAATTTTTTGAGAAGTTATTTAGCAAATTGATTGCACCAATTGAAGGAACAGAATAGAATTGACTATGTTACAAAAGGTTAGTAATTTGTGGTTTTTGTCTAAATTTAACCATCTTCGGAACTGTGATTCAAACATTTATATGGACACTACACATATTCAAATTAGAAGCTTAACCTAAAGAGCACATTAGACTACAGATGTTCGAGATCCAAGTTTTCTTCCATGAACCAAGTGATCCATGGTCAAGAGTTACCCTTATAGGGCTTCGTTCCATTTTTGTTGAGTTTGACTAACCTGAGTCCCTGACTCTACACGACAAGGAGTATTTGACCCTACCCATTGGAAACAATATATCATCTTGGTGCAGGTAAGACATATGTAAGAAGACACTAAGTCACAGAAATCGCTGCAGTGCATCTTCTTTGCATGCCCACACACACACAAGCGCATAGACAGAGAGAGCAGGGAGGGGGAGAACTCATTACCATTGACCTAAATGTTATAAAACTGGAAATGAATCTCCAAATTAAACTTGTCATTATGGGACTAGTTATCCCTATGTTGCTATGAAGCATGTTAAGATGCAGTGGAAGGCAAATAAAACGCACCCCCCCCCCCCCTTCCCCCCTTTCTCTTTGGGTGGACAACTTATAACCCTCGGCCTAAATATCTTCAAAATAACTCTCGTAAAATTAATCAATGACTGGCTCTTCACACAGAAAACGTTTGGCAGACTTATGGAGAAGGAGCACTTCTAAAGCAATTGCTGCGGATGTCTATAAATCTACTGTATCTAGTGTTCACCTCTCCAGTAATACATTGGCAAGGGGGTGGGGGAAAATGCAGAGCCACAGTTGTTAGAGGATGGAGTGAAACAGAAGCAAGTTTATAATGATGTATAAATTTGTAATGCCCAGTGATATGGATGACAAATAAGCAGCATAGACATCGCCACCAGACTGTCGAAAGTCTTATGTTTCAATAGGTTGCTATCTTTCCTCTTCTTAGCTTGTCGGCAGGGAATTTTTACTTCATACAAAGGCAACGATTTAGCTCTCTTAAACTGTGAAACACTTGTCTGTAAAGTCTGCAACTGCAGAGAAGCTTGTATTTTGTTCAGGACAGGAAATCTTCTCAAACCTTTTTGCATTAACGAACCCCCTTTACATTAACATTGTTAATTGCCAGTATCATTCTCCAAAATTACCCAAATTCATTTAACCAACTCTCTCTTTTTGTGAAGGGGTCTGGAAGGTATGATTCGAGACCAGGACCTCTAGGATCTTAGTAAGAACAGTCCACCTAAACACAAAGGCAAGTCACTATCCATTGTCCATTACATTTTTCCTAACACCCTGCATAAGACCCACCTAACACTCGGCTTACAGGACAAATAAGAATGCTCAAGTGCTCATAAAGAGCCTCAAGTATTCACCATGTCTCGCTACAAAAAAGGAAGTCCAGTACAGAATGATCCTTTGAAAATCAAAAACAGAGGGATGATAATTGACAACATGTAGAGATCCATGCACATTTGCAGTCCAGTACAGTACAGTAATAGGAAACGTTGCACCGTTCAAACTAGACGACTTATAACCCTTTGCCAGGTAATAAAAAGTTCACTTATTCACACACAAAGTAAAAATGCTTTTGCCATAAGATGTCCAGGAAAAGTCCATTACTCTAAGGGTCCGTTCGTTTCGCGGAAAATGGACCATCTCCGGAAAATATTTTCCTAGAAGTCATTTTCTAGGAAAATGGCTATATTTTCCGGTGTTCGGCTAAAACTTAAATTTTGAGTGGAAAACATTTTCCACCGTTCGTTAACTAATTTAATTATTTATGAAAAATTATCAAAAAATTAAATTTTAATATTTTTAATTGACCAAATACTCCACCCTTCTCCTTCCTCCTTCCTCCTCCTTCTTCCTCCTCCTTCCTCCTTCCTCCGCCGCCGCACGCCTGACGATGGCTGACTGCCCGGCGGCCGACCAAGATCCGGTCGCCAGATCCGGCGAGCTCGAGGCTCGGCTAATCTCACCCGAGCTCGCCGGAGGTTTGTCGGGCTCTGGTGAGCCGCGAGCTCGCTGGATCTGGCGGCGGAGCTCGGGCTCGCCTGGATCGGGAGCCCGAGCTCCGCCGCCAGATTCGGCGAGCTTGCGGCTCGCTAGACCTCTAGCAAGCTCGGGTGAGGCCCGAGCCCCGCCCAGCTCACCGGATCTGGCGAGGCCAGAGCTCCGCCCCAAGCCGGCGAGGCTCCGCCTCGCCTGATCTGGCGAGGCCCGAGCTCGGCTTCCACAGATTAGGCTAGGCGGAGCCTCGCTGGCCTGGGGCGGAGCTCGAGCTGGCTCGTGGCCGCAGCCGGTCGCCGGTCGCCGGTCGCTGTCGGGGCCGACCACCGGCCAAGCTAAGGAAGAGAGATGAAAAGGAAAGAAAGAAAGAAAAAAAAAAAAAAAAAAAAGCATGAAGTTATGGAAAATGTTTTCCACTTTTCAAAGGTGGAAAACATTTTCCTTATCTTTGAAGGTAGTTTTTTCCATTGATGGAAAATGTTTTCCTTGAGTAGTTGGTTTTCCATGAAGCGAACACCGGAAAATCTGGAAAACATTTTCCTGGAAGTTATTTTCCGTGAAACAAAGGGAGCATAAATGGATGTATATTTCTCTAAACTTTCAATACCCGTTCACCCGATTGAGTTGCTTACAGCCCCATAATTTTGGGATCACAACTCAGCTAGCAGGGACTACAAAATCAACCCCACATTCTCATTGCCCATATGAAGGCCAGCAATGACACCTTACTAACTGCTAACATATGTTAAACATAGAGCATTTAAAAGACTAAAATATAGACTGACAGAAGAATCTAATACTAGCGAGGGAAAGAAGAAAGAAAGGAATCTTAACTGGCACGGGTGATGATTACCTATAGGATAGGAAGATACTTACGAGACTCGCAGAAGCATGGAACCTGTGCCCTAAAAAGACAAAAAGATCACATCAGGGGCCATCTAATCTTCACATTGCCTCAAAGCTACACTAAAACTAGAATAATAGCCCAAATTTTAGATATTACTACTCACGGACACATCCTTCCACTTTGAAGGCTGCTGCGATATGTCTCCAGTGTAATAGCCTCCAGAGCATTAGTCCATGGATCAGATGTAACATAACTTGATTAGGCTATGTACATATATGATACAGAAAGCAAGGGAAAATCACACAAAAAAGAATGGCTAATAAAATCTCCTCACTTATAATTTAGAGAAACAGATAACAAAGACATCAGTTCGATGCAAATTACAAACACTAAGAGGGAATTGTCACATCCACTTTCAATGACCCCCTAAAAATTAGAGCGATTATATACAAGGGATCATGATATAGCATCGAAATAAAACCTTTTCAATTTTCCCTATACGATGACATTTATCAAGCCCATACAGCTCATGTGACTCACAATCATGATGGCTTAGGCAAAATGGGTACAACATATAGCAAAGAGCACTAATTAGTAGTTTCAAGGTTTCACAACAAGCTCCCAATCAACAAACCAAGGTACCTTCTCCAGGGTGCCTTTGTAAAGCAATTAAACACTGGAAGGTTGCCTCAAAGCAGTGGGAGAGATCCTGAACCAAAAATTCTATTAGACACGAGATAATCCAGGCAATTTACATGATGAACACTAAGAGTAAAGAACTGCCACACTAGCATGACATAGGTAGCCAGCCCGGAGTTCGAAAGCCAGACGTCTGGCAAAGTCAAAAGATGAAAAAAGGGAGTCCACATAGGACCTTCGCTACCATTTCTCAAGGACTATACACACAACCCAATTATTTTCCTGTTATTGATCTCCAGATTGAACGCTAACATAAATTGGAATTACAATGAAAACAAATATAATGAACTTGATAACTAGTAAAAGAACGCCTTCAGCAAGTATCTTACAATAGGAACAGTACATTCCACTGAAAGAACCGCCAGTAAAGTGTATTCTTGAACAAATGTCATCCCCCTTCAATAATGGCATAAACCCCCCTGAAGCGCTTCTTCCAGCACAGGCAATTAAGCAAAGATAATGCCGGAACGATTAGATATTCTGAATGAGAATTATCTTCCAAAGACAATTATCAAGTGCAACAGCATTCTGAGTCAAAAATCAGCAACATGTTTCACTTGCCAGTGATGAAAGGATGATTCAAAGCTTGTTGTACGGTCATCCTCTTGTCCGGATCCAATACAAAAATTTTGTCTAGAAGATCCTTAAAGTTTGCTAACATCTTTGGATCCTCACCAGGAGAACCCTTGATAATTGACCCAATATCCTTAGGCTTGATGTTGAGAATCATTCTCCTTATGCTCTGCATGGACGATGTTGAAGACTCAATCAACAGAAAATGCAATATCTCGGTTGTGAAATTTTAAAAGCACCACATTGTTACACATCAAAGCCACATTGAATCAAGATACAGACCTTTTTGGTAACAGAATCCTCTTCTATAGCAAGGAAATTCAGGTCTGCATCAAAATGCTGGTCTGCAAATGCTGCCTGCAATAAAAATCAATACTAACAGAATCACAACAAGCCAACAGCACCCACAGATGCACATAAACCATGTCAAAAACAAATAATATATGTAATCGTCCAATGAAAAATCAATTTCCAATACATACTATATTTGTAGAAAATACAGACATTGTGCATGCACGAATGTCCATATACATCGTTATGTAGGTGACCATGCATATGCTGTATGTATATGTTAGGCTTTGTATATATACACACGCACCCCGAGAGAAGAGAGAGAGAGAGAGATCCCACATATAGCAGCATATTAAATAAAAATGGGGAACAATTGATAATGCACAACAAGTGGGTTATGCTCTCATTATACCTTTCGAAGCAGTTTCTTTGGAAAAGGGCCTTTCAATTCCATGTGTAGACGAAGCATGTCATTGTTGCTAGGGCCAGGAAAAAGAACTCTCCCAGCATAAAGCTCATATAAACAGCAACCCACAGACCACATATCCAATGGATGATCATAAGGCAAGCCAAGAACTGCAACAGGAATTCAGCCAAGTCTGAATGAAATATGATTTATAATGCAGTGAAAAAGGCAAACTCAGTAAGACTAATCATAAAACTATGTAAAGATTAAATCACTTTATTGAAGAAGACTTACTGATTTCTGGGGCACGATAAAAGCGACTCACAAGATATGGTGTGATTTCATTCTTTCCAGCATACATGGCATTTCCAAAATCACAAAGCTTCAACACATTTTTTGCCTCGTTAACCTGAAGTAAAACATGTAAGTTATAAAGAAAAACGACAAACAATACCACTTGAATACCACACCAAAAAGAAGATACCAGAACCTACCAGCACGTTATCAGGCTTTATATCACAATGAAGAACACCACAGTTTCGGAGATGCTTCAGAGCAATAAAGAGTTGCTTCGCATAAGCCCTAACAGCAGTTAATTTAAGACCAATATTGCGACCAAACTTCTTTAAAACTTCACGCAGGTTCATATTAAGAGATTCAAAAACTAGGCAAAGATGATTGCGGTATTTAAAACTGGAAAGTAAACGAACGCAGTGCCGCTTGTCTTCAGGATCTGCACCTACTAATTTTTTCAATATGCCAAGCTCCTCGACACCAGCCTTGTACCTAGACACATATATAAGCAACATGGACACAACTAAGGTCAGGAATTTGATATATATTTAATTAGAGAAAATGTAAAATATAATTCACACAATCCCCAATAAAGTACCCTGGCCACTTACATAGCCTCCTTATTTCGCAGTATTTTTATTGCCACTTCTTCTGGTTCACCAATGCCAGCCTTCAAATCTTTCGCACGAACTACAGTCGAAAAAACTCCCTTCCCATGTGCAGCAATAACTTCATATCGGCCATCAAGTATCTCACCAAATCGATAGCCTGCAGCAGTTAAATTAGAAAGTAAATCAGAAAGAATTTAGCTAAGTAATCAGCACTCACTAAAATCTAAATCAGCTACAAGTTGCTTAATTTTTTTCTTTTCAGAAATATTTATCCCATTTACATAATCTCCAAGTTCTCTTGATTCAGCTAATAACGTGGAGAACATTTACCACAGACTGTTCAATACGTGATCATAAACCATTCATATCATTCCACCGATAATGTCTCAACTATTTCCAGATTAAAGCATGCAAGTAATATAAATTGACAGGAGTTAGTCAAGCAATATGAAAAAGAGAGAACATCTGGCAAAAGGACAAAGGTTTTAAACCATAGTCATCAAGGGACGAATAGTTACTTGACACATAACATGTTCATAAAAACTCAGTAAAAAAGGTCACATTCAATAAAACAAGATTTTGAAAACAGCCATAAACAACCAAGAAGTACTCAAAAGTCAACAATTGACATACAGCCTCTAGTTCTTGGTTCTTACAGGTAATTAAGGTAATTAAGGGTGCGTTTGGTAACGTTTCGGTTCAAAAATTGTTCCAGGAAACAGTAATAGAAAAAACTATTTTTATTCCGGGGAACAATTTTTTAACAGAAGAACGCGTTTAGTAAATTTGTTCCTGGAATAGAAAAGGAACAGAAACACTTTTGGTAAACTTGTATAATTTTTTTGTTTCTTCTAATTTTTTAATATTTTTATTTTATTTTTCCTTTTTCTTTTTTTATTTTCCTTCCTTTTGGCCGGTCGCCGACCTCAGCCATGGCTGGCTACCGGCCGACGAGGGCCGGCGGCCTCGCCCAGCCAAGGCGACACTCAGGCCTCGCCGGGGGCCGGCGACGCTCCGACGAGGTCGCCAACCAAAGAAAAAAGAAGAAAAGAAAGAGGAAAAAAATAGGAGAAAGAAAAATTATTTCTCGGAAGTATTCCAAGAACAAGAAACAAGTTTTTCTTGTTTCTTGTTTCTGTTCCAAATTTGTTCCGAGAACAAAAAAATAGATTTGGAACAAAAACACAAACAAATGCGTTTCTATTCTTTTTTTGTTCCCCGGAACAAAAAAACAGAAATTGTGTTCATGACCAGAAAAAAAGAACACAAACAAACAGGGCCTAAGTGAGAAGAGAGAAACTGAACCAGGACAAGTCGTGGTAAATGTTGTGTCCTTATCACCAAGCAAATATTTGGTCTCAGAGACACCATTCATCTTTTAACACAAGAAAAGTCTTTAATTAAGCTGATAAATGAGCACCATCTAAAGCACTCTGATCAAGAATTTCATGTGTATAATGGAACTAGAAAGAAGATCAAGATGAATGAATTGCTCCATGACTTACTATAGTATCCCTCAGCATCATCCCAATTGTCATGGAGACCACTCCTTTCGACAGGTAAACCACCTCCTTTACCCTGCAAAACACAGAAAGTACAAGGCCTAAGGACAACTGCAAAATTCATTACATGTTAGCACTAAAAGCAATCCATGCTCTAGCTACATGAGAAGCAACACCATGTCAAGGTCAAACTTTCATCAAACAGAACCAGCTTTTTTTTTTCTCTTTTTTTTGGTCGACAAACAAACAAAACCAGCTTAAATATAGGAAAACATAAATATTTCGTAATTACGCTCGAGAAAATTGAGAATAACCCAATTCTAAATAGTTTGGGTACAATTTGTAAGAATCTCCCATCAACTTGAAACAAACGGGGAATCACATGTTAAACTGATCAATATAAGGAAGCAAGGAGCACACTAAAAACATTTCAATCTCGAGAGAACAGTTCTACGAGACCTTAATGGATCTGGCAGGGTGATATTTTAGTAACCCTATCAACCCCTACCAAAAAGAGATATCAAAATATCAAGACCACTACAAATGAAAATTAGTGCAAAGGATATCTCTCAGGAAAATGTCCTGAAAAGTGGAACCCAGAAATCGATCTACTCTACATTCAGATTGACAGAGATCTGCCTGGGTGTTATTTTCGTACCACTATCAACCCTTACCCAACAGATATCTCGGAAGAGAATGTCCTAAAAGTGGAACCCAGAAATCAATCTACTCTACACAGAATATTGACGAAGAAGGTCACACCAGGAATGTCAAATTATTCACACTAAAAACATATTTACCTCAAAAGGACAGAATCAACATGGATAGTATGCACATTAACAAACACACTGGCCAAAACGTGTTTTATGTCAGTTTTTCATCGTGGATGATGCAATCATAGTATCTTAGTAGAAAATAAACTCTTACCATCTTACGTGCCCCAGCGGGTGAATCTCCAAATATATCATCACAGAAGATGTCATCAGATCCCTCACTCTGCTCATGTAAAGTAAGAACGGTCACATAGTTTGCTAAAGTTAGGTACTTGGAAATTCAGAGCTCAGTAGGCATTCTAAGTGAACGGAATACCAAGTAGACAAGAACCAAGAACCTCAACAGGATGCTTATTTGTATAAACAGAATAAAAAAAATTGATGGACACACCTTCGGTGTTCCCTCTCCTAGACCTCTTTCGCCAGAGGTCCTGTCATTAGCAGTAACTCCATTTCGAAGAGGTGATTTTCCAATAGCAAATGACGGTTCAGCAGCAGATGCATCCGCATTTTCAGCAGTACTACCACGAACTTCTGTTGATTTTTCTGGATGTGCATTGTCTACAAAATACAAGAAAATTCTAAATCAAAAATTACAGTAAGGATAAAAAATTTGAAAGGAAAAATTCAAACAACAAGACTAGAATGCATAGTCAACAGCATTATATGGCCTCTGAAACATAACATATATGAGGCTGTGCATAAGTCAACTAAAAGGAGTATCAAATGTGTGCAGTTTCCGGGTTCCACCGAACACGGTTTCCTCCCAACCAGCTGCAAATGACTACAGTTTGCATTCCTTTAAAGCGCTCAACAGTTTGGCTGTTTAGTAGTAAAACAAGTACAGCTAGATGATTTCGCATTAGATTATTGCTAACCCTCATATGCTAATCTCAGTGCCACCAGGCACTTTACAAACCTTCCCCAACCCCCACACACCTAGAGAAGAAAAAAAAGAAAAGAAAAAACTAATGACTACATCAATAAACAAATAAAATTTGCAGTAATAAATGAACAAACTTTTTGTTTCCCTTGGATTGGTCAAATGGGAAGCATACAACTTGATAATTGGATACCCAAGCACAGTTTGTCATAAACAATTACCTTCCACCGCATCCTCCACTTGAGGCTGGACATGCTCTTCTTGTTGCTGCTGCTGCTCTTCTTGCTGCTGCTGCTGCTGCTGCTCCTGCTGCTCCTGCTGCTGCTGCAAATTCTTGTACTTCTCCATAATGGCTTGCCTTCGTCTTCTACTTTCTTCCTTAATTCTATTCAGATCCTCCTCTTCCTGCTCAGCTATCTCAAATGAAAACTTTCCATCGAGGTCATCCTGTTCAACCTCATCACTATAACAGCCAGAAGAAACTCAATTACTACAGAGAAGTAGAGCTAATGAGTATCCCAAGCTGAAACCATGGACAAAAATAGAAAATTACCCATCGTGTGCTTCCTTATCACCATCCATAGTGCTAGCTCTTGCAGCGCTCATTTTTGTTGAAACCCCTCTACTTATTCTATCAATGTCATCTTTCACTTCATTTCGTCTTGGGTGCTTTGAATATCCATGCTTATTAAAATAATTATCTTCAGCATTTTCATACTTGTCACCACTCCGGCCATCCCTATGTTCCTCCCTCTTTCCATCATCCACCCGCTCTGATTTCCAACTCCTATCCCTACTCCTCTCCCTGATTCTCTCTCTGTCCTTGTCTCTCCTACCATCTCCGGGCCTATCCCAGCTCCTTTCTCTTTCTCTTTCTCTTTCCCTTCTTCTATCTCTCTCTCTATCCCTCTCTGTACTCCTCTCCCTCTTCTTCTCTCTTCTTCTATCCCTATCCATGTCCCTCTCCCAGCTCCTTTCTCTTCTTCTATCCCTATCAATGTCAGTCTCCCAGCTCATTTCTCTTTCTCTCTCTCTTCTCCTATCCCTATCCCTCTCCCTGCTCATTTCTCTTTCTCTATCTCTTCTCCTATCCCTCTCCAAGTCCCTCTCCCTGCTCATTTCTCTTTCTCTGTCTCTTCCCCTATCCCACTCCAACTCCCAGCCAATGCTCCGTTCTCGTGCACTTTTCTTTCTATAGTCCCTGTCGACATCCCTATCTTTGCTCCTTTCACGTTCACTTCTCCTTCTATGGGCCCGGTCCACATCCCTATCTTTGCTTTTTTCTCGTTCTTCCCTCCTCCTATCTACTCCGTCATAAGTACTCCCCATGCTTTTATCTTCAATGCTCCTCTCCCTGCTGTAATGCTGATCCTCCATGCCACCATACCTTCTGTTAGAGTAAATCCTTTCCCTTTCCTTGTCCTTCACAATATCTCCAGTGCTATGCAATTTATCCTTGCTTCGCCGAGTCATATTATGATCATCGGAATCATATTCAATCTTGCTTTTCTCGGAAAAATATAAGGACTCCCTTTCCATATGGTTTCTTCGTTTTAAAGGTGAGCCTCCATAGGGTAAACTGCTCTGTGACGGAGATCTTTCCCTCACAAATCCATCATCTCTATATCTATCAGAACTTGGTGAGCAGGGGGATGTCTTATGCCTATCAGCAGGATCATTTACATCACTCTCTCCACTCTCTGCAGTGTCAGCACTATATAAGTTCTTAGCCTTGTCGTTACCTTCAGGGTGGAATCTAGGTCCATGAATCTTATCCTTCCTAAAAGACTCGTGACCTATTCCGCCATTTACTTTACTATCATTGGCAACTGCTGACTGGAGTTCATCAACCATCGACTTTGAATTTCCAGAAACAACTCCATCGCTTCTTTCGGCAGGCGGCACACCAGATTCGGATTCATTTACCTTAAAGCCACGAGATAAAACCAAATGTTAGTTTGCACAGCATCACATGCCATAACGGCTCAACGTGCAAGAACATGCTGAAGAAAAACAAAATTTAACCAGCTCTTACGAATCAATAGCAAGCCATCAGTCTTCAATGTAAACGTCTCGACCAAACTCCTTTGTTTATTTTTTTGCAATTTTTCAGTCATGCACGAGCAGAGCAAGCAGGATCTTACACAGGCACGGCAACACTCACTCAGCTTATCAGGTTCTCTAAGGAGGCACTCATCAACCAAAAACAAAACTCGTCATATCACAAATGCAATAACATCATAGCTAGGCAGACTAGAAATCTCCATCTCTATCACCAGGAAAAGCTTACAATCAACCCCGTAAAAAGCCAATTGGAGAAAACTAATCGACCACAACAAGTACAAATAACTATAGAAAAGAAAAAAAAAAAAAAAAAACAGGAGAAGGCCATAGAGCACACCAGATTCTTGCAGTCAAGCTCCTCGGCAGGCTCAGAACCCTCCTCGTCGAGAATCTCTCCTTCCTCCACGTCGTCATCGCGACTCGAAGAGGCCGGCGGCCGCGGCGGAGGAGGAGGCAAGGCAACAGCAGTATCAGGAGCAGGCGGTGAAGGAGGTGGAAGAGGAGGGGAAGGAGAATCGACGCCGTCGCCTCCGGAACCGGCCTCCTCCTCGGTCTTCTTGCCGGCGTGGCGGTGGCCGCGGCCGTGTCGATGCCCCCGGTGGTGGCGGTGCTTGTGCCTCTTCGAGGCCCTATCCGCGTCCTCCTCGTCGCCGCCGCCACCGCCGCCGCGGGGGGAGGAGGGGGAGGAGGGGGAGCGGCGGTGCTTGCTGCGGCGGGGCTCGCCCTCGGCGGCGCCGCTCGCCATGGGGACGGCTGTCGGGAATCGGATTCGGGGGGAGAGGGGGCGGGGAGTCGGAGCTAGGGTTTCCGCTCCCCGGGTTCCGCGGTCGCGCGCGCCGAAATGGATCGCGCCGATCGGTACGCGGCGGCGAGCGGGGGAGAGAGAGGGAAAGGAATTTTAAGAGGTGCGGAATCGGAGAGGAGAGAAGTGTGAGGCGAGGTGAGGTTTCGATTGCGAAGGATTCCAAGTTCGGGAAGCGCCTCGGTTTTGTTTATCGGGCCCCGGAGAGAGAGAGAGGGGGGGGAGAGGGAAGGGCTCGAGCTTACGACGACGCGCAGGATTTTGGGAACTCGGGATTTCCTCGGCGATTTTATAAACAGACCCCTTCCGATTTTTATTTTTATTTTTTTGAAACTTTTCTTCTAATTAGTTAAAGGAAATAGTCCGCCAAAAACCTCAAATTTTACCAAAATAATAAATTTACTTTAAACTTTCTTTTGAAATGTGAAAAATTTCAAACTTTGCCAACCGCAACATATTTATCCTACAAAAAATTTCGTGACACAAAAAATCCTAAAAATTTATATCCGTGGATGATATTTACCATAAATTATAGGACATTTTCATCTTTTACTTTTTCTTTTTCTTTTTCTTTTTTTCTTCTCTCTTCTCTCTTCCCTCTATTGTGGCTGCGCAGAGAGAAGCCGGACTCAAATGAGGATTGCCCTCTCCTACGTTGGGTGTGGTTGCCCTCACCTAAGCTAGTTAGAGCAACCCTCACTGGCGTCGAGGCAAGGGGTGTCCTCGCCAGATCTAACCTAAGCGAAGGTCGCTCTTGCCAGATTTAGCAGGGGCCACTCTCACTTGAGTTTGACTTTCCTTCACCATGGCTGGCGGAGGGAAAAGAAAATAAATAAATAAAGATGAAAATATTCTTGGTGAGATAAATGTGTGATGGTTAGTAAAATTTGGAGTTTTTCATGTCACAAACAAAATTTAGCATAAATTTGTCATTTTGAGCAAAATTTGAGGTTTTTTGTGATTTTTTTCCTTAATTAAATTATGGAACCTAAAGGAAGAAGAAATTCAATCAGCAAGAATCAATCCTGACCGCGTGCGCTCCAATTTCAAGGCCCACGACGAAATTCGATACGAAACCGAAAGAGCAAGAGTTAAAAGGCCACCACGATCGACGTCCTAGAAAGTGCACAAATTAGTAGCGCCTCCCTTTCTCGAAAAAGATGTTTGTGTTATCGACCCGGGCTTTCCTTTAAGGAGATGCATAGATATCATGATCATCCGTATCGTTACGTTTATCGAGATCGATGATAAATTTGAATAGCTTTAATTGCGCATATGAGGGTGCAAGTGCAATGTCATGCTCTCAAATAGATGACCACATCGAGTCTTGACTCGTAGAATTAATGAGAAATCAGATGGCAAGCTTTCGATATTGATAAGTTCTAGTAGATTTTCTATATTATCGTAATTATGTCCTCTTCCAACATATGTCGCATGATTCATATGAAAAAGTGCTGTTTGAAATAGATTATATGCATCTCCATGACCTTCCACGCTATTCATTTAAATCGTGATCGAAATTAATATGATCTATATGTACACATCTCTACTTGCTAAAATCCTTGGAATTCATTTCTGCAAGTTCCCTTTAATGGCCCGTGCGGTCAATTTACAAATGACGATGCGGCAATTTTTATTGATTTGCAAGATCACATCAATCAACCACAAAGTCCAATACGACTGCCATCGGGCATGCATTGGCCATGGAAGTCCAACGGGTGCACTTGATGGCCGATCATGGATTGCCTTGGCTCGATATGTTCGATCACCTGAGGGTTGTGCTCGAAATGTTCTTCACCGCTATCAAGATCTTGAATCTCCAATATTTCAACTCGACGGTTCATCTTCTTCCTCAACTTAATTGCCACGTCGGACGGCCGGAACCTCCCGCACATGGAAACTCGGTTGTGCGGTTTCTCAATCCAGTGCGACTCGATCTCTTCAAGACAACATAATCTCGTCACGAACTAATGGATTTTGATCTAGAAACTCAGACTAGCAAGATGGGTTCATAAGGAAAAGAGAGAGGAAGGGAGGAGTCCCCAGTACCTTTCATGGTCAAGATGATTCTCCTAAGTTTCCTGTAACAAGCATTACAATCTATGCTCATCCTCAGTGTCATGCAGCAAGCCTACAAAGGGGTCAGAAGACTCAAAAAGGTAAAAGGCAAAACCGGTAGAATTACATTGCTGACGCAAGAGTATGGGAGCAATCTTGCCTTTGGGGGCATGAACCTGGCGGAGTTTATTCTGCACATGATTTTGCAAGTGAATGATGAAATCAATTATGGAGTTAAAAGAGATTATGGGAAGAGGACATGGGATGATGGGGGATATGAAGACGCGTCGAGCGAGAATATTTCCAAAGTTCTGCTTTCGGGAAATCCTTTCTTTTTGTCCGTCGTGTTGGGATCTGATTCTTGCAGGCAAAGAAAGAGGAAGTTGGCTTTCTTGTTCTCAGTGAACAAAGGCTGTCCTCGCCGCAAATTCCAAGCTTTCCTTCTTTCTGGGTCGTGGCTTGAGCCCGCGAGAAGCATCATTCTCTACCAAACCGCAACCTGCGCATGAAGCATCGCTTGCTTTGCCCCTAGGCTATGCGGACGTGCATTGCGTAGATACTTGCACAAGGATTTGCATATCATAAACACTGCACAGCCTATTCTCCCGGCAAATCTGAATAGTGAGATGCAGTATTTTCGATTAGCTTGAAACAAATTTCGGGCAATGACATTAACATCTCTGAGCATCTGCCGAAGATCTGTAACGGTATAAGTCAAAATCACACGCAAAAACAAGCCTGTCGTCTCTCCAACCAGTGGTAAGTATGGAGAGGGTTTCCACGAAGGCATGTCGCCAGAGCATTCCTTTGTTTGAGAGACAGAAAAAGGAAGTGCTTATTTTGAGGAGAGAACAACTCCATATCTAATAAATTCTCGATCATCCAAATTTCATGGATGAATTGAAAAGAGAAGTGGAAGATTTTCAAACTGTTCCAGCGCTCCCTCAAATTAAAAATGAAAAATAAGATGGTGAACAATGAAAAAATCTTTTTAGCATGAGAATTTAGACATCATTCCTTTTTACCTCCCAATAAGGAATTCCTTTTCTACACCTCATCATTCTACACTTTCCTTTTCTCCTTCATCTCCCTCACTCACGTCTAAAACCCTTGCAAACAATAACATGGTGTACCGTACAATCCGCACAGATGTTACGTGTATCTGTTTCATTCCATTGCAATACAAAATTCAGTTCAATCACCCCAACATCAAATCTTATTAACAGGAAGGTCATGTACAAGAATGCAAGAAAAAGGATAAACTCCCCTGCACAACATCCTCATCCTCAACGGAGACTCAAAAAGTCAGTCCTAACGGTTACCCCTACTGCACCCAAAATTGTTGCCTGGGCTATGGCACCCTCAGGCTGTGGTTACATGTAAAATATAAAATGTGACCAAAAAGGACTTGGATGCGGTTACTTTTCCTATTAACAACCTAAGTCAAGGACAGTGGAGCTGCATCGAAATGATGCACAGCATGGAACAAAAAATTAAAAATCTAGACCTACTTAGTGAACCGCGAGATTGTGGCATGGAATTCAAACCCAGAGCAGCACACGAGACCAAAGTCCCAAGAGATTAAATCCCTTTTCATCGACTTTGTCCGAAGCAAAACTTCAGTAATCACAAACCTAGTGAGAGGCTGCTGGTGGTATCACCATCCTTTACCTGCTCAGTTATTGCGCCATCTTCGTTGACTTCTCCTCCCTCGTCCTTTCCACTCCAATGGCAACATGATATCACCCTCACGACGTCCCTGCACCTCAACTAAATTTTCATTACCAGCTGCTCTGTTATTGCGCCATCTTCGGTGACTTCTCCTCCCTCGTACTTTCCACAACAATGGCAACTTAATATCACCCTCACACCGTCCCTGCACCTCAACTAAATTTTCATAACCAGGTGATAGATCACTGTCCAAGTGGTCTTTCATCTGGACATGACCAAGCTTGTCAGCGTCGGCACTACTGAAGAACTGAAAAGTGAATCACCCACAAACTTGCAGTTCTCGTGATCAACTTTCAGGGTGGCATCTATCATAAACCTCGCACGGGTACAGATTCCCATCTTCGGCGAGCTCATACAGTCATTATCAAACTGTACCTTCGGGGAAGTGCTTCCACCACTTCGACTTCTCTTCCTTGAAACCTTCCATTTCAAATGAGCAAGAGAATCATCCTTCAGAAGATCTGGAACAGCCCGCGACTCATCTACCCCATCATACTGAGAGCATGACCGATAATTCAGAGGATTATCAATACCAGCCTCATTGTTTCTTAATGTCTTACACTCCTTAATTGCAGCTTCAGCAGCCTCATTACTGTGATGTTCCTCCACATGTTGATCCACCCGCAAGTGAGGCAATATTGCATTGAAGAAATCTGCTCTTTTCTGTATATGAATCCATCTATTTTCTGTCCATTCTCGGGAATGTCTCAAGTCCCTGAGTGGAAAGACTAATTCCCGTTTTTCTCCTGCATAAGGTAATAAGTGAATATTAAGAACAAGAGGGGGAGAAGCAAAGCGAAAATCTGATATGAGAATCTGTACAACAGGTGGAAAATTCAAGAAAGCATGATCTCTTTCAAACCTGGGAAATAGACACCAAGTCTGCCTTCAGATTCTCTATGGACCACAATGCCCTCCCACCACCCCTCATTCCACCAAGCATCCACGACAGTCCCAATGTCAACCTCCTTTGGAACTTCACATTCTCTTGACTGTTGGGATGGCCGAATCATTGACCTTCCATAAATTCTGAGACCAATTTCATCAGGAGCAGCCACTCTACATGCTGGAATCCACTCCTGCAATGTCCAACCAGTAGAACATGAAATTAGCAAATAACTACTGTTGTAACATCGTGTAAAATATCTCAACCAAAAAACACAGTAAGTGGTATAGAGAAGAGAATGTGTACCTCAAGCTTCTTTGTTTCATCGCCTGCATCCAGAATGTCCTGATAACGAACCTTAACCTTGGCATTGGATGCCTTAATGATTGAAGCTCTGAACCAACACCCCCTCAAGCCACTGTCTTGAGATAGCACCTCGACTTCAGAACCTACAATCAAATGATGCGGAGGGCTTTTCTTCACGATTTCATGCTCAGAGCCTTCTTTCAAGCCATGCATTTCAACAGCATCACTTTCATTCACATAGCGTTGCTTCTTTCTAGGTCTGATCCCACCATCTTCATCAACATTGCATTTCACATCTCGTGGAAGTTCACTTGGCCGAGATCTTAGAGGAGGTTTCGGTAGAGGAAAAGGATTCATACGTTTCAGGACATCCTGATTCCAGTAACCTTCAACTTGAGTAATGTCAAAAGGCTTAACATCATCTTCTTCAAAGAGGTTGTGGCAAACAAATATTTCCAATGAAGATTTGCTTGCCTCATTCATGTATTTCTCGAAATGCTGGGGACTGAGGACAGTAGCCAACCCATCTATACATTCAATGCTGAGATCTTGATGACAAAGAGAAAAATAAATCTCTCGGTCACTAAAATCGCGAGGCAAATCAATCCCAACCTCATCAATTTTGTGAAACCATTGTACTACAACCATCTTGTTGCCCTTGGAATCCTCAAACATATCATTTAAGTAAGCAACCAGTCGTTTATCCTCTTCGGCAAGAACGTATACAAAGTCATGAACCTGAAATTATTGAGAAAATAGTGAGACACAGCATAACATTCATGCCAAACAAAGGGAAAGGATAACGAGTGAAAATTCCCCATAAAATGAAAAAGAAACCGAGATCAAAATAGAACTTACAGAGACTTTGACACCTCTACGGAGAAAAGAAGGAAAGTGCTTCCGCTTTTTTTTGCATATCCATGGTTGGCCTACCCACTGGATCTCCTTGGAAGAATGACCCAGTTTCGCAGTTTGAGAATCCTGAACAGGGGGAAAAGAATTGCAGAAGCAATAAATAACTAAACAGAGCAACAGAAAAAGAGAATAAATACACATATAAGTGCTCATAACCTCTAACAAAAACCACATCAAGCAACCGAAAAACTAGATCTCCCATCAATTTCACTCTGAATCCGGCCAAGTAATTACCTTTTTAGCAAGTTTTACATCAGTCTTATGAACCTGTACTTATAATGACTTTTGACAGAAAACATGAAAGAAAATGGAACATTAAAGCTATTTGGCAATACTAAGGCATTTCATTCCCAAATCACACAAGAATGGTAAAAGGCTACAAGATAAGATACACTCAGGTCAACAAACCCAATTTTAAAAAAGTAATAGAAAAAATAGGTTCCAAATAAAATACAAGTCCAATTGGAAGGGTGCAAAATCATTTAGCACAGATCCAAAAGTCTCAACTTAAGAAAAAAGACAAGAAGATAGAAAATATGTTAATAGGGATTATGGGTACAAACCCTAGCGAAACCAGCATCCAGCTTCTGTGCACCTTCCCTAGCCAAAAAGCCACTGTCTGCATGATGCTGCTGTTCAGATGACCGACCTGCAAAAATACATTCACGAAACCGAAATCAACAACACATTCTATTCCTTGATAAAAGGACACTAAATCGAAGGGGAAGTAATGAATCGATCAGAAGTGGTGCAAAACAATGATATCCAAACATCCAGAGATTCAGAAGAATTGCATCACACAGAAGATCATCAGGGCTCAAAGTGTTCTTAGAGAGAACAGGCGAATAGCGATAATGGGCCGGAATATATCTACGGAAAGCCCAATCCATTAACAAAATGACAAGTTCGGCCATGAAAGGTTATAACCTAGATTATTTGAGGGCATTTCGATTCCGATGCTCTCAACCAGCTCTTTAAAATTTGAAAAGGCATTCCTGCAGCCCAGATCATCATCAGTTCGCAATAACATGAACAGCAGAACCACAATAAACACACAGCCACGGCAAGCAATTTCCAAACGGAAACAAGAACATCTCGAGGACACTAAAAACGTAAGGAACTAGACATTTTCATTTTCTAAGATCATAAAGGCAGTGGGAGACAAGTAAATCTTCTTGGAAAAAAAAATGCTACAAAAGCAATCAATTACGGGAGTAGAATATTTGGGCTGCATCCAAGAAATAAGAAGTCATAATTCTCAGCTTAAAAGCCAAAAAAAAAAAAAAATTGCGAGTTCGCAAAAAATTTCAAAATAACAGAAGAAGAGACTTCAAACACAGGATCTTCTTCCAAGTGAAACAAATGGTAGACAATAATTACACGGCCGAATTTAATCTCATATCAGCCTCAAATCTTTCGCCGGCATCCGTCTGTCTCTAAACCAAAAGAAAGGACCCATCTTTCACAGATGCGTACGAAGGACACGAGAAAACAGAAGGTTGCAGATAACACGTCGACATTAATTTCTCCTGCGCGCAAGGAAATGACCAGCTCAAGCTCAAAGGGCGCAAATTCCAACAAGAAACGGATGAAAAATATACTCGAATTGTCGACTGCACTGAGAATTATCCAAAAGGTTGTTTCGCGATTAAATCCGGAGAAGGAGGCCGGAGAAAACCACAGAAATCTCGTTCCACGACAATAAATGGATGAGATATTTTGGATAAAAGCACCAATAAGCAAAACCGAATCAAATCAAACGAAGCACGGAAGACAGGAGAATCAAATCTCCGTTTCGATTGTTCAGAAACGGAAAAGAAGAACCCAATACCAGAGAACGCCAACCATGCCCCACGGAAAACCTTCATCCAACTGAACATAGCGACGAAGACAAGGGAAGAAAAAAGAAAGCCCCCAACGCACCTTGAATGACGGAATTCAGCCAGTCGACGACCTCCCTCCGGGACTTGAGGCTCGAGACCAGCGCGTAATCCCCGAGCCCAATCGCCGACCGGCTCCGCAGCGCGCAGTGGTAGGACATGTGCCGCAGGGTCCGCTCCCGCCCCACCACGGCCAGATCTTTGGCCCCGTCCCTCCGCCTCAGGAAGAAGTGGACCTCCCTCCGCCCCCGGTCGGTCGACACGGCCACCTCCTCCCACGCCTCGTACCCGGACGACACCGCGCCCGAGGAAGAAGCCGCCGCCGCCGCAGCCACCGGTTTCTCCATCTCTGCCTCTCCCGCCCGGAAAGAATCCCGGCTCGACGCAACCGCCAAGAAAGACGAACCTCCCGTCACAGAAGCCGCCGGACGACACGAAGCTCCGGCGAGAAAGCCTCCTCCTTCAATCTACAGGGATTCGCAGCCGCCCGCCTGCGTGCCTTGGGTCTGCGCCTTCTCGTCTTCGATGGCGTGGAACGAGAGAGAGGGATAAATTTATTTTTCGAACGCATGAATTTTTTTTTGAAACGGACTAATATATCCGCGGGGGAAGAGAGAGAGAGAGAGAGAGAGAGAGGCTAGGGTTTCGAGATTGGGGATCGCGGACGTGGAGGGGAGGGGGAACGGACGGCCGAGATTGGATCGGCGAGGGCGACGCGCGAGGAAGGTGAGCAGGAAATTGCCCGATGAAGGGGGGGATGTGAGTTGTCGGGATTGCCCCCGCGGGGCTCGCGAAATGACGGGCGGGGGCCATGCTTATCCCCAATCAAGGCGATCGCCCGGTGGAGGGCAAGTGGGGGGAAGGGAGGAAGATCTGAGGTAAAAGTGGCGCCCGCAATTGCCGCGGCTGGGAAAGAGACGACTCGCTCTTTCCTGTTCGCCAGCTGTCATTGACTAGCAAATCTCCCTCCTTTTTTTTTTTCTTTTCTTTTTCTTTTTCTTTTTCTTTTTTCGTTCAAATATACGAATCTTACTCAACGTTATCGAAATATTTAACTTTAGATTAAGCCTCTTGGTCGTCATAGTTTAAATCTTTTTCTCGCGAAATAACGATTCAAGAGAACGTGACGTACAAAGAGTTACATCACCTTAGGGTTTGTCACGCAAATTTTGGAATTTTTATGACATTAAAAAAATTGAGATGATTGCATTACAACCGACAAATTTAAAATATTTAGTAGCACAGAAAAATTTGAATATTTATATCACAATAGGTATGGTTTGTGATTTTTATAGTATCAATCTATTTTTAATTTAGATATATCTAGCCATTTGATTAAATTAAGAAGAAGTGGCTATGTGTAGGCATTCAATGTGTCAAATTTTCTTCGATTTTGCCTCAATTGTCCTTTTGGCCTTCGATCCATATACATAATATCTAAAATGTATAAGAAGGCAAATTGCCACCATTCAATCTAAATACTACTCACTGACCAAAGAAAAAAAATCTAAATACTACTCGTTAAATCTACTCAATTAAGAAAAGGTTTAAATAAATAGAACGTTACAAAAACTTGTTTTTTTTTTTTTGGTTAGACGTTACAAAAAACTTGTTTAATGTGAAGAATTAAGAAGAAGAACTATTTTAAATTGTAAGTTAAGAAAAATTTTAAGAGACTCGAAATTGATCCATGAGTTGCAATGGAGCTCGAATGAATTGACTTGGATAATTTGGCATCTTTTTTTTCCAAAATTTTCCTCATTTTAACTTTTTTTCTCAAATTTCACGCATCAAATTAGTGAAAATATATGGTTTAGCAGTGATAATAAGCTAATTGTGCAATTAACAATCATTTCAAACGGTTGAGAAATCTTGCGGTTGTTTCTGATTTATAACAATTAGTTTTTCGTATCTGTTTATTTAGTTTTAATTTTTCCACTAAATATTTCATGATATTTTCCTAATTAAGATATATTACCCCAATAAATTCGAGGTTTGTGGGATCGAATTTGAAGAAAAAATTGCCCTTCGCCCCCTAAAAATGCATGGTCGTGACACATTAACGAAAAACGATGAAGCGAGTTATGTAATGCAGTAAAATGTAATGTTTTAAAGTTCGGGATTTAATTTACACTAACACCAAAGCTGCGGGGAATAAAGTAATGAGAAGGTTTGAGCTAGATTTTCTCCCTTCGCTTCATTTTTTCTTTTTCTTTTGCTGATTTGGTTCTCCGTTTTCCTTTTCTTGCTTTCCTCCCATTCTGCGGAGCTTTTAGTTTAAATTTGGAAACTTCTCTCTCTAAAGAAATTTCTATCTGATTCTAGTATAGATTTGGGGATTTTCAGAGTATAATTTTGGGTTTTCACTTCCCTCGGGTTTCATTGGTGCATAAGCCCAATTGTGAAGGAGACTAGAGGAGCTTCATGAAAGCTTTACTCTAAAAAATGTCGGATCTATACTTGTTCAGCCGTATTTCTCTAAAGAGCGATATGTTGAGGATGCCGAACCTAAGCGCATTGCGAAGGCAAAGTTGCCATGTGGTTATTATTGAATATGGATTCGGTGATCGATAGCCAATTTTACTTCAAAGAATCTCAAATCTACTCTTTAAGCAAGTGACTTTATGCCTTTTTCGATGATTCCCCTTGTTATCTAGAGCTCATCTTGTATTTGTTTTGATTTGCAGTTAGACTACAATGTTTTTTAATTGTATTTTTGTGAAATTAATGAAATGTTACCTTGATAAATAAATAAAAAATTAAAATTCTTGCTAATGCATCCTTCTATATGTGAACTTATACATATTTTTTAATCATATCTTGACATTTTAAAATATTTAAAATAAGTCTTTCTAACTCCAAATCTAGTTTATTGGAATGACTTATTCATTGGAGCTTTGCCGCTATGAACTATCAGTTTTTGTGTGGTAGTAATAAATATAAAATGTTATTTAAATCCCGAACAACGAGAGTTCTCGAGACAAGCTCTATACTAGAGTTTTCCAAATTATACTTTTATTAGATCCAACGGACGTGTCAGCTCCATTCAACTAGAGTTGATTGGACAAATTAAATATTCAATAACTTGATCAAGAAATGCTCAAATTGGTAGACTTCCACATAATAATAATAATAATATAATGGTCTTGAACGTGTGCTGACTGACTGTACATCTTTTATTATGGCGCTAGCTTCTAAATTAATTATCCGCTCGCCAAGAGTTTCATATCATGCACGACAAACAAAAACTTCCGATGGCAATTATTTTCTTAATAGGGAAGGAGGATAAAGTAGTAATCTCAATTAGTATGACATGACCAGCTTTTGCTATGCAAATTTAATTGATCTTCGCTCATTTCTTATAAATTATATTCTACGAAAAAAGAGCCAAGCATGCACAAATCACGTGCTTAGACTAATAGCAAAAAGATGACATATCTTTTGACCAGCTATCGTCGTTGTCCCCTTCGATTGCCATAATGCACTCTGTCGAGGCTGTCGAGGGACACTGCCGACGTCCCTAGGGGCGAGTGCGAATCATTCAAATGCAGCAAAATGAGTATAGAATTTTCACATCGCATTGCTAGAAAATGAGTTAATGTGAATTAGAATTGATTGAATTTGATATAATATGCAACCAGCCAAATCCATCCCTACGTTCTCTAGCCAAGTTTAGTTAAAATAATATTTTTCATAAGAATCTTTCTTTTTGAATTGAAAAAAAAAATGAGATGGAAATTAACCATAGAGCCTTCATAATTATCATGAACATATCCAACATACATGTATATCCGATGTATCTTATCTAGAGTATGCCATTGTCTGGAAGGTGTATGTCATATTTCAAGTAGGCATATAATGAATATACGGAAGTATGATTCCAATTTGAAGCAATTTATAAAATCATTTGTAATAAGTGGTGTGTTTATTTTATAAAAAATGAATTATTTGGAAAAAATTTTCCTCATTTTGATGGGTTTAGTATCCATTTTTGGCTTGTAGATGCAATGTTGGCTTTGACCGTGTGGTACCTATTCGTGATATGCCTCACCTATCGTTATAACAAATATACCACATGTTAAATTAGATTAAAAACATTGCAAAAAAAAAAATGATTACAAAAACTCCAAATTGTGAAAAATAAGGAAGTAAAAAATACAAAAATTGTAAAGTGTGATCGGGGATTCATTGATATACAAACTATCACGTGTCATTTAATTCAATAATTTGATGGTAAAATTTAACAGAAATTAATAGAGGGTAAATTTGTCATAAGTGTACTAGTTTATGGTAAATTTGTCAAAAGTGTATCGATTTAGGGTTTTTTGTGATAAAAAAAATTAGTTTTTGGTAAATTTGTTACAGATGTACCAGTTTTTTATTTTTTGGGATATTAACTCTAAAAAAAATAAGCCCACGATAATAGAGAATTTTAGATTTATTTTGAGAGAATTAGTATCACAAGACCATCTGCTCAACGAATCACAAAACATAAAATCTTACTAAAAGACTTTTCAGAAGGTAGATAAGTAATTCATAAATTGGAGCTTCGTGATAAATTTAGTAGTTGGCTATCCAATATTTCCGAAGAACTTGACTAAATAATAGATCGCTTTGTTCGGATGTGGCAAATATGGTGTTTTAATTATATATTCTCTCACCGAGAGTAACCTTAAGGATGTCAAGCATTATGTTGAAATATTATTTCACAATATTGGGCAATATTGTCGAAAAGTTCCAAATACGGTAACCTTTTAATTGTATTAATTAAGTATCGAATCTTTTCACATTTTGTCAATTGAGTATGTCCAAACAATTTTTGCCGAAAATCATTAACATAGTCATTGACTATCCTACTTGACATGCCCAACGTTAACATTAATCATTTTTAATATTTTTGGTTTTATTTTTATTAGTCATTTTTTCCCCTCTTCTTCCTATAATGAGTTGTTGGGCCTCGGTTGGCCTCGCTAGTGGTTGGGCGAGGCTCACTCTTGCTATCGTTGGATCTGGTGAGAGTTGAGTCTTGCCCAACAATGGTGAGGTCGACCTTGCCAATGGCCAGCTTTATTAAAGGTTGATGAGGTCCGAACGACCAGGCTAAAGGAGGAAAAATGGAAAAAAAAAAAAAGAAAAGAAGAAGAAGAAGAAGAGAAGAGAAACAAATTTAAAAATAAATTTCAAAAACATATAATTACAAATTATTTACATTAGCATCGGTCATGTAATTTTAAATGGCTATCATCCATGTGAAGTGATTTTTAATCAAAACTAATCATAGAAAGTTAGTCGGCAAAATATGAAGATGTTTGAACTTAATTGACATAATTAAATTTTTTAAAGTAAATTGACAAAAGTATAATAAGGTCTATAATTTTTCAATGACTAATCCCGTTAACAACAGACCTTATATACTCTTTATATAAACGCGGTCTCTCTCCAATCGATAGCATAAACTTGGTTGAACTTTTTAACATGACCTGTCCTCGGCTTCCTTAGAAGATCCTGGCGATACATCATTGGTTGTAAGCTGAGGATGAGCACGTGAACAATAAGAACAGCATGCTCTCCAGTCTCCTCTCGTTTCCATGGGGGCTGAGATTAAAGTCCAAATCCGGAGGTACGACAACGGCCGGATTAAAGATTCAAACTTTGACCGGATGGAGTGCGGAGAGACGACCGGGAAACATCGTGGTAGCTACTCGCGACAAAGTCAAAGCAGCCGCCCGAGGCAGGAAGGTTGGCGTGCCGAACCAATCGCCTAGTCCAAACAAAATTATTCCACTAGATATCCGGAAATTCGTTTTCCCAGGAATAAATAATGCACAAGCGTCCTGAAATCGAGACGTAGAATCCCATTATCGAAGTGATGTCGATAAACCTCTTTCAACGTTCAACATGACCTGTTAATAATGCATTGCGTTATTTAGCATATCGATTTTACTAGATTGATCCCATTTTATCTAGCAATAGGCATTACTCATTTTCCATATTCACGTTGCTCAGCATTAACATATTAATTAGTAGTCATTTATACCATCACGTGTGCTTATGGGAATGCTTGTTAAAAGACATCACGTTTGATCGGATGAGAGATTTCATGTTAATTGGTTACAAATATCGTGTTCCTCACATCAATCATTTCAAAGTCTCCGTACATTTTTCTCCCAGTCACAAGTCCGATTCTAAACTCTTGCAAATTGCATAACGTCTCAACCTCGCCCTTACATAATTTGGTCTCTCTTTTTTTATTATTTATCGAGAATCAAAATAAAAACTCTTTTAAAATTTATGAATGTCATTTTATACATTATAAATTGTTAAATTTTAGGATAAAAATGTAATTAAAGTCTTAAAATTTATTATGAAAGTGTAATTAAATTTCAAAACTTTTTAAAAAGTGTAATCAAGTTATTGAACTTGTCACAAATATAATCAATTTAATATACTGATCCTAAAATTCTAAATAGATGATTTCAAGACAGAAATGAATCACGTCACGTGCAATGAATGTGTTCACCATCTTTCTAGTCCTAGAGACAAAAAGGGTTTGCTTCGTGAACAACGATGGACATCGAACTCAACTGTATCAGTTGCACCGCTCTGCCACTTTCCATAGCCGACGACTTCGCATCGCTTTCATAAGGTGATCTGATTCATCTGTTCTTCTAAATTTCTCCGCATCTGATTTTTTCCCCAATTTCGGGTTTCGGGCCAACTGCCAAAATGCTAGTCTGTGGCGCTCGCTTTCGCGTCGTTTCCAGGCACTTTTAATGTGATTTATGTCCTTTTCTTTCTGACCGCAAACGTCCAAAACCGGACCTCCACGACGAGCGATTGCTCAACTCCCAAATAAATATCTCGATACCCTTTTTGCTTGGAGGAGGAGAAGAATATGCTTTCGTCCAGTGTTCGAGATGCCCGACGCCGGAACCAAGTCCACGGTTATGCATCGTCTGATCCATCAAAATCCAATTTTATAAGCGTTTGAGCATCCCACCAACATTTAAAGTCGACTGATTAATGAATTAAAAAAGAGCGCACCATTCAATAAGTTACAACTTTTAAATATAGTGCAATAGAGTCCAGGCATACTTGATGACTCTCTCGACAACATATATTAACAATGAAAGAAAGAAAATTCAGGGCAC
Source organism: Eucalyptus decipiens (assembly GCA_014182575.1). Classification (NCBI taxonomy): domain Eukaryota; kingdom Viridiplantae; phylum Streptophyta; class Magnoliopsida; order Myrtales; family Myrtaceae; genus Eucalyptus; species Eucalyptus decipiens. The sequence goes on along the minus strand of CM024610.1, from coordinate 42,851,923 downwards.
AAAACAAAATGGGAAAGTTGGGAGAGGAGTGGAATTTTAAAAAGTCACCGGAAAAGGGTGAAAGGGTCAATTTCGCGAAATCATGCTCCTCAAATCTCTTTCGGTTGTGAATAGCATAGAATCCACAGATAAAATGGCATAAAATATGGCATGATATTAAAATAGGAAGGTCTACATTTGAATCTTTTTAAAGACTTTCTTTTAATAGCTTGTGCTTTTAAATAATAGTCCGGTCATACAATGAAAAAAATTAAGTGCACAAAACAAAATGGAAAAGTAAAGAGTGGAGTGAAATTTAAAGAAAAAGTCACTAAAAAGGGTAATTGTGAGACAATGCTCTTTAAATATCTCCCCTTATAAATAGCAAAGAATTTATAGATATATCGACATCGAATATCACTTGATGTCAAAATAGCCAAGTCTGCATAAAGCCTTTCATTTGTATTCACAGAATCACCGTTAAATCTCATATACTCGAATTCCTAAGCTTTTATGTCCTGGCAGTGCCCTCCCTTCCTCTTTTCTACAATTTTATTTTTTCTTTCAGTACGCATTCTACGTGGTGGAACGAATCCTGAAAATCGAGGGATCCGACTCGAACGATGCCCTACTAAATCAAGACGAAATTTATGTAACACGCAAATCCGCACGTGGGTGAATTCCAAGTTAGAGGAGGGCACGGCGAGATACGGAGAATCAAAAGATGGGGCCCCCAAAGCTTCGCGCGCCCCCAGCACCACTCGACCATCCCGGCACGTTCGGGCCCCAGCCCGTCGCAATGATTAGCGGTGGTCGACTAACGGAAGAGAGGAAAAATCGATTTAAAAATTTATTATTTTTTGTCAATAAAGGGGTCGGGGGTCATCAATAAAAGGCAAAACTCGACCCCCCAAAAAAATTAAATAAAAAGCAAAAAACAACGAAAAAAAGGGGAGGTGACGTAATCCGGAGGGAGGGGGTTGGAATGGGTCCAGACGACAGCTAAGGCCGGCCAGCCGGAGAGATAGCGACTGCCCGCTTTTTTGCTTTTCCTTTTTCCTCTTTTTCTTTCTGTTTATTTAAATTGCTCACCGGTTGCCTTCTTCAGCACGCACCCCGTGCGCGTCCACCGGTCCACCGGCTTTCGCCGGTAGCCCCCTCTTCTTTTGGCCAGCGGCTGATTTGGCAGCGTTTCCCGTGCCTCGTGGCATCTTACCATGTGCCTGCGCCATTTTTTCGATTTTCTCCTGCGACCTCCTTCCGGGGGTTGCCTGAGCCACGACAACCGTGGTGCGACTTGACTTTGCGAGGTGATCGGATTCGAATCCTGAGACAGGCGGCCCCACAGTGGGGTTTACAAACCCATGATTGAAACCCTTCCACGAGGGTTGGCGACGACCGCTGAAGTCAAATGAAGAAGGATATGTTCATCAGAATTCATGAAACTTGTCGGGAAATTATAATCGTGTTCTAAATTTTTTAGAAATTACAATTAAATTTTAAAATTTATTAAATTAGTACAATTAAATCCCTCGATTAATTCCGTTCTATTCAACTAATAGAAAATACTATTTCTTTTTATTTTATTTATTTATAACTTTCTATCTTCTACGTGGTATTGATGTGGCTAAAACAAGAAAGATAAGTTCAAAACAACGTCATTTTTTGGTGCAAATTTAATTTTTAATATAAATATTCATTAAATTAAATTTAAAAACAACTAAATTAAAAAAAAGGCAATAAACTAGAGGAGGGCGTAAGCCCTCATCGCCGATGCCTCACCTATTGTTGAAAAGGGTTAGCAATGGTGGCTCGAGGGTCAATCGAGCCCCAGTTAATGGCCGACACCCTTGCCTCAACTAGCAATGACCCTTGGCTTGATTTGGGCAAGGGCCTACGACCTTGCCCAGATTGCCAATGACCCTCGTTTGCAGTTGGCTAGGGACCTTGGACAACCATCGCCACACCATCACCGACTCTTATCAGGGATGGTGGAGTGACGCTAATTTGCCCCCTTCGCTTTTGTTTTTTGTTTTTTCAATTATAAATTTAGTTTTTTAATTTAATTTAATTAATATTTATAAAAAAATTAAATTTGATCTAAAAGGAAATCGTTTTGGAGTTATCTTTCTTATTTTAGTCATGTTAGCGCCACATAGGAGAGAGAAAGTAATATAAAAGCCAAGTCAACATTTTTCGTTAGCTAAAATTAGACGGAATTAATGAAAGGGCTTGATTACACTTTTTTTATAAAGTTTTTAAGACTCAATGGAATTTTCATGATAAATTTTAGAACGTTTAATAAACATACTCGAGCAGATAGACCCATTACCGATAATTCGAACGTAACAGTACCCAGTAAAATTCTGAATTTTAAGAGCATTGAGTATTAGTGGCATTATCCCCTAAATCACAAAGATGCAGCCTTTTCCTAGAGCACTAGCGCTCCCGCAAGATGGCATTTGGGCCACATAATAATCCTCTTACGATGCTTACGGCCAAGGGAGGAAAACGAAAAGAAAATGGTGAATATAACTGATAAAACCCAGACCTGCCGATACTTAGAAGCAGGTCCATTACATACTAGAAGAAAGCAAGTCCTGCGCTAATAACTGAGTGTT